>CM029395.1:14247500-14847500 GCA_017139565.1 Luffa aegyptiaca
TCCAGAATTGAATTTTTCCTATTTTGGCTGGAAATTTTCCTTATTTGAAGACCCAATTCAGCACCAAATGACCACGAATTGAAGGCCAAGAACCACTATAAATAGAGGGCTTTGGTGTAGGTTTAGAATCATCCCTCAACACACAATTCACTCCAACATTGTAGTCCATCTCTCTCCTCTTTCTCCACCATTCTTCTTAGTTTTAGTTTTTCTTGCTTTCCTTGATGTATTCCATGAAGAATTCAGCTTGCTCTTGCTCCACGAGAGGCTAAACTCTCCATCCATGTAATCGGGGCGTCAAAGTGTAAGTTCAAGTTCTTTTAATGAAATCTCTTGTTTGAATTCTCAAAGCATGTTTATGTCATTTTAGTCCTTTGTCTATAAGTTTAGAATGTGGTAGGAAAGATTGACAACCTTGACCGCGCCCTCTCTAAATTTACTTGCTAAATCTAAGTAGCAAATAGGTTAACGTTATGATTATACACATGCGTCCCTAGAACTAAATGATCTAATCAATTGTAATTGTGGTTTGTTGCTCGTTGCATGTGAATTAATTCGGCTAGATCCCAACGCGGTTTAGATTAGTTAATAGGCATATTAATTAATTTAAATTAGAATCAAACTTAGCGATTGCATGTTTGTGATAGTAGGATCATGGCTCTCGGTTTGTTGCCGAAATACGTCAGACTTAAACTTGTTTTGACTAAGTAGTGAGATTATTGATTTAATTGAATTGAACTTACCATGACAATCCCAGTTACAATCCCGGTTACGCCGGACTCCCTGTGTTCAACCCCGGCCACTACTGCTACAAGTTAGCTTTAGAGGTTGTGGATTATAAATTTATTTGACACGACCCTCGACAAGTCGTTCCGTCAATGTTAGTTGCTTTATGAACACTATTTCCAATGTTTCATCCAATTGTCGTTCATTTATTAGTAGATTGTAGCAATAGTCTTTCAGTTATATTGGGCATTATGATGGTTGTTGCTTCCAACCCAAATAAATTTATTACTCCCAGTAGATTTCATCACAATATTTTTTTAGTACAAGATTTCATCACAATATTGATGTGTCAAAAATTGAGGATTTTTCACATTGAATTAAACGACATGCTTAGTGGCAAGATTAATTTACAGAATGTTTTGCATTTCATTGCTCTGAGAGAGACAATTTTTAGTATAGGACTGTAAAATCCAACAATGAGTTGTAGATTGTTAAATGTGTTGTTGAAAATTGTAAATGATCTATTCATGCCAAACAATATGGTAATTTAAATAGTGAAACATGCATTTTGGAGAAGATCATTACTGAGCATTGATAGCGAGCGTGGCAAGCTATTTTACCATATCTATTTTAGTTAGTCTTTGATATTAAATTGGCCAAATTTATGCATTTTAATGTTCTATTTGTAGGAATCATGAATTGAAGCTAAATTGGGAAAATAGGACTGATAGGACCTAAATAGTCCTATTTTATCACCTCTAATCTAAGCTTGTTATAAGAATTTTATGTTTTAATTGTCCTATTTGCAGGATCTTTGAGCTTAGGCAATGTCGGGAGTCAATCATGCTTAATTGGTGTTAATTCGGGCCAATTAAGGAGTTTTGGAGCCATCTCGGTGTCTTGGACGACGAGGAGGTTAAAAGACCCAAGTGTACTGAAGCGGGCCTGAAGAACGACACCAAGAGCCGAAGATTAAAGCCCCATACGAAGATGATGCGAGACAAGTGATAGCAAGCATAAATGTTGCTATTTTGTCCTTAAATTTATTAGATTGTATGTGCTTTTATTGTGTTTTTATCATACATATCTATTTATTTGTGTAATTTTGTCCCTATGAGATTTTTATGGATAATTGGAGAAAAATAAGAGAAAAGAGCACAATTTCATGGAGTTAAGCTTTAAAAATCAATTTGGGTCAAGATGAAATAGCCCAAGATCCATCATGAAAAGCATTTGGGCCAAAAGAATGGAGGGAGGCCCGAAAATCTGCTAAAAAACGCACCTGGAAGCTTCTGGAAATAGGACAGCGTCGCGATTGAAGGATTGAATTTTGTAATTCCATAAAGCGGAAGCGTGATTGGGACCGATTCGTAATTAGTTTTGTTTAATATAAAATATCAATACATTGGCAATAATCTTAGAACTATTCTAAATTTATATTAAGGCTATGCATACAAAAATATTAGATCTAAATCTAATTTATATAGTAACAAATTACTTACTCTCTTTGACGACTAAGATTGAATTTACCAACTGCTTGTGAAATAATCACGAACTACTGCGAACACCACCACTATGGCTACACCGGTATGACTCTGAGACTTCTAGAGGAAGGAGACTGGTGATGTCTACAGAGAGCCTTCAGGAGAATTTTCTGAGAGTAGAAGAATGAATGGGACGCCTTTCATCCCACCCCAGGGGTCTTATTTATAGGAAAAGGCCAAGACCTTTTCCTAATAGGAAAAGGTCATGAATACGATCAAATCTATTATCTTATTCATATCTAATTTTAATAAATAATTAATTAATTCCATAATTAATTAATTACCCAATTAAATATCACATATTTAATCTTAGGGGTTTTATTAAATTATTTATATTAATATGAATCCAATTCATATTAATTATTTGAAATCTTTCAAATATTTTCTCTCAAGAATTAATTTTGAAATTAATTGAAAATTATATTATAAAAGCTTCATAAACTTTATATTATAATGTATCAATATACATTGTATGATTCCCATTAATAAATTGAACACTTTCAATTTACCATTTATACTTAATTGCCTCAAGTCTCTTTACGAGCTACCAGTGGGACCTAATGGACCTACAGATCAGAAGCTCCAATGATACGAGACTAATTGACTAAACTCATTAACCAAATTAGTCAACATTCGTTAACTGTGGGTCACTCCACTAAAGACCCACAGCTGCAATCTTCTCACTGTAGAATATTTCTGTGTCCACGGATATCGACCAATGCAGTAAGTCAATCCTTCACGTGTGTTGTAACACCAGCTGGGTCAAATTACCGTTTTACCCCTAGGTTACCTCTGGTAAGTACCACTGATCCCTCTAATGAACAAGTTTTTTAGGATCCAACCACTAAACAAGAGTTCCTCTCGGGCCAGGAGAGGACGACGCATCATTGTTCAAGCCCCGGAATCAGCCCTTAAGGGAACACACATCTACTTATCCCAATAGGGGAAGGAGTGAATTCCATCTTGTACTGTTATGTTTTCAGCCCCCATTCGGTCTTGCCCCTGAAATGGTAGGATTATTGAGTCGGCGAACTGGCCACTCTCACCCATACAAATCTAAGGACAATCCCTCCTGAAAGGGGTGCATAACAAACTCAAGATTTGAGATTGAGTTTCCTAAGTCATCCTATTGAAATATAAACCCAAACTAGTTAACGGTGTTACATCTAGTGGTTACTATTTCGCGGTCTGGTCTTATGCAAACTCATTGCATAGGATACCCACACCCTCATGTCTCCTACATGGATGCTTTGGATCATTACATTTGTATCGAATACAAGGTGGGCCATATCACATAGTGTCAACAGGATAAGGTACCCAGCCTTATCCCTATACTATAGACCTTTTAGGTTGTTACTTAGACACCGATCCGCGTAAGTCCCCACATACTAGTCCAAGTTTCATTAAACAACCTTGGATCTTAGTTTATTGGATTTAGGATTTATTGATGCAAACTCGATTATTCAATAACCAAATTACTGAATCACTCAAATAACGCTTTATTGAGATTGATAGCGAGCATAGCTAGCTATTTTTCTCTGATTAATTAAGTTAGTCTTTTACAATTATTTGCCCAAATTTATGCATTTTTATGTTTTATTTGTAGGAAGTATGTGTTTGAAGCTTAATTCAGCAATTGGAGTCAAATGGAGTTCAATCCTAAAAAAAAAAAAAAAAAAAAAAAAAAATCATAGCGTCGCGACGCTATGTCCACAGCGTCGCGACGCTATCGACAGATTTTCTATAAATTCCTCTTTTCAGCTACGGATTAGGGGAGTCCAATTGGTTAGATTTTAGCCCTAATTTCGACTAGAGACCTTTGGTGGGAGCTAAAGCAAGGCCAAGGAGCGGGAATCAAGCGAGAAGACGTGGAGATTGTGACGGGGACGTGTCGGTTTCGACGGATTCGAGTTTTCCTTTCTCTTTCCCTTACCTCTTGTAGTTTTTATGGCTTTTCTTTCAATTAGTGTTTATAGTTTAAAGACTATGAATTGCTAGTTGTTTGTCTTAGGGATTGATGTAATTGTTTTAGTTTTTGGATTGATTTTAGGTATGAATGTGTTTTTATTTTATGCATGCAATTTTGTTTAATGCTTTCAATTACTTGATCACTAATTGAATGATTTAAGTGTTGAATCTAACTCGGGAGGGAGGATTTGGCGTAAGACTTACTTTGTTTAATTGCATGACTAGAGTAGAAATTCTAAGTTTGTGACGGGATTTGGAATATCTTTAGAAGCGTAACAAGGACCGAACCGAATAATGCCTTGCATGTTAATGAACTTAGATAGGGATATCAAGTTAGTTTATATGCATGAGAATCAATTATACTCGGGAGAGGTAATCGTGATAAAAGTTTCCTTGGCTTGTTGATGACCGCAAAGTGCACGGGCCGCAAGTAATATAAAACGGTAGTAATACCGAGTATCGAATCCACAGTGAAGCGAAGCGAAAATTAAGCAAAAACAAAATCTCTTGAGCACTAAAAGTACTTAGGCAAAATAATATTTAGGGAACAACTCATGCAAATAAGAAAAATTTAAGATTTAAAGCAGGAAAATAATTTGATCAATCAAGTTAAAGAAAATATGGAGAAAGAGATTTCTTTAAATGGGAAGAGGGGTCTTGAAAATCAATTATGAGCTAAACAATTGTTATAATAATCCTATCTCATTGCCCAACTAATTATACTCCTAGAATCTCCGTTAATCACATAGGTTCTCCTGTCGGTTTCCCCTAATTGTAATTAATTCATTTTAACAACCTAAGTGTCCTTAGCGCCATTAAAAATCATTAATTATTACACTCTGATTCATTTTAGGAATCTAAGTTTAATCAACTAATCCCGGTGTCACGACGGGCAATTAAACTAGTTGCATGGATTATGATCTATCCTAACTTCTCTCCGTCAAGTTTCCATTAAGAATCGAATCATTACACAATTGGCCAGATTGAATAAAGCATTAAGCACATCCATACAAATAATTAGGAAAAAGGGCAAGAGACAGGTAATTATAACAACGTTTCAACTATAATTTCATTCCAAGACCCTAAATTGGGGTTTAGCTATACATAGCTAAAATATCCACAACATTTACAATAGAAAGCATAATTTAAGAGCATAAAAGGAAAGGAATTGACCGTCGAAAAACCCCTTCGCTTGGCGCTCAGAGCTCCGCCGAACACTCCTTTGAGCTTCCTAAGATGCTCCCCAAAATTCCCCAAAATATTTCCCACTAAAGAATTCTCTCAAAAAGGCTAGAAAGCCTTGAGAGAGGCTCCAAAGGAGCCAAAGGAAGGAAAGAATGGATTGAAGAATGAATTGATTGATGGTAAATGAGGCACCCAAGGGTGCCTTTTTATAGGCCCGGATTGGGGGTAGCGTCGCGACGCTACATTGCACAGCGTCTCGACGCTGTGACGTCATCGACTTGCCGGCCAAGAAATGGACAGCGTCGCGACGCTGTCCTTACAGCGTCTCGACGCTGTGCGAATTCCAGAATTTTCAGCTGCGATTTTGGGCTTGATTCTTGGGCCAACTTCTTTCTTTTTGGATCTTTTTCTTCATAGTTGATCTCCTTTGACTCCCCTTGACCCAAGCATGGAAATTGGGCTAGAATGGCTTCATTTTGGGCACTTTGTCTCCAAAATCCATTACTTTGCTCCTTGGGACAAAATAATAAAATATATAAGATATTTTCAATAAAAACACCATTAAAGCACTAAAAAGCTCAGTGAATTGGGACTAAAATAGCGACATTTCTGCTCGCTATCACTTGTAGAATAATTGCACGGTCAATTCATTCCTATTAATCAATCCTAAATCTAAAATAATGAAATCAATTCCCTAAGAGTCTTTCCATTTGAGTCTCCACCCTTTATTTTATGCTTTTTGTCTTTAGATTTATCTTTTTCATGAAGTTTTGCTCCCTAAATAAAATTGGACAAAAGTATTCACGGTACTTAATTTGCTAGAAAACCAACCCAGAGGACGACACTCGTTTAATCACGAAAACACTATATTATTACTTGACCCGTACACTTGCGGTATGCAAATTGCGCATCAGAGATCTATTAATTTGTTTCATTTACTATCTACGAGTTTTAGGGCATAAAACCCAACAACTCCCACTTGAACTAAAACTCTAGTTGGGAATGTACATCAACAATCAAAATTGAATGAATAATCATTCAAGTAGGAATAGTGGTTTGTATTATGATGGTTCGTCAGTATGCTTAAGAAATTAATAACAATTTGTCGTAGATATTTATCAATCCAAGTATAAATTGAAAAAATCAAGTAGTACCTGGTGAGTCCAGGGTCGAATCCACAGGGAAAGGTTATTTGTAAAGTTTTAACAGTATTTACTGATCTAAACTCGAAAACGTGTGATATTATATAAAGAAATAAATAAGACATTTTGTATACTTGAAAAATAAAACTTGCAGAAAGCAAAACATGCGACAAGAGTGAAAGGAAAAGTACTAAGGAGAATAGAATCGAGGTTGTTGTGGTTGCAACGTCATGAGTTTATAAGAACCTTGTAGCGCATACTTTGGTTAATTATTCCATTAATGCCTAAGTGAGAAAAAATCATAAGTTTCCCATCTGGTACTTCTTCTGCGTTTGGCATAAAACTATCAATTGGTTATTTGGCTAGTCCATGCGTAGGGCTTAGTTCTCTAAAACTTACAAGGGACTGTGTTAGTCTTAATGCAGTCAAAGCTCATGCGTGCACTATCTTTTAGCGGTAGTGTTTTAAAGCTACCAAGACTACACGTCATGCGCTAACTTGTTCTACTTAGAGATGTCCGCATGCATTACCTGTCAGGGATTTAGCATACTGCTACTGCATTCGGCTGGCCAAGTTGGAATTAGCAATGAAAATAGTATCGCAACTAAGTAGAAGGCAATTAATGTTTCATTTACATCAATATGCGCTTACAAAATATACTTATCGCTGCATGAGGTGCTTGCGCTAAGCCTCGAAGAAGAAATTAGCTCATGCGAGCAAAACAATACATCATGCAATAATACATTGCAAACGCACGTCTACTCTTAATCACAGCTTTCTGTGATTTCTCTTTCTCCTTGATCTTCGTTCTTTCCTCTCTTCCCTCAATTCTTGTGTATTCTCCTCTGGAGTTCTTGAGCAGGAGGCTTCTATTTATAGGCGAGGGAAGCTAACTTCTCCAAGTAACTTGCTACAGTTATCAACGACAAACTTGTAACTTTTCAGCTTCTTTTTAGCCCACTTGTGTTAGTTGCGTCAGTTGTGTCAGCACTGTCCTTTCATCCATCTTGTCTGTCTCGTGATCACCTTGGGATGTGTGCCTGCGCTGAGAAGAAACGTGGAAAACACCCATATTAGTTGCGTTAGCGCCCTGTATTTTATAATTTCTCACCGCATACATGAATACAGCTCACTGCATAAAATTATCACATTTTCCTTTCTTATTGCGCCGAAGCAACGCATCATTATTTCTTTTGGCCTTGTTTTAGCTTAAGTTTAAAGGACAAATAACTTGCTTTTTGCAAGTTATCATATTAATACTGTATAATACATTAAAAGTACAAATACAGATAAATACAATAAACTAGGGCATTCACAATACCCATTACACTTCTCCCACTTGCCCTAGATTATTCTATGTACATATCTCGCAGACCTAGACCCTCTAGATGACCCTCAAACACTTAAGTCGTGAGAGCCTTCGTAAATGGATCAGCAAAATTGTACTCAGAGGCTACCTTCGTGACGATCACGTCCCCTCGTTGCACGATCTCTCTATGAGATAATATTTGCTCTCTATGTGCTTGCCTCTTTTGTGACTGCGAGGTTCTTTAGAATTTGTCATTGCACCACTATTATCACAGTAAAGGTTGATTGGCAAGTTCATATTTGGAACAACTTCCAAATCCATCAAGAACTTCTATAGCCATACAGCCTCCTTAGATGCTTCACAAGCAACGACATATTCGCCCTCCATGGTGGAGTCTGCAATGCATCCTTGCTTGATGGTATGCCAGACTACAGTTCCCCCGTTGAGGGTAAATACTGACCCTGATGTGGATTTCCTAGAATCCTTATCAGTTTGAAAGTCAGAGTTTGTGTATCCTGTAAGGATCAAATCCTTAGAGCCATACACAAGCTGATAGTCTCTCGTTCTCCGAAGATACTTGAGGATGTTTTTAACTGCAGTCCAGTGATCTAACCCTGGTTTGAACTGGTACTTACAGTTATTGGTCAATATTCGTGGACACAGAAATATTCTACAGTGAGAAGAGTGCAGCTGTGGATCTTTAGTGGAGTGACCCACAGTTAATGAATATTGGTTAACTCGATTAATGAGTTTAGTCAGTTAACCTCATATCATTGGAGCTTCTGATCTGTAGGTCCATTAGGTCCCTCTGCTAGCTCGTAAAGAGTAATTGGGAACAATTTATCTTGAAAGAATTTGAATAGTTCAAATTCATCTTGGGAATCAAGTTAATTGTATGAGATACAATTAATATAATGTATAGTGATACATTATAATATAAAGTTTAATTTGAGATTAAACTTTATTATATTGAGAGAATAATATTCGAAGGAGTTCAAATATATAATTAATTAAATATGTGATATTTAATTAATAAATAAATTAATTAATTATGAATTATTTAGTTATTCAATTTAGTTTAAATTAAATGTGATTTAATTAAACTATATATTATATGAGAGATATATTAGAATATGATTCAAATGTGTAATTAATTAAATATGTATGATATTTAATTAATTATAAAATCAATGAATTTTTGAATTAATTAATTGTTCAATTTAATTTAGTTAAATGTGATTTAATTAAATTAATATCTATAGTTTAATTTTAATGTGAATTGGATTCATATTAAAACTATAGGTTAAAAGAGAGATGGAAATTTGGATGTGATTCAAATGATGGGTTGATGAAATATATGATATTTGATTAATCATTGAATTAATTAATTATGAAATAATTAATTGGTTGTTTTAAATTAATTTGATTAAACTAGATTTAGTTAAATTGATTGAAACTATAGCTTGTGTGAGGAATGTGCATTAATATGTTTTAATGCACATATAATTAAATATTAAATATTTAATTATATAATTAATTAATTAAATTGTTAATTAATTAATTTATGTATTTAATTAATTAAAATTGTTTTTATTAATTATTATTATGATTCTTTTCTCACTCCAAGTACACGCAGTAGGGGTTATTGTTTTTCCCTTCATTATGCAGAATCACGATCGACATCTCACAATCTCTCTCAAAGAAAAGTACAGAGAATGGTTCTCTTTGTAGAAAACTCTCAAACTCAAGATCGTGGTCCCACAACCATGTTTCCAATCTCAGATATATAGCGGGGTAATCTCATGGTGGTGTTCAATCTTGATTTCAGAGTCGTCAGACGACAGTGAGTTTGCTTAACCTTAACTTTGTAGAATTATGAATTCTTTTTGCCAATGTATTGGTATTTTGTAGTATGAAATTAAAATACGATTAGGTCCAATTGCTTCTGTTGTAACGGAATTGAGAATTCAAATCCTTAAATTCTATCAAATAGTTCTGGAATTTTAAGTTCAAATACTCTCCACCTCGATCAGATCGAAGTGTTTTAATGGTCTTACTTAACAAGTTCTCAACTTCAGTCCTGTACTCCTTGAACTTTTCAAGGGCTTCAGACTTATGACTCATTAGGTATAAATAACCATACCTTGAATAATCATCTATGAAAGATATGAAATTTTCTTATCATCCTCGAGCTTTTACATTTATTGGACTACAGAGATCCGTATGTACGAGTTTTAAGGGCTCCTTGGCACAATAACCTTTTCCAGTAAAAGGTCGTTTGGTCATTTTACCTTCGAGACATGACTCAAACGGAGGTAAAGTACCATCTTCTAACTGGCTTAAAAGTCCATTCTTAACCAATCTCGCAATCTTATTGAGATTTATGTGGCCAAGTCTCAAGTGCCAAAGATAGGTACTTTGAGAAACTTTCTGTCTTTTTGGTTGAGTCTCAGCTGTTTTAAACATTTCATTGTTCAAAATAGCCCTAGACTCTATTGGTCTTAAAACCTACAAATTGTTCTCCATTTTTGCAGAACAGATATCAGTACCCCTTTTAGTAATGAAAGCTACATTCACAGAAAAGGACACTGAATATCCTTATTCTAGCAAACAAGAAATATAAATCAAATTTCTTTTTATTTTGTTAACTATATATACATTATCTAATAAAAAATAGCGTTCCCTGGAGAAGAACATTTTAATATCTCTCATTGCTTTAGCTGAAATGAGCTCCCTAGTCCCAACTCTGAGAGTCATTTCTCCAGCATCCAACTGTTGCTAGGAGCTCATTCCCTCAAAGGAAGAGCATACGTGATGAGTGACACTTGAATCAAGGATCCAGGCTGTATCATCATTTTCCACTATACACGTTTCAATGACCAATAAATCAAATTTATTTTTGTTGAGATGTGCTAAGCAGTCTATGTCATATACATCATGAACAATTTCAGATGAATTAGACATGTGGGCTTGAGGACCGTCCTTAGTTAAGACCAATTCCACACAATTAGTGTTTAAGTTCATTTTCTTAGTTGTATTAGAAATACCATTTTTGTAATTGGTGTTATTCGAGACATACAAAGAATGTTTCATGCTGAGAATAAACAAATTAACTTAATAAGTGATGTTGCATTAACCCATTACACAAAATAATAGTATTATTTTAATCCAATCAATCTAGCAAAAGTTATGATCGACGCATAGAGTAAACATTCATTTTGCAACGATACTTCATATGTTTAGAACAACAGCTACCGTAGGGCAGTCAGCTACTCCTCCTCTGAATTGAGTCAATCTCAGCTAATCCCTATTTCCAGAATAACTCATATTCCAATAGTTCTTACCTACCATTTTTTTTCGGTTAGGAAATTATTAACACATTAACAATTTCCCGTAAGTGTGACCCTCTATTTTTCAGATCTCAGAGGTCAGCCCCAACCATGCTACCGTAGGGAAAGTCAAAGTTGGAAATGGACCTAAGAAACCCTATCCATTTCTGGAGTTTGCGTTGTTCCGACTCCCATGATCAAGCCCTCCATAGGGTGATCGCTCCCAGGGCGACTCGTGGGCAGATCATGGGGATCTCACGGTGCAACCAAATGGAGGAGACCGTAGGATACGTTGACACGTGTCCTGCTCCCACTTACTATAAAATACTCATTCACCTTCATATTGATCCATGCAAACACCATACGTAGGGGGTCACTCCTAGGGTGACTCGAGGCCTAGCATGGATCTCACGTTGTGAAATTTTGAGGACGTGAGAGCAAAACTTGATTTATGAAAATCTTGTTTTGATATATTTCCTCCCACTGAGTATTTTTATAATTATAGGGTCTATTACTTAGGTAAATTCTGGCTAAATGAATTTATCTAAGTCTATGCCTTATATAACTCTTATAAAGAGGTCTTTAATGTAATGTCTTAGGTGAATTAAACTCTTTTAATTAACCTGGCAACGTTGCATGCTAACATAACTATGGTTAATTCAACTCAAGTTCTGGGTCAGTTCCCAGGTAGCAAGTGTTCCGTAAACCATCATCTTAAGTATCTCTAGCCTTAGACAGAACTTCATCGGGAGAGTTCCCTTATAACCATAGTAATGTAAACTCTTTACTCTACAGATCTAGGTGAATTATACTCTTTAAAAAACCTAGTGACATTGCATGCTAACATTTAACTATGATTAATTCAACTCCAGTATTCCGGGTTAGTTTCCAGGTAGGAGGTGTTCCGTAAACCGTCATCTTAAGTACTCCTAGCCTTAGACAAAACTTCATTGGGAGAGTTCCCTTATAACCATAGTAATGTGAACTCTTTACTCTAAAGATCTAGGTGAATTAAACTCTTTAAAAAACCTAGTGACATTCCATGCTAACATTTAACTATGATTAATTCAACTCCGGTATTCTGGGTTAGTTCCCAGGTAGGAGGTGTTCCGTAAACCGTCATCTTAAGTACCCCCAGCCTTAGACAGAACTTAACCGGTGGAGTTCCCTTATAATCATAGTAATGTTTTTCCTACTTAATCAATTAAAACTATTTTTAATTCTAAGTAAGAATAATTCTAATCCTATTAGAAATATGATCTTAGGTCTAATTAATTTTAAACATTTTAAAATTAATCTAATTTTCCTAAGATCCTATGTTTGCATACAACTCTTTGTTATAGGTTAACGGATTCTAAATTTTATAACACTTATAAAATAATTAATCGTATAACTTGCTACTATGGTGACATAAATTAACAATCGAATTATAATTAATTTATAACCATACAATAGCATGTATGACATACATTAATATAAAAATTATATTAAACTAAGGTAATGTCATGCTCAATGCATTTTAATTTTCATCCATTTAATATAACACTTTATATTAAACATATATGAAAATAAAATTCATACATATTTCATACATTATAACATTGATAATAATAAATATGCATGAATATGCTTAACCTAAGGTGGGAATTTAAGCTATATGAGATCCATAAAGCAAATAAATAGCAATTGAACCGGTTAATTTTGGCCCCTAGGATAAAATAAAGCATAAATTACAATAATTATAGCTAAATTCTATCCTAAAAATCCTTCTACAGCTCCAAATACTGGTCTAGACCGCCCGAACCGACCTGAACCACTTCGAACCAGCCACGAAAAACCACAAACTGAGCCAAATTCAAGCTAAACCGGACCAAATCGGTCCCAACCTAGATGGATCGTCCAAACTAGACCGCCAGCTACCTTGAACCGCCTGAAACACGTCCTCGCAAGCGCCGCACATCGTGACAGCGTCGCGACGTTGAGGCTTCTTCTCGCTGTATGCGTCTGCGAATCGAGACAGCGTTGCGACGCTGTTGCGTCTGGAGCACTTTCTGGGAAAAAAAACAGCATTTCTTCTTCGTCTTTTTCTTCGATTTCTGCCGTGAATTCAACGTTTTTCATCTCATAAAAAACTTATCTAGAACCGGACTTACAAAGGACTCGATTTTACATAAAATACCAGAAACATCGAGCCCTTACATGATCAAATCACATAAAAAACAGTAAAATCCAATGCAAACCATACATACATTATGCATTAATCCATCTGACCAATAGCCAATGAAAATTTTAGAGAAACAATATTAGATCTACGATCGGCTCTGATACCAATTTAAGGATTGGAATTCTATAATTCCGTAAAGCGGAAGCGTGATTGGGACCGATTCGTAAATAATTTTGTTTAATCTAAAATATAAATACTTTGGCAATAATCTTAAAACTATTCTAAATTTATATAAAGCTAAGCATACAAAAATATTAGATCTAAATCTAATTTATATAGTAACAAATTACTTACTCTTGTTGACGACTCAGATTGAATTCACCAACTGCTTGTGAAATAATCACGAACTACTGCGAACACCACCACTATAGCTACACCGGTATGACTCTTAGACTTCTAGAGGCAGGAGACTGGTGGGAGTCTAGAGGGAGCCTTCAGGAGAATTCTCTGAGAGTAGGAGAATGAATGGGATGTCTTCCACCCCACCCCAAGGGTCCTATTTATAGGAAAAGGTCATGAATAAGATCAAATCTATTATCTTATTCATATCTAATTTTAATAAATAATTAATTAATTCCTAATTAATTAATTACCCAATTAAATATCACATATTTAATCTTAGGGATTTTATTAAATTATTTATATTAATATGAATCCAATTCATATTAATTATTTGAACTCTTTCAAATATTTTTCTCTCAAGATTAATTTTGAAATTAATTCAAAATTATATTATAAAGTTTCATAAACTTTATATTATAATGTATCAATATACATTATATGATTCCCCTAAATAAATTGAACACTTTCAATTTACAATTTATACTTAATTGCCTCAAGTCTCTTTACGAACTACCAGTGGGACCTAATGGACCTACAGATCAGAAGCTCTGACGATACGAGACTAATTGGCTAAACTCATTAACCAAGTTAGTCAACATTCGTTAACTGTGGGTCACTCCACTAACGACCCACAACTGCACTCTTCTCACTGTAGAATATTTCTGTGTCCACGGATATCGACCAATGCAGTAAGTCAATCGTTCACGTGTGTTCGTAACACCAGCTGGGTCAAATTACCGTTTTACTCCTGGGTTACCTCTGGTTCCTTAAGTACCACTGATCCCTCGAATGAACAAGTTGTTTAGGGTCCAACCACTAAACAAGAGTTCCTCTCGGGCCAGGAGAGGACGACGCGTCATTGTTCAAACCCCGGAATCAGCCCTTAAGGGAACACACATCTACTTACCCCAATAGGGGAAGGAGTTAATTCCATCTTGTACTGTTATGTTCCTAGCCCCCATTCGGTCTTGCCCCTGAAATGGTAGGATTATTGAGTTTGCGAACCGGCCACTCTCACCCATACAAATCTATGGACAATCCCTCCTGAAAAGGAGTTCATAACAGACTCAAGATTGAGATTGAGTTACCTAGGTCATCCTATTGAAATAGAAACCTAAGCTAGTTAACGACGTTACATCTAGTGGTTACTATTTCGCGGTCCGGTCTTATGCAAACTCATTGCATAGGATACCCCCACCCACATGTCTCCTACTTGGATGCTTTGGATCATTGCATTTGTATCGAATACAAGGTGGGCCATATCACATAGTTTCACCAGGATAAGGTACCCAGCCTTATCCCTATACTATAGACCTTTTAGGTTGTTACTTGGACACCGATCCCCGTATGTCCCCACATACTAGTCCAAGTTTCATTAAACAACCTTGGATCTTAGTTTAATTGATTTAGGGTTTATTAATGCAAAGTCGACTATTCAATAACCAAATTACTGAATCACTCAAATAACGCTTTATTGAGATCGAATAATTTGTTTCATTTACTATCTACGAGTTTTAGGGCATAAAACCCAACAGCGACGCTATCCCCTAGTGTCTCGACACTGCCTTGACTTATCGCCCAAAAAGACTATGTCACAGCGTCGCGACGCTGTCCCATTTTCAGGCCTATAAAAGTCACGCCTCACCTCCCATTTTGATCATCAATCATCACTCCCTTGAGTGTCGAGTTGTGAGGAAAGTGTGAAATATTGTATTGGGCATTTTTTGAGTGCTCGGGAGCTTGTAACGGAGGGGATCCAAGGCACAAGCAAGGGGTCTTCCTACGGTTCATCTCCTAAGTCTTTAATTGCTCTTTTATGCTTATTAGTATATATTCTTGGGAAGTTTTGACACTCTTGTATAGCTAAATCTCAATTGTGGGTCTTGAAATGAAAGATTATAGTTGATTGTTATCTAAATTGCCTATCTCTGTGTCCATATACTGATTATTTGTGTGGATGATCGTAATGCTCTATAGAATCTGGCCAATTTTATACTGAATAGATTCTTAATGGAAACCGACAGAGAGAAGTTAAAATAGATCATATTCCACTCAACTAGGCTTAATTGCTCTAGTGACAACGAGAGTAGTTGGTTAGGCTTAGAGACCGAAAATGAATCAGGACTAATTAATTAACCCAGTTAATAGCGCTAAGGACACTTAGGTTATTAATATGAGTTAATTATAATTAGGGGAGACCGAAAGGAGAACCTATGTAACAAACGAAGATTCTAGATTTATAATTAGTCGGGCACGAGATAGGACAATTAGAATAATTAATTAGTTATAATCCGACTTTCAAGACCCCGCCTCACAATTGATTCTTTCTCCACCTTTTTCACTTTGATTGATCACCTTGATTCTTTGATTGCTTTAATTTTTTATTGCTTTTTATCATCATGCTTAGGTCCTTAGATAACATTCTGTCTTAGTAATTTTAGTGTTCGGTTCATTATCTTGCCTAATCACTATCCTCCTTGTGGAAATCGATACTCGGTATTGTTTTACCGTTTTACATTACTTGGGCAACCGTACGCTTGCGGGATAGCAACAAGTTTTTGGCGCCAATGCTAGGGAGGTTTGTTTTAGGCAAAATAATTCTCTGACATTGAAAAGAATGGACTGAGTATTAATTTAGGGTGTAAATATTTTCTTTTATTCATTTTGTGCATAGTTTTATTTTTTTTAATTAGTTGGGGGCTTTGTATGCGAAGTGATAAGGAGGCTAATCTGTTTTCTCTAGATCTTGAGATTGACAGGATGATTAGAGCTATTCACAGAGATAAAAGACTAACGAAAAATTCTCCCAACTGAAAATTCTGGTATCGTCTACACTCCCATACAAGCGAACAATTTCGAACTGAAGACGAGGTTAATTCAAATGGCAAGGGACTGTTCCTTTAAACGACACCGTTCGAAAGACCCTCACTCCAATCTTTGGTCCTTTCTCGAGATTTGTGGGACTGTCAAGATGAACGGAGTTTCGACAGACGCTATAAGGTTGAGGTTGTTTCCATTCCTCTCTCCAAGATAAAGCCAAAGATTGGTTAGAATCGAGAGAACCTGGTAGCATAAGTACTTGGGACGAGCTAGCTCAAGCGTTTCTCACAAAATTTTTCCCACCCGCCAAAACAACCAAGCTCAGTACGGAGATTGGTACATTAAGACAGCTTGACGATGAACAACTGTACAAGGAGTGGGAACGATACAAGGAGATGCTCAGAAAATGCCCGCAGCATGGCTACCCAGACTGGCTCCAGGTACAATTATTTTATAACGGTTTGAATTCTTCCACTAAAACTATTCTTGATACTTCTGCAGGTGGGAGCTTCTTATCAAAAACCGCTACAGACGCAAAGGAGCTTTTGGAGGAGATGGCATCTACTAGCTATCAGTGGCCCATGGAAAGAGCATCATCATCGAAAAAGGCTAGAATTTATGAGATTGACGAGTCGAGCTCACTGAAGGCGCAAATGGCTTCCCTAACGAATGCGCTAAACAAATTGTCTTCTTCTGTGGTAGTAAAGTCCATTTCTACCTTAGCGGAGAACTATTCAAATAAGGAGATCCAGGAAGTGGAAGAAGTTCAGTTTGTAGGCAACCGTGCATACAATCAAAATTCAGGCCTACCAAATTTCTATCACCTAGGTTTGCGCAACCATGAGAATTTTTTGTATTCTAACACTAAAAATGTTTTGCAGCCACCACCAGGGTTTGCTTCTACATCAAGTACGCCGGAAAAGAAGAGCAACCTGGAGGAGATGGTGGCACTCTTCATAAAGGAGCAGAAGGTACTCAATGTAAATCTCCAAACGTCAGTGAACACCTTGGTAACATCTGTGAACAACCATGATATCACTCTAAAAAATATAAGTTTAGATGGGGCATATAGCAACAACGGTGAACGCCCTTCAAAAGGGTAAGTTTCTCAGTGATACAAAAGTGAACCCCAGAGAGCAATGTAAGGTGATCACACTCCGAAGTGGGAGACAACTAGAGAACCACTCGAATGAAGAGAATAAAAATAAGGAAGAAAGAATGAGTCTGGATGAAGATGGAGGGACTGAGGCACAAAAAACCTCCAAGCACAGGTCCCAAAATCCTCCTTGCTCAGTTGGTTTAAATTTTTATTCTACTAACAGTTTTGCAGGTGAAAAGTAGAAGTTAGATGAAAAAGAGAAGCTAAAAGAAAAGATGAAAGAAGAAGAAGAGGTAGTCCCATGCAACCATCACGACCGGGGGTCCTGAAGGATTGGAATTCCGTAATTCCGTAAAGCGGAAGCGTGATTGGGACCGATTCGTAATTAATTTTGTTTAATCTAAAATACCAATACATTGGCAATAATATTAGAACTATTCTAAATATATATTAAGGTTAAACATACAAAAATATTAGATCTAAATCTAATTTATAAAATAACAAATTACTTACTCTCGTTGACGACTCAGATTAAATTCACCAACTGCTTGTGAATTAATCACGAACTAGTGCGAACACCACCACTATGGCTACACCAGTATGACTCTGAGACTTCTAGAGGCAGGAGACTGGTGGGAGTCCAGAGGGAGAATTCTCTGAGAGTAGGAGAATGAATGAGATACCTTTCACCCCACCCCAGGGGTCCTATATATAGTAAAGGCCAAGACCTTTTTCCTAAGAGGAAAAGGAAGACATTTTCCTAATAGGAAAAGGTCTCTAATTTTAATAAATAATTAATTAATTCCATAATTAATTAATTTCCCAATTAAATATCATATATTTAATCTTAGGGATTTTATTAAAATTAAAATTAATATGAATCCAATCCATATTAAATTTATTTGAACTCTTTCAAATATTTTCTTTCCTAATAGGAAAAGGTCTCTAATTTTAATAAATAATTAATTAATTCCATATTAATTAATTACCCAATTAAATATCATATATATTTAATCTTAGGGATTTTATTAAAATTAATATGAATCCAATTCATATTAAAATTATTTGAACTCTTTCAAATATTTTCTCTCAAGAATTAATTTTTTTTTTGAAATTAATTCAAAATTATATTATAAAGTTTCATAAACTTTACATTATATGATTCTCCAAATAAATTGAACACTTTCAATTTATAATTTATACTTAATTGCCTTAAGTCTCTTTACGAGTTACCAGTGGGACCTAATGGACCTATTGATCAGAAGCTCCAACGATACGAGACTAATTGGCCAAACTCATTAACCAAGTTAGTCAACATTCGTTAACTGTGGGTCACTCCACTAAAGACCCACAGCTGCACTCTTCTCACTGTAGAATATTTCTGTGTCCACGGATATCGACCAAGCAGTAAGTCAATCCTTCACGTGTGTTCGTAACACCAGCTGGGTCAAATTACCGTTTTACCCCTGGGTTACCTCTGGTTCCTTAAGTACCACTGATTCCTCTAATGAACAAGTTGTTTAGGGTCCAACCACTAAACAGGAGTTCCTCTCGGGCCAAGAGAGGACGACGCGCCTTTGTTCAAGCCCCGAAATCAGCTCTTAAGGGAACACACATCTACTTACCCCAATAGGGGAAAGAGTGAATTCCATCTTGTACTGTTATGTTCCCAGCCCCCATTCGGTCTTGCCCCTGAAATGGTAGGATCATTGAGTCGGCGAACTGGCCACTCTCACCCATACAAATCTAAGGACAATCCCTCCTAAAAGGGGTTCATAACAGACTCAGGATTGAGATTGAGTTACCTAGGTCATCCTATTGAAATAGAAACCTAAACTAGTTAACGGCGTTACATCTAGTGGTTACTATTTCGTGGTCCAGTCTTATGCAAACTCATTGCATAGGATACCCCCACCCGCATGTCTCCTACATGGATGCTTTGGATCATTGCATCTGTATCGAATACAAGGTGGGCCGTATCACATAGTGTCACCAGGATAAGGTACCCAGCCTTATCCCTATACTGTAGACCTTTTAGGTTGTTACTTGAACACTGATCCCCGTATGTCCCCACATGCTAGTCCAAGTTTCATTTAAACAACCTTGGATCTTAGTTTATTGGATTTAGGGTTTATTAATGCAAACTCGATTATTCAATAATCAAATTACTGAATTACTCAAATAACACTTTATTGAGATCGATTAATTTGTTTCATTTACTATCTACGAGTTTTAGGGCATAAAACCCAACAGGTCCCACATCAGCCCGCCTAGGAGGAGGGGTGAATGTCCGACCTTTGATTATAGGGAGTTGCCTTTTCCCCATAGTTTTAAAAATGTTAAATTAGATGAGCAGTTTGCTAGGTTTCTAGAGATGGTCAAGAAATTATCTGTTAATATACCTCTAGTAGACGCTCTATCTAATATGCCAAACTATGGGAAATTTATGACAGAGATGTTAGCGAAAAAGAAAATTTTGAATAAAAAAGAAGTTTGTACATTGTCGGAAAATAGCATCACAATAGTCTCAGGGAAGATACCTTTAAAACAAAAAGATCCAGGGAGTTTTACTGTTCCCTGCACAATAGGAGAGGTTTCTTTTGATAGGGCATCATGTGATCTTGGAGCGAGTATTAATCTTATGCCCTATTCCCTTTTCAGGAGGATTGGACTTACTGGACTTAAAGACATCGACATAACACTCCCGTTGGCGGATCAATCAGTCACTCACACGATGAGGATAGTGGAGGATGTGCTGGTGAAGGTAAACAAGTTCATTTTTCACGTAGACTTTGTTGTGATGGACATGCAGGAAGATAAAGAGGTACCCATCATTCTTGGTAGACCATTTCTAGCTACTGGTAAGGCTGAAATCAGTGTGCATACCGGTAAATTAACTCTTAGCGTAGATGATGAAAAGGTAGTTTTCAATATCTTTCGCCATGATGAGTCCGTTTGTAGCAGCAAACATACTTGCTTTTCTATTGGCTTAGATCTACTACTTGATGAGGATGAAGAAGAGTTAAACTTAGGCCTAAAGTTTGATGGTCTTCCTCTGGATGATGTCAATTTTGATCCTGATGAATTTTTCGACGATGTCATGTTTGAGAATGAATTGATAGATAATGTTGAGCTGCCTATTGTAAATTTTCATGAGTATAACTTGCCTGCTTTGAATTTAGAGGAGCATGAGTTAGATGATATTTTTTTCTGATATTGAGGAGTTAGAGGATAGCATTGCACAATCTGATTTGATTATTGAGTCTCATGAGTATGTAAAGATTATGCCTGATGAATGGTTAGTCATCGTAGATAGACCACCCCAAAACCCGAGACTGGTAGACATTTTGATGCTTGATGACTCCATTAATAATTGCTTTGTAAATAGAGATCTGGAGAAAAGTTTTGATACTATTAACTTTTTCATGAATTGTTATTTTGATAAGTTGTACAGTGAGGATGGGTCAGGGGAGATGTTTTTTAGTCCCCTGTTTACGATGTGTGCTACGACACGAAACTTTATCTGAGGCCCAGAAGAGGATGAAAATTTTTACTTCGAACCTCAATGAGCGTGTCGAGCCTTGTCTAGCTAAAGGCGTTAAAGAAAGCGCTGCTTGGGAGGCAACCAAAGGATTTTAAAAAAAAATTGTTAGTTAGTTTTTCTTTTTGAGGTGAATAAATCCCCTAGCTTTGTGATCCAATTTTGTTTTGCCGGATCCGCGCAGCAAGCCCCGAGAATCCAAAAGATGCGCTTTCCCGACCCTGAAGGATGAGGACGTTTTCTCTTGGACTCAGAGAAGTCTCAGTATCCCCTATTTATGCTCTCTTGTTTTAAAACATTGAGGACAATGTTTAGTTTAAGTTTGGGGGGGGGGAGGCTTTCGTTGTGTTAGAGCTTAGTTAAATTCATATGGACGCATGTTAGGATAACGATGATAGCTGAGGATTTGGTTTTTGAATTTTTGGGGGATATGGTTTATATGATGTGCAATTTGGGAGCATTGCAGAAATGAGAGAAATTTTGAAAAAAAAAAAATTTGCTTAGTATTAATGTCTAAAGCTTGCAATAAACTTATCTTTTGAGATATTTGAAAATCTAGATTCTTATTATGGTTTTTATAAGTTTGTTGTCACTTCGATAGGCTTAGTCTCTGACACTAGAAGTTATGCTTGATTGTTTTTAAGAAGTAGGTGAAAAAGAAAAGAAAAAATGTTATGCCTGCAAAAAGAAAAGCAACACTAGAAAAAGAATCATCTGTTGAAAATGAAAAATAATTTTTTGCTTGCAAAAGAAAAAAATAGACTAAGGGTAAAAAGAACTGCATGTGGTGTGATCAGTTAGGCCAACGAAGGGTTAAACTCGGGTTATGGGTCCCTGCATCGTAGTGTGAAAGCTAGTGCCCTTAGGATCATAAAAAGCAAGTTTGGGGGAATCCCCTTAGAAAAAGAAAAGAATCAAGCGCCCTAGTTTCTTTGTTTGCATGATAGCTAAATTTCGACTTGTTAGAACTCTTAGCTAGTGTAGGGCAAAAACAAATGGAAAAAGCCGTAAGACTAATCTAGGTTAGTAAAAGAACCATTAGATAAGTTTTGAGCAAGCTATTTGTTAATTTTAAGTTTCATTTTTGAATTTTCTTCACGAGTATGTTGTGCTTGCTTAGTCCACTTGCATGTTTTCCATATTTCCCTAAGAATTTTAAAATCATTGAGACTAGAGCGATTCTTTTCATGCATCTTTAGAATTTATTTTGCTCGGGGACTAGCAAAAGCTTAAGTTTGGGGGTGTGATAGGAAGCATAAATGTTGCTATTTTGTCCTTAAATTTATTAGCTTTTGTGTGCTTTGATTGTGTTTTTATCATACATATCTATTTATTTGTGTAATTTTGTCCCTAGGAGATTTTTATGGATAATTGGAGAAAAAGAAGAGAAAGGAGCCCAATTTCATGGAGTTAATCTTTAAAGATCAAGTTGGGTCAAGATAAAATAGCCAAAGACCCATCATGAAAAGCACTTGGGCCAAAAGAATGGAGGGAGGCCCAAAAATCTTCTAAAAAACGCGCCTCGAAGCTTCTGGACGAAGGACAGTGTCGAGGCTATCATCAAGATTAAAGATAATTTATGTGGCTTCATTCCGACAGCAATCAGAATTACAGATGATCAAGGGGAATGCTTCACGGTTCGTACGGTGTCGTCGGACAAAGGAAAATGGATGGTTTGCCGAAACACTTAGATCCATGGAACGTTTACTCGAGAAGCGTCTTTGGAATATGATGAATGTGACGTCAAATCCGAATCATTTCTGTTGATCAGTGGAAATTAGGCATGCACAGTGATTAATATAAATGCTCAGTCATATTCCTTAAATGGTGATGAGACCCTCAACGCTACTGCTCCTGCCTGAGCCTCTAAGAGATCTCTACCAGCTGCCACGTCTATGAAAGATAAGGGGAAAACGATCAAGTTCAAAGGAGGATAGTCACCTTGATGCTTTTTAAAAAAATAGGGTTTCTTTCATCTCTCCAAAGAACAAAACGGTTTACTTTAAACCCGATCACGTGCCAACAAAGTCAACTCCTCACTTGGACCAGACCAAAGTCAACTCCTCACTTGGGCCAGACCGAAAGGACCTCGTCTTCTAGCTGTGTGATTGGATCTTCTAACCCAAAGCCCATACGGAGTACAGGTATTCAAATCAGAGAACCAAAAATCTACAGGCCAAAAATCACTCCATCCACGGTTCAGAAGGGAGATTCCCATGGGGCCCCTATCAATGAGGAATTTATGTTAACTGTTGATTTGGGCTATCTTTCCCCTATATCTGACACTCCTATCTCAAGCCCAGAATCCACTCCATCTCCAATGGCAAAGCTGCATGAAGAGACTCCTTTGGCTATTGTTCAGGATAGTTTGAAAATTCTTCTCCAACCCAGCAGGCGCGGTTTGGGCTTGAAAGTTGGGCCAACTTCAATTCTTTTTGGATCTTTTCTTGCATGGTTGACTCTTGGGCTCCCCCTTTGACCCATGGTTGGATATTTGGCTTGGATTTCTCATTTTTGGGCCCTTTTCCACAAAAAATCCATAACTTGCTCCTAAAGGCAAAATAGTAAATTATTTTAGATTTCTTCAATAAAAACACATTTAAAGCGCTCAAAAGCTTAATAATTTAGGACTAAAATAGCGACATTTCTGTCCGCCATCACACCCCCAAACTTAAGCTTTTGCTAGTCCCGAGCAAAATGAATTCGAAAGATGCATGAAATAGAATTACTCAAGGCTCAATGATTTTGGAACTTTTAAGCTAAAATGGATAACATGCAAGTGGAATAAGCAAGCACCGCATACTCATGAAGAAATCTTAAAAGAATTTTAACTTAAGATTAATGAATAGCATGCTCAAGACTTATCTAATGATTCTTTTACTAACCTAGACTAGTCTTATGGCTTTCTCCATTTGTTTTCCCCTACACTGGCTAAGAGTCCCTAATAGGTCGGAGTTCTACTATCATGCAAACAATGAAACTAGGGCGCCTGATATTTTTCTTTTTCATGGGGGAGTTAAACTCACAAATATTTTTCACTTTCTTTTCTTTTGCTTCTCCCCCAAACTTGCATTTTTATATCTAATGGTTCTAGCTTTCACACTACGATGCAGGCCGAATGTTATTCTCTGGTTGGCCTAATTGATCACACCGTAGGTAGCTCTTTTTACCCTTAGTCTTTTTCTTTTGTGCCAGCAAAAGTTTTTTCTTTTCAACAGATTTTTCTTTTTCTCTCTTTTCTTTTGTTGCTTTTTCTCTCAGCAGGCATAACATTTTTTTTTCTACCTATTTCTTAAAACAATCAAGCATGAACTCCTAGTGTTAGAAACTAAGCCTATCGGGGTGACAACAAACTTTAAAAATCATAATAAAAATCTAGATTTTCAAAGATGTCATAAGATAAGTCTATTGCATGCTTTAGACATTAAAACTAAGTATCAAAAAAATTTAAAATTTCACAATTTCTACTATGCTCCTAGATTCCACAACATATAAACCATTTTCTCCCAAAACTTCTAAAATCACATCCTCGGCTATCATGGCTATCTACTCATGCATCCAACAGAATTTAAATATGCTCAACACAGCGAAAGCCTCCCCCCAAACTTAAACTAAACATTGTCCCCAATGTTTACAAATAATAAGGTATAAAGAGGGATACTGAGACTTCCCTGAATTAGGATAAATTCATCATCTTCATTTGGATCTAGAAAATGGGATTCTTGGAGCTTTGGGACTTGCTAAGGTGATCATGCAAAACAAAATTGGATCACGAAGCAAAGAAAATTATTTACCGCAAAAATTACCTAAACTTTAAATCCTTGGGTTGCCTCCGAGGCAGCGCTTTCTTTAACGTCTTTAGCTAGATGAGACTCGACACGCTCATGGAGGCTCGCAATAAAAATTCTCGTTATCCTTCGGGCCTTGAAGAAAATCTCGTACCGAATTACAAACTACAAACAGGGGAGAAAAAAAACTTTCCCCTGGCCCGTCATCACTAAAGAGATTATCATAATAACAAGTCAAGAAATATGTAACAGCATCAAATCTCTTCTCTAAATCTCTATTTTGAAAACAATTATTAACAGAGTCATCTAGCGTCATGATATCTACTGGTCTAGGATCTAAGGATGGCCTATCAACTATGTCTATCCATTCATCAGATGCAATATCTAAATTCTCATGAGATTCCTGAGACTCAGTATTAAAAAATGACTCAGCCAAGCTATCATATGACTCATCATCAGAAGAATCAAAGAATTCAATCTCATCAGGGTCAGATTCTATACTATCAACATCATCAGGACCCAAATTAAAACTATCAACAATTTCAGGGTCCGACTCTATACTTTCAACCATGTCAGGATCAGACTCAATAGATTCAGCAGTATCATGATCTGACTCAACATTTTCATCTATCAAGTAATCCTCTCCATTTAATGCAGGCAGATCATCTATTGCAGGCATATCAAGCTCATTCTCAAAATCAGGCAAATCATCTATTGCATGCAATTCTATTTCATTCTCAAAAGCAGACATTTCTATATCAATCAGTTCATTTTCAAACAGAGGATCATCAAAGATTGCATTAGGATTAAAATCTTCATCATCCATAAGAGCTTCTCCTAATCCTAAGCCAAGTTCAAATTCTACCTCTTCCTCATCATCAGTCAATAATTTTGGACCAATCGAAAAACAGGTTTGCAAACTATATACAGACTCATCCTGTCCAAAAATACTGAAAACGACCTTTTCGTCATCCACATTTAAGGTTAACTTACCAGTATGCACGCTAATCTCGGCCTTACATGTGGCTAAAAAAGGTCTGCCTAAGATGATGGGTACCTCTTTGTCTTCTTGCATGTCGAGCACCACAAAATCTACAGGGAAGATGAATTTGTTGACCTTCACCAACACGTCCTCCACAATACCCATTTGTTGGGTAATCGATCTATCAGCAAGCTAGAGGGTGATATCGGTGTCTTTCAAACCTGTCAAACCAATCTTTCTGTATAAAGAATAGGGCATCAAATTTATACTACCTCCTAAGTCATACAAAGCCCTATCGAAAGATACTTCTCCTATAATACAGGGAACAGTAAAACTCCCTAGGTCCTTTTGTTTCGAAGGCATCTTTCCTGATACTATGGTGCTACTATTTTCAGAAAACCTAAAGACTTCTTTTTTTAAACTTTTCTTCCTAGACAACATCTCTTTCATAAACTTCCCATAATTAGGCATATTATACAAAGCATCGACTAAGGGAATGTTCACAGATAACTTTCTAAACATTTCTAGGAATTTTTGAAACTGATCATCTAATTTAACATTTTTAAATCGCTGAGGAAAAGGTAACTCCCTATAATCAAAGGTAGGACATTCGCCCCTCCTCTTGGGCGGGCTGATGTGCGACCCTCTATCATGGTGGTTGCATGGGACTATCTCCTCCTCATTCAGCTTTTCTTTCTGCTTTTCATCTTTCTTTGATCCTGCAAAAGAGTTAGTGCGTTCAAAATCAAAATCACAAGAGCTAGGAGGATTTTGGAACCTTTCTGTGGAGGCTTTTTGTGCCTCAGCCCTTCCATTTTCATCTTTGCTCAAATTGTCTTCTTTCTTCAGCTTCCTCTCTGAGCTGACCTCCAGTTGCCTACCACTTCTGAGTGTCACCATCTTGCACTGCTCTCTAGGATTGGTTTCAGTGTCGCTTGGAAACTTCCCTTTCTGAAGGGCATTAACTGTTGAAGCGATCTGTCCTATCTGCACTTCCATATTCTTGAGAGGCGTGTCGTGGTTATTTACCGTTGTCTGGAGATTCACATTTAAAACCTTTTGTTCATTGATAAACATGCCCACCATCTCCTCTAGGTTGTTTTTTTTTTTCGGGACACTTGATGAAGCAAATCCTGGCGGTGGCTGCAATACGTTCTTGGTGTTCGAATAAGAAAAATTCTCATGATTGCGTAGACTTGGATGGTAGAAGTTCGGTACTCCTTGAGTAAATGCTCTATTTCCCACATACTGAACTTGTTCGACATCTTGATTTTCTTTCTTTGAGCATCCTTGAGCCAAGGTGGAGATGGACTTAACCACCTCAGGCAAAGTAAGCTTGTTTAGCGCGTTCGTCAATGATGCCATCTGCGCTATCAGAGAGCTTGATTCATCGATCTCATATTTGCCAGCCTTCTTGGAAATTATCCCCCTTTCTGTCGGCCATTGGTAACTAGTTGCTGCCATCTCCTCCAAAAGATCCTCGGCCTTAGTCACTGTCTTGGATAGAAAACTCCCACTCGCTGATGTGTCAAGAACCGTCTTGGTAGAAGGATTCAGTCCATTGTAAAATAACTACACCTAGAGCCAATCTGGATAGCCATGCTGCGGGCATCGCCTAAGCATCTCTTTATATCTCGCCCATGCCTCATATAGTTGCTCCTCGTCCAACTGTCTGAATGTTCCGATCTCTGTACGAAGCTTCGTGGTCTTGGCAGGCGGGAAAATTTTTGTCAAGAATGCCTGGGCAACTCGTCCCATGTGCTGATACTACCCATCTCGACTGATTCGAGCCAATCTTTCGCCTTATCTTGAAGAGAAAATGGAAGTAACCTTAATCTCATCTCCTCTAGGTTGTTTGAATCAACTATTTGATTCGATCATTTTTCTTTTTAAAATGTCTAAGGATATAACTCTTATGTCACAAGTGAGGAAAAAAAAAGAGTGGTGTATTACCGAGGAATGTGAAACTTTTTGTCATGGAAGGGAGATGAAAGTGGAGTGGGAGAAAGTTGCAGAACTATGAGATGGATATTTCATTTAAATCTCATGTTCTTGTGTATACAATTAGGTTGTTGTTAACTGTTGTGATATTATTGATCAACAATTGTCTATACATTCATATTATCTTGTAATCTCTATATGGTTAGCTCATTGTACCCTAGACTCTTTTTACTATTATTGCTCAGTGTAACTTTCATAATCAAAGTTTTTGATTGGGGAGAATTTTAAAGATGTCAAATCAGGTTATTCAATTAGAGTAAAACGAAAGTCAATTTGGAGAAGGCTTGATAGTGTTCTTATGTGCATCATGCAGAAATGTCAAGCTAGAGATATATAGTTCCAGCTCGGTATTAAGTTGTTATATATATATATATATATATTAAGAAACAATTTCATTGACGTTTGGAAATTAAAAAAAAAATTAAAGAAAAGTCCCAATTCAAAGGAGTTATGATAAACTTCTCCAAGTGGACAAAGAGAGTAGAAAAGCTTTTGAAACTCAAACGTATAAGAATTGAGAATAGAATAAAATAGTTAAGAGATGTTACTTCATTTGTATGTTTGTCATTACTATCGAATGTATATCTTTTGTATGTTTAATTTCTTTTTAACTTCATATATAGAACATTGAGGATTTGTATGACTCAAAGTACATTGAAGCAGCAAAGAAAGACTTCCTGGATACCTGTAAAGGTAAGCACAGTAAATGGGAGCTTATAATGTTTTTTTTTTTTACTGTGTGTATTTGAACAAGTTTTAAATACTGTTATGGGTTTTTTTTTTTTTTTTAAAGTGTCCTTGCCAACAAGGTTGCTTTGAATGTGAGTACTACGTGATGAAGTTTACTACATAATCCAGAGACTCCCATCACTGCTCTCGTAAGTCTCTGATATTTCTAAACTTAGTCTTGTGTATATATATACTGTACACATTTTCTTAACTTAGTTATAATCGTAATATTTATTTATTTATTTTTGTTTTTTTTTTACAGATTAATACTAAAAATCCGTTCACACAAGAACAGCTGGATGAGGTGCGAATTGAATGGGTGAGAAATGTGTCAAACTTCACTTGAAGTGTATTCATCCTTGTGCGTGGTAGCTAGCTGTTTCCTTTTAGACGATAGATATAGGATATAGGTAGGGTTTTCATGACATATATATGTGGTAGTTTGAATGGACAAAAAAGCGATTGTGCTTACATTTTATTCTTTTTTGTAAATCTTTCAGTTAACCATATAGTTTAGAACAATTTAGTGGTTTTGGATATTGTATTGTGACGTTTGAAGTTTTTTTGGATCGAATGAAATAGTATTTGATGTTTTATCAATTGCTGTGTTTGGATTGAATATTATTCTCAAATGTTCATTTTAAATATCTGTAGATTATTGGATCAATTTAAATATTTTGTATTGCAATAATAGGTATTCAGGGTGTGAGATTTGAATTATAGCAATAAATATGTTGCAGGTGGTCTGAGGAAAGATGTCATTTTAAAAACGTCATTAATGTAGTCATATACGTCGGTTGTAAACTGTCATTGTTGTAACCTGTGATCGTAGGGGTCGACAAAGATGTCAGTTTTAAACTGTCATCATTGTAATCCGTGATCGTACATGAAAGATCAAGGAGGTGTTTGATGACGGTTTTAAACCGTGTTTGTTGTAATCCGTGATCGTAGGGGTTCAATCACACCCAGAACAACCACGGTTTTAAACCGTTATTGTTGTAATCCATGATTATACATGAAAGATCACGGAGGCGTTTGATGACGGTTTTAAACCATTATTGTTGTAATCCATGATCATAGGGGTTTAATAACGGTGCATAACTGACATCTAAGCCCAAATTTGTTGTAGTGATAACTAATTTTTTTCTTCTTGTTTGTTTGTTTTTTCTTTTCTTGAAACATACTAATATACCTATTATTTCTCAAACCTTACACATCAACAAAGCTAAGTATAAGGTTTCAATTAGATAAATTATATTTCATTGACATTTCCATAAAATTGAGCTATCAGCATTTAATTTCCTTCAACATTATCATTTGACAATTATCTTCTTAAAGAGGGCCTTTTCATCAAAAGCATTGCTCCTTGGTGGAATTCCACCTCTCAGGATGGTTTCCCGGGATATTCTTTTGTTAGAATGCTCAAGAAACTTACGGGCTTCATCAAATCTTGGAAGAAAAATAATGTGGACTTCATCAAGAATCGTAAAATCTTAATATCAGAAGAAATCACTCATATTGATTCTCTTGAAAGTTGTAGCCAACTGGACGAGTGTCTATTCCAAAAGCGTTTTTCTCTTAGAGCAGATCTCCATCATGCAGCCGCTCAAGAATTAAGGTATCTTAGACAACCTTGCAAAAATCTTTGGCTTAGAAGTGGAGACGAGAACACTTCCTTATTTCATAAAATTTGCTCGGCTCGTCATAGACGGAGTTTTATATATGAATTGGTTTCTGCGGAGGGAGTCAGTTTGGTGTCGGATTTACAACTTGAAAGAGAGATCATTGGTTACTTCTCCAACATCTACTCAGACGATAGTTCAGAGAGCTGGATGCTGTCTAATCTTGATTAGAATCCAATCTCTACAGACGAGGCGACCTCTTTAATCCGCCCTTTTTCTGAGGAAGAAGTCCTTCAGAATCTTAATTCTTTGGGCCCCAATAAATCCCCTGGCTCTGATGGCTTCACGGTCGAATTTTTTAAAAAATCTTGAAACACCTTCAAGCCTTCCATTATGGAAGTGTTCCGTGATTTTTTTTATAAAGGAATTATTAATCGCAATGTTAATGAGACTTTTATTGCCTTGATTCCAAAGCGATCCAAGTCATTATATCTCTCAGATTTCAAACCGATCAGTCTAACTTCGGTTCTCTATCGTCTCTTGGCAAAATCTCTGGCCGAAAGGATTAAAAGTTCGCTTCAATCAACTATTGCGGAGAACCAATTTGCCTTTGTAAAAGGTCGTCAAATCACTGATGCTATTTTGGTGGCAAATGAGCTAGTTGATTTTTGGAATTGTTCTGGAACAAAGGGCTTTATTATTAAGCTTGACATTGAAAAAGCTTTTGATAAGATTAATTGGGATTTTATTATCAGTATCCTTCACTTTAAGGGGTACCCGATTACTTGGTGTAGATGGATTAAGGCTTGTATCTCTTCAGTCTCCTACTCCATCATTCTCAACGGTAGGCCTAGAGGAAAGATCATAGCCGAGCGTGGTCTTCGTCAAGGAGACCCTATTTCTCCCTTAATTTATTTTTGTCATTGTAATGGACTACCTTAGTAGGCTGATCCAAGCGGCGGAGTAAAGAGGATTGGTGCAGGGTTGCATTCTCCCTTCATGTTCTATCTCCCATCTCTTTTTTGCGGATGATATCCTCCTGTTTGTCAAAGATGATGATCAAATGCTTGACAACCTCTTCTTTATTATCAAATCTTTTGAGCAAGCTTCTGGTCTCAACATTAATTTCAACAAATCATCTATCTCGAGTGTTAACGTCGATGCCGTCAGAGCGTGCCAAGTGGCTTCCAAGTGGGGTTGCTCTTATGTTTCTCTTCCAATGTCATACCTGAGCGCTTCTCTTGGAGATAAACCTTCAAAGGCTTCTTTTTGGAATTCGATTATTGACAAAATTGATCGTAAACTTGACAATTGGCGCTTTTCATGCATTTCTAAAGGTGGAAGATTAACCCTTGTCCAAGAAACTCTTAGTAGTATTCCCACTTACATGCTCTCTATCTTCAAAGCGCCCCAATTGGTTTGTAAAAGGATTGATAAAATTATTAGATCTTTTCTTTGGACTGGAAATGGTTCTAAAGATGGCCTTCATTTGGTTAGTTGGAATAAGGTGGCAGCTCCAAAAAATTCTGGTGGTCTAGGCGTCTTCAAGACTCGAGTTACCAACAACGCGCTTCAAATTAAATGGCTTTGGAGATTTTTCCAAGAAGATTGTTCGTTGTGGAAGCGTTTTATATTGGCCAAGTACTCAACTCACAACATGGAAATTATTCCTTATCGATCAAAATTCTCTAGCTCAAGATCGCCTTGGTTCTCTATAGTTAAGCATAGCCAAAAATTCCTAGAAAATTCTAGATGGGAGCTTCGGGATGGGAGTAAAATTCGTTTCTGGTAGGATTCTTGGACCGATTTAGGTCCCTTGCATTTGGCTCACCTACGTTTTTTTGCTCTCTCAGCTAATCAAGATCTAAAGGTGGCAGAAGCTTGGGACGATAGTATTCTGCTTTGTTCTTTTCTTCCTAGAAGGCCTTTGTTGAGTAGGGAATCCATAGCTTGGGAGAATCTATCGTCAACTTTTTTGGTGCCAATGCTCTCTCGGGGAAATGATATTATTCGGTGGAATCATCATGTAGATGGAGTTTTCACAACTGCTTCTGCTCGTCTTCTCTTCTGGTCTGAGGACTCCTCTTCGACTGTTCATGTTGATCCTCAGGTCCTATCGAACCTTTGGAGCGCCTTAATCCCAAAGAAAGTCAAAATTTTCATATGGACAGTGTTACATCGAAGGATCAATTCGGCGGATAGATTGCAATTGGTTTTTAGGAATTCTGCTCTCAATCCAAGCTACTGCGTCCTGTGTCACAACCACTCTGAGACCTTAGACCACATCTGTAATGCCCCAGGTTTTATTATTATCTAGCCTAGTGACATTACTAAACTCCTATATTCAAACCATCTGAGAGCTCCAAAATTTTCGGCAGAATAACAGCATACATAGAACGAAACCAAAAATTTTAACACACTTGAAAAACACCAAACCACACTTCTATATTATACCCAACTACTCCACCTTACTTCAATATGCCAGAAATCAACTTCATCACACATTACGAGTCAGGTCTCGTATGCACAATCAACATCAGAACTACAATCCTTCTAAGTACATCATGCGCTTAATGTCTAGAGTCATCTAAATTTTATTAAACTCAAACATATTTACAACCTAACGAACACATTAGCTACTACCAAATTAACAACAAAAGACTAATCCAACCTAGCTGCAGATTATAGGTAGGCTCATCCTATCACCAATAGATCAAATAACTACCCTATCCAACAGAAAGAAAATAACAAATACACAAAACTCAAATGTCTACTTAACAAAAATGAAAACCATTGTAAGGAAATTAAGGAAAAACAAGCATAATTTTCAAAAACCAAAAACCAAATGGTTATCAAACGGGGTTGTATTAATTTTTATCGTACGTTAGGCTTCTATTTGTAGAAATCCAAGAAAAGATATTAAATGCATTTAAGCAAATCACAAACAATAGCCTCTTACGAAAATTGAGGGGACTATAGAAGAAATTTTACTTGATTAAATTTCCATCGAAATAAAGGGATGGAAAAGCAAAATTCTAGTAGGAGGAATGAATTGTATAACCCTGTTTGGAATAAAAATGAACTCTCCTTTCAAGTTGAAGGGTAAATTTTAAAATTTCCCAAAAATTTGTGAATGATTCGGATATTGTACTAAAACTATTTCTTCATCCAACCAACATCTTAAATAGAGATTTTTTAAAAATAAATTATTTTAAAGTACTCATAAGTTCGTCTAGGGGTGTACAAATAACCCGACAACCTGAACCGTAAGTGTTAGGTTGGGTTAGGATTTTTTTCCCCGTTTGGGTTGGGTTGGATTTTTATAGAATCGAAATTTTAGTTCGGTTCATGGGTTTAAATTTTTTTAGTTCAATTCAACCTGAACCGAACTGAAGATGAATATTTTTAATATTTATTTATATATATAAAATAAATGTTATATTAGTAAAAAAAAAAAACATAAATGTTATAATTAATAAGATCATTTGAACTTTGAATTTTGTGGATATTAGGTATTTGAATTTTATCTGATTTTAATAATTAATTATGTGATATGTGTTGTAAATATAAGTATGAAAAGTTTTAAATAATTAAGAAAAAAAAAAGATAACCCGACAACCCAACCCAACCCAATCTGGATGGGTTGGGTTGGACCCTAGATAGGTTGGGTTGGCACTTGTATTAAGTTCTTTCGGGTAGCCAATCTGACTAACCCAAATTTTCGAGTTGGTCCAAAAAATCTCTCCAATCCAACCCAACTCAACACATGTACACTCTTAAGTTCGCCATACCTATAACGTGGAAATTAAAACTTTCAATTTATTTAAAAACACATATATATATCCAAATAATAGGTAACCAACGATTTTTATCAGTTTTTTAATATAAAACTTAGATTTAGCTTAGTAGTAGTGTAGACATCAAAACCTTATTGCCAACTTCATGATGAAAAAAACTGTCAACTTACATAGTATATCATGAGTTTTGAGACCATGAGAAAAACAACAACACTACCACTAGCTCATTCTAGTTCCAAGACCAGGATAATCGACAATTGTGTCACGGGTCTTTGTAGTTCCAAGACCCTGAGAAACAACCACGTTGTGATTGCTCTTTGCAGCAAAACTATGAGAAACACTTCCCTTGCTCTTGGGAGTTTTAAGATCAAGAGATACACCATTGCTCTTCTTGATTTTCAGATCAAAAGACAAATCTTTGTTACTGTTCTTTGTAATTATTCCAACATCGCCACTGTTTTTCAGGCCAAATTTGCCATCATTTGAAACACTACCACTACTCTCTAGACTAGTTTTTCCACCCTGAGAAAGACCAATGTTGTCGCCACTCTTCCGTGTGATTTTGTGACCATAGGAAAAAACAATGCCGCCCATGATCTTTGGAGTTCCAAGACCAAGAGACGCATCACTGTTCTTCTCAATTTCATGGCCAAAAGACAGATCTCTGTTGCCGCTACTCATTGGAGTTTGAAACCCAATAGGGGCAAGCTTTGGAGCTTCTGTAGGACTCTGGATGTCGACATTTGATACAATGCCATTATCGGCTTTTGAGGTTTCAATATGATGTGGACCAAATGCACGAAAAGAAAACGGATGGTTGAAGTCGTTACCTACAACACCAGTGGCATCATTGAAAGTGGCATCCACCTTCGCACAACACTCCCATGAAAACACTAAGAAAATGGTGTGGAAGAGCTTAAGACCGCTTGTCATTGTTGTGATTAAGTGTCTTAAATTTGTACGGCACCAACTCTCACAGAAGAAGATTAGAAACAATATAAAATTAAAGATGTCGGTGTTTGGAATTTTTGGATGATCGTTGGAGCCTATATATGCTTGTTTGAAGGGAAAATTATATATAGAAAATTCTAACAAAGCAGGACAACCGAATTACATATGGTGGCCACCGTTGATTGCTTTGTTATATTTTTGCTTTACCGTTGTGAGATGTTTTGAAACGATAAATTAGGAAATTTTCAACTTCTGTTATACCTACTCAAACCTTTAAATAGAACAAAATAAATGCCCTATATTAGGCTTACAAAAATCAATTTAAACCTCTAACGTTTGGGGTTGTCTCACTTAAAATCTCAAACTAATAAATATGTAACAGTCTGTTTAAAAAAAAAAAAAAGAAAAGAAGAGGGAAATGGGTCGGTCAAGGGGGGAGAGTGGGGGGAAATTTCCCCCCAACGTTTTCGATCAAACAGACTATTTTTTTTTAAAAAAAGAATTTTTAAGATTTTTTTTCCTTCCCTGATATCTCTCCCCCTCACCCGTTCTCTCAGCCCTCTTTCTCTCTCTCTCTGTGTATCAAACTTTGCCGTCGCCGCGCCGCCGCCATCCATTGTCGTAGCCGATCGTCGCGCCGTCGCCGGTAAGTCTCATCTCCCCTCAGATCTTTCTCTCTCTCGGCTTTCTCTCTTTACTATGTTAGTAATGGTCACTCCTTCTCCGTTCAGTTTCGCCTCGTCTGCCGCTAGTAACCGATCACCACCGTTTGTCGTCGATTCACGCCGCCCTTCCGTCCACGCTCGTCGCAGCCTCTGCGCGCCGCCGTCCTGCCGTTGCAGCTCACTGCACGCCGTCGCACTCCGCCGTGAGCTCCCTCGGTAAGACCCCTTCTCTTTCTCTTTCCCGTTTCTTTGTTCCTGTGGATCTCACGTTCTTTCTCTCTCTACTGAAGGATCCGCTGCCGCTGTCTCTCGTCCGCTGTCGCCACTGTGCAAAAGTGTTCGCCGCCTCAGGCCCGTCACCACCATCGTAGACAGCCCCAGCGACGTTGCCGCCTTTTCAGATCTGTTCGTCGCCGCCGCTTGAATTTTCAGCTTTTCTTCTAAAGAATTATTTGGGGTAAGGAATTAAGTAGGATACAATTTCAGTATCTTTGATTTGGACGTACTGTGTTGGGATCTGAGTTGTTATTAAATTATTGGAATTGGTGGCCTCTAATGTGAGAACCTTGTATGTGTCTTATTAGATTACTTTTTCGCATAACATGGTTGGTGATATATCAAATTGTTCGGTGTTTGCAGTCAAGCTTTAGTTACCTCAAGGTAAGATAACTTGCTGAATTTTTATGAGATGATGCTTGGTGTGGAAATTGTGATTATGGCATATGCAATTACTATGTTTGAGTTGAGATTGAGATGTTATGAACACTTTATCTTCAAGAGTATGTCTGCTGTGTAATTTGTGCTATGATTTAGATGCGAGAGCATGATAGTGATTCGTTATAGTTGGCTAGCAATGTATGTGAACAATGAGAAGTTTGTGTTTTCCCCGTTTAGAAGTGTTGGTTGTCGTTTTGTTCTTGAAATTGGCTGAGTTGGGATGGTGCATATCGGTTTAGCCTGTCAGTAATCTTTGAAAAAAGAAAAGAATTTGGTTAACTGGGTTGCAGTTTAAATTAGCGAGTGCTAGGAGGCCTTAAAGGAAAAAGGATTAAGAAAGGGAAAAGAATAAGCTAGTTGCTCTAGTAGGGGGTCGTGTCAATTAAACACCTAGGACTGAGATGTATTAGACTGAAATGAGGAGCTAAATGGGCGGGTTTTGGCTTCGCACACTAGGTGTCATTTACTAACTGTGGAAGTTAATTTCCGACTTAAAACCCATGGACGCCCCACCAGTGAAATGGTAGTTAGTGCGCTTTGCACATAACAGTGCCTTGATGGGTGAGACTTGACTCCACTGACTGGGTGCCTTCTACCATCAGTAGGAGTAGAGATCTCCCAAAATACCCACCCGTGCACCTTCAGTGAGTTGGCAAATTTATATATAGGTGAGTTAATTCATCACCAGACCCATACTACAAGATGAATGAAATGAAATGAATGGGAATGAGATGACATAACCTTTAGGCCCTTAGCCCATACAACCTCTTGATACCTTGGTCGTGGTATGTCTAGCAGTGTTGTTACTTACTGAGTATTTTTCTTAAATACTCATTCTTTTCCCTAACATGTAATTGTAGGTAAAGGCAAAGGTGTACAGAACACGTGACAACGTGCTGCTGAACGAGCCATGGATTTCCTTAGGATAGACTTCCGATGTTTTCGAATTTCTTGTTTTGAACTTGTTATGTGATGTTTTAAGATTTATTCCGCTTTAAGACTTTTGCTTGAATGGCTAAAATTTCTTCTTGTTATGTTTTAACTGGGATCCCAGGCTGAAAAGTTTCACGTATTTTCTAAGCATGTTTTACTTTAAATGTCGTTTCATCGTTGTTCTTAGAAGTATAATGAAATGCATGTGGGAATGACCCTAGGATCTAGGCACGAAATGTAGGGTCGTTACAAAATAATTGTATCAATTAAAATCTTAAACTGTTATAATTGAATCATATAAGAACTTTTAATGCATAAGTTCACATGTGTATAAGACTTCTTTAAATGCAAAATTTAAAGTAATATTAAAGACAATGTTGGAATCACATGGATAGTAGTGAGTTTCCATTAATATGAGTGGTTTTCATCATCTCACCTTCCTCTATTTTTCTCAACTTATTTAGGAAGAACTATGTGATAATTTTTCTGACCACTTTGTTTGGATTTTGGGAGAATAATATTTTTACTTATGTAGTTTTGAGTTGATTTTAAACGGAATCAAGTGAAAGTATAGTTATAAATCAAGAACGGAATGTCTAAAATTGGTTTATTTATGAAAGTTGAGGGTTTAAATTGATATAACTATGGGTTTAGGATTTTAATTGACACCACTCCCAAAATTTGGGGGTATAAATTGATTTTCTCCTAAATTATAAAGGGAAATTGCAATGAATAGTAAAAAATATTAAGATATTTTCAAATTTAGCATTGGTTTTTGAGATTTGCAAATTTGACAAAAAATTTAAAATCTGAATTCCGTTTTTTTTATTATTACAGTTTTACCCTTGTTGGTGTATCAACTAGTATATCGGTAGTATATCTGATATACTTTATATTTACTGATATACGAAATATAAAGTATATCAATTAATTGACATACCAAATTTGAAGTATCGATATATTGTTGATATTGTTGATATACTTTATATTAGAAATATCATTTCACTTATATACCTAAATATAGTAGGTTTATAGTATATTAATGATATATTTCATTTTAGATGTGTTTATTATATTGAATATGAAGTATTGATATATATTTTATGTACTTCATATTAGAAATATTATCCTAATAGTATAGTAGTGATATACTTCATTTTAAAAGTATATTTTTTTATATTAAATATGGAGTACTAATATACTGTTGATATATAGTTCATATTAAAAATATTATTCTAGAGGAATACCATAGTAAAGTTTATTAGTAGTATATCAGTGATATACTTCATTTTAGGTATATATGATACACTGAATATAAAATAATGACGTACGATTGATATATTTCATATTAAAAATATCATCCCACTGATATACCAGAGTAAAGTATATAACAGTATATCAAATATATTTGATTTTAGGTATATCAATAGTATATCAACAATATATCTGATATATTTCATCTTAGTTATATCAATAGTATATCTGATATACTACTGTTATACTTCATAATAGTAAAACACGCGAAAAGGAAGGTTATTTTCGACTTTTTCTATTTGCGTTTTGGGTTGGACTGATTTTTTTTTTTCCACAATTGCAATCCTAAAAAATGGATGACACGCTTGCAATTATCAAAAACAAATTTGCTAGCCTTGCAATTGCCCCAATTATAAAAGAAGTTAATATCAAAGACCAAAATGTTATTTTATGCGAAGTCAATGGAGTAAAATGTAATGATTTGATAATTTTGAGATAGAGCAATGAAATAAATATAAAAGCTTAGGAAATAAAATAAGATTTAATCCAAAACAGTGTTTCTTGAGAAAATTTAATTCGTCGGATGGCCTTCTTTAGTAAAATGTTGTAGAAATTTAGAGAGGATAAAGAAGATTCTATTCAATACTTCACTATGTAATAATCAATGAACAATACATCACATATATAGGAATAAAAGAGACAGCTGGAGCAATAAGAGAGGCTAGCTATATAACAAACTTTACAATGAGAAAACAGAAAAATAGCCCTGATAAACTTATGATAAAAGTCATTTTATCATCCCCCCGCAAGCGAAACTGGGCGAGAGAGGACAGTGAGCTTGGTACGTAATCCTTGAAAGTGAGCAGTAGGTAATGGCTTAGTTAAAATGTCTGCTAGTTGATCTTCAGATGGAACGAAACGCACAAGAAGCTACTTTCTCATAACCTTCTCTCGAATGAAGTGATGGTCTATTTCTATGTGCTTCGAACGACTATGAAGAACATGATTAGTAGCAAGGTAAGTGACGCTAATATTGTCACAGAGTAACAAAGGAGGAGAAGAGGAGGCAAAACCGAGTTCAGACATAAGAGATTGTATCCAAACAAGCTCGGCAGTGGCATTGGATAAACCACGATACTCAGATTCAGCGCTTGATCTAGACACGACCTTTTGCTTAGCTGAAGACCAAGAGATCAGATTCGGACAAAGAAAAATGCAATATCCGCTTGTACTTCTACGGTCATCAGGGTAGTTTGCCCAGTCTGCATCGGTGTAACCAGTCAAAGACAAAGGGCCTGAGTTGGAGAAGGACAAACCAAGTTGACTTGTAGTTTTGAGATACCGAAGGATGCGTTTTACCTGGTTCCAATGGACTGATGTTGGGGCATGTAGAAGCCTTGTTTACAGCAAAACTCAGGTCAGGTCTTGTGATGGTACAGTACTGGAGAGCTCCAACGAGGCTACGGTATTGCTTTGGGTCAGGTAGTGGTTCACCATCTCGAGCAGATAGAATAGTACCTGCTGCCATAGGAGTGTCCATAGCTTTACAAGAAACCATGTCTGCTCGGTTTAAAAGATCCTGAATGTACTTGTGCTGACATAAGTGAAGAGAATCTCCATTTCTAGCAACCTCAATACCGAGAAAATAAGAAATACCACCCAAATCTTTTTGTGCAAACAACTTATTTAACGAAGTTATAAACTGCTGGATCAACAAAGGACTATTCCCAGTGACTATAATGTCATCCATGTAGACTAAGACAACAACAAAAAAAGAATCCTTTTTTAAGAAAAATAGAGAAGTATCACATTTAGAAGCTGAAAAACCCCATTGCAACAAACATGAATCGAGTTTCAAGAACCACTCTCTAGGGCTTTGTTTCAAGCCATATAACGTCTTTTGTAATTTGCAAACATGATGAGGTGTTTCTTGATCCCCAAAACCGGGTGGTTGAACCATATAAACATCTTCATGTAACTCACCGTTGAGAAAGGCATTATGAACGTCAAGTTGCTTGATCACCCACCCAAAACGCACAGCTAAGGCCAAAAGAATTCTAGTGCTGGCTGGTTTAACTACCGGAGAGATGGTTTCAAAGTAGTCAATTCCATGGATTTGATCAAAGCTACGAGCAACAAGTCTTGCCTTATATCGCTCAACAGATCCATCCGGTTTTAACTTGATACGATACACCCATTTGCAACCTACAAGCTTGTAATTAGGAGAGTTGGGAACAAGAGACCAAGTCTAATTTTGAACCAATTCCTTTTATTCATTGTCCATGGCATCTCTCCATTCAATACTCTTTATCGTCGTTTTAAAACAAGATGGTTCAACCAAGGGCGAGGTGGGGCTAGAAGGTGAGGATGATGCCAACCAACATTTGGGTTTAAAAATATCGGCTTTGGAACGAGTCACCATTGGATGAATGTTGGTTGGGGCAGAGTCGGTAGGCAGAGGAAAGGTGGCTGGGATGTCAGAAGCTGCAGGTGAGGAAGTACTAGCTGAAGGGGTAGAGAAGGCTGGGAGATTTGGAGAAAATGTGGGGGGATTGGAAGAATGTGGGGACTGGTGGTGAACCAAGGAGAAGGTAATGGGGCAAGTCCAGGGGGAACAGATAAAGAAACAGAAGATGGTGCGGAAGCAGATGGTGTAGCATGTGAGGAAACGTGGTGAGACTTAGAGGCAGGTGACAGAGATGAAGAAGACTCATCAACAGAGGGAAAGGAAGCAGGAGGCAGAATGAAGGGAACAGGATGGAAGAAAGAATGATCAGGAGGATTGGATTTAACAGGACCAAAAGAGAAAGAACGTTGAGTACAAGGAAAAATGGTTTCATTAAACACAACATGTCGTGATACAAACAAGTGGCCAGAAATGGGATGAAGACACAAATACCCTTTGTGATTGGAGCTATATCCAATGAAGAGACTTTCAGTTGAATTAAATAACAGCTTATGATCATTGAAAGGTCTAAGAAATGGAAAACAAGCACAACCAAAAGCTTTTAAAAGTGAGTAGTCAGGAATTCGACCATAAAGCAGGTGGTAAGGAGACTGAGAAGAGAGGACGGCAGTTGGTAACCTATTTATAAGGTATACTGCAGTTTGGAAAGAAAAACTCCACAAAGATAATGGAAGACCCAAATGTGCAAGCAAAGCAAGACCAATTTCTACAACGTGACAATTTTTTCTTTCAACCCGACCATTTTGCTGAGGGGTGTAAGGACAAGAAATACGATGGTGAATGCCATTTGCTGAAAGAAAAGAAGAAACATTACGGAACTCCCCTCCCCAATCAGTTTGAAGGCATTTAATTTGCTTTCCAAATTGAACTTCAACAAGCTTTTGAAATTTAAGAAAGCAAGAGAATGTCTCATCCTTAGACTTAAGCAAATAAAGCCAAGTAAACCGAGTGTAATCATCCACAAAGAGAAGGAAATAACGAGCTCCATTAACTTAAAATTGAGGGGAAGGACCCCATACATTCGACTGAACTAATGCAAAAGGCTCAAAGACTTAGTTTCAACTAAAGAAAATGGAAGACGATGACTCTTTGCTAACTGACATGAATTACAAAACTCAGAAGACTTTGAAGAGGCAACACCACACAAAGATAAAACTTGCTTCAAGGTGGAAGCTGCAGGATGACCTAAGCGAAGATGCCAACAAGAAGAAGCTTGCACAACAGACAAAAAGCAGCAGGAGACGAACCATGACAAGACTCAGCCGAAGGATAGAAAGAAGACAGTTTGTATAAGCCATCTTCAAGTGTGCCCTTGAGGAGAGTTGACTATGTTTGAAGATCCTTAACAAGAAAGAAAGAAGCATAGAACTCAACATAAGCCTTATTATCACGACATAAGCGAGCAACACTAAGTAATTTCTTTGTTATGGTAGGAGTATGAAGTACATTATGAAGCAAAATAGGTTTGGGAGATGAAATAAATGAAGAGCCAATATTATAGATAGGAATTTGCATACCATTGCCAACTGTTATTTGATCACCACCAGTATAAGCAATTGGATTTGAGAGTGAAGAGATATCCGATGTCATATGATGTGTAGCTCCCGAGTCAAGAAACCGTGACTCATCCGGATGAGAGAATTCAGTTGGATGAATGGAGGCAGTGTCTGAAAAAGTCTGGGTAGGTTGAGAGGTATTATAGACAGGAGGTTGGGTGGTATGAAGCAAGGCCTGAGGTTGAGGAGGTGGGGTTTGATAAGCTAGTTTGGTTTTATGGTGACAAATTAGAGCAGTATGCCCAAATTTGCCACAGATTTGGCACTGAGGTCTCGAAGAGTTTGGTTTATTTGTCCACGGAGTAGATGTTTGAGGTTTGCCAAGTATGTTGGGAGAAAAGGTTGGTTGGGGATGTTGAAAATGGGAGGAAAAGGAGGGTTTATTAAAAGTATTAAAGTGGGGTTGAGTCTTGTTAACAGCCTAGCGACCAGAGGAATGAATAACAGTGATATTATTGTTTCTCATGGTCCTCACAACTCGTGGTGTGGTACTATGTATGTCTACCAACAACTGCCAATTGGTGAAGTTGGAAATTATTCTGATGGTCAACACTACAAATTAGCTAAACCTGATTAGCTTTGATTGAATGACTAATAATTAATAAAAGTTAGGGTATGTTTGGTTTAGCTTTTCAAGTGCTTAATTTTGAAAAAAAAAATCATTTTGAAAGAAATTGTAGTGTTTGGCAACCAAGTTGTTGTTTTGATTTTGACTTTGATTGGTACCAAGTTGTGGTTTTGAGTAGACAATGCTTTCACGATGATTGGACAAGAATATTAAAAAAAAATTGGGAGGTAAACGAAAACGTCTCCTATTATAGTCCTTTCCATGCCGACAAAGCAATCCTCTACCTCCGAAACACTGATTATTCCCATCTTCTTTTCAAAAATAAGGGATGGGTCACAGTGGGCAATTTTTATGTTAAGTTCGAACGATGGGACTCTGAAATGCACGCCGCTCCTAAACTTGTTCCCAGTTACGGCAGATGGGTGAAGTTTCGGGGAATCCCACTCCATGCGTTGAATATGAAAACTTTGATTCAGATAGGGGAAGCTTGTGGGGGCTTTATTGAGGTCTCCAAAAAACTACGCGTAAACTGGATCTTATCGAGGTTGTCATCAAGATTAAAGATAATTTATGTGGCTTCATTCCGGAGGCAATCAGAATTACAGATGATCAAGGGGAATGCTTCACGGTTCGTACGGTGTCGCCGAACAAAGGAAAATGGATGGTTTTCCGAAACCCTAAGATCTATGGAACATTTACTCGAGAAGCGTCTTTGGAATATGATGAATTTGACGTCAAATCCGAATCATTCTTGTTCAGTGGAAATGAGGTATGCACAGTGATGAATATAAATGCTCAGTCAGATTCCTTAAATGGTGGTGAGACCCTCAACGCTACTGCCCCTGCCCGAGCCTCTAAGAGGTCTCTACCAGCTGCCACGTCTATGAAAGATAAGGGGAAAAAGATCACGTTCAGAGGAGGATAGTCAGCTTGATGCTTTTTCAAAAAAGAGGGTTTATTTCATCTCTCCAAAGAACAAAACAGTTTACTTTCAACCCGATCAGGTGCCGACAAAGTCAACTCCTCACTTGGGCAGACCAAAAGGATCTCGTCTTCTAGCTGTTTGATTGGATCTTCTAACCCAAAGCCCATACGGGGTACAAGTATTCAAATCAGGGAACCAAAAATCTACATGCCCAAAATCACTCCATCCACGGTTCAGAAGGGAGATTCCCATGGGACCCCTATCAATGAGGAATTTATGTTAACTGTTGATTTGGGCTATCTTTCCCCTATATCCGACACTCCTATCTCAAGCCGAGATCCACTCCATCTCCAATGGCGAAGCTACATGAAGAGACTCCTTCGGCTATTGTTCAGGATAGTTTGAAAACTCTTCTCCAACCGGAGGGCCATGCTCCGAGGCAACCACTCAGAGGAGTTTTTCAGGAATCTGAAGACTGTGAGATTACAAATCAACAGAGCAAACAAGCAGATGATCAAGCTTTTAAAAAGCAGTTGAATGAATGGCTTATCGAAAATAGGTTTTGTCTTGTTCCCACTAAATGTATTTCTGATCATGTTGTAAACAGCCATGAGGCTCTGGGCCAATTGATAACTCATGAAAGTTCTCTCCTGGAACATTAGAGGGTTAGGTTCACCCTCAAAAAGAGCTTTAATAAAAGACACAATTCTATATCTCTGTCCCGATATTGTGATTTTAACTGAAATAAAAGTGAGTTCTGCCTCTAAAAAGCTCATTAAATCTCTTTGGAGCTCCATCAGTATTAATTGGGCTTGCTTGGAGGCCTCAGGTCGGTCTGGAGGGATTATTATTCTCTGGGACGAATTAAATATGTCTGCAAAGGAGATTTTAACAGGTGTATATTCCCTCTCCATTAATTTTTCTCTGGCAGACGGGTTTTCTTGGTGGCTTTCGAGCATTTATGGCCCTACTAGCAGGTGCCAAAGACATTTCTTTTGGAATGAACTCTATGATCTCGGCAGCTTATGCAATGAATGCTGGTTGTTGGGTGGAGACTTCAATGTCTTTCGTTGGGCCTCTGAAACTTCCTCCTCAAATCCGGCTCTGAAAAACATGATTAATTTTAATAAGTTCATTCAAGCCTCCTCTCTGATTGATCCTCCCCTCATTAATGGGAGCTTCACTTGGTCAAATATGAGACAACAAGTTGTTACATCTAGACTAGACAGGTTTTTATATTCTCATGAATGGGCTTTAAAATTTATGGATCATCAAACTAGAAGGATTGGCCGCATAACTTCTGACCATTTTCCTATTGTCCTCGAAAATCCAGATGTGACCTGGGGTCCTAGTCCATTCAGGTTTGACAATTATCTTCTTAAAGAGGGCCTTTTCATCAAAAGCATTGCTCCTTGGTGGAATTCCACCTCTCAGGATGGTTTGTCGGGATAGTCTTTTGTTAGAAGGATCAAGCAACTTATGGGCTTCATCAAATCTTGGAAGAAAAATAATGTGGACTTCATCAAGAATCGTAAACCATTTTTTTTTAATAAATGAAACGATTATCAAGAGTGGAGAGAAAAGAAAAAAAAACTCTTTACTCTGATACCGTATCAAGAGTGGAGATAAAAGAATATTGTTATCCAGAAATCAACTAACTAGCAACAAACACAAACACCAGGGCTTTCAACCGATGATAATTAACAGAATTAATCCAGCCAACAACATTCAGCAGAACACAAAACCAATGCCAGCATTAATCAAAGTCCTCAAACTCAGATAAACAGCACATATAAAGTTCAAGAGAAATATAAAGAGGATAGGGAAAGAAGTAGACAGAGTTTTATAGTGGTTCATTCCAAATTGGAACTACATCCACTTTAGGCCATTTACTATCTTTCTCACAAGGCTACACATACAGAGATAAGACTCTTGAGGATCAATACAGACTCAACACTTATACGATCTCACCTGGATCGATCAGCCTGAATATACAACCTCAAATGACAATCAAGAAGAAGGAGAAGAAGACTATCCCAGCAGCACTGCGCATCAGCTCTTCCCTTCGTCTTCACACTCAGCCTTTCTCTCGCACACTATGCTCTCACTCATAATTGCAGCAGCAAGGCTCGATTGAATTTATCCCTCTCTCTGATAACTGAATTGGGCCCACACAATCAGGGCATTTTATTCTCCCTCACATGCTTTAACACCTTCCCTTTTTCAGACTCCTAACAAACTGTACGGAATGAAAAGGGATTCTTACTTGGATTTTATGTCATGACTCCAAATCCATATCACCAGCTGACTCAGCTCAATTCCAGCTGACAGGGATGAATAAAAGACCACCTGGGACCCCACTGACTTAGATAGCAAAATTATAACAATTCTCCACCTTGCTAACTAAAGTCAATACACAGTAACCTTATAAACATTTTGAGAAAAGAAGTAAACTATACAGTAAATGGCCTTTCACATTCAATTTTTCAGACAGAACATACTTTGAGAGCTTTAAGATAGCTCTCAAGTTTCACTTGTTGAAGAGACTTTGTCAATCCATCAGCAGAATTTTCACTTGAAAGGATCTTCTTCAGCTTGATCTTCCCTTCAAGAATGATGTCTCTAATGAAGTGGAACCTCACGTCTATGTGCTTGGTTCTTTCATGAAAGGTTTGATTCTTTGACAGGTACACAACAGACTAACTATCACAGTGAACTTCAAGCTACTCATTCAGGTCTTCTCCAAACTCTTCAACAAGTTCATTCAACCACAATCCCTCTTTGAATGCTTAAGTAACAACCATATACTCGGCTTCAGGGGTTGACAATGCCACAATTGTTTGAAGAGAGGATTTGCAGCTTACTATGTTTCCAAGCAACGTGAAAATCAATCTGGTTAAGGACCTCCTCCTATCTCGATCAGTTGCATAATCTGCATCAACAAAACCAGTTAGTTTAACATATTTAAAAACCTCATTTGTATAGAAGAGACCATAGGAAGTTGTCCCTTTTACATATCTCAACAACCATTTTACAGCAGCCCAATGTTCTCTCCCAAGATTGGCCATATATCTACTTACAACACTAAGACCGTGTGCAAGATCTGGTCTAGTACATACCATGAGGTACATCAAGCTGCCAACCGCGTTTGCATAAGGTACAGACTCCATGGCACTCTTTTCTTCTGGTGTTTCAGGACATTGGTGCATTGAGAGTTTAAAATGGTTAGCTAAAGGCACACTAACTGGTTTGCAACATTGCATATTAAATCTGGACAGCATCTTCATTGCATAACTTTCTTGAGATAATTTCAGAGTCCCCTTCTCACAGTCCCTTATAATATCTATCCCAAGAATCCTTTGAGCTTTTCCTAAATCCTTCATTTCAAAAGCTCCCTTAAGGTCCTCTTTTAACCTTTCAATTTCTGTTCTGTCTTGGCTAGCAACTAACATGTCATCAACATATAAAAGGAGATAGATGGATGGTTTCTGTTTTGAATGCTTGAAATAAACACAGTGATCCATATTACTCCTAATGAACCCACAAGATATCATAAAGGCATCAAGTTTCAAGCCATACAACGATTTCTTCAACAAACATACCTTTTTCTCCATTCCCTTGACAACATAACCTGGTGGTTGTTGCAAATAAATTGTTTCTGCTATCTCACCATGAAGGAAGGCCGTTTTGACATCCATCTGATCCAACTCCATGTCATGAGCTGTAACAAGAGATAACAATACTCTTATTGATGAGTGTCTTACCACTGGTGAAAATAACTCATCATAATCAACACCCTCCTTTTGAGTATATCCTTTTGCCAATAAACGGGCCTTAAAACGAGGTGGTTCATTTGAATCTACACTTTTTTTAAGCTTGTATATCCATTTACATCCAACAAGCTTCTGGTTCAGTGGTCTCTCCACCAAATCCCAAGTGTTATTCTTCAACAATGAATCCATCTCCTCATCCATGGCACTAAGCCATTTACCACTGTATTTGCTGCTTACAGCTTCTGTATAAGTGAGGGGTTCAAGATCTACTTTGTCTTGCTCAACATTTAAAGCATAGTGTACTAGATCAGCTTTTGCATATCTAGAGGGTGGTCTGATTTCTGTTCTCTCTCTATCACGTGCTAGGTAATTGTTTTGCAGATTTGTAGTTTCAGAGGTACTGCTCTCGGGTTGCAACACAGTAGGTGTTTCACTTACTGTTTGTTCAGGTACAGCTACAGGGGATACACGGTCAACTTCAAGATCCATTTCCACTGTAACATTTTCAACAGTAGGTGAGTTTTGCTCTGTTCCTTCGGATTTATAGGCAATAGTTAACTCATCAAAAGTCACATCCCTATTTATTATGCACTTTTCTTCACACTTTTCAATACATCATAACCTATATCCCTTCACTCCTTGAGGATAACCTAGAAATAGACATTTCTTAGCTCTATTATCTAGTTTTCCATCTCTTGAATGTGCATAAGCCACATATCCAAACACCCTAAGGTTACTTAAATCAGGAGGATGTCCAGACCATATTTCTAAAGGAGTTTTTAGTTCAATAGCAGAGGAAGGACAACGGTTGATAAGGTATGTAGCAGTCATCAATGCCTCTCCCCATAATTTCTTTGATAAATTGGCATTAGACATTAAGCACCTTATCCTCTCTAACACGGTTCTATTCATCCTTTCAGCAAGGCCATTTTGTTGAGGTGTTCCTCTTACGGTCAAATGGCGTTGCATTCCTTCTTTTGCACAATATGCTTTGAACTCATTACTTAAGAACTCAAGGCCATTATCAGTTCTTAATGTTTTTACCTTCCTCTCTGTTTGTTTTTCAACAAATGTGTTCCACTGTACAAAGGTTTGAAAGGTTTCAACCTTGGTTTTAGCAAATATGTCCATACTCTCCTAGAATAATCATCTATAATTGACAAAAAATATCGTGCTCCACCCATTGTTGGAGTCTTTTCTGGCCCCCATAAATCAGCAAGGATATATTCTAAAATACCCTTTGAAACATGCTTACCCTTCCCAAACGAAACTCTAGTTTGCTTCCCATATATACAGTGCTCACATGTACCCAAGGTTCCGATTAAACTTTTCCCAAGCAGCCCTTGTTTATTCAACTCCTTTAAACCAGCTTCACTCATGTGACGAAGCCTATTATGCCAAAGTTTAATCTCCTGTTGTTCTTTTTGAGATGACAAGGCAGTGGTACCAACAACGGTGTTTCCCTCCAGGACATATAACCCATTTTGTAACATGCCTCTAACTTTAACCATGGCACCTTTAATTATTTTGATTGTTCCATTTTCAAGCTTACACACGTAACCAGCCCTATCAAACACTATCAGAGACAAAAGGTTCCTCTTGAGATCAGGCACATACCTAACCGAAGTTAACTCACGCACTTGGTTATCAAACATTTTTACTTGTATTGTGCCTATCCCAACTACACTGCATTCTTGGTGATTACCTATCAGCACTTTCTCACATTGTATCTCTTCTAAGTTTTGAAACCAGTGTTTATTAGGGGTCATGTATGAAAGGAACAACCTGAATCAAGGATCCATTCAGTATTAAAGTTTCCCTCAGAGACCGTTAAGACCTCAGTTGTTTCATAATTTTCTGTGAGGTTTGCATTATGAGTTTCTTCTTCTTTTCTAGATTCATTTTTCCTTTTGTTTTTAAGCTCATAGAAATTTCTCCTTATATTCCCTTCTTTATGACAGTAATAACATCTTTTAACCTTACCTTGTGACTTAGATCTACCACGGCTATTTCCCCTCTGATTTTTCTTTTCTGTTCTACCTCTAGAGAACAATGCTTCTGCTTCTTTTCATTTTCCCTTTCTCATTTCAAGATCCCTAGATCTTAAGGCATTCATCACAATGTATAAAGTTAAACTATCTCTCCCATATCTTATTGCTGTTTTAATTTCATTGAAAGACTCTGGCAGTGAGTTTATTAGAAGGATTATTGCAAGGTTTTCATCTGAAATCTTTTCTTCTATGTTGTTCATATCCAAAACAATTCTATTAAAGTCATCAATGTTCTGTTCCAAGTCTTTAGATGCATCCATTTTAAACCCAAAGAATCTCTCTTTGATATAAAGTTTATTGGTCAAGGATTTGGTGAGATATATCGAGTCCAACTTCTTCCAAAGATCTACAACAGTCTTTGTTTCATGGACTTGCCTAAGGACATTATCGACCAGATATAAGATAATTTTGCTATAAGCTATTTCTTTTATCTCTGTTATCTCCTTTTCCTTTAATGTACCATAATTTGCTTTTTCATCTAAGGCTTTTGCTACTTTTTGTTGAGTTAACAAGGCTATCATCTTCTTTTTCCAAAGGGAAAAATCCCCTTTCCCATCAAAACGTTAAAACTCAAACTTGGATGACATTTTAAATGAATCGATGACAGCAAGAAGATGAAATAAACGGGCTCTGATACCAAAATGTTATCCAGAAATCAACTAACCAACAGCAAACATAAACACCAGAGCATTCAACCGATGACAATTAACAGAATTAATCCAGCCAACAACATTCAACAGAACACAAAACCAATGCCAGCAATAATCAAAGTCCTTAAACTCAGATAAACAGCACGGATAAAGTTCAGGAGAAATATAAAGAGGATAGGGAAAGAAGTAGACACAGAGTTTTATAGTGGTTCATTCCAAATTGGAACTACATCAACTTTAGGCCATTTACTATCTTTCTCACAAGGCTACACATACAGAGATAAGACACTTGAGGATCAATACAGACTCAACATTTATACGATCTCACCTGGATCGATCGGCCTGAATATACAACCTCAAATGACAATGAAGAAGAAGGAGAAGAAGACTATCCCAGCAGCACTGCGCATCAGCTCTTCCCTTCGTCTTCACACTCAGCCTTTCTCTCGCACACTATGCTCTCACTCATAATTGCAACAGCAAGGCTCGATTGAATTTATCCCTCTCTCTGATAACTGAATTGGGCCCACACAATCAGGGCATTTTATTCTCCCTCCCTTGCTTCAACACCTTCCCTTTTTCAGACTCCTAACGAACTGTACGGAATGAAAAGGGATTCTTACTTGGATTTTATGTCATGACTCCAAATCCATATCACCAGCTGACTCAGCTCAATTCCAGCTGATAGGGATGAATAAAAGACCACCTGGGACCCCACTGACTTAGATAGCAAAATTATAACAAGTATTTTATTATCTTACTGATGATTAAACATCCTCTCCTTAAATACAAGTTGATGTAGAAGTTACAAAATCTAACATAATGACAGTTGTAACTAATAGAAACAAACCCAACTTGTAAAATAGAAATACAATAATGATTGATATATGTAATAACGATTTCAATAGCATACAAAAATTGTAATCATTATGCGAATAAGTGCTTTGGGGTGCTAATAGTTTTTCTATACACAAAAGACTCCTGAATCCAAATCTCTTATTTGTATATCAATTTATTTTGTTGTTCCATGGTTTCACTTTGAGAAACAACCAATGTTATCTCAACTCTTTGTAATTCGAAGACCATGAGAACCAACAACGTTGCCATTACTCTTCAAGCTAAAATTTCCACCATTTGAAATAATGCTACCGCTGCTCTTCAGACTGATTCTTCCACCATGAGAAAGAGAAACACGGTTGCCATTCTTTTTATTCATTTTGTGACCATGAGAAGTGACAACAACATTGTCTTTTTCCTTGGGACTACTTTTGAGACCAAGAGAAACAACGTTGTTCTTCTTAATTTCGAGACCAAAAGATGAAGCTTTGTCGCCGATGCTCTTCAAACCAATTTTGCCACCATTTGAAACGACACGACCTTTGCTCTTCAGACTAATTTTTCCACCATGGAAAGAGAAATGTTGCTGCCACTCTTCAGATTGATTTCATTGTCATTAGAAAGAATGACACTGCCGCCCTTGATCTTTGGAGTTTCGAGATCAAGAGACACTGCACTGCTCTTTTTAATTTCGAGACCAAAAGAAGAATCTTTGTTGTCTTTGTTCCTTGGAGTTTCAAGGCCAACAGGGGCAATACTTGGTGCTTTCGCAGGACTTTGGATGTCTACGCTCGACACGATTCTACCGTTGACATTATTCGAGGTTCCAATTCGATGCCATCCAAAAGCACGGAAAGAAAACTGATGATTGAGGTCGAGGTCTACAACACCGGTGACATCGTTGAAAGTGGCACCTACCTTTGCACAACACTCCCAAGCAAACACTAAGAGAAGGGTAGGAAAGAGTTTAAAACCTCTGGCCATGGTTGAATGTCTTGTTTCACAAATGATGATTGCTAGTAATGGTGAAGGAGTAGGGATTTTGAATTTTGGAATGATCAGAAGCCCGATATATATACATATGTTTGTTTTATGGGAAAACTATATATAGAGAATTCTAACAAAGTTCTTGGTTCCAAGAATTTTTCTGTTTGAGACTTGTAGGACAACCATATAACATATGGTGTCCAAAATTGGTTGCCTTTATTATTATTATTATTATTTTTTGGCTTACTGTTTTGAGTTGTTTTGCAACAATAAATTGGGAAATTTTCACTTCTGTTATACCTACTCAAACCTTACATATATTAACAAAATAAGTGCCCTATATTAGGTTTATGCATGTGAAGTTAAGGTAAAAAAGAATTCTTGAAAATTTTGTGATCATAATGGAATAAATATAAAAGTTTTGGAAAGAAAATAAGATTTAATCGAAAACTATTTTTTAAGTCATAACATCTATGAAATTGTTGAAATTGGATCATCAACAGGACAAATTATTAGGTGTTCCCGGTGCAATGGGGCTCCTTTAAAATCGTCGAATGTACATCTTCAAATTTGTCTGTCCCTAATAACCGTTGGATACAAAATCAAAGTACTTTACAACTCTCTCTTACATCAAACAGTGCAAAACTACCCAACTCATTGCACTGGGAGCACCCCAATAATTTCTCTATCAAGAGTTCGAGTTCAGGGATGTGTTCTTAGAGTAGTATTTAATTTTTTGAGCACTCAAAAGTAGTGGTAATTAAGTGTTTTTCTGTAAAAGTATTTTAAACTGATTTAAAAATTTTAAAACCAATCTTTATATCGTGTGTAATAATCTAATCTAACATCAAGAACATTTTTGAACTAATCTTAATTACCTATATAAGAGCATTTTTTACTCATAAAAATTATGTTAAACTACTAACCTAGAACAATTCATTCTTGACCTTAGAAGAGATTAGTCTTAGAAGTTAAACCATGTTTTTAAGTATAGATTTATTTTTGCTTGCGTGGAAAAAGGTTAAAGAAAAATGTTGATAGTTAAAAATTTGTAATGTTGACAATTCATTTGGTAAGATTTTCGTTAATGCTACTAAAAAATGATACCAATCTATTTGAACCATTTCTTAAACTTTAGGGCCCAAGATGACTTGTTTTGAAACTTAGAACCAAAGTGAAAATCTTACCATTGTTGTGTTATGTTATATTTTAATTTGGTAAGATTTTCGTTAATGCTACTAAGATGACTTGTTTTATGTTATGTTAATTTTGAGAGAATATGAATTTTAAAAATGATTATAGATTATATGTGCATTGGAAAAAAAAACAAGAAAAAAGATGTGCGTTTTGGAAAAAGTTAAAATAAATTGACACAATAATAATTGGAAATTTTGGTTATAAAATATAAACCATGATTGTAAAATTTGAAAACTAATTTTTATTTTTTAGTTTTCATAATTAGTTTTTGAAAACATGGGGAAAAAAAGTAGATAACAACACAAATAAACTTAGAGATGGAAGTAATGTTTATATGCTTAATTTTTAAAAACCAAAAACAAAAACCAAATGATTATCAAATGAGACTAGAACGGAAGGAGAGTTCCAAATTAAAGGTGGGTCTTGTGAAGAAAATCTAACATTATTTATTATGAGATTTGATTTAAAAGGAAAAATATCAAAACTGTTTTGTTTCCAATCCAGACTTTCTTTCTATTTTTTTTTTTTTTAAGATTCAATGAATCAAATTGATTCAACAAATATCTATTTTGAAGATCAGTTTTCTAAAATTTATTTTAGATTTTGTGATCTAAATAGTGAAAATTATAAAAAACAACTTTTTTTATGTTTTAAGTAAATCCTAATTTTAAATTTTAAATTTTTAAAGGTAGAATTACATTTTAAAAAAAATAAAAACTTTGGTACATATACTATTTTATGTTATAAACTCATTTCATTTGTGTTAAAATTAAAATAGGTATAACATAATATATTATAAATCATATAATTATATAAAATGTGACGCCCCGTGCATTTTGGTATATTTATATTCCGTACATCTGGTCAAATTAAATGTGAATTTTATTTGAACTGGTACTAAGGGATTATTAATTTTAAACCAAGGTGTTTGGGGAATTATTATTGGAATTTAATCGTTACGTTGATTTAATTCTCTCCCTAAAGCCGTTAATTTCTAAGACTTTTAAGCTTATTACTAAGTGTTGAAAGTTTCACGCTATTAAAAGGGTTTTAGTTGGAAATAGCTATTCTTGGGCTTCTATTATTGGGTTTTCTTAATTAAAGAAAAAGAAAAGGAGTTAAGGAAAAAAGGAAAAGAAAAAGAAGCCCTAGCCTCTTCATCTCCTTCTCCCTCTCTTGTGTTCGTGCGTGGAAGCCACCCCCTTGAGAGTGCCGCCTAGCCGCCACCGGAGAGTGCAACGCCGCCCAGCCCCACCGCCGCCTGACCTCGCTCTCGTCAGTTCGTGCGTCGTCGCCGCAGCGTGGGTCTCCTTCTTCCCGTGAGCTCTTTCCCTCTCCCTCTCCTCACGTGGAATCGTCGGTCGGAGTCGCAGCCTCGTCGCGCTGCCACTGCTGCAGCAGGTGCCGTCGTCGCATCTCTGTTTCGTGGGTTAGATTCGTGGCTCCATCTCTCTTTTCCTTGCGTTTTCAGCAAGGTAAAGATCGTGGGTAAGCTCTTTTCAGTTGTTCTTGGTCGTTTTAAGCTCGATCTAAGTGTTCTTTTATTCAATTCGTTAGATCTCGCGTCCTAGCAACTCGAAACCTCAGCTCTTCACGTTTTTGCCTCTGTCCAGCAGCTATTTCAGGTGTTTTCGAGGTCGTTTGGCATTGTTGGTAAGTCTAATCCCTTACCCATGCTTTCTTTAGGCCTTTAGCCAAGTTTAAGCAAATGCCCAATCATTATGGACTCCGTATTTCAGGATTTAAGTCTGATTAGCTGCTGTCCAGTGATGACATGCAAAAATGTCATCATTTTCCTATTAATTATAGCTAGTTTTATGCTTGAATTGTGTTCTTTAATGCTATTCTCTGTTTAAATTTCAGAAAACCGAGTCAAAGAAGAAAAATCAGAATTTTGAGAGATTTTAGATGATTTTGGAGGCTTTTGGAGCAAATTGAAGAATTACATTGAAGACCCAAATCCAAAAAGCCAAGAAGAATGAGTTAGAAGTCCAAATTCATGAATTTCAAGTTTTAAATTATCAAGTTGGGTCAAGAAAAGTGCCCAAAATCCATTGCATGAAGTATTTGGGCCAAAAGAAAGTTGGAGGCCCAAAAATGAAGTCAAAATCGGGCCATTATTGAAGATTCAGGGCCTAGCGTCGAGACGCTAAGCCTGGAGCGTCCCGACGCTAGGCAGCCGCTTGGAGAGTTCTAGAATCACGATAGCGTCGCGACGCTGTCTAGGTAGCGTCCCGACGCTGCGACGTCTTGGAGCCCAAGAAAAGATGACGTCAGAGCGTCGCGACGCTGTGACGTAGCGTCTCGACGCTACGCCTGCTGGGAGCCTATAAAAGGGGCCATTTGCATCCAAGTTTTGTGTGCCAATTTGTGGGTTTTCACCCCATTCTAGAATCCACACTAAAATTAGGGATTCTTGGGAGAGTTTTGGAGCTTTGTTGAAGATCTTTGGAGCTCGGGATCGATGGAGGTTGGCGCGGGATCGAGGAGATCGACACTTTTATGAGCATTTGTCTTCCCTTTTCCTTTATGTTTTAGTTTCTAGAATTGTTGTGATTAGGAATTATTGAATTTTAGTGATTATGAGTAGTAAATTCCTAAATTCTATGAGATTGATTTAGATGTTGAACCTTTGCTTGATTAATGAATTTTTTTGGTTTAATTATCATTATTGTTCATTTGTGCATTTTGTCCGTAATGCTTTTAATCAACTGATCACTGATTAAATGAATCGTTACTAAGTGGAGACTCGACGGAGAGAAGCTTAGACTAGAACCAAATGCATGACTAATGTTATTTACCCGGGTGACACAGGATAGAATAAATAACGTTAGAGGTTGTATTGAAGGGTCGTAAAGCCATGCTAAGTAAATAAAGATGAGACTGAAAGGAGATTCTTTATTGAAAGGTATGAGATAGGAGGAGACCGACAGGAGAGTCCTTGTCATCAGGCTTCTAGACTTATGAATCAAATGATTAGTTAATCCATATTAGTTAATTGATTAAGCATTAAAGGTCCAATTGTCGAAATCAACCACTGTAGAATTATCCCACCAAATTGTGTCTCCATTTATCTTTTGCTTTTTAGATTAGCTTTATGTCTATTTTATCTTTTTGGCATTAGATTTTGTTCTCTAAATAAAGCTAAGCAAGATTATTTGCAGTAATTAATTGAATAAATCCAATCCTTGTGGAGACGATACTCTATACTCAAAATCACTATATTACTTGTGACGACCCGTACGCTTGCGGTGAGCAACATCCAGCACCGTCATTGCTCAGTTCGTGAGTGTTTCGGCGTCAATTAGCGTTTTTGGTAAGTTTAGCTCTTACCCATTCTTGTTTAGAGCTCATAGTAGAATGCCCAATGGTTTAGGTGCTGAAATTTTAACATTAGCATTGATTTTCTGATCTGCAGCGCCGTCTAAGTGTTCGATTAAGTTCGATACACTTTAACTCGAGTACCCACTGCCCAAGGACCATTCTAGCACGTTGTTAGAGGTTAGAACAACCCGTCTAGCGTGAAAACGGGTCCATTTGGGTAAGTTCCTTGTCGTCCCTTTATCTATAGCGTTGAGTTTGCTGCTCCTTTAGTTGTTCTAGCTTTAAAGCATGCTTTAGGTTGTTGCCCACTAGCTATGTAGGCTTTTAAAATGTTGCCCAACCGCTATAGGTCCTTGAATATGCATTCAAAGGGATCGTTGTTGTTGTTTTGGGTAAAAAGCATGTATTAAGTCTATGCCCATTTAGTCTCTTCTTCTATTTAGCTTGCCCGACCACTTTGGAGTCCTTAGACTGCGAAATCACGCCATTTACTTGCTGTCCAACGGCTGAAAAGCCTTGATTATAGCCATTCAGCAAGTACCCTTACCCGTTGTGCCTTAGACGTGGTTGCCCATAGTCTAAAGGCTTTGGGTTTTCAGTTTGGGGAATTTTGAGTTGCTATGCAGCAAGAAAATAGCATTTCTTGACTGAACTTGACCTTTCATGCATGTTTATAGTATTTGTAAGTTGGTTCTAATTTAGTAGAGGTTGTCTTGGTTATTAGGAGCTCTCTTGGTCTACCTTGAGTTGTTGAAGTGCCTTAGGAGCATTCGAGGTAAGTAGTTTCTATCCGTTGAGTCTGTTTGACTGCATGAGCATGCTTGCTGTTTATCGCTTTTCTAACATGCCTCGTTGTTTGTTATGGAATTTGATTTATGTGTTAGAAGTGTTGTTTGATCGATATTAAAGCATGATGAACTGTTGGTTGTTTTAAGCATGTTGTCTTATTGTTTTTAAGCTATACTGCATGAAAGTTAAGTTGCATGGTCTTGTGTGCTCATTGAGAGGTGAGCCGGGTTGTGTGAGCAGAGCGTGACGCAAAAATCACGTGTTAAGATTGCGCCACATGACGCAGAAATCATGTTATTGGTGCGGAGCGTGACGCGTAAATCACGTGTAGGTTGTGAGTGCGGAGCGTGACGCGTAAATCACATGCGAGTGTGCGCTGCGCATGGCGCGTAATTCATATGCAGGGTGTGAGTGCGTTACATGACGCAGAAATCATGTTTTGGTGCGGAGCGTGACGCAGAAATCACGTGTTAAGTTGCGTTGCATGGCGCGGAATTCATGTGTTTTGGTGCGTGACATGACGCATAAATCATGTGTTAAGAAAGCGAGCATGGCGCGGAATCCATGTGGGGTTGCATAGCATATTGCGTGTATGCATGAGTCATTCTATTGAGTTAGCATGAGTCTTATTGATGAGTCCTCGTTTTAAGGAGCATGATTATGTGTTTATTGCTTAAGAGTATGTTGGATGCGTGTGCCTAGCATGTTAATTTTGTTGTTTGATGTTTGATGGCTCACCTGGTGTGAGCTGCTTACCAGTACCGTGGTTGTACTGATCCCCTCCCCCTTTCTCCCCCAAACATTTTTAGATGACGCAGGTCAGTTTGCTTATGATGAGCCCGGTGGTGCTGAGGAGGTGCACGAGGAGTGACTCCACTGGTTTAGGCATCTTTGTTTCAAGCTTTTGATTACCTAGTTTGTCGAAGAAAGTTATTTTATTCTTTTGGTTGTAAAGAATAGTGTTTATGTTTAATTCAGTTAAAAGCTTGTCTAGTTGCTTATTTCGATAAGATAGGTTTAGCTTGAGTAGATTCTATTTGAAGCTCGAACTCTTATTTTTAATTAAGTTATCATCCAGTATATCGTTTTTTTGTGTTTTGGTTGTGGTTAAATGAGCATGCGAGACCTTACTCGCTTATATTTGTGGAGTTTTGGGCTTGATGAGTTGCCTTGGAGTTGTGGCGCTGTGTAGTTGTGTTTGTTTGGATTATAGAAGTGTGATTTATGTTTAACAGGTGATATGAAAATTTTGGGTTAGTCCTATGTGCGTCGTTATGCTGCCGAAATTTTTGGTGCACTCGGTCAGTTTGGGTTGAGAGTTAGTAATGTTTATTCCCTAAACTTATAAAATGATAAAGGTTAAATTATAAGTTTATTCCCTAAACTTTAAGGATGTCAATTAGATTCCTGAACTTAAAAAATTGTCAAATTGATCTTCGAACTTTAAGCTTTGGGTCCATGAACTTTAAAAAGTATTTAGTAGGTCCTTAAATGTAACGACCCTGCTTTTCATGCCTAGATCCTAAGGCCGTTACTACATGCATTTCATTCTACTTCTAAGAACAGCGAGGAAATATCATTTAAAGAAAACATACTCAGAAATTTTGCTAAACTTTTCAACCTGGGATTCCAGTTAAAACAGAACAAACGAAACCTTTAGTTATTCAAAACAAAACTTAACGCGGAAATGACCTTAAAACAACGCTGTACAAGTTCAAAAGAAGAATTTAGAAACATAAAAATGCAGAAGACTATTCTAAAGAAAACCCATGGCTCAGCAGCACTCCGTCACGCGTTCAGTACACCTTTACCTCTACCTGCAGTTATATAAAAGGGAAAAGAATGAGTATTTAAGAAAATACTCAGTAAGTAGCAATCAAGGTTTAAACATTTTATTCGAGTTAAGGGCCTAAGGGTTAGGTCATCTCATTCTCATTCATTTCATTCCATCTCATTTCATTTCATTTCATTCATTTATCTGTAGTTCGGGTCTCGTGTTCAATTAGTACACCTATATACATATAAGTTTACCAACTCTCTGACAGTGCACAAGTGGGAGTTTTGGGAGGTCTCTACTCCTACTGATGGTAGATGGCACCCAATCAGTGGAGCTAAGTCTCATCCCTCAAGGCACTGATGGGCGCGTAGCGCTCTTAACTACCATTTCACTGGTGGGGCGTTCATGGGTTTAAGTCAGGAATTAACTTCCACAGTTAGTAAATGGCACCTAGACTGCGAAGACAAGACCTGCCCATTAAGCCCCTCATTTCAGTCTATTACATCTCAGTCCTAGGTGTTTAATTGACACGACCCTCTTGTAAGGCGCTAGCCTATTCCTTTCCCTTTTTTTTTTAATTCTTTTCCCTTTAGGACCCCTTAACACTTACTAATCTTTAACTGCAACCTATTTAACACAAACGATTTCTCTTCCTAGATTACTGACAGGCTAACTGATATGCATCTTCCCAACTCAGTCATATCACAAGAATAAGAAATGGAGGTGACAACCGACACTCCAAATCCTGAAACCACCCGTATGCTACCGAAAATTCGGCAGCATAACGGCATGCATATGGGTAACCCAAAATTTTCCTACACCTGGAAAAACCAACGATGCACTTCTATAACGCAAACGAGTCAGAAATCAACCCAACTCCAAATCACCACTCCAATGAATATTCAACCCATCCTCCATAACACGAACACATCCCAGAACAATCATAAATCAAATATTCCAAGCATGCTTACTAAATTCTACAAACATATCAACACTTAAGTCATGCCCAAGTAAACAACACTTTAACCATAATTAAGTAAGCATTACCACGAACCAAGGAACATTCAACCAAGCCAAAAAAAAAAACTTAACCAACTCCAATTCACCACCAAGAAGCATACAATGAAAACAATCCAAACACTTCATGCCCAAGAAGCTACTTACATGCAGGCGAACTTTATAAACAACAACTAACCAAGGCATGCTTAACTATTTTCATGCTTCCAAGAAAAGAAGAACCAACCATGCTTGGTTAAATCCATGACAACACTTAGAACTTAAATCCAATTGGCTACTTACCTTAGTGAAGAAGATATTGGATCAACCATCAACAAATTTCTTAACTCCAAGGCTCTTTAGCAAACTACAACAAGGAAAGAACCTTTAATTAAATAGGGACTCTAATCCAAGCATTCAACTATGAACCCATTTAAATTTGAGGGTAACTTAACACCCAAAAACTCACCCAAAACAGAAACACCGCTTGCTGTCCAAGCTCTCAAATCCACCTAAATCCAACAATTTAATCACCAAACGCAATGGGCATATTAAATTCAATAGCCAAAATCAATGGGTATCCTAAATTAACATTAAATCGACCAAAACCCCCTTAAATCACACTTACAAACTCCTTACCCACTAGCTGAAGGCGTCGAATAGATCTGAAACGACAGACAAAACCGGGGGTGGCAGTGGCCTCGTGGTTGCGACGGCGCTTCAGGAGACGACGAATAGCGGCGGTTCACGGCGGCGAGATGGCGGCAGCATGCAGATCTGAAATCGGGGAGGCGGCGGCTCACGGATCGTCGGCGAGCGGCAGCGGCGTGGGTGACGGCGGCGCGCGGTCGACAGGTTGCAGACGGAGGGAGAGAGGGCTGCGAGGAAGAGAGAGAGAGCCGAGAAAGTGAGAGGGAGACGGGTTAGAGAGAGACGAAAACAAGAGAGAGAGAGAGAGAGAGACATTACCGGTGGCGGCCGCTTGCGTGCGGCGGAGGAAGGCGACGGCATGAGGCTGACGGCGGCGGCGTGAGGGAGACCGAGGGGGAGAGAGATGACCGAGAGGGAGAGAGAGAGAGAGAGAGAGAGAGAGTCGGGCAGAGACTGAAGAGGGAGATGAAAAAAAGAAATTTTTTTTTTTTTTTTTCAACTGGCGGTTTGACCGAAATTTGGGGGGGGAAATTTTCCCCCCTTTCCCTCTTTGACCAGGCAAGTTGCCCACTTCCCCCATTTCTTTCTTTTTTTTTTTTTTTTTTTCACAGGTTGTTACATTAAACTTTTCAGTTTTGTGTCCAATTGGTCTCTCAACTTTCAATTTTGCATCTAGCTAATTAAAATTCACAAGTCTACTAGAAACAAAATTAAAATTTTAGGGTTCCAATAGGCATAAAATTCAATTTTATACCAATAAATTAATTAATTTTTAAAAATCTTGAATATGTAAGGGAACTATTAAACACAAAATTGAATGTTCAAGAATATATTAAACATTCTTAAAGTTTAGGGACATATTAGAAACTTTTTAAAATTTAAAGACCAAATTGACATATATATAACTCTAAAGGTTCAGGAACTCAACTTGTATTTTAACCAACAATAAAATTTCTAACATATAAAACATCTTCATATAAATTATTTAAAAGTAATTTTTTGTTTTGATTTTGGTTATTTATGAGAGATATTCTAGAATATATTTTTTTTTAATGGGTTATGATAATTCAACAGGTTAGAGCAAAATAACCTCGACAAAAAGGTCAAGGTTTCGCCAAGGTTCAATTAATTTCCACCTCATATGTTGTTTAACTAAAAAATATATCTATATATTTGAACATAACTTAAAAAAAAAAATCAACATAATTCGTTGAGACATGATATTCTCGACCAAGAGGTCAAGGTTTAAATTATGAAGATGTTTAAACAACACCACCAACTCTGCTCTTTAAACTAATTTTACCACCATGAGAAAAAGCTATGTTGCCTCTCTTCTTTAGACCAATTTTATGACCATGAGAAACAACAATGTTGCCGCTGCTCTTTGTAGCTTCAAGGTCATGAGAAACAACACTGCCTCTACTCTTCAAGCCAATTTTGCCACCATTAGAAACAACACTATCACTGCTCTTCAAGCTAATTTTTCTACCATGGGAAAAGTAGCAATGCCACCCTTGCCTTTTGGAATTTTGAGATCAAGGTATCCGCTGCTTTACGGAATTTCGAGACCAAAAGACAAAGCTTTATGACATCCGGGATCCTTAAACCATGTGATCCAAATGTCCGAAAGGAAAATTGTTGATTGAGGCTAAGATCGTGAACACCAGTGACATCGTTGAAAGTGGCACTCAACTTCACACTATACTGCCAAACCAACACTAAGAAAATGATTTGAAAGAGCTCAAAACCTCTTGGCATTGTCGCGGTCGAGTGTGTTAAAGTTGTAGGCACAAGCTTGGTTTCACGGATGATGATTAGTAGCAATAATGAAAGTGCTGGTGTTTTGAAATTTTGAATGATCAAAGTCGTATATAAATACTTGTTTGATGGGAAAATTATATTTAGAAAGCTCTAACAAATTATTGGATCCCAAGACTGTTTGTTATTAGTTGGACAACTATATTCTGGTTAATAGTTTTTTTTTTTCCAATAAAGGGTGCTGTACTTTTTTCTTATGAGTTTGCTTTGGAACAAAAAAACAGGGAAATTTTCTAATTCCTTTATACACTACAACAATTTGGGGCTACGATGTCGGATTGTATTTTTACAACAATGACGGATTGACTCTAAGATGACGGATTGTGAAAAAAAAGCCACTTTTTCCCGAAAAAAATGTTAACTTTTGAAAATTTGGGGGTACAACGACGGTTTCTAACCGTAATTAAAGAAGACTCTTCCACGACGGTTCTTATCTGTCATCTAACGTTTGTAAAAAATGGAAACCTACGGTGACGGTTTTAAACCGTTATTATATGTAATTTAAAAAGGGCGCGAAAAGATTGCTTATCGATGTCGGTTTAAAACCGTCATCAAAGGGAGAGCTTCGATGTCGGTTATCGCCCGTCATTAAAGATGTGTATAAAAAAGGCGCTGCATTTTTCGGAGAAAGACGAAAATTTTCGTAAAAATTTCTCAACGATGTCGGTTTGAAACCTTCATCAAAGACCTTTGATGTCGGTTATTGCCCGTCATTAGAGATGTGTATAAAAAAGGCGCCCCGTTTTTCAGAGAAAGACAGAAATTTTCGTAAAAATTTCTCAACGATGTCGGTTTAAAACCGTCATCAAAGGTAGACCTTCGCTTTCGATTTTCACCAGTCATCTAACATGTCATCCATGGTGGGCTTCAATAACGGTTTAGGCCCGTTATCGTATGATGGGCTTCTATGTCGGTTTGGGTCCTATTTCATTAAAGTAGGGGCAACAAGAAAAATGGCTAAAAATAAATAGGTGGCTTGAAAAATGGCTACAAAAGTTTATAAATTAAATAGATGGCTAAACGTTTTACTGATTAATAAAATCCTATTTGTAAAAGACACAAATGCCCCCCAACAAACTGCCTAACGTGTTCCTAACGTTAAAAATTAAAATCAGATTTTATGAGAGATAAAATACACCCCTAAAAATAAGTTGGAGAAATTTTAGGAAGCTTGAAATTCAAAAATTAAAGAAACAAAAACTAGTTTCAAAATCTAGAAAAAGTTGTATCATATTGTTACTACTGAAAAAAATTGTTTCCCGGAAAAAGGAGTCGATACCTTTATTTTGGAAGGAATACAATGCTCAACCCCCAGTAGAGAGAAACACCTTCGGACTACGTTAATTGGAAAACACAGTCCTCTCAATAAGAGGATATACTACCTGCAAATAAGAAAACCTTAGAAAACAACTTAGTAAATGTTGTACAAAATTGGCCATGAAACAACTAACAAAAAAAGGACCTTAAAGGCTGCCATTATGACCTGTCAAATCACCGCCCACCCTCCCACCAGAACGCCACCATGCATTGCGCCACCCCCCGTCGGTCCATCTTCGTCTCCCTCCCCTCGAAAATCTTGAAAGACTTAATCCTCCATTTCCCACCATTTTTCACCCCCAACACAGAGTGTATACCAATCCCTACCTCTCGTATCGCGACGACGACCCACATCCGCCGTGCCGGCGACCTTCTTCCGCCACGCCGTCGAGACTCCTGCTCGCCCCACATCCTCCATCGATTCTCCTTCTGCGCGAGGACTGTACAATTTCTCATAAATTCAAACTAAGGTAACGGCTTCATTCTCATTCCCTTATATTAGCAACAAACTGATACATTCCCCCAAGATTTTAGGGATTTTGTTTCTTCCAAGCAATCCGAGAATATTACGCTCTATTGTAAGCAGAGACCAAAAAAGACTAAACCCGTGGAGGTAAGACTCTGTATTTACTCTTTAGGTTGTGTAAAACATGCTGTAATTACTCGTGTAATTGTGTTAAAAAACAGGAAGAAGTTGACGCAAGCGCCGATACGGGGGAAGACCATTCTATTGAAGATGATTACTCCTCAAGCGATAGCGGAGACGAAGGAGTTAGCAAGAAAAAGAAAACGGTAGACAAAAAGGTAAAAAAGATCACCCACATCATCTCCCTTGTGAATTACAAATTAGAGAATTAAACTCCCTAATTAACATCTAGGATGCGAAGAGACCCAAAGGGAAGGACAAACGAACAAAAAGGGATGAAAGTGAGGAGGTCGAATCCACCAGAGCGGTATGTACTAATAAATACTATTCCATCATTGTTGCAAACTCCTCTGGAAAGTATGTTGTGGTGTGGTCATATGAAAGTGTGTGAAAGGAGTTATATACCCCCCTGCACCTTACAATCTATGTATTGGCAAGCCTGTGTACATTGTCTGCCTGTGAACGTGTATGTATTAGTATATACATCCATGATCTCATACATTTATATACTGATATGTGCAACTACTATCTCGTACATCTATATACTGATATGCTCGTACGTACGTGTGTTTGAACAGTTATATACCCTCCATTGTCTGTCTGTGAACGTGTATGTATTAGTATATACATATATGATATCGTACGTCTGTTGTCTGTGTAGATTGAACTGTTACATACAACTATGGAATTGTTTGATGTATTTTTTTTTTGGGGTAATCCATCTGTTAACTGCTTCATGCCACTGAAAAATATAATTTTTTACCGTTAGAAAGCCTAAGCCTGAAAAATAGGTAAATCAGGATCAAAACAAACCGCCAACTGATCCCATGTAAGTAGGGATCCATCCACCACGCAAAAAGGGGACGTTTGCAACAAAAAAGACTGTTAACGGCGTTTGTATATAGTCATATATACCAGGGGTAAAAACGTCCAAAAAAAGCCAGGAAACGGTTCCTAAAATTTCGGTAGCCACACCTACAAAATCCGAACTTCCGTAGCCAAAAATCAATAATGCTTTTTTTTTTGTAGTCATTTAGCACAATTTCCCATTAAAGTATTAAGCCAATCTATAGATTACAGATTTAAACCGTGATTAAATGATGACTTCAATGACGATTTCGGCCCGTCATCTAACATGGGCTTTAATAAAGGTTATGACCCGTTATGATAGAAACAAGCAAAACATTATGACATTATCTTGAGTTGATATTGCAAGGCTAAGTTTTGAGTTTATCTTCCCCAGATCAGAAAGCTTGCCTTTAAACGTCTTTTTTACCTTTCAATTTCTGTTTAATTCTTCTCCTTTGTGGAAACTAACTTTACAGAAATAGATTTCATTATGAGTTGGAAAGCACTGAAGCTGAAAAGGCAATTGTTCATTTACAATGGCAAATTTTCACCTTTCAACTTTTGATCATTATCGTTGTTGTGGACCAAGTAAACATTCACAGGCCAACTTTGTGGAACTTCTTTTTTTTTCATGCCTACGCTTAGATCCATGTTTATTGAGGGTTCTTTCATTGTTTTCTTATGGCTTTGATTTTGGTATTTGGATGCGGTTGAAACCCATGGGTGTGATGATTAAGAAATAAAGATGGAAATGTAAGATTTTATTTTGTTTTTGTTTTTTATGGAGTTTTGTTTTTGTGCCTGTACATCACAAAATTGCAACCTTCATATTGAAGTTCATTCCTATTCATTGTACGGGTAAATGGAGTAGCTAGTTTTAAGAGTGGGAATTAGAAAACTTATTTCTTATCGGTTTGAGTTGAATTTGAGTTGGGTTTGATTATTTGAATCAACTATTTGATTCGATCATTTTTCTTTTTAAAATGTCTAAGGATATAACTCTTATGTCACAAGTGAGGAAAAAAAAAGAGTGGAGTATTACCGAGGAATGTGAAACTTTTTGTCATGGAAGGGAGATGAAAGTGGAGTGGGAGAAAGTTGCAGAACTACGAGATGGATATTTCATTTAAATCTCATGTTCTTGTGTATACAATTAGGTTGTTGTTAACTGTTGTGATATTATTGATCAACAATTGTCTATACATTCATATTATCGTGTAATCTCTATATGGTTAGCTCATTGTACCATAGGCTCTTTTTACTATTATTGCTCAGTGTAACTTTCATAATCAAAGTTTTTGATTGGGGAAAATTTTAAAGATGTCAAATCGGGTTACTCAATTAGAGTAAAACGAAAGTCAATTTTGAGAAGGCTTGATAGTGTTCTTATGTGCATCGTGCAGAAATGTCAAGCTAGAGATATATAGTTCCAGCTCGGTATTAAGTTGTTATATATATATATATATATTAAGAAACAATTTCGTTGACGTTTGGAAATTAAAAAAAAAATTAAAGAAAAGTTCCAATTCAAAGGAGTTATGATAAACTTCTCCAAGTGGACAAAGAGAGTAGAAAAAGCTTTTGAAACTCAAATGAATAAGAATTGAGAATAGAATACACTGTTAAGAGATGTTACTTCATTTGTATGTTTGTCATTACTATCGAATGTATAGAACATTGAGGATTTGTATGACACAAAGTACATTGAAGCAACAAAGAAAGACTTCTTGGATACATGTAAAGGTAAGCACAGTAAATGGTCGCTTATAATGTTTTTTTTTTTTTTTACTGTGTGTATTTGAACAAGTTTTAAATACTGTTATGGGGTTTTTTTTTTAAGTGTCCTTGCCAACAAGGTTGCTTTGAATGTGAGTACTACGTGATGAAGTTTACTACATAATCCAGAGACTCCCATGACTGCTCTCGTAAGTCTCTGATATTTCTAAGCTTAGTCTTGTGTATATATATGCTGTACAGTTTTTCTTAACTTAGTTATAATCGTAATATTTATTTATTTCTTTTTTTTTTTTCCAGTTTAATACTAAGAATCCGTTCACACAAGAACAGCTAGATGAGGTGCGAATTGAATGGGTGAGACATGTGTCAAACTTCACTTGAAGTGTATTCATCCTTGTGCGTGGTAGCTAGCTGTTTCCTTTTAGACGATAGATATAGGATATAGGTAGGGTTTTCATGACATGTATATGTGGTAGTTTGAAGGGACAAAAAAGCGATTGTGCTTACATTTTATTCTTTTTTGTAAATCTTTCAGTTTACCATATAGTTTAGAACAATTTAGTGGTTTTGGATATTGTATTGTGACGTTTGGAGTTTTTTGGATCGAATGAAATAGTATTTGATGTTTTATCAATTGCTGTGTTTGGATTGAATATTATTCTCAAATGTTCATTTTAAATATCTGTAGATTATTGGATCAATTAAAATATTTTGCATTGCAATAATAGGTATTCAGGGTGTGAGATTTGAATTATAGCAATAAATATGTTGCAGGTGGTATGAGGAAAGATGTCATTTTAAAAACGTCATTAATGTAGTCATATACGTCGGTTGTAAACTGTCATTGTTGTAACCTGTGATCGTATGGGTCGACAAAGATGTCGGTTTTAAACTGTCATCATTGTAATCCGTGATCGTACATGAAAGATCACGGAGGCATTTGATGACGGTTTTAAACCGTGTTTGTTGTAATCCGTGATCGTAGGGGTTAGATCACACCCAAAACAACCACGGTTTTAAATCGTGATTGTTGTAATCCGTGATCGTAGGGGTTCAATCACACCCAGAACAACCACGGTTTTAAACCGTTATTGTTGTAATCCGTGATTATACATGAATGATCACGGAGGCGTTTGATGACGGTTTTAAACCATTATTGTTGTAATCCGTGATCGTAGGGGTTAGATCACACCCAGAACAATAACAGATTCAAATCCGTGATCATAGGGGTTTAATAACGGTGCAGAACTGACATCTATGGCCAAATTTGTTGTAGTGATAACTAATTTTTTTCTTATTGTTTGTTTGTTTTTTCTTTTCTTGACACATACTGTTATACCTATTATTTCTCAAACCTTACACATCAACAAAGCTAAGTAGTAGGTTTCAATTAGATAAATTATAAAAAGGTTAACCTCAAGGATCAAAATGGTATTTCATTGAAAATTAAGGGAGTAAAAATGAATGCTCAAAAACTTTGAGACGACAATGAAATGAATATAATAAATTTATGAAGTAAATTAAGATTTAAATCAAAACTACATTTTAAGCCCTAACATCTATAAAATGGTCCAAATTTGGGTCATGGAGAGTTAGAGTTTATCGTCACGTTGATATTTGCATCGACATTTCAACATGTCTGTCAGTTCAACATCGACATTTCCATTTTTTTTTTGAATTACGACAGTTCCATTATATCATAGAAAAATTGGCGAAATATAACAAAAACATCACTAATGTGTACCTAATATTAATAATAAGAAATTTCAACTTATTCATCACTAATGGTGAAATGCTTATTTTTTATTTTAAATATTTTTTATGATTTTGTTATATTTATAATTTTTTCATAAATATCTGGTTGTATCGATATTTCATTAACATTTCCATAAAATTGAGCTGTCAGCATTTAATTTCCTTCAACATTGTCATTTGACAATTATCTTCCTAAAGAGGGCCTTTTCATCAAAAGCATTGCTCCTTGGTGGAATTCCACCTCTCAGGATGGTTTCCCGGGATATTCTTTTGTTAGAATGCTCAAGAAACTTACGGGCTTCATCAAATCTTGGAATAAAAATAATGTGGACTACATCAAGAATCGTAAAATCTTAATATCAGAAGAAATCACTCATATTGATTCTCTTGAAAGTTGTGGTCAACTGGACGAGTGTCTATGCCAAAAGCGTTTTTCTCTTAGAGCAGATCTCCATCATGCACGCTCAAGAATTAAGGTATCTTAGACAACCTTGCAAAAATCCTTGGCTTAGAAGTGGAGACGAGAACACTTCCTTATTTCATAAAATTTGCTCGGCTCGTCATAGACGGAGTTTTACGTCTGAATTGGTTTCTGCGGAGGGAGTCAATTTGGTGTCGGATTTACAACTTGAAAGAGAGATCATTGGTTACTTCTCCAACATCTACTCAGACGACAGTTCACTGAGCTGGATGCTGTCTAATCTTGATTGGAATCCAATCTCTACGGAAGAGGCGACCTCTTTAATCCGCCCTTTTTCTGAGGAAGAAGTCCTTCAGAATCTTAATTCTTTGGGCCCCTATAAATCCCCTGGCTCTGATGGCTTCACGGTCGAATTTTTTAAAAAAATCTTGGAACACCTTCAAGCCTTCCATTATGGAAGTGTTCCGTGATTTTTTTTATAAAGGAATTATTAATCGCAACGTTAGTGAGACTTCTATTGCCTTGATTCCAAAGCGATCCAAGTCATTATATCTCTCATATTTCAAACCGATCAGTCTAACTTCGGTTCTCTATTGTCTCTTGGCAAAATCTTTGGCCGAAAGGATTAAAAGTTCACTTCCCTCAACTATTGCGGAGAACCAATTTGCCTTTGTAAAAGGTCGTCAAATGAGCTAGTTGATTTTTGGAATTGTTCTGGAACAAAGGGCTTTATTATTAAGCTTGACATTGAAAAAGCTTTTGACAAGATTAATTGGGATTTTATTATCAGTATCCTTCACTTTAAGGGGTACCCGATTACTTGGTGTAGATGGATTAAGGCTTGTATCTCTTCAGTCTTCTACTCCATCATTCTCAACAGTAGGCCTAGAGGAAAGATCATAGCCAAGCGTGGTCTTCGTCAAGGAGACCATATTTCTCCCTTTATTTTTCTCATTGTAATGGACTACCTTAGTAGGTTGATCCAAGTGACGGAGTAAAGAGGCTTGGTGGAGGGTTGCATTCTCCCTTCATGCTCTATCTCCCATCTCTTTTTTGCGGATGATATCCTCCTGTTTGTCAAAGATGATGATAAAATGCTTGACAACCTCTTCTTTATTATCAAATCTTTTGAGCAAGCTTCTGGTCTCAACATTAATTTCAACAAATCATCTATCTCGAGTGTTAACGTCGATGCCGTCAGAGCGTGCCAAGTGGCTTCCAAGTGGGGTTGCTCTTATGTTTCTCTTCCAATGTCGTGCCTAAGCGCTTCTCTTGGAGATAAACCTTCAAAGGCTTCTTTTTGGAATCCGATTATTGACAAAATTGATCGTAAACTTGACAATTGGTGCTTTTTATGCATTTCTAAAGGTGGAAGATTAACCCTTGTCCAAGAAACTCTTAGTAGTATTCCCACTTACATGCTCTCTATCTTCAAAGCCCCCCAATCGGTTTGTAAAAGGATTGATAAAATTATTAGATCTTTTCTTTGGACTGGCAATGGTTCTAAAGATGGCCTTCATTTGGTTAGTTGGAATAAGGTGGCAGCTCCAAAAAATTCCGGTGGTCTAGGCGTCTTCAAGACTCGAGTTTCCAACAACGCGCTTCAAATTAAATGGCTTTGGAGATTTTTCCAAGAAGATTGTTCGTTGTGGAAGCGTTTTATATTGGCCAAGTACTCAACTCACAACATGGAAATTATTCCTTATCGATCAAAATTCTCTAGCTCGAGATCGCCTTGGTTCTCTATAGTTAAGCATAGCCAAAAATTCCTAGAAAATTCTAGATGGGAGCTTTGGGATGGGAGTAAAATTCGTTTCTGGCGGGATTCTTGGACCGATTTAGGTCCCTTGCATTTGGCTCACCCGCGTTTTTTTGCTCTCTCAGCTAATCAAGATCTAAAGGTGGCAGAAGCTTGGGACGATAGTATTCTGCTTAGTTCTTTTCTTCCTAGAAGGCCTTTGCTGAGTAGGGAATCCATAGCTTGGGAGGATCTATCGTCAACTTTTTTGGTGCCAATGCTCTCTCGGGGAAATGATATTATTCGGTGGAACCATCATGCAGATGGAGTTTTCACAACTGCTTCTGCTCGTCTTCTCTTCTGGTCTGAGGACTCCTCTTCGACTGTTCATGTTGATCCTCAGGTCCTATCGAACCTTTGGAGTGCCTTAATCCCGAAGAAAGTCAAAATTTTCATATGGACAGTGTTGCATCGAAGGATCAATACGGCGGATAGATTGCAATTGGTTTTTAGGAATTATGCTCTCAATCCAAGCTGCTGCGTCCTGTGTCACAACCACTCTGAGACCTTAGACCACATCTGTAACGCCCCAGGTTTTATTATTATCTAGCCTAGTGACATTACTAAACTCCTATATTCAAACCATCTGAGAGCTCCAAAATTTTCGGCAGCATAACGGCATACATAGAACGAAACCAAAAATTTTAACACACCTGAAAAACACCAAACCACACTTCTATATTATACCCAACTACTCCACCTTACTTCAATATGTCAGAAATCAACTTCATCACACATTACGAGTCAGGTCTCGTATGCACAATCAACATCAGAACTACAATCCTTCTAAGTACATCATGCGCTTAATGTCTAGAGTCATCTAAACTTTATTAAACTCAAACATATTTACAACCTAACGAAAGCATTAGCTACTACCAGATTAACAACAAAAGACTAATCCAACCTAGTTGCAGATTATAGGCTCATCCTATCACCAATAGATCAAATAACTACCCTATCCAACAGAAAGAAAATAACAAATACACAAAACTCAAATGTCTACTTAACAAAAATGAAAACCATTGTAAGGAAATTAAAGAAAAACAAGCATAATTTTCAAAAACCAAAAACCAAATGGTTATCAAATGGAGTTGTATTAATTTTTATCTTACGTTAGGCTTCTATTTGTAGAAATCCAAGAAAAGATATTAAATGCATTTAAGCAAATCACAAACAATAGCCTCTTACGAAAATTGAGGGGACTATAGAAGAAAATTTTACTTGATTAAATTTCCATCGAAATAAAGGGATGGAAAAACAAAATTCTAGTAGGACAAATGAATTGTATAACCTATCCAAATCTCGAGCTCCATTTGACAAAACTGACCGTTTGGAATAAAAATGAACTCTCCTTTCAAGTTGAAGAGTAAATTTGAAAATTAAAAATTTGTGAATGATTCGGATATTGTACTAAAACTATTTCTTCATTCAACCAACATCTTAAATAGAGATTTTTTAAAAATAAATTATTTTAAAGTACTCATATGTTCGTCTAGGGGTGTACAAATAACCCGACAACCTGAACCGTAAGTGTTAGGTTGGGTTAGGATTTTTTTTTTCGGTTTGGGTTGGGTTGGATTTTTATAGAATCGAAATTTTAGTTCGGTTCATGGGTTTAAATTTTTTTAGTTCCATTCAACCTAAACCGAACTGAACATGAATATTTTTAATATTTATTTATATATATTAAATAAATGTTATATTAGTAAAAAAAACCATAAATGTTATAATTAATAAGATCATTTGAACTTTGAATTTTGTGGATATTAGGTATTTGAATTTTATGTGATTTTAATAATTAATTATGTGATATGTGTTGTAAATATAAGTATGAAAAGCTTTAAATAATTAAGAAAAAAAATAACCCGAGAACCCAACCCAACCCAATCTGGATGGGTTGGGTTAGACCCTAGACGGGTTGGGTTGGCACTTGTATTAAGTTCTTTCGGGTAGCTAATCTGACTAACCCAAATTTTCGGGTTGGTCCAAAAAATCTCTCCAATCCAACCCAACTCAACACATGTACACTCTTAAGTTCGCCATACCTATAACGTGGAAATCAAACCTTTCAATTTATTTAAAAACATATATATATACAAATAATAGGTAACCAACGATTTTTATTAGTTTTTTAATATAAAACTTAGATTTAGCTTAGTAGTAGTGTAGACATCAAAACCTTATTGCCAACTTGATGATGAAAAAAACTGTCAACTTACATAGTATATCATGAGTTTTGAGACCATGAGAAAAACAACAACACTACCAATAGCTCATTCTAGTTCCAAGACCAGGATAATCGACAATTTTGTCACGGGTCTTTGTAGTTCCAAGACCCTGAGAAACAACCACGTTGTGATTGCTCTTTGCAGTGGCAAAACTATGAGAAACACTTCCCTTGCTCTTGGGAGTTTTAAGATCAAGAGATGCACCATTGCTATTCTTGATTTTCAGGTCAAAAGACAAATCTTTGTTACTGTTCTTTGTAATTATTCCAACATCGCCACTGTTTTTCAGGCCAAATTTGCCATCATTTGAAACACTACCACTACTCTCTAGACTAGTTTTTCCACCCTGAGAAAGATCAATGTTGTCGCCACTCTTCCTTGTGATTTTGTGACCATGGGAAAAAACAATGCCGCCCATGATCTTTGGAGTTCCAAGACCAAGAGACGCATCACTGTTCTTCTCAATTTCATGGCCAAAAGACAGATCTTTGTTGCCGCTACTCATTTTAGTTTGAAACCCAATAGGGGCAAGCTTTGGAGCTTCTGTAGGACTCTGGATGTCGACATTTGATACAATGCCATTATCGGCTTTCGAGGTTTCAATATGATGTGGACCAAATGCACGAAAAGAAAACGGATGGTTGAAGTCGTTACCTACAACACCAGTGGCATCATTGAAAGTGGCATCCACCTTCGCACAACACTCCCATGCAAACACTAAGAAAATGGTGTGGAAGAGCTTAAGACCGCTTGTCATTGTTGTGGTTATGTGTCTTAAATTTGTAGGGCACCAACTCTCACAGAAGAAGATTAGAAACAATATAAAATTAAAGATGTCGGTGTTTGGAATTTTTGAATGATCGTTGGAGCCTATATATGCTTGTTTGATGGGAAAATTATATATAGAAAATTCTAACAAAGCAGGACAACCGAATTACATATGGTGGCCACCGTGATTGCTTTGTTATATTTTTGCTTTACCATTGTGAGATGCTTTGAAACGATAAATTCGGAAATTTTCAACTTCTGTTATACCTACTCAAACCTTTAAATAGAACAAAATAAATGCCCTATATTAGGCTTACAAAAATCAATTTAAACCTCTAACGTTTGGGGTTGTCTCACTTAAAATCTCAAACTAATAAATATGTAACAGTCTGTTTTTTTTTTAAAAAAAAAGAAAAGAAATGGGAAATGGGTCGGTCAAGAGGGGAGAGTGGGGGGAAATTTCCCCCCCACGTTTTCGGTCAAACAGACTGTTTTTTTTTTTTTTTTAAAAAGAATTTTTAAGATTTTTTTCCTTCCCCGATATCTCCCCCCTCACCCGTTCTCTTAGCCCTCTCTCTCTCTTTCTCTGTGTGTATCAGACTTCGCCGTCGCCGCGCCGCCGCCTTCCATCGCCGTAGCCGATCGTCGTGCCGCCACTGGTAAGTCTCATCTCCCTCAGATCTTTCTCTCTCTTGCCTTTCTCTCTTTACTGTGTTAGTAATGGCCACTCTTTCTCCGTTTAGTTTCGCCTCATCTGAGGCTGGTAACCAATCGCCACCGTTTGTCGTCGATTCGCGCAGCCCTTCCGTCCACGCTCGTCGCAGCCTCTACGCGCTGCCGTCCTGTCGTTGCAGCTCACTGCACGCCGTCGCACTCCGCCGTGAGCTCTCTCGGTAAGACCCCTTGTCTTTCTCTTTCCCGTTTCTTTGTTCCCGTGGATCTCACGTTCTTTCTCTCTCTACTGAAGGATCCTCTGCCGTTGTCTCTCGTCCGCTATCGCCACTGTGCAAAAGTGTTCGCCGCTTCAGGCCCGTCACCACCATCGCAGACAGCCCCAGCGACGCTGCCGCCTTTTCAGATCTGTTCGTCGTCGCCGCTTGAATTTTCAGCTTTTCTTCTAAAGAATTATTTGGGGTAAGGAATTAAGTAGGATACAATTTCAGTATCTTTGATTTGGACGTATTGTGTTGGGATCTGAGTTGTTATTAAATTATTGGAATTGGTGGCCTCTAATGTGAGAACCTTGTATGTGTCTTATTAGATTACTTTTTCGCATAACGTGGTTGGTGATATATCAAATTGTTCGGTGTTTGCAGTCAAGCTTTAGTTACCTCAAGGTAAGATAACTTGCTGAATTTTTATGAGATGATGCTTGGTGTGGAAATTGTGATTATGGCATATGTAATTACTATGTTTGAGTTGAAATTGAGATGTTATGAACACTTTATTTTCAAGAGTATGTCTGCTGTGTAATTTGTGCTATGATTTAGATGCGAGAGCATGATAATGATTCGTTATAGTTGGTTGGCAATGTATGTGAACAATGAGAAGTTTGTGTTTTCCCCGTTTAGAAGTGTTGGTTGTCGTTTTGTTCTTGAAATTGGCTGAGTTGGGATGGTACATATCGGTTTAGCCTGTCAATAATCTTTGAAAAAGAAAAGAATTTGGTTCACTGGGTTCCAGTTTAAATTAGCGAGTGCTAGGAGGCCTTAAAGGAAAAAGGAGTAAGAAAGGGAAAAGAATAAGCTAGTTGCTCTAGTAGGGGGTCGTGTCAATTAAACACCTAGGACTGAGATGTATTAGACTGAAATGAGGAGCTAAATGGGCAGGTTTTGACTTCACAGACTAGGTGCCATTTACTAACTGTGGAAGTTAATTTTCGACTTAAAACCCATAGACGCCCCACCAGTGAAATTGTAGTTAGTGCGCTTTGCGCACAATAGTGCCTTGTTGGGTGAGACTTGACTCCACTGACTGGGTGCCTTCTACCATCAGTAGGAGTAGAGATCTCCCAAAATACCCACCCGTGCACCTTCAGTGAGTTGGCAAATTTATATATAGGTGAGTTAATTGATCACTAGACCCATACTACAAGATGAATGAAATGAAATGAATGGGAATGAGATGACATAACCTTTAGGCCCTTAGCCCATACAACCTCTTGATACCTTGGTCGTGGTATGTCTAGCAGTGTTGTTAGTTACTGAGTATTTTTCTTAAATACTCATTCTTGTCCCTAACATGTAATTGCAGGTAAAGACAAAGGTGTACAGAACGCGTGACGACGTGCTGCTGAACGAGCCATGGATTTCCTTAGGATAGACTTTTGCATTTTATGTTTTTTAATTTCTTGTTTTGAACTTGTTATGTGATGTTTTAAGATTTATTCCGCTTTAAGACTTTTGCTTGAATGGCTAAAATTTCTTCTTGTTCTGTTTTAACTTGGATCCCAGGCTGAAAAGTTTCACGTGTTTTCTAAGCATGTTTTACTTTAAATGTCGTTTCATCGTTGTTCTTAGAAGTATAATGAAATGCATGTGGTAATGACCCTAGGATCTAGGCACGAAATGTAGGGTCGTTACAAAATAATTGTATCAATTAAAATCTTAAACTTTTATAATTGAATCATATAAGAACTTTTAATGCAAAAGTTTCACATGTGTATAAGACTTCTTTAAATGTAAAATTTAATGTAATATTAAAGAAAATGTTGGAATCACATGGATAGTAGTGAGTTTCCATTAAAATGAGTGGTTTTCATTATCTCACCTTCCTCTATTTTTCTCAACTTATTTAGGAAGAACTATGTGATAATTTTTCTGACTACTTTGTTTGGATTTTTGGAGAATAATATTTTTACTTATGTAGTTTTGAGTTGATTTTAAACAGAATCAAGTGAAAGTATAGTTATAAATCAAGAACGGAATGTCTAAAATTGTTTTATTTATGAAAGTTGAGGGTTTAAATTGATATAACTATCGGTTTAGGATTTTAATTGACACCACTCAAAAAATTTGGGGGTAAAAATTGATTTTCTCCAAAATTATAAAGGGAAATTGCAATGAGTAGTAAAAAATATTAAGATATTTTCAAATTTAGCATTGGTTTTTGAGATTTGCAAATATGACAAAAAATTTAAAATTTAAATTGTGTTTTTTTTATTATTCCAGTTTTACCCTTGTTGGTGTATCAACTAGTATATCGGTAGTATATCTGATATACTTTATATTTACTGATATACGAAATATAAAGTATATCAATTAATTGACATACCAAATTTGAAGTATCGATATATTGTTGATATTGTTGATATACTTTATATTAGAAATATCATTTCACTTATATACCTAAATATAGTAGGAGTATATTAATGATATATTTCATTTTAGATGTGTTTATTACATTGAATATGAAGTATTGATATATATTTTATGTACTTCATATTAGAAATATTATCCTAATAGTATATTAGTGATATACTTCATCTTAAAAGTATATTTTTTTATATTAAATATGGAGTACTAATATACTGTTGATATATAGTTCATATTAAAAATATTATTCTAGAGGTATACCATAGTAAAGTTTATTAGTAGTATATCGGTGATATACTTCATTTTAGGTATATATGATACACTGAATATAAAATAATAACGTACGGTTGATATATTTCATATTAAAAATATCATCCCATTGATATACCAGAGTAAAGTATATAACAGTATATCAAATATATTTGATTTTAGGTATATCAATAGTATATCAATAATATATCTGATATATTTCATCTTAGTTATATCAATAGTATATCTGATATACTACTGTTATACTTCATAATAGTAAAACACGCGAAAAGGAAGGCTATTTTCGACTTTTTCTATTTGCGTTTTAGGTTGGGCTGATTTTTTTTGCCATAATTGCAATCCTAAAAAATGGATGACATGCGAAAAATTTCTAGCCTTGCAATTGCCCCAATTATAAAAGAAGTTAATATCAAAGACAAAAGTGTTATTTTATGCGAAGTCAAGGGAGTAAAATGTAAAGATTTGATAATTTTGAGATAGAGCAATGAAATAAATATAAAAGCTTAGGAAATAAAATAAGATTTAATCCAAAACAGTGTTTCTTGAGAAAATTTAATTCGTCGGATGGCCTTCTTTAGTAAAATGTTGTAGAAATTTAGAGAGGATAAAGAAGATTCTATTCAATAATTCACTATGTAATAATCAATGAACAATACATCACATATATAGGAATAAAAGAGACAGCTGGAGCAATACGAGAGGCTAGCTATATAACAAACTTTACAATGAGAAAACAGAAAAATAGCCCTGATAAACTTATGATAAAAGTCATTTTATCATCCCCCCGCAAGCGAAACTGGGCGAGAGAGGACAGTGAGCTTGGTACGTAATCCTTGAAAGTGAGCAGTAGGTAATGGCTTAGTTAAAATGTTTGCTAGTTGATCTTCAGATGGAACGAAACGCACAAGAAGCTACTTTCTCATAACCTTCTCTCGAATGAAGTGATGGTCTATTTCTATGTGCTTCGAACGACTATGAAGAACATGATTAGTAGCAAGGTAAGTGACGCTAATATTGTCACAGAGTAACAAAGGAGGAGAAGAGGAGGCAAAACCGAGTTAAGACATCAGAGATTGTATCCAAACAAGCTCGGAAGTGGCATTGGATAAACCACGATACTCAAATTCAGCGCTTGATGTAGACACGACCTTTTGCTTGGCTGAAGACCAGGAGATCAGATTCGGACCAAGAAAAATGTAATACCCGCTTGTACTTCTACGATCATCAGGGCAGTTTGCCCAGTCTGCATCGGTGTAACCAATCAAAGACAAAGGGCCTGAGTTGGAGAAGGACAAACCAAGTTGACTTGTAGTTTTGAGATAACGAAGGATGTGTTTTACCTGGTTCCAATGGACTGATGTTGGGGCATGTAGAAGCCTTGTTTATAGCAAAACTCAGGTCAGGTCTTGTGATGGTACAGTACTGGAGAGCTCCAACGAGGCTACGGTATTGCTTTGGGTCAAGTAGTGGTTCACCATCTCGAGCAGATAGAATAGTACCTGCTGCCATAGGAGTGTCCATAGCTTTACAAGAAACCATGTCTGCTCGGTTTAAAAGATCCTGAATGTACTTGTGTTGACATAAGTGAAGAGAATCTTAATCTCTAGCAACCTCAATACCGAGAACATAAGAAAGACCACCCAAATCGTTTAGTGCAAACAACTTATTTAACGAAGTAATAAACTGCTGGATCAACAAAGGACTATTCCCAGTGACTATAATGTCATCCACGTAGACTAAGACAACAACAAAAATAGAATCCTTTTTAAAGAAAAACAGAGAAGTATCACATTTAGAGGCTGAAAAACCCCATTGCAACAAACATGAACCGAGTTTCAAGAACCACTCTCTAGGGCTTTGTTTCAAGCCATATAACGTCTTTTGTAATTTGCAAACATGATGAGGTCTTTCTTGATCCACAAAACCGGATGGTTGAACCATATAAACATCTTCATGTAACTCACCGTTGAAAGGCATTATGAACGTCAAGTTGCTTGATCACCCACCCAAAACGCACAGCTAAGGCCAAAAGAATTCTAATGCTGGCTGGTTTAACTACCGGAGATATAGTTTCAAAGTAGTCAATTCCATGGATTTGATCAAAGCCACGAGCAACAAGTCTTGCCTTATACCGCTCAACAGATCCATCCGGTTTTAACTTGATACGATACACCCATTTGCAACCTACAAGCTTGTAATTAGGAGAGTTGGGAACAAGAGACCAAGTCTGATTTTGAACCAATGCCTTGTATTCTTTATCCATGGCATCTCTCCATTCAATACTCTTTATTGTCGTTTTGAAACAAGATGGTTCAACCATGGGCGAGGTGGGGCTAGAAGGTGAGGATGATGCCAACCAACATTTGGGTTTAAAAATATCAGCTTTGGAACGAGTCACCATTTGATGAATGTTGGTTGGGGCAGAGTCGGTAGGCAGAGGAAAGGTGGCTGGGATGTTAGAAGCTAGAGGTGAGGAAGTACTAGATGAAGGGGTAGAGAAGGCTGGGAGATTTGGAGAAAATGTGGGGGGATTGGAAGAATGTGGGGACTGGTGGTGAACCAAGGAGAAGGTAATGGGGCAAATCCAGGGGGAACAGATAAAGAAACAGAAGATGGTGCGAAAGCAGATGGTGTAGCAAGTGAGGAAACATGGTGAGACTTAGAGGCAGGTGACAGAGATGAAGCAGACTCATCAACAGAGGGAAAAGAAGCAGGAGGCAGAATGAAGGGAACAGGATGGAAGAAAGAATGATCAGGAGGATTGGATTTAACAGGACCAAAAGAGAAAGAACGTTGAGTACAAGGAAAAATGGTTTCATTAAACACAACATGAGTCCAATGAAGAGACATTCAGTAGAACGAAATAACAGCTTATGATCATTGAAAGGTCTAAGAAATGGAAAACAAGCACAACCAAAAGCTTTTAAAAGTGAGTAGTCAGGAATTCGACCATAAAATAGGTGGTAAGGAGACTGAGAAGAGAGGACAACAGTTGGTAACCTATTTATAAGGTAACTGCAGTTTGGAAAGAAAAACTCCAAAAAGATAATGGAAAACCCGAATGTGCAAGCAAAGCAAGACCAATTTCTACAACGTGACGATTTTTTCTTTCAACCCGATCATTTTGCTGAGGGGTGTAAGGACAAGAAATACGATGGTGAATGCCATTTGCTGAAAGAAAAGAAGAAACATTTCGGAACTCCCCTCCCCAATCAGTTTGAAGGCATTTAATTTACTTTCCAAATTGAACTTCAACAAGCTTTTGAAATTTAAGAAAGCAAGAGAATGTCTCATCCTTAGACTTAAGCAAATAAAGCCAAGTAAACAGAGTGTAATCATCCACAAAGAGAAGGAAAAAACGAGCTCCATTAACTGAAAATTGAGGGGAAGGACCCCATACATCCGACTGAACTAATGCAAAAGGCTCACAAGACTTAGTTTCAACTAAAGAAAATGGAAGACGGTGATTCTTTGCTAACTGACATGAATTACAAAACTCAGAAGACTTTGAAGAGGAAACACCACACAAAGATAAAACTTGCTTCAAAGTGGAAGCTGCAGGATGACCTAAGCGAAGATGCCAACAAGAAGAAGCTTGCACAACAGACAAAAAAGCAGCAGGAGACGAACCATGACAAGACTCAGCCGAAGGATAGGAAGAAGACAGTTTGTATAAGCCATCTTCAAGTGTGCCCTTGAGGAGAGTTGACTTGGTTTGAAGATCCTTAACAAGAAAGAAAGAAGCATAGAACTCAATATAAGCCTTATTATCATGACATAAGCGAGCAACACTAAGTAATTTCTTTGTTATGGTAGGAGTATGAAGTACATTATGAAGCAAAATAGGTTTGGGAGATGAAATAAATGAAGAGCCAATATTATAGATAGGAATTTGCATACCATTGCCAACTGTTATTTGATCACCACCAGTATAAGCCATTGGATTTGAGAGTGAAGAGATATCCGGTGTCATATGATGTGTAGCTCCCGAGTCAAGAAACCATGACTCATCCGGATGAGAGAATTCAGTTGGATGAATGGAGGCAGTGTCTGAAAAAGTCTGGGTAGGTTGAGAGGTATTATAGACAGGAGGTTGGGTGGTATGAAGCAAGGCTTGAGGTTGAGGAGGTGGGGTTTGATAAGCTAGTTTGGTTCTATGGTGGCAAATTAGAGCAGTATGCCCGAATTTGCCACAGATTTTGCACTGAGGTCTCGAAGAGTTTGGTTTATTTGTCCACGGAGTAGATGTTTGAGGTTTGCCAAGTATGCTGGGAGAAAAGGTTGGTTGGGGAGGTTGAAAATGGGAGGAAAATGACGGTTTATTAAAAGTATTAAAGTGGGGTTGAGTCTTGTTAACAGCACAACGACCAGAGGAATGAATAACAGTGATATTATTGTTTCTCATGGTCCTCACAACTCGTGGTGGTGTACGATGTATGTCTACCAACAACTGCCAATTGGTGAAGTTGGAAAAGATTCTGATGGTCAACACTACAAATTAACTAAACCTGATTAGCTTTGATTGAATGACTAATAATTAATAAAAGTTAGGGTATGTTTGGTTTAACTTTTCAAGTGCTTAATTTAAAAAAAAAATCATTTTGAAAGAAATTGTAGTGTTTGGCAACCAAGTTGTGGTTTTGATTTTGACTTTGATTGGAACCAAGTTGTGGTTTTGAGTAGACGATGCTTTCACGATGATTGGACAAGAATATTCAAAAAAACTGGGAGGTAAACAAAAACGACTCCTCTTATAGTCCTTTCCATGCCGACAAAGCAATCCTCTACCTCCAAAACCCTGATTATTCCCATCTTCTTTTCAAAAATAAGGGATGGGTCACAGTGGGCAATTTTTATGTTAAGTTCGAACGATGGGACTTTGAAATGCACGCCGCTCCTAAACTTGTTCCCAGTTACGGTGGATGGGTGAAGTTCCGGGGAATCCCACTCCATGCGTGGAATATGAAAACTTTTATTCAGATAGGGGAAGCTTGTGGGGGCTTTATTGAGGTCTCCAAAAAACTACGCGTAAACTGGATCTTATCGAGGCTGTCATCAAGATTAAAGATAATTTATGTGGCTTCATTCCAGAGGCAATCAGAATTACAGATGATCAAGGGGAATGCTTCACGGTTCGTACGGTGTCGCCGGACAAAGGAAAATGGATGGTTTGCCGAAACCCTAAGATCTATGGAACATTTACTCGAGAAGCTTCTTTGGAATATGATGAATTTGACGTCAAATCTGAATCATTTTTGTTCAGTGGAAATGAGGCATGCACAGTGATGAATATAAATGCTTAGTCAGATTCCTTAAATGGTGGTGAGACCCTCAACGATACTGCCCCTGCCCGAGCCTCTAAGAGGTCTCTACCAGCTGCCACGTCTATGAAAGATAAGGGGAAAAAGATCAAGTTCAATGGAGGATAGTCAGCTTGATGCTTTTTCAAAAAAAGAGGGTTTCTTTCATCTCTCCAAAGAACAAAACGGTTTACTTTCAACCCGATCACGTGCCGACAAAGTCAACTCCTCACTTGGGTAGACCAAAAGGACCTCGTCTTCTAGCTGTTTGATTGGATCTTCTAACCCAAAGCCCATACGGAGTACAAGTATTCAAATAAGGGAACAAAAAATCTACATGCCCAAAATCACTCCATCCACGGTTCAGAAGGGAGATTCCCATGGGGCCCCTATCAATGAGGAATTTATGTTAACTGTTGATTTGGGCTATCTTTCCCCTATATCCGACACTCCTATCTCAAGCCCAGAATCCACTCCATATCCAATGGCGAAGCTACATGAAGAGACTCCTTCGGCTATTGTTCAGGATAGTTTGAAAACTCTTCTCCAACCGGAGGGCCATGCTCCGAGGCAACCACTCAGAGGAGTTTTTCAGGAATCTGAAGACTGTGAGATTACAAATCAACAGGGCAAACAAGCAGACGATCAAGCTTTTAAAAAGTAGTTGAATGAATGGCTTATCGAAAATAGCTTTTGTCTTGTTCCCACTAAATGTATTTCTGATCATGTTGTAAACAGCCATGAGGCTATGGGGCCAATTGATAACTCATTAAAGTTCTCTCCTGGAACATTAGAGGGTTAGGTTCACCCTCAAAAAGAACTTTAATAAAAGACACAATTCTATATCTCTGTCCCGATATTGTGATTTTAACTGAAACAAAAGTGAGTTTTGCCTCTAAAAAGCTCATTAAATCTCTTTGGAGCTCCATCAGTATTAATTGGGCTTGCTTGGAGGCCTCAAGTCGGTCTGGAGGGATTATTATTCTCTGGGACGAATTAAATATGTATGCAAAGGAGATTTTAATAGGTGTATATTCCCTCTCCATTAATTTTTCTCTGGCAGACGGGTTTTCTTGGTGGCTTTCGAGCATTTATGGCCCTACTCGCAGGCGCCAAAGACATTTCTTTGGGAATAAACTCTATGATCTCGGCAGCTTATGCAATGAATTCTGGTTGTTGGGTGGAGACTTCAATGTCTTTCGTTGGGCCTCTGAAACTTCCTCCTCAAATCCGGCTCTGAAAAACATGATTAATTTTAATAAGTTCATTCAAGCCTCCTCTCTGATTGATCCTCCCTTCATTAATGGGAGCTTCACTTGGTCAAATATGAGACAGCAAGTTGTTACATCTAGACTGGACAGGTTTTTATATTCTCATGATTAGGCTTTAAAATTTATGGATCATCAAACTAGAAGGATTAGCCGCATAACTTCTGACCATTTTCCTATTGTCCTCGAAAATTCGGATGTGACCTGGGGCTTCTTAAAGAGGGCCTTTTCATCAAAAGCATTGCTCCATGGTTGAATTCCACCTCTCAGGATGGTTTCTCGGGATATTCTTTTGTTAGGAGGATCAAGCAACTTACGGGCTTCATCAAATCTTGGAAGAAAAATAATGTGGACTTCATCAAGAATCGTAAACCATTTTTTTAATAAATGAAACGATTATCAAGAGTGGAGAGAAAAGAAAAAAAAAACTCTTCATTGCTCTGATATCATATCAAGAGTGGAGATAAAAGAGTATTGTTATCCAGAAATCAACTAACTAGCAGCAAACACAAACACTAGAGCATTCAACCGATGACAATTAACAGAATTAATCCAGCCAACAACATTCAGCAGAACACAAAACCAATGCCAGCAATAATCAAAGTCCTCAAACTCAGATAAACAGCACAGATAAAGTTCAGGAGAAATATATAGAGGATAGGGAAAGAAGTAGACACAGAGTTTTATAGTGGTTCATTCCAAATTGGAACTACATCCACTTTAGGCCATTTACTATCTTTCTCACAAGGCTACACATACATAGATAAGACTCTTGAGGATCAATACACACTCAACACTTATACGATCTCACCTGGATCGACCAGCCTGAATATACAACCTCAAATGACAATCAAGAACAAAGAGAAGAAGACTATCCCAGTAGCACTGCGCATCAGCTCTTCCCTTCGTCTTCACACTCAGCCTTTCTCTCGCACACTATGCTCTCACTCATAATTGCAGCAGTAAGGCTCTATTGAATTTATCCCTCTCTCTGATAACTGAATTGGGCCCACACAATCAGGGCATTTTATTCTCCCTCACATGCTTCAACACCTTCCCTTTTTCAGACTCCTAACGAACTGTACGGAATGAAAAGGGATTCTTACTTGGATTTTATGTCATGACTCCAAATCCATATCACCAGCTGACTCAGCTCAATTCCAGCTGACATGGATGAATAAAAGACCACCTGGGACCCCACTGACTTAGATAGCAAAATTATAACAATCCTCCACCTTGCTAACTACAGTCAATACACAGTAACCTTATAAACATTTTTAGAAAAGAAGTAAATTTTACAGTAAATGGCCTTTCACATTCAATTTTTCAGACAGAACATACTTTGAGAGCTTTAAGACAGCTCTTAAGTTTCACTTGAGGAAGAGACTTTGTCAATCCATCAGCAGAATTTTCACTTGAAAGGATCTTCTTCAGCTTGATCTTCCCTTCAAGAATGATGTCTCTAATGAAGTGGAACCTCACGTCTATGTGCTAGGTTCTTTCATGAAAGGTTTGATTCTTTGACAGGTACACAACAGACTGACTATCACAGTGAACTTCAAGCTGCTCATTCAGGTCTTCTCCAAACTCTTCAACAAGTTCATTCAACCACAATCCCTCTTTGAATGCTTCAGTAACAGCCATATACTCGGCTTCAGTGGTTGACAATGCCACAATTGTTTGAAGAGAGGATTTCCAGCTTACTATGTTTCCAAGCAAGGTGAAAATCAATCTGGTTAAGGACCTCCTCCTATCTCGATCAGTTGCATAATCTGCATCAACAAAACCAGTTAGTTTAACATATTTAAAAACCTCATTTGTATACAAGAGACCATAGGAAGTTGTCCCTTTTACATATCTCAACAACCATTTTTCAGCAGCCCAATGTTCTCTCCCAGGATTGGCCATATATCTACTTACAACACTAAGACCATGAGGTACATCAAGCTGCCAACCGCATTTGCATAAGGTACAGACTCCATGACATTCTTTTCTTCTGGTGTTTCAGGACATTTGTGCATTGAAAGTTTAAAATGGTTAGCTAAAGGCACACTAACTGGTTTGCAACATTGCATATTAAATCTGGACAACATCTTCATTGCATAACTTTCTTGAGATAATTTCAGAGTCCCCTTCTCACAGTCCCTTATAATATCTATCCCAAGAATCCTTTGAGCTTTTCCTAAATCCTTCATTTCAAAAGCTCTCTTAAGGTCCTCTTTTAACCTTTCAATTTCTGTTCTGTCTTGGTTAGCAACTAACATGTCATCAACATATAAAAGGAGATAGATGGATGGTTTCTATTTTGAATGCTTGAAATAAACACAGTGATCCATATTACTCCTAATGAACCCACAAGATATCATAAAGGCATCAAATTTCAAGTACCATTGTCTAGGTGCTTGTTTCAAGCCATACAACGATTTCTTCAACAAACATACCTAGTTCTCGATTCCCTTGACAACATAACCTGGTGGCTGTTGCATATAAATTGTTTCTGCTATCTCACCATGAAGGTGTTGGGTTTTATGCCCTAAAACTCGTAGATAGTAAATGTAACATTTTACCGAACATTAATAAAATAGTTTATTTTGTTTATATTTAGTAGATCTTGTCTTATTAACCTTAATCCAATAAACTAAACATCCTAGGCTGATAGTATGAGGCTTGAACTAGTATGTAGGGACATACGGGGATCAATGTTCAAGATTCAGCCTAAAGGGTCTATAGTATAGGGATAAGGCTGGGTACCTTATCCTGGTGACACTATGGATACGGCCCGCTTTGTATTACGATACAAACGCAATGATCCAACGAGTTCATGTAGTTGACATGCGAGTGGGGGTATCCTATGCAATGAGTTTGCATAAGACCGGACCGCGAAATAGTTAACCACTAACTGTAACACCGTTAGTTGGCTTGGTTTCTATTTCACTAGGATGACCTAGACAACTCAGTCTCAATCCTGAGTGGATTATGGACTCCTGTTCACGAGGAGTTGTCCTTTGATTTGTATGGGTGAGAGTGGCCAGCAGCCGACTCAATAAGCCTACCATTTTTAGGACAATACCGAGTGGGGAGCTGGGAACATAATCACACAAGATGCAATTCACTCCTTCCCGACTCTAGGGTAAGTAGAGGTGTGTTCCCTTAAGTGGTGTCTCCTGGACTTGAACAATGGGCCCAACCCTCTCTATGGCACGAGAGGGACTTCTGTTTGTTGGTTGGACCTCAAACAGGTTGTTCATTAGAGGAGCACTGGGGACTTAAGGACAAAGATGTAAACCAGGGGTAAAACGGTAATTTGACCCAGCTGGGATACGAACACACGTGAAGGACTGACTTGTAGTATTGGTCGATATCCGTGGACACATAAATATTCTGCAGTGAGAATAGTGCAGCTGAGAGTCTTTAGTGGAATGACCCACAGTTAACGAATAGAGACTAACTTGGTTAATGAGTTTAAGTCGATTAGTCTCGTATCGTTGGAGCTTCTGATCTGTAGGTCCATTAGGTCCCACTGGTAGCTCGTAAAAAGACTTGAAGCAAACAAATATAAATTGTAAATTGAAAGTGTTTAATTTATTTGGAGAATCGTATAATGTATATTGTTGCATTATAAAGTTTATGAAACTTTATAATATAATTTTTTGAATTAATTTCAAAAATTAATTATTGAGAGAAAATATTTGAAAGAGTTCAAATAAATTTAATATGAATTGGATTCATATTAATTTTAATAAAATCCCTAAGATTAAATATATGATATTTAATTGGGTAATTAATTAATCATGGAATTAATTAATTATTTATTAAAATTAGAGACCTTTTCCTATTAGGAAAGAAAATATTTGAAAGAGTTCAAATAAATTTAATATGAATTGGATTCATATTAATATTAATTTTAATAAAATCCCTAAGATTAAATATGTGATATTTAATTGAATAATTAATTAATTATGGAATTAATTAATTATTAAAATTAGATATTGTTCAGATAATAGATTTGAACTTATTCCTAGACCTTTTCCTATTAGGAAAAGGTCTTGGCCTTTACCTATATATAGGACCCCTGGGGTGGGGTGAAAGGAATCCCCATTGTCTCTAATTCTCTCAAAGATCTCTCCCAAAAGACTCCCACAAGTCTCCTGCTTCAAGAAGTCTTAGAGATATACCGGTGTAGCCGATTGGTGGTGTTCGCACAAGAGGGTTGCTGCGTTTTCATTCTTATTGGCAAGAAAAGGCAAATTGATCAAGGCTTTCTACAAAAGTAAGGTTTCTATGAAATCCTTGATCACTAGGATCAATCTAGTTGATTTTTAGCATGTTTATAGCCTATGTACAACCCATTAAATATAGATTTATTGCTGTAATATTTTGCAAATTGTATTGGTATTTCAATTAGAATCTAAGACTCTGAGTAGGTTCGGTAATATTTTCCGCTGCGTGGGGCTTTTATCCCTTCAATTGGTATCAGAGCCAACTCAGTTGTTCTTGATTTTAAATTGAAATTTGCAATTTGTTCTTGGTGGGATTTATGCATTATGAATGTCATGGTTTGCGTATAAATGGTTTCGATTAATTTGGCCATAGATTTACGTTTTCTTGAATGGTTCAATGTAAAGGCCCCTACGTTTTTGGGCATATTTTGTAAATCTATTATCCTCTGTAAGTCCGGGTCTAGATTAGGGTGTTTCATGATGAAGATTGTTGAAAATCACGTCCAAAATCGAAGCCGAACACGAAGAACAGTCGCTGGAATTTCCGGATTTTGCCTCCAGATGCAACAGCGTCGCGACACTGTTCATCAAGCGTCGCGACGCTATCGCGATTTCGCAAAAACAGACGTATCCCGCGGAACGGATGATATTTATATTCATAAAAACAGTTTATATTCTGAATTTGGTGTCTGTTGTGTTGGTTTGAGCAGCCTTCTGTGAAGCTAGAGGTCAGAGGTTGGAGTCTAGTCTGATGCAGTTTGCGTGAATTATTTTTATTTTCCGCGGTTCTTCAGTTTTTGACCGGTTCTTGACTGGTTCAAGGAGATTTGACCCGGTTCAAGCATGTTTTGGCATTTTGGGGTTCGGTTCGAGGCAGTTCGAGTTGGTTCGTGCGGTCTAGTCCGGTTCTAAAGCTGCAGAATGATGTTTTTAGGATAAAATAGCTTAAATTATTGTAATTTATGTGCTTTATTTTATCCTAAGGGCCAATTAATCGGTTTATACGCTATTTAAATGCTTTATGGATGTCATTTAGATTTAAAATCCCACCTTAGGTTATAAAGCATGCTCATGCATTTTATATATATTATAATTAGTTATAATGTATGGATTGAAATGCATGGTTTATTTTCATGAGTTTTTAATATATAGTTGAGTTATATTAATATCATGAAAAAGGATAAGCATGATGCATACAATTACCTAGTTAAATATAAATAGTTATATTTAATAAAATTGTTTGCAGCATGCTACTTTGATTTACCATTTTTAGCAATAATTTAATTGTTAATTTATTAATAATGGAAATCAAAGTTGCATTGAGCATGAAACATCCATAGTTTAATATAATTGTTATATTAATTTCATGCAATGCAAGGCAATATATATAGTTTTATTATATTAACTTGAATATGATTGTTAATTATTTTAAAACTATAGTATGCATGATTATAGGGCTAATCATTAAAATTTTGAATAGTTTAAAATTGATGATTAGAAACCGTCAACCTATAATAAAGATTGCATGCAAACATAGGATCATAGGTAAATGTATTAATTTTAAAATGTTTAAAATTAATTAGACCTAAGATCTCGTTAATTCTAATAGGATTAGAATTAAGTCTTGCTTAGTTTTTTAAAAATAGTTTTAACCTACTAAGTAGGACAAACATTACTATGATTATAAGGGAACTCTACCGGTAAAGTTCTGTCTAAGGTTGGGGGTACTTAAGTTGACGGTTTACGGAACACCTCCTACCTGGGAACTGACCCGGAATACCAGAGTTGAATTAATCATGGTTAAATGTTAGCATGCAATGTCACTAGGTTTATTGAAAGGGTTTAATACACCTAAATCTTTAGAGTAAAGACTTTACATTACTATGGTTAAAAGGGAACTCTTCCGGTTACGTTCTGTCTAAGGCTGGAGGTATTTAAGCTGACGGTTTACGGAACACCTGCTACCTGGGAACAAACCCGGAACCTGAGTTGAAATGACCATAGTCATGTTTGCATACGGTGTTGCTAGGTTTGTTAAAAAGAGTTTAATTCACCTAGAACATTACAATTCTCATTATAATAGTTATAATAGGATTAGACTTAGATAAATTGAATTAGACGGATTTATCTAGGTTAAGAAACCCTAAAATATACGGTAGGTCACTTTAGTGGGAGGTAAAATCAAAACTTGATTTAAATCGAGTTTTTACTCCTACGTCCCTATATTCGCAACGTGAGATCCATGCTCGGCTTCGTGTCGTTTTAGCGCGACCTCCCTTCGGAAAGTGTTTGCATGAGTCAATAACAAGGTGAATGGGGAAAGTACCCATAGTAAGTGGGAGCGGGACACGTGTCAACGTATCCCTTAGTCTCCACCCATAGGTCACACCGTGAGAGTCTTATGATCCGCCTGCGTGTTGTCCTGGAGCAACCATCCCTTCGGAGGGCCTGATCATAGGATTCGTAACACCGTGAACTCCTGGAAAGGATAGGGTCACCTAGGCTAATTACCAACAGTTGTCTTTCCCTTCGGTAGCCTGTTGGTGTGTGCCTCTGGGATCTGAAAGTGGGAGGGTTACACTTACGAGGATAAGTTAATTTGTTAACGAATCCTTGACCGAACGACGGTGGTCAATGTCTATAGGAATATGAGTTATTTTGGTGATAGAATTGACTGAGAAGTGTCTCACTTTAGAGGAGGAGTAGCTGATCACCCTTCGGTGGCTGTTTCTCTAAACCTCTAAAGCATCGTTGCTAAACACAATCGATAGTTTGTTAGGGTTCTTTGATTGATTGTTTGCAAAATTGATTGGATTTATGCAATTGTTTGTTTGTCTGTTTGATGGGTTAAGACAAAGATAACTAATACGGTAAAAGTTTATTTTTCCAGCAATGTCTTCCTCTATCATCGCTTTATTGAAAAATGAAAAATTAACCGGCAAGAACTTTCCTACTTGGAAATCCAACCTTAATACGATTCTGGTTGTTAAAGATCTCTGGTTCGTCTTAATGGAGGACTGTCCTCCAATTCCCCCTTGCTATGCATCCCAAGCGAGAAAGGATGCTTATGACCGCTGGACAAAGGCCAATGATGAGGCCCGAGTATGTATCTTAGCCAGCTTATCTGAAGTTTTGGCTAAGAGACATGAAAGCATTATTACAGCAAGAGAGATTATGAACTCTCTTTAGGAGATGTTTGGACAATTGTCCAGAAAACTCCACTATAATGCTCTCAAACGAGTTTATAACTGCCGCATGAAAGAGGGCACGTCTGTCTGGGAACATGTCCTAGAAATGATGGTCCAATTCAGCATGGCAGAAACATACGGGGCGGTCATAGATGAGCGAACTCAGGTTGCATTCATCTTGGAATCTCTTCCGAAGAGTTTCCTAAAATTTCGCAAACATATGATGGCGAACATGATGATGTACACCCTGACGAATCTCTTAAATGAGCTACAGCTCTATCTGTGCAATGAGATTCATGAAAACAAGGGGAATGCTCCCGCAGCTGCTGAAAATAAGAATGACAAGGAAGGTAAATTTGATTTACTTGTTTTAGAAACGTGCCTTGTTGAACATGATGAGTATGCCTGGATTTTAGATTCCGGAGCAACTAATCATGTTTGTTCTTCTTTTCAGGGAAATGATTTCCAGCAGCTTCAAGATGGTGAGATGACACTCATGGTTGGAACGGGAGATGTCATTTCAGCAAGTGGAGTGGGAGCTGCGAAGTTGTTTTTCAGAAATAAGTTTTTGTTTTTAGAAAACTTGTATGTTGTTCCTCGAATTAAGAGGAACCTTATTTCTGTTTCTGGATTGTTAGAACACAATTATTCTATTTCTCTTGAATTAAATAAAGCGTTCATTTCTCGAAATGGAGTATTTATATGTTCTGCTAAACTAGAAAACAACTTATATGTGTTAAGACCAACCAACACAACTGCGCTTTTAAATCATAAGATGTTTAAATCGGCTGAAACGCAAAATAAAAGGCAAAAGATTTCTCCAATAAGTAACAACACATATCTTTGGCACTTACGTCTTGGTCATATTAACATCGATCGGATCGGTCGTTTGGTAAAGAATGGACTTCTAACCGATTTAGAAGACGAATCTTTACGACCCTGTGAATCGTGTCACGAGGGTAAAATGACCAAGAGACCTTTTACCGGAAAAGGTTATCATGCCAAAGAACCTCTAGAGTTGATACATTCGGATCTTTGTGGTCCAATTAATGTAAAAGCTCGAGGAGGTTATGAATATTTCATCTCTTTCATAGATGATTATTCTCGATATGGTTACTTATACCTAATGGGTCACAAGTCTGAAGCTTTTGAAAAGTTCAAAGAATTTAAGACTGAGGTTGAAAACCTATTAGGGAAGACAATTAAAACACTTCGATCAGATCGAGGTGGAGAGTACATGGATCAAAGATTCCAGGACTATATGATAGAACATGGAATTCAATCCCAACTCTCAGCACCTGGTACACCTCAACAGAATGGTGTATCAGAAAGGAGAAATAGAACCCTGTTAGACATGGTTCGTTCTATGATGAGCTATGCTCAATTGCCTAGTTCGTTTTGGGGGTATGCAGTAGAGACTGCAGTTCATATTCTAAACAACGTTCCATCAAAAAGTGTTTCTAAAACACCTTTTGAGCTCTAGAGGGGGCGTAAACCTAGTTTGCGTTACTTCCGTATCTGGGGTTGTCCTGCACACGTGCTAGTAACAAATCCTAAGAAACTGGAACCCCGTTCTAGAATATGCCAATTCGTTGGTTATCCTAAAGAAACGAGAGGTGGTCTGTTCTATGACCCTCAAGAAAAAAAAGTGTTCGTATCGACAAACGCTACTTTCTTGGAGGAAGACCACATTAGAGATCACAAACCACGTAGTAAACAAGTATTAGGGGAAGCTACAGAAGAGTCAACAAGGGTTGTTGATGAAGCTGGTCCTTCAACAAGAGTTGATGTAGGAGCCAGTTCTTCACGTCAATCTCATCCTCCTCCCATAGCAGGAGGGCCTCGACGCAGTGGGAGGGTTGTGATACAACCTGACCGTTACTTGGGTTTAACTGAAACACAAGTGGTCATTCCTGATGACGGTGTTGAGGATCCATTGTCTTATCGACAGGCAATGAATGATGTAGATAAAGACGAATGGACCAAAGCCATGGACCTTGAGATGGAGTCTATGTACTTCAATCAAGTTTGGGAACTTGTAGATCCACCTGAAGGGGTCAAACCCATAGGGTGTAAATGGATCTATAAGAGGAAAAGAGATGCTGCTGGGAAAGTGCAGACTTTCAAAGCAAGACTTGTAGCAAAGGGTTATACCCAAAGAGAAGGGGTGGACTATGAGGAAACTTTTTCTCCTGTTGCTATGTTAAAGTCAATAAGAATTCTCTTATCCATAGCCACGTTTTATGATTATGAAATATGGCAAATGGATGTCAAGACTGCTTTTCTGAATGGTAATCTTGAAGAAAATATCTTTATGTCTCAGCCCGAAGGGTTCATAACCCAAGGTCAGGAACAAAAAGTTTGTAAACTGAATCGATCCATTTATGGGTTGAAACAGGCTTCCAGATCTTGGAACATTAGATTTGATACTGCGATCAAATCTTTTGGCTTTGACCAAAATGTTGATGAGCCTTGTGTATACAAGAAAATCAACAAAAACAAAGTAGCTTTCATAGTACTTTATGTTGATGACATCCTACTCATTGGGAATGATGTAGGATATCTGTCTGACGTAAAAGAATGGCTAGCGGCCCAATTCCAAATGAAAGATTTAGGAGAGGCCAAATATGTTCTTGGAATCCAGATCATTCGGGATCGAAAGAACGAAACGCTAGCCCTGTCTCAAGCAACGTATATCGACAAAATGTTTTCCCGATATTCGATGCAGAACTCCAAGAAGGGCTTGTTGCCTTTCAGGCATGGGGTTCACTTGTCTAAAGAACAGTGTCCTAAGACACATCAAGAAGTTGAGGATATGAGACGGATTCCCTATGCCTCAGCAGTGGGCAGCTTAATGTATGCGATGCTCTACACGAGGCCTGACATTTGTTATGCTGTAGGGATAGTCAGCAGATATCAGTCAAATCCAGGGTTAGACCACTGGGCCGCCGTTAAAGGAATCCTCAAGTATCTTCGGAGAACGAGGGACTACATGCTGATGTTTGGGGCTAAAGAGTTAGTTCTCACTGGATACACCGACTCTGACTTCTAGTCTGACAAGGATTCTAGGAAATCCACGTCGGGGTCAGTGTTTACCCTTAACGGGGGAGCTGTAGTTTGGAGAAGAATCAAGCAATGATGCATAGCGGACTCAACCATGGAGGCTGAGTATGTAGCTGCTTGTGAAGCAGCCAAGGAAGCGGTTTGGCTAAGAAAGTTCCTGACAGATTTGGAAGTAGTTCCAAATATGGACTTGCCCATTACATTATACTGTGACAACAGTGGGGCTGTAGCCAATTCTAGAGAACCTCGAAGCCACAAACGAGGAAAACACATAGAGAGGAAGTATCACCTGATACGGGAGATTGTGCAACGAGGAGATGTGATCGTCACTAAGATCGCTTTGGAGCACAACATTGCTGATCCTTTTACGAAAGGCTCTCTCGGCTAAAGTGTTTGAGGGTCATCTAGAGTGTCTAGGTCTACGAGATATGTACATTGTGTAATCTAGGGCAAGTGGGAGATGTGTAATAGGGTATGAGGATGCCCTAGTTTATTGTATTTACCATTTCCAACTTTAGATTATTTTTACATGTTCTTTCCCATTATCTTGAGTTTTTAGTTCAAGTGGGAGTTTGTTGGGTTTTATGCCCTAAAACTCGTAGATAGTAAATGTAACATTTTACCGAACATTAATAAAATAGTTTATTTTGTTTATATTTAGTAGATCTTGTCTTATTAACCTTAATCCAATAAACTAAACATCCTAGGCTGATAGTATGAGGCTTGAACTAGTATGTAGGGACATACGGGGATCAATGTTCAAGATTCAGCCTAAAGGGTCTATAGTATAGGGATAAGGCTGGGTACCTTATCCTGGTGACACTATGGATATGGTCCGCTTTGTATTATGATACAAACACAATGATCCAACGCGTTCATGTAGTTGACATGCGAGTGGGGGTATCCTATGCAATGAGTTTGCATAAGACCGGACCGCGAAATAGTTAACCACTAACTGTAACACCGTTAGTTGGCTTGGTTTCTATTTCACTAGGATGACCTAGACAACTCAGTCTCAATCCTGAGTGGATTATGGACTCCTGTTCACGAGGAGTTGTCCTTTGATTTGTATGGGTGAGAGTGGCCAGCACGCCGACTCAATAAGCCTACCATTTTGGGGACAATACCGAGTGGGGAGCTGGGAACATAATCACACAAGATGGAATTCACTCCTTCCCGACTCTAGGGTAAGTAGAGGTGTGTTCCCTTAAGTGGTGTCTCCTAGACTTGAACAATGGGCCCAACCCTCTCTATGGCACGAGAGGGACTTCTGTTTGTTGGTTGGACCTCAAACAGGTTGTTCATTAGAGGAGCACTGGGGACTTAAGGACAAAGATGTAAACCAGGGGTAAAACGGTAATTTGACCCAGCTAGGATACGAACACATGTGAAGGACTGACTTGTAGTATTGGTCGATATCGGTGGACACAGAAATATTCTGCAGTGAGAAGAGTGCAGCTGAGGGTCTTTAGTGGAATGACCCACAGTTAACGAATAGAGACTAACTTGGTTAATGAGTTTAAGTCGATTAGTCTCGTATCGTTGGAGCTTCTGATCTGTAGGTCCATTAGGTCCCACTGGTAGCTCGTAAAAAGACTTGAAGCAAACAAATATAAATTGTAAATTGAAAGTGTTCAATTTATTTGGAGAATCGTATAATGTATATTGTTGCATTATAAAGTTTATGAAACTTTATAATATAATTTTTTGAATTAATTTCAAAAATTAATTCTTGAGAGAAAATATTTGAAAGAGTTCAAATAAATTTAATATGAATTTGATTCATATTAATTTTAATAAAATCCCTATGATTAAATATATGATATTTAATTGGGTAATTAATTAATCATGGAATTAATTATTTATTTATTAAAATAAGAGACCTTTTCCTATTAGGAAAGAAAATATTTGAAAGAGTTCAAATAAATTTAATATGAATTGGATTCATATTAATATTAATTTTAATAAAATCCCTAAGATTAAATATGTGATATTTAATTGGATAATTAATTAATTATGGAATTAATTAATTATTAAAATTAGATATTCTTCAGATAATAGATTTGAACTTATTCCTAGACCTTTTCCTATTAGGAAAAGGTCTTGGCCTTTACCTATATATAGGACCCCTGGGGTGGGGTGAAAGGAATCCCCATTGTCTCTAATTCTCTCAGAGATCTCTCCCAAAAGACTCCCACAAGTCTCCTACTTCAAGAAGTCTTAGAGATATACCGGTGTAGCCGATTGGTGGTGTTCGCACAAGAGGGTTGCTGCGTTTTCATTCTTATTGGCAAGAAAAGGCGAATTGATCAAGGCTTTCTACAAAAGTAAGTTTTCTATGAAATCCTTGATCACTAGGATCAATCTAGTTGATTTTTAGCATGTTTATAGCCTATGTACAACCCATTAAATATAGATTTATTGCTGTAATATTTTGCAAATTGTATTGGTATTTCAATTAGAATCTAAGACTCTGAGTAGGTTCGGTAATACTTTCCGCTGCGTGGGGCTTTTATCCCTTCAGAAGGAAGGCCGTTTTGACATCCATCTGATCCAACTCCATGTCATTAGCTGTAACAAGAGATAACAATACTGTTATTGATGAGTGTCTCACTGGTGAAAATATCTCATCATAATCAACACCCTCCTTTTGAGTATATCCTTTTGCCACTAAACAGGCCTTAAAACGAGGTGGTTCATTTGAATCTACACTTTTTTTAAGCTTGTATATCCTTTTGCCACCAAATCCCAAGTGTTATTCTTCAACAATGAATCCATCTCCTCATCCATGGCACTAAGCCATTTACCACTGTCTTTGCTGCTTACTGAAGGTGTTCATATAACACATGCGGAAGCAATTTTAGGATCGGAGGCACTTAACTACATCAATTTTAGAAAATCAAAACATACTGTCCAAATACCGTAAGGAGAGAGCAAAATTTTTACCAACCTTTTGGAGACCGATTCAACAACTCCCTTTGATTCCTTTGATCACGAACGGTGTGTGGACCACCTCTAGTGTCTTCCCTACTATTCTCCGGGCCAAGAACGACTTGTGGGAGTCTATAGAGATAGGGAATGAGAAGGGAATGCTTGAAGGTTCAAGCACTAGAGAGATATATGGAGATGAGTGAGTTTGAGACCAAAATCCAACAGCATAATAATATGGAAAATGGCTCTCTCTCCTTTGAATCAAATTCATACTCCTTATATAGACATCTTCCATGCAAAGAGAAGCCTCATGACACTAAACACATGGTGAAATTGCAACTCAAAGTGGATTCTAGGTGTTTAATTCACAACACATGCAACTAGTGCATGGTTGTGTTGTTTTCCACTACGCATCAACATGCAAGAGTGGGAATGCCACTAAATCCACTTAAAATTGAATCTAAATTCTCAATTTTCAGCTTGCAATTCATTCCTATTTCAATTCAAAATTGAAATTGATTTCTATGCAATTAATTTGTACAATTCCAAGTAATTTTTACATGATTAATCCAATTAATCTTTATCACCTAGTGTCATGAATTATATATGATTCCTAATACATATATATGGTATTCAAAACACTTTTAAATACTCCATCTGTCATTTTCTAATTTAATTCATAATTAAATTATTGTGTCAAACACAATTTACGATAATACGCGTTTTCCCGATTTTGAACGATTCAAAGCTTCCTATCTTTTTGTTCTAGGCTTTGTTCCGATATGAGCTAGTAGGGGGACCTAATGGACCTATAGATCATGGGCTCCAACGATTCGAGGCTAACCGACTAATCTCATTATCCAAGCTAGCCAACATTCGTTAACTACTGGGACACTCCACTATAGCCCGATAGTTGCACTCCCCTCACTAGAGATATATTTCCGTCCACACTATTTAACCATGATTAGTAAGTCGATCCTTCACAGGTTGTTCGTATCTATAGCTTGGTCAAAAAGTCATTTCACCCCTATAGTACTTCTAGTTCCTCAAGTCTCACTGATCCTCTAATGAACAATTGGTTTATGGTCCAACCAATAAACCGAGTCCCTCTCGGGCCAATGAGAGGGCAGGATCCCTTTGTTCAAGCCCCGGAGTCAGCACTTAAGGGAAAAACCTCTCTACTATCCCTAATTCGGGTAGGAGTGAATTCCTTCTTGCACGACTATGTCCCCAACTATCTACCCGTTCCTATCCCTGAAATGGGAGGCTTATTGAGTCGGCGATACTGAGCCACTCTCACCTATGCAGATCTAAGGATAAGCCCGAATAAACAGGAGTTCATAGATAGCTCAGGATTAAGATCGAGTTACCTAGGTCATCATATGAAATAGTCAGTCTCATCAGTAAACGGTGTTATAAAGCGAGAGCGACTTATTTCTCGGTCCTGGTCTTATGCAAACTCATTGCATAGGACGCCCCCACTCGCATGTCTCTACATGGACGATTTAGGATCACATCGTCTATACCATCTATAAAGCGGGCCGCGTCTCATAGTGTCCCCAAAATAAGGTATCCAGCCCTATCCCTATACTATAGACTGTTTTGGCTATTACTCGAGCTTGATCCACTTTTATGTCTCTACATAAAGCTCAAGTGTTCATCCTATAGCCATGGATCTTAGTTTATTGGATTTGGGTAATTATATTTGCAATTTACTTTATTCAGTAATAACTTTACTGAATTAGTCTCGATAACGCCTTTATCGAATAAGTATATAATTCGTTTAACATTCACTATCTACGAGTTTTAGGACACCAATCTCAACACTTACAGCTTTTGTATAAGTGAGGGGTTCAACATCTACTTGGTCTTGCTCAACATTTAAAGCATAGTGTACTAGATCAGCTCTTGCATATCTAGAGGGTGGTCTGATTTCTCTTCTCTCTCTATCACGCGCTAGGTAATAGTTTTGCAGATTTGTAGTTTCAGAGGTACTGCTCTCGGGTTGCAACACAGTAGGTGTTTCACTTACTGTTTGTTCAGGTACAGCTACAGGGGATACACGGTCAACTTCAAGATCCATTTCCACTGTAACATTTTCAACAGTAGGTGAGTTTTGCGTTGTTCCTTCTGATTTATAGGCAATAGTTAACTCATCAAAAGTCACATCCCTACTTATTATGCACTTTTCTACACAGTTTTCAATACACCATAACCTATATCCCTTCACTCCATGAGGATAACCTAGAAATAGGCATTTATTACCTCTATTATCTAGTTTTCCACCTCTTGAATGTGCATAAGCCACATATCCAAACACCCTTAGGTTACTTAAATCAGGAGGATGTCCAGACCATCTTCCTAAAGGAGTTTTTAGTTCAATAGCAGAGGAAGGACAACGGTTGATAAGGTATGTAGCAGTCATCAATGCCTCTCCCCAGAATTTATTTGGTAAATTGGCATTAGACATTAAGCACCTTATCCTCTCTAACAAGGTTCTATTCATCCTTTCAGCAAGGCCATTTTGTTGAGGTGTTCCTCTTACGGTAAAATGGTTTTGCATTCCTTCTTTTGCACAATATGCTTTGATCTCATTACTTAAGAACTCAAGGCCATTATCAGTTCTTAATGTTTTTACCTTCCTCTCTGTTTGTTTTTCAACAAATGTTTTCCACTGTACAATGGTTTGAAAGGTTTCATCCTTGGATTTTAGCAAATATGTCCATACTCTCCTAGAATAATCATCTATAAGGGACAAAAAATACTGTGCTCCACCCATTGTTGGAGTCTTTTTTGGCCCCCATAAATCAGCATGGATATATTCTAAAATACCCTTTGAAACATGCTTACCCTTCCCAAACGAAACTCTAGTTTGCTTCCCATATATACAGTGCTCACATGTACCCAAGGTTCCGATTAAACTTTTCCCAAGCCGCTCTTGTTTATTCAACCCCTTTAAACCAGCTTCACTCACGTGACCAAGCCTATTATGCCAAAGTTTAATCTCCTGTTGTTCTTTTTGAGATGACAAGGCAGTGGTACCAACAACGGTGTTTCCCTCCAGGACATATAACCCATTTTGTAACCTGCCTCTAACTTTAACCATGTCACCTTTAATTATTTTGATTGTTCCATTTTCAAACTTACACACGTAACCAGCCCTATCAAACACTCCCAGAGACAAAAGGCTCCTCTTGTGATCAGGCACATACCTAACCGAAGTTAACTCACGCACTTGGTTATCAAACATTTTTACTTGTATTGTGCCTATCCCAACTACACTGCATTCTTGGTGATTACCTATCAACACTTTCTCACCTTGTATCTCTTCTAAGTTTTGAAACCAGTGTTTATTAGGGGTCAGGTATGAAAGGAACAACCTGAATCAAGGATCCATTCAGTATTAAAGTTTCCCTCAGAGACAGTTAAGACCTCGGCTGTTTCATAATTTTCTACGAGGTTTGCAATATGAGTTTATTCTTCTTTTCTAGATTCATTTTTCCTTTTGTTTTTAAGCTCATAGAAATTTCTCCTTATATTCCCTTCTTTATGACAGTAATAGCATCTTTTAACCTTACCTTGTGACTTAGATCTACCACGGCTATTTCCCCTCTGATTTTTCTTTTCTGTTCTACCTCTAGAGAACAATGCTTCTGCTTCTTTTCCTTTTCCCTTTCTCATTTCAAGATCCCTAGATCTTAAGGCATTCATCACAATGTCTAAAGTTAAACTATCTCTCCCATATCTTATTGTTGTTTTAATTTCATCGAAAGACTCTGGCAGTGAGTTTAGAAGGATTATTGCAAGGTTTTCATCTGAAATCTTTTCTTCTATGTTGTTCATATCCAAAACAATTCTATTAAAGTCATCAATGTTCTGTTTCAAGTCTTTAGATGCATCCATTTTAAACCCAAAGAATCTCTCTTTGATATAAAGCTTATTGGTCAAGGATTTGGTGAGATATATCGAGTCCAACTTCTTCACCAGAGCATTCAGAAATCAACTAATTATGAAATAAACAGGCTCTGATACCAAAATGTTATCCAGAAATCAACTAACCAGTAGCAAACATAAACACCAGAGCATTCAACCGATGACAATTAACAGAATTAATCCAGCCAACAACATTCAGCAGAACACAAAACCAATGCCAGAATTAATCAAAGTCCTCAAACTCAGAAAAACAACACAGATAAAGTTCAGGAGAAATATAGAGAGGATAGAAAAAGAAGTAGACACAGAGTTTTATAGTGGTTCATTCCAAATTGGAACTACATCAACTTTAGGCCATTTACTATCTTTCTCACAAGGCTACACATACAGAGATAAGACACTTGAGGATCAATAAAGACTCAACACTTATACGATCTCACCTGGATCAATCAGCCTGAATATACAACCTCAAATGACAATCAAGAAGAAGGAGAAGAAGACTATCCTAGCAGCACTGCGCATCAGCTCTTCCCTTCGTCTTCACACACAGCCTTTCTCTCGCACACTATGCTCTCACTCATAATTGCAGCAGCAAGGCTCGATTGAATTTATCCCTCTCTCTGATAACTGAATTGGGCCCACACAATCAGGGAATTTTATTCTCCCTCACATGCTTCAACACCTTCCCTTTTTCAGACTCCTAACGAACTGTAGGAATGAAAAGGGATTCTTACTTGGATTTTATGTCATGACTCCAAATCCATATCACCAGCTGACTCAGCTCAATTCCAGCTGACAGGGATGAATAAAAGACCAGCTGGGACCCCACTGACTTAGATAGCAAAATTATAACAAGTATTTTATTATCTTACTGATGATTAAACATCTTCTCCTTCAATACAAGTCGATGTAAAAGTTACAAAGTCTAACATAATGACAGTTGTAACTAATAGAAACAAACCCAACTTGTAAAATAGAAATACAATAATGATTGATATATGTAATAACGATTTCAATAGCATACGAAAATTGTAATCATTATGTGAACAAGTGCTTTGGGGTGCTAATAGTTTTTCTATACACAAAAGTCTCCTGAATCCAAATCTCTTATTTGTATATCAATTTATTTTGTTGTTCCATGGTTTCACTATGAGAAACAATCAATGTTATCTCAACTCTTTGTAATTCTAAGACCATGAGAACCAACAACGTTGCCATTACTCTTCAAGCCAAAATTTCCACCATTTGAAATAATGCTACCGTTGCTCTTCAGACTGATTTTTCCACCATGAGAAAGAGAAACACGGTTGCCATTCTTTTTATTCATTTTGTGACCATGAGAAGTGACAACAACATTGTCTTTTTCCTTGGGACTACTTTTGAGACCAAGAGAAACAACGTTGTTCTTCTTAATTTCGAGGCCAAATGACGAAGCTTTGTCGCCAATGCTCTTCAAACCAATTTTGCCACCATTTGAAACGACACGACCTTTGCTCTTCAGATTGATTTCATTATCATTAGAAAGAATGACACTGCCGCTCTTCAGATTGATTTCATTATCATTAGAAAGAACGACACTGCCGCCCTTGATCTTTGGAGTTTCGAGATCAAGAGACACTACACTGCTCTTCTTAATTTCGAGACCAAAAGAACAATCTTTGTTGTCTTTGTTCCTTGGAGTTTCAAGGCCAACAGGGGCAATACTTGGTGCTTTCGCAGGACTTTGGATGTCTACGCTCGACATGATGCTACCGTCGACAATATTCGAGGTTCGAATCCGATGCCATCATAAAGCACGGAAAGAAAACTGATGATTGAGGTCGAGGTCTACAACACCGGTGACATCGTTGAAAGTGGCACCGACCTTTGCACAACACTCCCAAGCAAACACTAAGAGAAGAGTATGAAAGAGTTTAAAACCTTTGGCCATGGTTGAATGTCTTGTTTCACAAATGATGATTGCTAGTGATGGTGAATGAGTAGGGATTTTGAATTTTGGAATGATCAGAAGCCCGATATATATACATATGTTTGTTTTATGGGAAAACTATATATAGAGAATTCTAACAAAGTTCTTGGTTCCAAGAATTTTTCTGTTTGAGACTTGTAGGACAACCATATAACATATGGTGTCCAAAATTGGTTGCCTTTATTATTATTATTATTATTTTTGGCTTACTGTTTTGAGTTGTTTTGCAACAATAAATTGGGAAATTTTCACTTCTGTTATACCTACTCAAACCTTACATATATTAACAAAATAAGTGCCCTATATTAGGTTTATGCATGTGAAGTTAAGGTAAAAAAGAATTCTTGAAAATTTTGTGATCATAATGGAATAAATATAAAAGTTTAGGAAAGAAAATAAGATTTAATCGAAAACTATTTTTTCAGTCCTAACATCTATGAAATTGTTGAAATTGGATCATCAACAGGACAAATTATTAGGTGTTCCCGGTACAATGGGGCTCCTTTAAAATCGTCGAATGTACATCTTCAAATTTGTCTGTCCCTAATAACCGTTGGATACAAAATCAAAGTACTTTACAACTCTCTCTTACATCAAACAGTGCAAAACTACCCAACTCATTGCACCGGGAGCACCCCAATAATTTCTCTATCAAGAGTTCGAGTTCAGGGATGTGTTCTTAGAGTAGTATTTAATTTTTTGAGCACTCAAAAGTAGTGGTAATTAAGTGTTTTTCTGTAAAAGTATTTTAAACTGATTTAAAAATTTTAAAACCAATCTTTATATCGTGTGTAATATTCTAACCTAACATCAAGAAAATTTTTGAAACTAATCTTAATTACCTATATAAGAGGATTTTTTACTCATAAAAATTATGTTAAACTACTAACCTAGAACAATTCATTCTTGACCTTAGAAGAGATTAGTCTTAGAAGTTAAACCATGTTTTTAAGTATAGATTTATTTTTGCTTGCGTGGAAAAAGGTTAAATAAAAATGTTGATAGTTAAAAATTTGTAATGTTGACAATTCATTTGGTAAGATTTTCGTTAATGCTATTAAAAAATGATACACCAATCTATTTGAACCATTTCTTAAACTTTAGGGCCCAAGATGACTTGTTTTGAAACTTAGAACCAAAGTGAAAATCTTACCATTGTTGTGTTATGTTATATTTTAATTTGGTTAATGCTACTAAGATGACTTGTTTTATGTTATGTTAATTTTGAGAGAATATGAATTTGAAAAATGATAATAGATTATATGTGCATTGGAAAAAAAAAAAAAGAAAAAAGATGTGCGTTTTGGAAAAAGTTAAAATAAATTGATACAATAATAATTGAAAATTTTGGTTATAAAATATAAACCATGATTGTAAAATTTGAAAACTAATTTTTTTTATAGTTTTCATAATTAGTTGTTGAAAACATGGGGAAAAAAAGTAGATGAAAACACAAATAAACTTAGAGATGGAAGTAATGTTTATATGCTTAATTTTTAATAACCAAAAACAAAAATCAAATGGTTATCAAATGGGACTAGAACGGAAGCAGAGTTCCAAATTAAAGGTGGGTCTTGTGAAGAAAATCTAACATTATTTATTATGAGATTTGATTTAAAGGGAAAAATATCAAAACTGTTTTGTATCCAATCCAAACTTTTTTTTTTAAGATTCAGTGAATCAAATTGATTCAACAAATATCTATTTTGAAGATCAGTTTTTTAAAATTTATTTTAGATTTTGTGATCTAAATAGTGAAAATTATAAAAACAACTGTTTTATGTTTTAAGTAAATCCTAATTTTAAATTTAAAATTTTTAAAAGTAGAATTACATTTTTTAAAAAAAAAAAAAAAACTTTGGTACATATACTATTTTATGTTATAAACTCATTTCATTTGTGTTAAAATTAAAATAATTATAACATAATATATTATAAATCATATAATTATATAAAATGATAAAGGTTAAATTATAAGTTTATTCCCTAAACTTTAAGGATGTCAATTAGATTCTTGAACTTGAAAAATTGTCAAATTGATCCTCGAACTTTAAGCTTTGGGTCCATGAACTTTAAAAAGTATTTAGTAGGTCCTTAAACTTTTCAGTTTTGTGTCCAATTGGTCTCTCAACTTTCAATTTTGCATCTAGCTAATTGAGTGCATGTTTGACAGTGATTTCAAAATAGCTAAAATCACTTTTGTCATGTTCAAAATCGTACCTAAACATACTTTTAATTATTTAAAATCAATTTCATGTTTGATTTTACACTTTTAAATGTGATTTTTATACTGTTAAAATTGATTTTTAATTATTAAAGACATGTTTCTGAGTGATTTTGAATTTGCTAAGAGTGTTTTTAATCATTTTAAAATCACTCCCAAACATGCTGTCCCTATTCAACATTTTTTAAATTCACAAGTTTACTAAAAACAAAATTAAAATTTTAGGGTTCCAATAGGCATAAAATTCAATTTTATACCAATAGATTAGTTAATTTTTAAGAATCTTGAATATGTAAGGGAACTATTAGACACAAAATTGAAAGTTCAAGAATATATTAAACATTCTTAAAGTTTAGGGACATATTATAAACTTTTTAAAATTTAAGGACCAAATTGACATATATATAACTCTAAAGGTTCAGGAACGCTAAACTTGTAATTTAACCAACAATAAAATTTCTAACATATAAAACATCTTCATATAAAGTATTTAAAAGTAATTTTTCGTTTTGATTTTGGTTATTTATGAGAGATATTCTAGAATATTTATTTTGTTTAATGGGTTATGATAATTCAACAGGTTAAAGCAAAATAACCTCGACAAAAAGGACATGGTTTCGCCAAGGTTCAATTAATTTCCACCTCATATGTTGCATCTCTTCTTTAGTCCAATTTTATGACCATGAGAAACAACAACGTTGTCGCTGTTCTTTGTAGCTTCAAGGTCATGAGAAACAACACTGGCTCTACTCTTCGGGCCAATTTTGCCACCATTAGAAGCAACACTATCACTGCTCTTCAAGCTAATTTTTCTACCGTGGAAAAAGTAGAAATGCCACCCTTGCTTTTTGGAATTTTGAGATCAAGGTATCCGCTGCTCGGTGGAATTTTGAGACCAAAAGACAAAGCTTTATGGCCTTTATAACTCATTGGAGTTTCAAGTCCAACTGGGACAATCCCCAGTGCTTATGTGGGACTCTGCATGTCTACATTTGACACGATGCTACTGTCGACATTCAGGATCCTTAAATCATGTGATACAAATACCCGAAAGGAAAATTGTTGATTGAGGCTAAGATCGTGAACACTAGTGACATCGTTGAAAGTGGCACTCGCCTTCACACTATACTGCCAAGCCAACACTAAGAAAATGATTTGAAAGAGCTCAAAACCTCTTGGCATCGTCGCGGTCGAGTGTGTTAAAGTTGTAGGCACAAGCTTGGTTTCACGGATGATGATTAGTAGCAATAATGAAAGTGTTGGTGTTTTGAAATTTTGAATGATCAACGCCCTATATAAATACTTGTTTGATGGGAAAATTATATTTAGAAAACTCTAGCAAATTATTGTATCTCAAGACTGTTTGTTATTAGTTGGACAACTATGTTATGGTTAATAGTTTTTTTTTTCCAATAAAGGGTGCTGTACTTTTTTCTTATGAGTTTTCTTTGGAACAAAAAACAGGGAAATTTTCTAATTCCTTTATACACTACAACAATTTGGGGCTACGATGTCGGATTGTATTTTTACAACAATGACGGATTGACTCTAAGATGACGGATTGTGAAAAAAATGCCACTTTTTCCCGAAAAAATGTTAACTTTTGAAAATTTGGGGGTACAACGACGGTTCTAACCGTAATTATAGAAGACCCTTCCACGACGGTTCTTATCTGTCATCTAACGTTTGTAAAAAATGGAAACCTACGATGACGGTTTTAAACCGTTATTATATGTAATTTAAAAAGGGCGCAGAAAGATTGCTTATCGATGTCGGTTTAAAACCATCATCAAAGGGAGACCTTCGATGTCGGTTATCGCCCGTCATTAAAGATGTGTATAAAAATGGCACCGCATTTTTCGGAGAAAGACGAAAATTTTCGTAAAAATTTCTCAACGATGTCGGTTTGAAACCGTCATCAAAGACCTTTAATGTCGGTTATTGCCCATCATTAAAGATGTGTATAAAAAAGGCGCCACGTTTTTTGGAGAAAGACGGAAATTTTCGTAAAAATTTCTCAACGATGTCGGTTTAAAACCGTCATCAAAGGTAGACCTTCGATGTCGATTTTCACCAGTCATCTAACATGTCATCCATGGTGGGCTTCAATAACGGTTTAGTCCCGTTATCATATGATGGGCTTCTATGTCGGTTTGGGTCCTATTTCATTAAAGTATTAAGCCAATCTATAGATGACGGATTTAAACCGTGATTAAATGATGACTTCAATGACGGTTTCGGCCCGTCATCTAACATGGGCTTTAATAACGGTTACGACCCGTTATAATAGAAACAAGCAAAGCATTAGGACATTATCTTGAGTTGATATTGCAAGGCTAAGTTTTGAGTTTATCTTCCCCAAATCAGAAAGCTTGTCGTTAAACGTCTTTTTTACCTTTCAATTTCTGTTTAATGCTTCTCCTTTGTGGAAACTAACTTTACAGAAATAGATTTCATTATGAGTTGGAAAGCACTAAAGCTGAAAAGGCAATTGTTCATTTACAATGGCAAATTTTCACCTTTCAACTTTTGATCATTATTGTTGTTGTGGACCAAATGAACATTCATAGACCAACTTTGTGGAACTTTTTTTTTTTTCATGCCTACGCTTAGATCCATGTTTATTGAGGGTTCTTTCATTTTTTTTCTTATGGCTTTGATTTTGGTATTTGGATGCGGTTGAAACCCATGGGTGTGATGATTAAGAAATAAAGATGGAAATGTAAGATTTTATTTTGTTTTTGTTTTTTATGGAGTTTTGTTTTTGTGCCTGTACATCACAAAATTGCAACCTTCATATTGAAGTTTATTCCTATTCACTGTAAGGGTAAAGGGAGTAGCTAGTTTTAAGAGTGGGAATTAGAAAACTTATTTCTTACCGGTTTGAGTTGAATTTGAGTTGGGTTTGATTGTTTGAATCAACTATTTGATTCGATCATTTTTCTTTTTAAAATGTCTAAGGATATAACTCTTATGTCACAAGTGAGGAAAAAAAAGAGTGGAGTATTACCGAGGAATATGAAACTTTTTGTCATGGAAGGGAGATGAAAGTGGAGTGGGAGAAAGTTGCAGAACTACGAGATGGATATTTCATTTAAATCTCATGTTATTGTGTATACAATTAGGTTGTTAACTGTTGTGATATTATTGATCAACAATTGTATATACATTCATATTATCATGTAATCTCTATATGGTTAGCTCATTGTACCCTAGGCTCTTTTTACTATTATTGCTCAGTGTAACTTTCATAATCAAAGTTTTTGATTGGGGAAAAATTTAAAGATGTCAAATCGGGTTACTTAATTAGAGTAAAACGAAAGTCGATTTGGAGAAGGCTTGATAGTGTTCTTATGTGCATCGTGCAGAAATGTCAAGCTAGAGATATATAGTTCCAGCTCTGTATTAAGTTGTTATATATATATATATATATATATATATATTAAGAAACAATTTCATTGACATTTGGAAATTAAAAAAAAAATAAAGAAAAGTCCCAATTCAAAGGAGTTATGATAAACTTCTCCAAGTGGACAAAGAGTGTAGAAAAGCTTTTGAAACCCAAACGTATAAGAATTGAGAATAGAATACACTGTTAAGAGATGTTACTTCATTTGTATGTTTGTCATTACTATCGAATGTATATCTTTTGTATGTTTAATTTCTTTTTAACTTCATATATAGAACATTGAGGATTTGTATGACACAAAGTACATTGAAGCAGCAAAGAAAGACTTCTTGGATACCTGTAAAGGTAAGCACAGTAAATGGTCGCTTATAATGTTTTTTTTCTTTTTTTACTGTGTGTATTTGAACAAGTTTTAAATACTGTTATGGGTTTTTTTTTTAAGTGTCCTTGCCAACAAGGTTGCTTTGAATGTGAGTACTACGTGATGAAGTTTACTACATAATCTAGAGACTCCCATCACTGCTCTCGTAAGTCTTTGATATTTCTAAACTTAGTCTTGTGTATATATATACTGTACTTTTTCTTAACTTAGTTATAATCGTAATATTTATTTATTTATTTTTGTTTTTTGGTTTTTTTTTTTTTTTTTTTTTTTTGCAGTTTAATACTAAGAATCCGTTCACACAAGAACAGCTAGATGAGGTGCGAATTGAATGGGTGAGACATGTGTCAAACTTCACGTGAAGTGTATTCATCCTTGTGCGTGGTAGCTAGCTATTTCCTTTTAGACGATAGATATAGGATATAGGTAGGGTTTTCATGACATATATATGTGGTAGTTTGAATGGACAAAAAAGCGATTGTGCTTACATTTTATTCTTTTTTGTAAATCTTTCAGTTTACTATATAGTTTAGAACAATTTAGTGGTTTTGGATATTGTATTGTGACGTTTGGAGTTTTTTGGATCGAATGAAATACTATTTGATGTTTTATCAATTGTTGTGTTTGGATTGAATATTATTCTCAAATGTTCATTTTAAATATTTGTAGATTATTGCATCAATTAAAATATTTTGCATTGCAATAATAGGTATTCAGGGTGTGAGATTTGAATTATAGCAATAAATATGTTGCAGGTGGTATGAGGAAAGATGTCATTTTAAAAACGTCATTAATGTAGTCATATACGTCGGTTGTAAACTGTCATTGTTGTAACCTGTGATCGTAGGGGTCGACAAAGATGTCGGTTTTAAACTGTCATCATTCTAATCCGTGATCGTACATGAAAGATCACGGAGGCGTTTGATGACGGTTTTAAACCGTGTTTGTTGTAATCCGTGATCGTAGGGGTTAGATCACACCCAAAACAAACCACGGTTTTAAACCGTGATTGTTGTAATCCGTGATCGTAGGGGTTCAATCACACCCAGAACAACCACGGTTTTAAACCATTATTGTTGTAATCCGTGATTATACATGAAAGATCACGAAGGCGTTTGATGACGGTTTTAAACCATTATTGTTGTAATCCGTGATCATAGGGGTTAGATCACACCTAGAACAACAACGGATTCAAATCCATGATCATAGGGGTTTAATAACGGTGCAGAACTGACATTTAAGCCCAAATTTGTTGTAGTGATAACTTTTTTCTTCTTGTTTGTTTGTTTTTTCTTTTCTTGACAAATACTGTTATACCTATTATTTCTCAAACCTTACACATCAACAAAGCTAAGTATTAGGTTTCAATTAGATAAATTATAAAAAGGTTAACCTCAAGGATCAAAATGGTATTTCATTGAAAGTTAAGGGAGTAAAAAAGATTGCTCGAAAACTTTGAGACGACAATGAAATGAATATAATAAATTTATGAAACAAATTAAGATTTAAATCAAAACTACATTTTAAGCCCTAACATCTATAAAATGGTCCAAATTTGGGTCATGGAGAGTTAGAGTTTATCGACACGTTGATATTTGCATCGACATTTCAACATGTCTGTCAGTTCAACATCGACATTTCCATTTTTTTTTTTTTTTTGAATTACAACAGTTCCATTATATCATAGAAAAATTGGCGAAATATAACAAAAACATCACTAATGTGTACCTAATATTAATAATAAGAAATTTCAACTTATTCAAGAATGGTGAAATGCTTATTTTTTATTTTAAATATTTTTTTTATGATTTTGTTAAATTTTTAATTTTTTCATAAATATCTGGTTGTATCGATATTTCATTGACATTTCCATAAAATTGAGCTGTCAGCATTTAATTTCCTTCAACATTGTCATTTGACAATTATCTTCTTAAAGAGGGCCTTTTCATCAAAAGCATTGCTCCTTGGTGGAATTTCACCTTCAGGATGGTTTTCCGGGATATTCTTTTGTTAGAATGCTCAAGAAACTTACGGGCTTCATCAAATCTTGGAAGAAAAATAATGTGGACTTCATCAAGAATCGTAAAATCTTAATATCAGAAGAAATCGCTCATATTGATTCTCTTGAAAGTTGTGGTCAACTGGACGAGTGTCTATTCCAAAAGCGTCTTTCTCTTAGAGCAAATCTCCATCATGCAGCCGCTCAAGAATTAAGGTATCTTAGACAAACTTGCAAAAATCTTTGGCTTAGAAGTGGAGACAAGAACACTTCCTTATTTCAAATAATTTGCTCGGCTCGTCGTAGACAGAGTTTTATATCTGAATTGGTTTCTGCGGAGGGAGTCAATTTGGTGTCGGATTTACAACTTGAAAGAGAGATCATTGGTTACTTCTCCAACATCTACTCAGACGACAGTTCAACGAGCTGGACGCTGTCTAATCTTGATTGGAATCCAATCTCTACGGAAGAGGAGACCTCTTTAATCCGCCCTTTTTCTGAGGAAGAAGTCCTTTAGAATCTTAATTCTTTGGGCCCCAATAAATCCCCTGGCTCTGATGGCTTCACGGTCGAATTTTTTTAAAAATCTTGGAACACCTTCAAGCCTTCCATTATGGAAGTGTTCCGTGATTTTTTTTATAAAGGAATTATTAATCGCAACGTTAATGAGACTTTTATTGCCTTCATTCCAAAGTGATCCAAGTCATTATATCTCTCAGATTTCAAACCGATCAGTCTAACTTCGGTTCTCTATCGTCTCTTGGCAAAATCTCTGGCCGAAAGGATTAAAAGTTCGCTTCCCTCAACTATTGTGGAGAACCAATTTGCCTTTGTAAGGTGGTCAAATCACTTATGCTATTTTGGTGGAAAATGAGCTAGTTGATTTTTGGAATTGTTCTGGAACAAAGGGCTTTATTATTAAGCTTGACATTGAAAAAGCTTTTGACAAGATTAATTGGGATTTTATTATTAGTATCCTTCACTTTAAGGGGTATCCGATTACTTGGTGTAGAAGGATTAAGGCTTGTATCTCTTCAGTCTCCTACTCCATCATTCTCAACGATAGGCCTAGAGGAAAGATCATAGCCGAGCGTGGTCTTCGTCAAGGAGACCCTATTTCTCCCTTTATTTTTGTCATTGTAATGGACTACCTTAGTAGGCTGATCCAAGCGGCAGAGTAAAGAGGCTTGGTGAAGGGTTGCATTCTCCCTTCATGCTCTATCTCCCATCTCTTTTTTGCGGATGATATCCTCCTGATTGTCAAAGATGATTATAAAATGCTTGACAACCTCTTCTTTATTATCAAATCTTTTGAGTAAGCTTCTGGTCTCAACATTAATTTCAACAAATCATCTATCTCGAGTGTTAACGTCGATGTCGTCAGAGCGTGCCAAGTGGCTTCCAAGTGGGGTTGCTCTTATGTTTCTCTTCCAATGTCATACCTGGGTGCTTCTCTTGGAGATAAACCTTCAAAGGCTTCTTTTTGGAATCCGGTTGTTGACAAAATTGATCGTAAACATGACAATTGGAGCTTTTCATGCATTTCTAAAGGTGGAAGATTAACCCTTGTCCAAAAAACTCTTAGTAGTATTCCCACTTACATGCTCTCTATCTTCAAAGCCCCCCAATCGGTTTGTAAAAGGATTGATAAAATTATTAGATCTTTTCTTTGGACTTGCAATGGTTCTAAAGATGGCCTTCATTTGGTTAGTTGGAATAAGGTGGCAGCTCCAAAAAATTCCGATGGTCTAGGCGTCTTAAAGACTCGAGTTTCCAACAACGCGCTTCAAATTAAATGGCTTTGGAGATTTTTCCAAGAAGATTGTTCGTTGTGGAAGCGTTTTATATTGGCCAAGTACTCAACTCACAACATGGAAATTATTCCTTATCGATCAAAATTCTCTAGCTCGAGATCGCCTTGGTTCTCTATAGTTAAGCATAGCCAAAAATTCCTAGAAAATTCTAGATGGGAGCTTCGGGATGGGAGTAAAATTCGTTTCTGGCGGGATTCTTAGACCGATTTAGGTCCCTTGCATTTGGCTCACCCGCGTTTTTTTGCTCTCTCAGCTAATCAAGATCTAAAGGTGGCAGAAGCTTGGGACGATAGTATTCTGCTTTGTTTTTTTCTTCCTAGAAGGCCTTTGCTGAGTAGGGAATCCATAGCTTGGGAGGATCTATCGTCAACTTTTTTGGTGCCAATGCTCTCTCGGGGAAATGATATTATTCGGTGGAACCATCATGCAGATGGAGTTTTCACAATTGCTTCTGCTCGTCTTCTGTTCTAGTCTGAGGACTCCTCTTCGACTGTTCATGTTGATCCTCAGGTCCTATCGAACCTTTGGAGTGCCTTAATCCCGAAGAAAGTCAAAATTTTCATATGGACAGTGTTGCATCGAAGGATCAATACGGCGGATAGATTGCAATTGGTTTTTAGGAATTCTGCTCTCAATCCAAGCTGTTGTGTCCTGTGTCACAACCACTCTGAGACCTTAGACCACATCCGTAACGCCCCAGGTTTTATTATTATCTAGCCTAGTGACATTACTAAACTCCTATGTTTCAACCATCTGAGAGCTCCAAAATTTTCGGCAGCATAACGGTATACATAGAACGAAACCAAAAATTTTAACACACTTGAAAAACACCAAACCACACTTCTATATTATACCCAACTACTCCACCTTACTTCAATATGCCAAAAATCAACTTCATCACACATTACGAGTCAGGTCTCGTATGCACAATCAACATCAAAACTACAATCCTTCTAAGTACATCATGCGCTTAATGTCTAGAGTCATCTAAACTTTATTAAACTCAAACACAACTAAAGACTAATCCAACCTAGCTGCGGATTATAGGCTCATCCTATCACCAATAGATCAAATAACTACCCTATCCAACATAAAGAAAATAACAAATACATAAAACTCAAATGTCTACTTAACAAAAATGAAAACCATTGTAAGGAAATTAAGGAAAAACAAGCATAATTTTCAAAAACCAAAAACCAAAAACCAAATGGTTATCAAACGAGGTTGTATTAATTTTTATCTTACGTTAGGCTTCTATTTGTAGAAATCCAAGAAAAGATATTAAATGCATTTAAGCAAATCACAAACAATAGCCTCTTACGAAAATTGAGGGGACTATAGAAGAAAATTTTACTTGATTAAATTTCCATCGAAATAAAGGGATGGAAAAGCAAAATTCTAGTAAGAGGAATGAATTGTATAACCTATCCAAGTCTAGAGTTCCATTTGACAAAACTGACCGTTTGGAATAAAAATGAACTCTCCTTTCAAGTTGAATGGTAAATTTAAAAATTTCCCAAAAATTTGTGGATGATTCGGATATTGTACTAAAACTATTTCTTCATTCAACAAAAATCTTAAATATAGATTTTTTAAAAATAAATTATTTTAAAGTACTCATAAGTTCGTCTAGGGGTGTACAAATAACCCGACAACCTGAACCGTAAGTGTTAGGTTGGGTTAGGATTTTTTTTCGGTTTGGGTTGGGTTGGTTTTTTATAGAATCGAAATTTTAGTTTGGTTCATGGGTTTAAATTTTTTTAATTCAATTCAACCTGAACCGAACTGAACATGAATATTTTTAATATTTATTTATATATATAAAATAAATGTTATATTAGTAAAAAAAAAACATAAATGTTATAATTAATAAGATCATTTGAACTTTGAATTTTGTGGATATTAGGTATTTGAATTTTTTGTGATTTTAATAATTAATTGTGTGATATGTGTTGTAAATATAAGTATGAACAATTTTAAATAATTAAGAAAAAAAAAAGATAACCCGACAACCCAACCCAACCCAATCTGGATGGGTTGGGCTGGCGCCTAGACGGGTTGGGTTGGCAATTGTATTAAGTTCTTTCGGGTAGCCAATCTGACTAACCCAAATTTTCGGGTTGGTCCAAAAAATCTCTCCAATCCAACTCAACTCAACACATGTACACTCTTAAGTTCGCCGTACCTATAATGTGGAAATCAAATCTTTCAAATTATTTAAAAACATATATATATATATACAATTAATAGGTAACCAACGATTTTGATCAGTTTTTTAATATAAAACTTAGATTTAGCTTAGTAGTAGTGTAGACATCAAAACCTTATTGCCAACTTCATCATGAAAAAAACTGTCAACTTACATAGCATATCATGAGTTTTGAGACCATGAGAAAAACAACAACACTACCACTAGCTCATTCTAGTTCCAAGACCAGGATAATCGACAATTTTGTCACGGGTCTTTGTAGTTCCAAGACCCTGAGAAACAACCACGTTGTGATTGCTCTTTGCAGTGGCAAAACTATGAGAAACACTTCCTTTGCTCTTGGGAGTTTTAAGATCAAGAGATGCACCATTGCTCTTCTTGATTTTCAGATCAAAAGACAAATCTTTGTTACTGTTCTTTGTAATTATTCCAACATCGCCACTGTTTTTCAGGCCAAATTTGTCATCATTTGAAACACTACCATTACTCTCTAGACTAGTTTTTCCACCCTGAGAAAGACCAATGTTGTTGCCACTCTTCCGTGTGATTTTGTGACCATAGGAAAAAACAATGCCACCCATGATCTTTGGAGTTCCAAGACCAAGGGACGCATCACTATTCTTCTCAATTTCATGGCCAAAAGAGAGATCTTTGTTGCCGCTACTCATTGGAGTTTGAAACCCAATAGGGGCAAGCTTTGGAGCTTCTGTAGGACTCTGGATGTCGACATTTGATACAATGCCATTATCGGCTTTCGAGGTTTCAATATGATGTGGACCAAATGCACGAAAAGAAAACGGATGGTTGAAGTCGTTACCTACAACACCAGTGGCATCATTGAAAGTGGCATCCACCTTCGCACAACACTCCCATGCAAATACTAAGAAAATGGTGTGGAAGAGCTTAAGACCGCTTGTCATTGTTGAGGTTAAGTGTCTTAAATTTGTAGGGCACCAACTCTCACAGAAGAAGATTAGAAACAATATAAAATTAAAGATGTCGGTGTTTGGAATTTTTGGATGATCGTTGGAGCCTATATATACTTGTTTGATGGGAAAATTATATATAGAAAATTCTAACAAAGCAGGACAACCGAATTACATATGGTGGCCACCGTTGATTGCTTTGTTATATTTTTGCTTTACCATTGTGAGATGTTTTGAAACGATAAATTAGGAAACTTTCAACTTTTGTTATACCTAATCAAACCTTTAAATAGAACAAAATAAATGCCCTATATTAGGCTTACAAAAATCAATTTAAACCTCTAAAGTTTGGGGGTTGTCTCACTTAAAATCTCAAACTAATAAATATGTAACAGTATGTTTAAAAAAAAAAAAAGAGAAAAGAAGAGGGAAATGGGTCGGTCAAGGGGGGAGAGTGGGGGGAAATTTTCCCCCCACGTTTTTAGTCAAACAGACGGTTTTTTTTTTTTTAAAAAGAATTTTTAAGATTTTTTTCCTTCCCCGATATCTCTCCCCCTCACCCGTTCTCTCAGCCCTCTCTCTCTCTCTCTCTCTGTGTATCAGACTTCGCCGCCACCTCCTCCGTCGTCCCTCATTGCCGCGCCGCCGACTTCCATCGCCGTAGCCGATCGTCGCACCGCCGCCGGTAAGTCTCATCTCCCTCAAATCTTTCTCTCTCTCGGCTTTCTCTCTTTACTGTGTTAGTAATGGCCATGCCTTCTCCGTTCAGATTCGCCTTGTCTGCCGCTGGTAACCGATCGCCTCCGTTTGTCGTCGATTCGCGCCGCCCTTCCATCCACGCTCGTCGCAGCCTCTGCGCGTCGCCGTCCTGCCGTTGCAGCTCACTGCACGCTGTCGCACTCCGCCGTGAGCTCTCTCAGTAAGGCCCCTTCTCTTTCTCTTTCCCGTTTCTTTGTTCCCGTGGATTTCACGTTCTTTCTCTCTCTACTGAAGGATCCGCTGCCGCTATATCTCGTCCGCTGTCGCCATTGTGCAAAAGTGTTCGCCGCCTCAGGCCCGTCACCACCATCGCAGACAGCCCCAGCGATGTTGCCGCCTTTTCAGATCTGTTCATCGCCGCCTCTTGAATTTTCAGCCTTGCTTCTAAATAATTATTTGGGGTCAGGAATTAAGTAGGATACAATTTTAGTATCTTTGATTTGGACGTACTGTGTTGGGATCTGAGTTGTTATTAAATTATTGGAATTGGTGGCCTCTGACGTGAGAACCTTGTATGTGTCTTATTAGATTACTTTTTCGCATAACGTGGTTGGCGATATATCAAATTGTTCGGTGTTTGCAGGCAAGCTTTAGTTACCTCAAGATAAGATAACTTGCTGAATTTTTATGAAATGATGCTTGGTGTGGAAATTGTGATTATGGTATATGTAATTACTATGTTTGAGTTGAGATTGAGATGTTATGAACACTTTATTTTCAAGAGTATGTCTACTGTGTAATTTGTGTTATGATTTAGATGCGAGAGCATGATAGTGATTCGTTATAGTTGGCTGGCAATGTATGTGAACAATGAGAAGTTTGTGTTTTCCCCGTTTAGAAGTGTTGGTTGTCATTTTGTTCTTGAAATTGGCTGAGTTGGAATGGTGCATATCGGTTTAGCCTATCAGTAATCTTTGAAAAAGAAAAGAATTTGGTTAACTGGGTTGTAGTTTAAATTAGCGAGTGCTAGGAGGCCTTAAAAGAAAAATGAGTAAGAAAGGGAAAAGAATAAGCTAGTTGCTCTAGTAGGGGGTCGTGTCAATTAAACACCTAGGACTGAGATGTATTAGACTGAAATGAGGAGCTAAATGGGCGGGTTTTGGCTTCCCAGACAAGGTGCCATTTACTAACTGTGGAAGTTAATTTCCAACTTAAAACCCATGGACGCCCCACCAGTGAAATGGTAGTTAATGCGCTTTGTGCACAATAGTGCCTTGATGGGTGAGACTTGACTCCACTGACTGGGTGCCTTCTACCATCAGTAGGAGTAGAGATCTCCCAAAATACCCACCCGTGCACCTTCAGTGAGTTGGCAAATTTATATATAGGTGAGTTAATTGATCACTATACCCATACTACAAGATGAATGGGAATGAGATGACATAACCTTGACGACGTGCTGCTGAACGAGCCATGGATTTCCTTAGGATAGACTTATGCATTTTATGTTTTCAAATTTCTTGTTTTGAACTTGCTATGTGATGATTTAAGATTTATTCCGCTTTAAGACTTTTGCTTGAATGGCTAACATTTCTTCTTGTTCTGTTTTAACTGGGATCCCAGGCTGAAAAGTTTCACGTATTTTCTAAGCATGTTTTACTTTAAATGTCGTTTCATCGTTGTTCTTAGAAGTATAATGAAATGCATGTGGTAATGACCCTAGGATCTAGGCACGAAATGTAGGGTCGTTACAAAATAATTGTATCAATTAAAATCTTAAACTTTTATAATTGAATCATATAAGAACTTTTAATGCATAAGTTTCACATGTGTATAAGACTTCTTTAAATGCAAAATTTAATGTAATATTAAAGAAAATGTTAGAATCACATGGATAGTAGTGAGTTTCCATTAATATGAGTGGTTTTCATCATCTCACCTTCCTCTATTTTTCTCAACTTATTTAGGAAGAACTATGTGATAATTTTTCTTACTACTTTGTTTGGATTTTGGGAGAATAATATTTTTACTTATGTAGTTTTGAGTTGATTTTAAACGGAATCAAGTGAAAGTATAGTTATAAATCAAGAACGGAATGTCTAAAATTGTTTTATTTATGAAAGTTGAGGGTTTAAATTGATATAACTATCGGTTTAGGATTTTAATTGACACCACTCCCAAAATTTGGGGGTATAAATTGATTTTCTCCTAAATTATAAAGGGAAATTGCAATGGGTAGTAAAAAATATTAAGATATTTTCAAATTTAGCATTGGTTTTTGAGATTTGCAAATATGACAAAAAATTTAAAATCTGAATTCCGTTTTTTTTTATTCCAGTTTTACCCTTGTTGGTGTATCAACTAGTATATCGGTAGTATATCTGATATACTTTATATTTACTGATATACGAAATATAAAGTATATCAATTAATTGACATACCAAATTTGAAGTATCGATATATTGTTGATATTGTTGATATACTTTATATTAGAAATATCATTTCACTTATATACCTAAATATAGTAGGTTAGTAGTATATTAATGATATATTTTATTTTAGATGTGTTTATTACATTGAAAATGAAGTATTGATATATATTTTAAGTACTTCATATTAGACATATTATCCTAATAGTATATTAGTGATATACTTCATTTCAGGTATATATGATACACTGAATATAAAATAATGACGTACGGTTGATATATTTCATATTAAAAATATCATCCCACTGATATACCAGAGTAAAGTATATAACAGTATATCAAATATATTTGATTTTAGGTATATCAATAGTTTATCAACAATATATCTGATATATTTCATCTTAGTTATATCAATAGTATATCTGATATACTACTGATATACTTCATAATAGTGAAACACGCGAAAAGGAAGACTATTTTCGACTTTTTCTATTTGTGTTTTGGGTTGGGCTGATTTTTTTTGCCATAATTGCAATCCTAAAAAATGGATGACACGCTTGCAATTATCAAAAACAAATTTGCTAGCCTTGCAATTGCCCCAATTATAAAAGAAGTTAATATCAAAGACCAAATTGTTATTTTATGCGAAGTCAAGGGAGTAAAATGTAATGATTTGATAATTTTGAGATAGAGCAATGAAATAAATATAAAACCTTAGGAAATAAAATAAGATTTAATCCAAAACAGTGCTTCTTGAGAAAATTTAATTCGTCGGATGACCTTCTTTAGTAAAATGTTGCAGAAATTTAGAGAGGATAAAGAAGATTCTATTCAATAATTCACTATGTAATAATCAATGAACAATACATCACATATATAGGAATAAAAGAGACAGCTGGAGCAATAAGAGAGGCTAGCTATATAACAAACTTTACAATGAGAAAACAGAAAAATAGCCCTGATAAACTTATGATAAAAGTCATTTTATCATCCCCCCGCAAGCGAAACTGGGCGAGAGAGGACAGTGAGCTTGGTACGTAATCATTGAAAGCGAGCAGTAGGTAATGGCTTAGTTAAAATGTCTGCTAGTTGATCTTCAGATGGAACGAAACGCACAAGAAGCTGCTTTCTCATAACCTTCTCTCGAATGAAGTGATGTTCTATTTCTATGTGCTTCGAACGGCTATGAAGAACATGATTAGCAGCAAGGTATGTGACGCTAATATTGTCACAGAGTAACAAAGGAGGAGAAGAGGAGGCAAAACCGAGTTCAGACATAAGAGATTGTATCCAAACAAGCTCGGTAGTGGCATTGGATAAACCACGATACTTAGATTCAGCGCTTGATATAGACACGACCTTTTGCTTAGCTGAAGACCAGGAGATCAGATTCAGACCAAGAAAAATGCAATACCCGCTTGTACTTCTACGATCATCAGGGTAGTTTGCCCAGTCTGCATCGGTGTAACTAATCAAAGACAAAGGGCCTGAGTTGGAGAAGGACAAACCAAGTTGATTTGTAGTTTTGAGATAACGAAGGATGCGTTTTACCAGGTTCCAATGGATTGATGTTGGGGCATGTAAAAACTGGCAAACCTTGCTTACAGCAAAACTCAGGTCAGGTCTTGTGATGGTACAGTACTGGAGAGCTCCAACGAGGCTACGGTATTGCTTTGGGTCAGGTAGTGGTTCACCATCTTGAGCAGATAGAATAGTACCTGCTGCCATAGGAGTGTCCGTAGCTTTACAAGAAACCATGTCTGCTCGGTTTAAAAGATCCTGAATGTACTTGTGCTGACATAAGTGAAGAGAATCTGCATTTCTAGCAACCTCACTACCGAGAAAATAAGAAAGACCACCCAAATCTTTTAGTGCAAAAAACTTATTTAACGAAGTAATAAACTGCTGGATCAACAAAGGATTATTCCCAGTGACTATAATGTCATCCACATAGACTAAGACAACAACAAAAACAGAATCCTTTTTGAAGAAAAACAGAGAAGTATCACATTTAGAAGTTGAAAAACCCCATAGCAACAAACATGAACTGAGTTTCAAGAACCACTCTCTAGGGCTTTGTTTCAAGCCATATAACGTCTTTTGTAATTTGCAAACATGATGAGGTCTTTCTCACAAAACCGGGTGGTTGAACCACATAAACATCTCCATGTAACTCACCGTTGAGAAAGGCATTATGAACATCAAGTTGCTTGATCACCCACCCAAAACGCACAGCTAAGACCAAAAGAATTCTAATGCTAGTTGTTTTAACTACCGGAGAGAAAGTTTCAAAGTAGTCAATTCCATGGATTTGATCAAAGCCATGAGCAACAAGTCTTGCCTTATACCGCTCAACAGATCCATCCGATTTTAACTTGATACGATACCCCCATTTGCAACCTACAAGCTTGTAATTAGGAGAGTTGGGAATAAGAGACCAAGTCTGATTTTGAACCAATGCCTTGTATTCTTTGTCCATGGCATCTCTCCATTCAATACTCTTTATCACCGTTTTGAAACAAGATGGTTCAACCAAGGGCGGGGTGGGGCTAGAAGGTGAAAATGATGCCGACCAACATTTGGGTTTAAAAATACCGGCTTTGGAACGAGTCACCATTCGATGAATGTTGGTTGGGGCATAGTCGGTAGGTAAAGGAGAGGTGGCTGGGATGTCAGAAGCTGGAGGTGAGGAAGTACTAGGTCAAGGGGTAGAGAAGGCTGGGAGATTTGGAGAAAATGTGGGGGGATTGGAAGAATGTGGGGACTGGTGGTGAACCAAAGGAGAACAGGATGGAAGAAAGAATAATCAGGAGGATTGGATTTAACAGGACCAAAAGAGAAAGAACGTTGAGTACAAGGAAAAATGGTTTCATTAAACACAACATGACGTGATACAAACAAGCGGCCATAAATGGGATCAAGGCACAAATACCCTTTGTGATTGGAGCTATATCCAATGAAGAGACATTCAGTAGAACGAAATAACAGCTTATGATAATTAAAAGGTCTAAGAAATGGAAAACAAGCACAACCAAAAGCTTTTAAAAGTGAGTAGTCAGGAATTCGACCATAAAACAGTTGGTAAGGAGGCTGAGAAGAGAGGACAGCAATTGGTAACCTATTTATAAGGTATACTGCAGTTTGGAAAGAAAAACTCCAAAAAGATAATGGAAGACCCGAATGTGCAAGAAAAGCAAGACCAATTTCTACAACGTGATGATTTTTTCTTTCAACCCGACCATTTTGCTGAGGGGTGTAAGGACAAGAAATACGATGGTGAATGCCATTTGCTGAAAGAAAAGAAGAAACATTACAGAACTCCCCTCCCAATCAGTTTGAACGCATTTAATTTGCTTTCCAAATTGAACTTCAATAAGCTTTTGAAATTTAAGAAAGCAAGAGAATGTCTCATCTTTAGACTTAAGCAAATAAAGCCAAGTAAACCGAGTGTAATCATCCACAAAAAGAAGGAAAAAACGAGCTCCATTAACTGAAAATTGAGGGGAAGGACCCCATACATCCGACTGAACTAATGCGAAAAGCTCACAAGACTTTGTTTCAACTAAAGAAAATGGAAGACGATGACTCTTTGCTAACTGACATGAATTACAAAACTCAGAAGACTTTGAAGAGGAAACACCACACAAAGATAAAACTTGTTTCAAGGTGGAAGCTGCAGGATGACCTAAGCGAAGATGCCAACAAGAAGAAGCTTGCACAACAGACAAAAAAGCAGCAAGAGACGAACCATGACAAGACTCAGCCAAAGGATAGGAAGAAGACAATTTGTATAAGCCATCTTCAAGTGTGCCCTTGAGGAGAGTTGACTTGGTTTGAACATCCTTAACAAGAAAGAAAGAAGCATATAACTCAACATAAGCCTTATTATCACAACATAAGTGAGCAACACTAAGTAATTTCTTTGTTATGGTAGGAGTATGAAGTACATTATGAAGCAAAATAGGTTTGGGAGATGAAATAAATGAAGAGCCAATATTATAGATAGGAATTTGCATACCATTGCCAACTGTTATTTGATCACCACCAGTATAAGCCATTGGATTTGAGAGTGAAGAGATATCCGATGTCATATGATGTGTAGCTCCCGAGTCAAGAAACCATGACTCATCCGGATGAGAGAATTCAGTTGGATGAATGGAGGCAGTGTCTAAAAAAGTCTGGGCAGGTTGAGAGGTATTATAGACAGGAGGTTGGGTGGTATGAAGCAAAGCCTGAGGTTGAGGAGGTGGGGTTTGATAAGCTAGATTGGTTATATGGTGACAAATTAGAGCAGTATGCCTGAATTTGCCACAGATTTGGCACTGAGGTCTCGAAGAGTTTGGTTTATTTGTCCATGGAGTAGATGTTTGAGGTTTGCCAAGTATGCTGGGAGAAAAGGTTGGTTGGGGAGGTTGAAAATGGGAGGAAAATGAGGGTTTATTAAAAGTATTAAAGTGGGGTTGAGTCTTGTTAACAGCACAGCGACCAGAGGAATGAATATTGAGACTACCTATGTTGGCTTGAGCTAAATTCAACTGATCAACCGATGTTTGTTTCTCCAATCGTGCTTCATAGGCAAGAAGAAGACTCCTAACATCCTCTAATGTAGGGTTATCAGCCCTATTCTGAATGGAGGTTACAAAAGGGTTATATTCACTCCCTAGCCCGTCAAGAATATGTGCCATATGATCTCTATATGATATGGGTTCTCCAATTGCAACAAACTTATCGGTAATTTCCTTTATCTTAGCTAAAAATTGTGAAACAGTCAAACCATCCTTTTTAATCTTTTGTAATTGAGATTTCAAATCAATAATTCTAGCAGTAGTATTGGAGTCATATGATCTATTCAAAAAATTCCAAATAGCAGAAGACGAATCTAAATTGACAATCTCACCCATCTTCTCTTCAGACAAGGAAGAGTAAATCCAACACATGATGAATCGGTTGTACCGCTCCCAGTCAAGATAATCCGGATTCGGTTGTGTATTGAGCTGATCAAGAAATTTCAGAGGTGCAGGGATGGAGCTGTCAAGAAAACCTGATAATCCATTCGCGAGCACAACATTCAACAGTTGATTCTTCCACAATAGAAAGTTGCTATCATTTAATTTGATAGCCAAGGGTTGAGGTAGAGTGGGATAAGGATTGGGTGTAAAGAAATTAGGCTAAGGAGGAAAATTTTGAGCCATAGGAGTTGGAAACAGAGGACGCGGATAGTATTGATTAGGTTGGAAGTTTTGAGGTGGTGGAGGGAAGGGTTGATATGGTTGGTAAGGAAAGAAACCTGCAGGAGGTGCAGTATTTTGGTTAAATTGAGGTGGATTAGGGGGATTCACTGGATTTCGATTGCGATTCTAAAGAAGGGTAGGGCGAGGCGCCGGCGGAGTATCAATGGGAGGGTGTACCTGGTTTTCATTGTGAATGGGAGTGACAACAGGAGTTGTAATTGGTGTGCTAGGTGGGATAATAGGAGGATTTTGCTGACTTGAGGTTCTGGAGGAAGAAGAAGCTTCATCAACAGCCATTTTTAGAAGAAAGTCGTAAGCTTTGATACCATAAAATGTTGCAGAAATTTAGAGAGGATAAAGAAGATTCTATTCAATAATTCACTGTGTAATAATCAATGAACAATACATCACATATATAGGAATAAAAGAGGCAGCAGGAGCAATAAGAGAGGCTAGCTATATAACAAACTTTACAATGAGAAAACAGAAAAATAGCCCAGATAAACTTATGATAAAAGTCATTTTATCATTTAGTACTGGCTCAGCTCGCCAACTTTGTCGATCCGAATAGCATTAGGTCAGTTGCTGTGTGGATGTTGGGATTATGAAATACCTTTGGAAAGTTTTCATTCCGAAAAAATGCAAATTTTTAAGGTATGTCATTCATAAGAGCCTAAACACAACGGATAAGCTGCAACGAAAACTCAAATCTCATATGATTAGCCAGAACTGGTGTTTCCTTTGCTGCAAAAGCTCGGAAAGTATGGACCATCTCTTTATTCTCTGTGACCTTGCTTATCCCATTTGGGTGTTCTTCCATCAGGCCACTGGTTTCCTTTTGCCGATTCCTCTCCATGTGGATCAATTTTGTAGGGAGATCTTTCATGGGAAGCCAAATTCTCAGAGGCATATTCTTATCCAATCATTCTTTACTGCCACTTTGTGGACTTTGTGGAATGAGCGCAACAGTCGAATCTTCAAAGGGATCTCTCGCAGCTCTACTCAAATTAGGGAGGATAGCTTTGCTCTTTTTGGATTTTGGTTGTGTACCTCGAGCCTTTTTTGTAATTATGAAGCCTCTTCTATTTCCCTTATAATTGGAAGGCTCTCATGTAGCTTTTCCCTTGTATGTTTCTCACATACATGTTAATAAAATATCCATTTTCTAAAAAAAACAGTGTTTCTTGAGAGTTAAGACCAACACATCATGTAAAATGGTTCAAATTGGATCATGGAGACTTGGAGAGTTAGTATTTTTGGGTTCGACAATTTTTTAATCACATTTGAGAGTTCAAGCCAACAAAAGCATGACTCAACTCACATAAAACTTGTATTCAACCAAGAGGTTAGAGGTTCAATTCCCTATCCCTATATGTTGTAAAAAAAGGAGTGATAATTAAGTGGATTTTTTATAAAAGTGTTTTAAAGTGGTTTTATGTGTTTTTTAGAATTTCTAAAAGCAATCTTCACCATGTAACCCAACATCAAGAAAATTTTGGAAAATAATCGCAATTACTCATGTAAGAGCACTATTTTTCAGTCTTCCAAAATTATGTTAAAATACTCACCTAGATCATTTCATTTTTGACACGAGAGAAATTAGACGTAGAAATTTAAACAATGTTTATATTTATACATTATAACGGAAGTAAAGAAATTTCCCAATTTATTGTTTTTTTCTTCTTTTTTTGAGTTCAACAATATTTGTGGTGGAGGATTCAAACTCAGACTTCTTAATCATAAACACATACTTTAGATGCAAGTTTGAACAATCCTATTGTTGGTTTCCCAATTTATTGTTGAAAAAAAAATTACTCAAGAAAAATGTAAAGGGCTCTTTATTGAAAAAAAATAAAACTATTTACCTTAATATAGTTGTCCAACAATTATCGAACAGTATTGGGGTACGATTAATAATTTGTTATAGTTTTCTAAATATAGTTTTCCCATCAAACAAGTTTTTTTTATTATATATAGGGCTTCCAATCATTCAAAATTTCCAAACACCCTCACCTTTGCCATTGCTACTAATAATCATTTGTGAAACGAGCTTGTGCCCTGTGACTTTTAACACAATCAACCATGACAATGACAAGAGGTTTTAAGCTTTTTCACATTGTTTTCGTAGTGTTTGTTTGGCAGTGTTGTGCAAAGGTAACTGCCACTTTCAACAATGTCAATGGTGTTGTCGATCTCGGCCTCAATCATCAATTTTCCTTCCGTGCATTTGGATCACATGGTTCTGGGATCCCAAAAGTTGGCGGTAGTGTCGCACCAAGTGTAGACATGCAAAGTCCTGTAGAAGCACTGGGGATTGCCCTTGTTGGGCTTGAAACTCCAATGAGCAAAGACAATAAAGCTCTGTCTTTTGGTCTTCAAATTAAGAAGGGTCTCACTACATCCCTTGGTCTTGAAATTCCCAAGAGTAAGGGCGACGTTGTTTCTCATGGTCACGAAATAAGTAAGAAGAGTGGCGTCAACATTGATATTTCCAATGGTGGAAAAGTTAGTATGAAGAGCAGTGGTAGTGTTGTTTCAAATCGTGGCAACATTGATGTTTCCAAAGGTGGAAATGTTAGTTTGAAGGGCAAAGGCAATGTTGTTTCTCATGGTGTTGGAGCTACAAAGAGTAGTAATGTTGTTATTTCTCATGGTCTTAAAATTCTATTGAGTAGCACCAAAAAAACCTTTTCTTTTGGTCTTGAAACAAAGAAGAGCATGACCTTATCTCATGGTCAAAGAACTCACAAGAGTAAAGGTGGCATTGTTGTTTCTCATGGTCGTGAAATTAATCTTAAGAATGGAGGTATTAATGTAAAGAGCAAAGGTAGTGTTGGTTTTTCTCATGGTCTTGGTATTAGAAAGAGAAGCGACAAGGTTGTTGTTTATCATGGTCTCAGAACCAAAAAGAACGGTGCATGACGACCATGTTATTTCTCACGGTCTCTGAACTGCAAAAAGAACGACAATGATATTATTGTTTCTCATGGTCCTCACAACTCGTGGTGTGGTACTATGTATGTTCACCAACTGCCAATTGGTGAAGTTGGAAAAGATTCTGATGGTCAACACTACAAATTAGCTAAACTTGATTAACTTTGATTGAATGACTAATAATTAATAAAAGTTAGGGTATGTTTGGTTTAACTTTTCAAGTGTTTAATTTTGAAAAAAAAAATCATTTTGAAAGAAATTGTAGTGTTTGGCAACCAAGTTGTTGTTTTGATTTTGACTTTGATTGGAACCAAGTTGTGGTTTTGAGTAGACGATGCTTTCACGATGATTGGACAAGAATATTCAAAAAAATTAGGGAGGTAAACGAAAACGTCTCCTCTTATAGTCCTTTCCATGCCGACAAAGCAATCCTCTACCTCCGAAACCCTGATTATTCCCATCTTCTTAGCAAAAATAAGGGATGGGTCACAGTGGGCAATTTTTATGTTAAGTTCGAACGATGGGACTCTGAAATGCACGTCGCTCATAAACTTGTTCCCAGTTACGGCGGATGGGTGAAGTTCTAGGGAATCCCACTCCATGCGTGGAATATGAAAACTTTTATTCAGATAGGGGAAGCTTGTGGGTGCTTTATTAAGGTCTTAAAAAAACTACACGTAAACTGGATCTTATCGAGGTTGTCATCAAGATTAAAGATAAGTTATGTGGCTTCATTCCGGAGGCAATTAGAATTACAGAAGATCAAGGGGAATGCTTCACGGTTCGTACGATGTCGCCGGACAAAGGAAAATGGATGGTTTGCCGAAACCCTAAGATCTGTGGAACATTTACTTGAGAAACGTCTTTGGAATATGATGAATTTGACGTCAAATCCGAATCATTTTTGTTCAGTGGAAATGAGGCATGCATAGTGATTAATATAAATGCTCAGTCAGATTCCTTAAGGGGGTGTTTGGCCCATGGTTTTGGGTTTGGGTGGTTTTGTGTTCCAAACCCAAAACCATGTTTGCCCCATTGTAGTCACAACACCATGGGTTCCAAACCCAACCCCATGGTTTTTCTTTCCAAACCCACCTTAAAACCACTCCAAACCTATGATTTCTCTTTCTTCCATAAAGTTGGTGGGACCCACTATTACTTTATCCATTTTTGTCATAAATTTGGTGGGTCCCATCATTTCTCTTTCAATTTTTCTCATAATTCTTTTCATTTCTCTATATTAAATTAACAATATTTTAATATATATATAATTTTATAATTTTAACCTAAGGAAAGGTATTTTAGCCAACTTACCCATATAAATATTTTTAAAATAAAATATAATTGAGTTAACATATTAAAAAAATATGTATTTATTTTCAAATTAACAATATTCCGAGAGACAAAAATAAATAGTATGTTATTTTGAATTTATTAAAATAAAATGAATAATATTTAATTTTAAATCCGCTATAGTAAATAAAGTATATAATTTTAAATTACAGACACAAAAACAAAAAACAAATTTATATGTACAATTTAAATTCAAAACAAATTTATATGAACTATTGTTTTGAATTTAAATTTTGCATGTGGATCCATGGAAATATTGACCAAACTTAAACCCCCTTTTAATAATTTGGCTTTTGGTTTTTGATTTTTGAAAATCATGTTTGTTTTCTCTCAATTTTCCTAGGATGATTTTCATCTTTGTTAAAGCCACATTTGAATTCCTAGACAAATTCCAAAAACAAAAACTATTTTTTGAAAACTATTTATTTTTTATTTTTTTGTTTTCAAACTTTTAAATTTTCAAATGGGGCCTAAGAATTTCATGTTATATTTTTCAATTTTTCAATGATAATCAATATTTTGATTATTAGAAACAATTTTCTTATTCTTCGTCTATACCATAAATTAAATGTTTAATTCAAAATTCTCTTAAAAATTAATCTATGTTACACAAGGGGTTATACAATTAATAAAACATTCACCAAAAAAAGAAAAAAATAATAAAATATAAAAGCAAAAAAAAAAAAAAAATTGTCCAAACCCGGGGTTTAGAACCCAGCACCCCAAACACTGTTTTCTGATTCCCAGGGTTCAAAACACAGTACCCAAAACACTGTTTTCTGATTCCCAAACTTTCAAACACGTCAGAACAAACCCCCCAGGGTTCTGATTCTGAAACCATGGGCCAAACAGCCCCTAAATGGGGGTGAGACCCTCAACGCTACTGCCCCTGCCCGAACCTCTAAGAGGTCTTTACCAGCTGTCACGTCTATGAAAGATAAAGGGAAAAAGATCAAGTTCAGAAGAGGATAGTCAGCTTGATGCTTTTTCAAAAAAGATGGTTTCTTTCATCTCTCCAAAGAACAAAACAGTTTACTTTCAACCCGATCACGTGCCGACAAAGTCAACTCCTCACTTGGGCAGACCAAAAGGACCTCGTCTTCTAGCTGTTTGATAGGATCTTCTAACCCAAAGCCCATACGGAGTACAAGTATTCAAAACAGGAAACCAAAAATCTACATGCCCAAAATCACTCCATCCACGGTTCAGAAGGGAGATTCCCATGGGCCCCTATCAATGAGGAATTTATGTTAACTGTTGATTTGGGCTATCTTTCCCTTATATCCGACATTCCTATCTCAAGCCCAGAATCCACTCCATCTCCAATGGCGAAGCTGCATAAAGAGACTCCTTCGGCTATTGTTCAGGATAGTTTGAAAACTCTTCTCCAACTGGAGGACCATGCTCCGAGGCAACCACTCAGAGGAGTTTTTCAGGAATCTTAAGACTGTGAGATTACAAATCAACAGGGAAAACAAGCAGACGATCAAGCTTTTAAAAAGCAGTTGAATGAATGGCTTATCGAAAATAGGTTTTGTCTTGTTCCCACTAAATGTATTTCTAATCATGTTGTAAATAGCCATGAGGATATTTGGCCAATTGATAACTCATGAAAGTTCTCTCCTGGAACATTAGAGAGTTAGGTTCACCCTCAAAAAGAGCTTTAATAAAAGACACAATTCTATATCTCTGTCCCGATATTGTGATTTTAAATGAAACAAAAGTGAGTTTTGCCTCTAAAAAGCTCATTAAATCTCTTTGGAGCTCCATCAGTATTAATTGGGCTTGCTTGGAGGCTTCAGGTCGGTCTGGAGGGATTATTATTCTCTCGGACGAATTAAATATGTCTGCAAAGGAGATTTTAACAGGTGTATATTCCCTCTCCACTAATTTTTCTCTGGTAGACGGGTTTTCTTGGTGGCTTTTGGGCATTTATGGCCCTACTAGCAGGCACCAAAGGCATTTCTTTTGGAATGAACTCTATGATCTCAGCATCTTATGCAATGTATGCTGGTTGTTGGGTGGAGACTTCAATGTCTTTCGTTGGGCCTCTGAAACTTCCTCCTCAAATCCGGCTCTGAAAAGCATGATTAATTTTAATAACTTCATTCAAGCCTCCTCTCTGATTGATCCTCCCCTCATTAATGGGAGCTTCACTTGGTCAAATATGAGACAACACGTTACATCTAGACTGGACAGGTTTTTATATTCTCATGATTGGGCTTTAAAATTTATGGATCATCAAACTAGAAGGATTGGTTGCATAACTTCTGACCATTTTCCTATTGTCCTCGAAAATCCGGATGTGACCTGGGGCCCTAGTCCATTCAGGTTTGACAATTATCTTCTTAAAGAGGGCCTTTTCATCAAAAGCATTGCTCCTTGGTGGAATTCCACCTCTCAGGATGGTTTCTCGGGATATTCTTTTGTTAGAAGGATCAAGCAACTTACGGGCTTCATCAAATCTTGGAAGAAAAATAATGTGGACTTCATCAAGAATCGTAAACCATTTTTTTTTAATAAATGAAACGATTATCAAGAGTTGAGAGAAAAGAAAAAAAAACTCTTTATTGCTCTGATACCATATCAAGAGTGGAGATAAAAGAGTATTGTTATCCAGAAACCAACTAACTAGCAGCAAACACAAACACCAGGGCATTCAACCGATGACAATTAACAGAATTAATCCAGCCAACAACATTCAGCAGAACACAAAACCAATGCAAACAATAATCAAAGTCCTCAAACTCAGATAAGCAGCACAGATAAAGTTCAGGAGAAATATAAAGAGGATAGGGAACGAAGTAGACACAGAGTTTTATAGTGGTTCATTCCAAATTGGAACTACATCCACTTTAGGCCATTTACTATCTTTCTCACAAGGCTACACATACAGAGATAAGACTCTTGAGGATCAATACAGACTCAACACTTATACGATCTCACCTGGATCGATCAGCCTGAATATACAACCTCAAATGACAATCAAGAAGAAGGAGAAGAAGACTATCCCAGCAACACTGCGCATCAGCTCTTCCCTTCGTCTTCACACTCAGCCTTTCTCTCGCACACTATGCTCTCACTCATAATTGCAGCAGCAAGGCTCGAATTAATTTATCCCTCTCTCTGATAACTGAATTGGGCCCACACAATCAGGGCATTTTATTCTCCCTCACATGCTTCAACACCTTCCCTTTTTCAGACTCCTAACGAACTGTACGGAATGAAAAGGGATTCTTACTTGGATTTTATGTCATGACTCCAAATCCATATCACCAGCTGACTCAGCTCAATTCCAGCTGACAGGGATGAATAAAAGACCACTTGGGACCCCACTGACTTAGATAGCAAAATTATAACAAGTATTTTATTATCTTACTGATGATTAAACATCCTCTCCTTAAATACAAGTTGATGTAGAAGTTACAAAGTCTAACATAATGACAGTTGTAACTAATAGAAACAAACCCAACTTGTAAAATAGAAATACAATAATGATTGATATATGTAATAATGATTTCAATAGCATACGAAAATTGTAATCATTATGTGAACAAGTGCTTTGGGGTGCTAATAGTTTTTCTATACACAAAAGACTCCTGAATCCAAATCTCTTATTTGTATATCAATTTATTTTGTTGTTCCATGGTTTCACTATGAGAAACAATCAATGTTATCTCAACTCTTTGTAATTCTAACACCATGAGAACCAACAACGTTGCCATTACTCTTCAAGCCAAAATTTCCACCATTTGAAATAATGCTACCGCTGCTCTTCAGACTGATTTTTCCACCATGAGAAAGAGAGACATGGTTGCCATTCTTTTTATTCATTTTGTGACCATGAGAAGTGACAACAACACTGTCTTTTTCCTTGGGACTACTTTTGAGACCAAGAGAAACAACGTTGTTCTTCTTAATTTCGAGACCAAAAGACGAAGCTTTGTCACCGATGCTCTTCAAACCAATTTTGCCACCATTTGAAAGGACACGACCTTTGCTCTTCAGACTAGTTTTTCCACCATGAGAAAGAGCAATGTTGCTGCCACTCTTCAGATTGATTTCATTATCATTAGAAAGAACGACACTGCCGCCCTTGATCTTTGGAGTTTCGAGATCAAGAGACACTGCACTGCTCTTCTTAATTTCGAGACCAAAAGAAGAATCTTTGTTATCTTTGTTCCTTAGAGTTTCAAGGCCAACAGGGGCAATACTTGGTGCTTTCGCAGGACTTTGGATGTCTATGCTCGACACGATGCTACCGTCGACATTATTCGAGGTTCCAATCCGATGCCATCCAAAAGCACGGAAAGAAAACTGATGATTGAGGTCGAGGTCTACAACACCGGTGACATCGTTGAAAGTGGCACCGACCTTTGCACAACACTCCCAAGCAAACACTAAGAGAAGGGTAGGAAAGAGTTTAAAACCTCTGGCCATGGTTGAATGTCTTGTTTCACAAATGATGATTGCTAGTAATGGTGAACGAGTAGGGGTTTTGAATTTTGGAATGATCAGAAGCCCGATATATATACATATGTTTGTTTTATGGGAAAACTATATATAGAGAATTCTAACAAAGTTCTTGGTTCCATGAATTTTTCTGTTTTAGACTTGTAGGACAACCATATAACATATGGTGTCCAAAATTGGTTGCCTTTATTATTATTATTATTATTATTTTGGATTACTGTTTTGAGTTGTTTTGAAACAATAAATTGGGAAATTTTCACTTCTGTTATACCTACTCAAACCTTACATATATTAACAAAATAATATTAACAAAATAAGTGCCCTATATTAGGTTTATGCATGCGAAGTTAAGGTAAAAAAGAATTCTTGAAAATTTTGTGATCATAATGGAATAAATATAAAAGTTTAGGAAAGAAAATAAGATTTAATCGAAAACTATTTTTTAAGTCCTAACATCTATGAAATTGTTCAAATTGGATCATCAAGAGGACAAATTATTAGGTGTTCCCGGTGCAATGGGGCTCCTTTAAAATTGTCGAATGTACATCTTCAAATTTGTCTGTCCCTAATGACGATTGGATACAAAATCAAAGTACTTTACAATTCTCTCTTACATCAAACAGTGCAAAACTACCCAACTAATTGCACCGGGAGAACCCCAATAATTTCTCTATCAAGAGTTCGAGTTCAGGGATGTGTTCTTAGAGTAGTATTTAATTTTTGAGCACTCAAAAGTAGTGGTAATTAAGTGTTTTTCTGTAAAAGTATTTTAAACTGATTTAAAAATTTTAAAACCAATCTTTATATCGTGTGTAATAATCTAACCTAACATCAAGAAAATTTTTGAAACTAATCTTAATTACCTATATAAGAGCATTTTTTACTCATAAAAATTATGTTAAACTACTAACCTAGAACAGTTCATTCTTGACCTTAGAAGAGATTAGTCTTAGAAGTTAAACCATGTTTTTAAGTACAGATTTATTTTTGCTTGCGTGGAAAAAGGTTAAATAAAAATGTTGGTAGTTAAAAATTTGTAATGTTGACAATTCATTTGGTAAGATTTTCGTTAATGCTACTAAAAAATGATACACCAATCTATTTGTGATGCGCAATTTGCTAACCGCAAGTGTACGGGTCAAGTAATAATATAGTGTTTTCGTGATTAAACGAGTGTCGTCCTCTGGATTGGTTTTCTAGTAAATTAAGTACCGTGAATACTCTTGTCCAATTTTATTTAGGGAGCAAAACTTAATGAAAAAAGGTAAATCTAAAGACAAAAAGCATAAAATAAAGGTGGAGACTCAAATAGAAAGACTCTTAGGGAATGGATTTCGTTGATTAAGATTGAGGATTGATTAATAGGAATGAATTGACCGTGCAATTATTCTACAAGCCAAGGAAACATTTATCACGATTACCTCTCCCAAGTATAATTGATTCTCATGCATATAACTAACTTGATATCCCTATCTAAATTCATTAACATGCAAGACATTATTCGGTTCGGTCCTTGTTATCCTTCTAGAGATATTCTAAATCCCGTCACAAACTTAGAATTTCTACTCTAGTCATGCAATTGAACAGAGCAAGTCTTAGGCCAAATCCTCTCTCCCGAGTTAGATTTAACACTTAAATCCTTCAATTAGTGATCAAGTAATTGAAAGCATTACACATAAAATTGCATGCATAGAATAAGAACACATTCATACCCAAAATTCAATCCAACAATTTAAGCAACTACATCAAACCCTAAGACAAACAACTAGCAATTCATAGTCTTTAAACCACAAACACTAATTGAAAGAAAAGTCATAAAAACTACAAGAGTTAAGGGAAAGAGAAAGGAAAACTCGAATCCGCCGACACCGCACGTCCCCGTCACGATCTCCACGTCCTTCTCGCTTGATTCTCGCTCCTCAGCCTTGCCTTCAGCTCCCACAGAAGGTCTCTAGTCGAAATTAGGGCTAAAATCTCACCAATTGGACTCCCCCAATCCGTAGCACAAAAGGATGAATTTATAGAAAATCTGAAGACAGCGTCGCGATGCTGTCGCGATACCACGAATCTGGAAAATTTGCCCAGAGCGTCGCGACGCTATGAATTTTTTTTTTTCTTTTTAAATCAGCTGGGCTGAATTTGACTTCTTCCAACTTGATCCTTTTTCGATCTTTTAGCCATTTTTCATGTCCCGAACACGCAATTAGTTCAAATATTTATTTCCTACAAATACAACACAAAAACGCATCATTTTGGCCAATAAATTATAAAAGACTAGCTAAATTAATTAGGAAAAACTAGCTAGCTATGCTCGCTATCAATTTGAACCATTTCTTAAACTTTAGGGCCCAAGATGACTTGTTTTGAAACTTAGAACCAAAGTGAAAATCTTACCATTGTTGTGTTATGTTATATTTTAATTTGGTAAGATTTTCGTTAATGCTACTAAGATGACTTGTTTTATGTTATGTTAATTTTGAGAGAATATGAATTTGAAAAATGATAATAGATTATATGTGCATTGGAAAAAAAAAAAAAAAAAAAGATGTGCGTTTTGGAAAAAGTTAAAATAAATTGATACAATAATAATTGAAAATTTTGGTTATACAATATAAACCATGATTGTAAAATTTGAAAACTAATTTTTTTTTAGTTTTCATAATTAGTTTTTGAAAACATGGGGAAAAAAAAGTAGATAACAACGCAAATAAACATAGAGATGGAAGTAATGTTTATATGCTTAATTTTTAAAAACCAAAAACAAAAACCAAATGGTTATCAAATGGGACTAGAACGGAAGCAGAGTTCCAAATTAAAGGTGGGTCTTGTGAAGAAAATCTAACATTATTTATTATGAGATTTGATTTAAAGGGAAAAATATCAAAACTGTTTTGTATCCAATCCAGACTTTCTTTTTAATTTTTTTTTTTTAAAGATTCAGTTAATCAAATTGATTCAACAAATATCTATTTTGAAGATCAGTTTTTTAAAATTTATTTTAGATTTTTTTATTTAAATAATGAAAATTATAAAAACAACTTTTTTATGTTTTAAGTAAATCCTAATTTTAAATTTTAAATTTTTAAAGGTAGAATTACATTTAAAAAAAAATAAAAACTTTGGTACATATATTATTTTATGTTATAAACTCATTTCATTTGTCTTAAAATTAAAATAAGTATAACATAATATATTATAAATCATATAATTATATAAAATGATAAAGGTTAAATTATAAGTTTATTCCCTAAACTTTAAGGATGTCAATTAGATTCCTGAACTTAAAAAATTGTCAAATTGATCCTCGAACTTTAAGCTTTGGGTCCATGAACTTTAAAAAGTATTTAGTAGGTCCTTAAACTTTTTAGTTTTGTGTCCAATTGGTCTCTCAACTTTCAATTTTGCGTCTAGCTAATTAAGTGCATGTTTGGTAGTGATTTCAAAATGGCTAAAATCACTTTTTTCATGTTCAAAATTGTACCTAAACATACTTTTAATTATTCAACATCAATTTCATGTTTGATTTTACTCTTTTAAATGTAATTTTTATACCGTTAAAATTGATTTTTAATTATTAAAGACATGTTTCTGAGTGATTTTGAATTTGCTAAAAGTGATTTTAATCATTTTAAAATCACTCCCAAACATGTTGTCGCTATTCAACATTTTTTAAATTCACAAGTCTACTAGAAACAAAATTAAAATTTTAGGGTTCCAATTGGCATAAAATTCAATTTTATACCAATAGATTAATTAATTTTTCAAAATCTTGAATATGTAAGGGAACTGTTAGACACAAAATTGAAAGTTCAAGAATATATTAAACATTCTTAAAGTTTAGGGACGTATTAGAAACTTTTTAAAATTTAAGAACCAAATTGACATATATATAACTCTAATGGTTCAGGAACTAAACTTGTAATGTAACCAACAATAAAATTTCTAACACATAAAACATCTTCATATAAATTATTTAAAAGTAATTTTTCGTTTTGATTTTGGTTATTTATGAGTGATATTCTAGAATATTTATTTTGTTTAATGGGTTATGATAATTCAACAGGTTAAAGCAAAATAACCTCGACAATTTCCACCTCATATGTTGTTTAACTAAAAAATATATCTATATATTTGAACATAACTTAAAAAAAAAAAATTCAACATAATTCGTTGAGACATAATATTCTCGACCAAGAGGTCAAGGTTTAAATTATGAAGATGTTTAAACAACACCACGAACTCTGCTCTTTAAACTAATTTTACCACCATGAGAAAAAGCTATGTTGCCTCTCTTAATTTTATGACCATGAGAAACAACAACGTTGTCGCTGCTCTTTGTAGCTTCAAGGTCATGAGAAACAACACTGCCTCTACTCTTCAGGCCAATTTTGCCACCATTAGAAACAACACTATCACTACTCTTCAAGCTAATTTTTCTACCATGGGAAAAGTAGCAATGCCACCCTTGCTTTTTGGAATTTTGAGATCAAGGTATCCGCTGCTCTGTGGATTTTCGAGACCAAAAGACAAAGCTTTATGGCCTTTATAACTCATTGGAGTTTCAAGTCCAACTGGGGCAATCCCCAGTGCTTATGTGGGACTCTGCTTGTCTACATTTGACCCGATGCTATTGTCGACATTCGGGATCCGTAAACCATGTGATCCAAATGTCCGAAAGGAAAATTGTTGATTGAGGCTAAGATCGTGAACACCAGTGACATCGTTGAAAGTGGCACTCACCTTCACACTATACTGTCAAGCCAACACTAAGAAAATGATTTGAAGAGCTCAAAACCTCTTGGCATCGTCGCGGTCGAGTGTGTTAAATTTGTAGGCACAAGCTTGGTTTCACGGATGATGATTAGTAACAATAATGAAAGTGCTGGTGTTTTGAAATTTTGAATGATCAAAGCCGTATATATTTGATGGGAAAATTATATTTAGAAAACTCTAACAAATTATTGGATCCCAAGACTGTTTGTTATTAGTTGGACAACTATATTATGGTTAATAGTTTTTTTTAGAGTAATTGCAGTGGGTGACAAATTAATTATATATAATAGCAAATTTAACCTTTTACCCTTCTCTTTCCATTTACCCTTTCTTCCCTCATTTCTTGTTATTTTGAAATCTGTTACGATTTCTAGGGGGATTCGAACCACAGACCTTGTGGTTATTAGTACAACTTTATGCCAATTGAGCTAAGCTCTTGTTGGCCTTCTTTTTAATTCAAGAATGCCAAGAATACAAAAATAACAATTTTGGTGAGTGTTTGTATAGGTATATCAAGTATATCACTGATATACTCCGGTTAATCGTAGTCTATCATGGTCGAAGTCTATCAGGGCTATAATTGATAGATAATGAAATACAAAGAATACAAGAATAGCAATTTTATGGTGGTGGTCACAGAGCTTGTGTGTTAGGATTTAAAAATTATATCGTTGATTGAGAGTCGCTTGTTCGTAATGGTTATTTTTGGATTTTATGTTCTAATTACCACAAGAGACTTAATTTTTTTGTTCAATTTATGATTGTAGTATAATAATTTTGGATGAGTTTCTAATTACCGAGATGATTGCAATGCAAAGAACTTTACTGATAGATTTCAATTAAATTGATTTCTATCAGTAACAATCATTGGTAGACTTCAATTAATTGATATTTAACTCATTTCTATCCGAGATAGAAACTGATAGACTTCAATTAACTGATTTCTATCCTCGATAGAAAATGATAGATTTGAATTAAACTAATTTCCATCAGTGATACAAGTCAATAGACTTTAATTAAATTGATTTATGATAGAAACTTATAAACTTCAATTAAATTGGTTTCTATCAGTGATAGAAACTAATAGTCTTGAATGAAATTGATTTCTATTAGTGACAGAAACTGATAACCTTGAATTAAACGATTTTCTATTAGTGATTATCACTGATAGACTTAAATTAAACTGATGGATAGAAACTGATAGCCTTGAATTCAACTGAACTAATAGCCTTGAATTAAATTGTTTTCTATCAGCGGCTATCACTGATAGACTTGAATTAAACACGATAAAAACTTATAGATTATGATCATCAAAGTCTATCAGTGATACACACAGATAGACTTCGTTTAATCAAAGTCTAACAGTGATACACACTGATAGACTTCGATTAATCAAAGTCTATCAGTGTCTATCACTAATAGACTCCGATTAATTGAAACTTATCATCAAAGTCTATCAGTATTTATCATTGATAGACTCAGATTAATCAAAGTCTATTAGTGACTATCAATAATAGGGAATGATAGACTATTGGAGATACTAAGCGTATTTTCGAAATTTAACGCATTTTTTGCTATTTCCGCAAATAATTTTATTTTTTTGCTATTTTTGCCATATTTTGCCGGTTTTTGCTATCTGTGCAAAGCCCCCTTTTTTTCCAATAAAGGGTGTTGTACTTTTTTCTTATGAGTTTGCTTTGGAACAAAAAACAGGGAAATTTTCTAATTCCTTTATCACTACAACAATTTGGGGCTACGATGTCGGATTGTATTTTTACAACAATGACGGATTGACTCTAAGATGACGGATTGTGAAAAAAACTGCCACTTTTTCTCGAAAAAATGTTAACTTTTGAAAATTTGGGGGTACAACGACGGTTTCTAACCGCAATTAAAGAAGACCCTTCCACGACGATTCTTATCCGTCATCTAACATTTGTAAAAAATGGAAATCTACGATGACGGTTTTAAACCGTTATTATATGTAATTTAAAAAGGGCGCGAAAAGATTGCTTATCGATGTCGGTTTAAAACCGTCATCATAGGGAGAGCTTCGATGTCGGTTATCGCCCGTCATTAAAGATGTGTATAAAAAGGGTGCCGCATTTTTCAGAGAAAGACGGAAATTTTTGTAAAAATTTCTCAACGATGTCGGTTTGAAACCGTCATCAAAGACCTTTGATGTCGGTTATTGCCCGTCATTAAAGGTGTGTATAAAAAAGGCGCCACGTTTTTCGGAGAAAGACAGCAATTTTCATAAAAAATTCTCAACGATGTCGGTTTAAAACCGTCATCAAAGGTAGACCTTCGATGTCGATTTTCAATAACGGTTTAGGCCCGTTATCGTATGATGGGCTTCTATGTCGGTTTGGGTCCTATTTCATTAAAGTATTAAGCCAATCTATAGATGACGGATTTAAACCGTGATTAAATGATGACTTCAATGACGGTTTCGGCCCGTCATCTAACATGGGCTTTAATAACGGTTACGACCCGTTATGATAGAAACAAGAAAAGCATTATGACATTATCTTGAGTTGATATTGCAAGGCTAAGTTTTGAGTTTATCTTCCCCAAATCAGAAAGCTTGCCTTTAAACGTCTTTTTTACCTTTCAATTTCTGTTTAATGCTTCTCCTTTGTGGAAACTAACTTTACAGAAATAGATTTCATTATGAGTTGGAAAGCACTGAAGCTGAAAAGGCAATTGTTCATTTACAATGGCAAATTTTCACCTTTCAACTTTTGATCATTATCGTTGTTGTGGACCAAGTAAACATTCACAGACCAACTTTGTGGAACTTTTTTTTTTTTCATGCCTACGCTTAGATCCATGTTTATTGAGGGTTCTTTCATTGTTTTCTTATGGCTTTGATTTTGGTATTTGGATGCGGTTGAAACCCATGGGTGTGATGATTAAGAAATAAAGATGGAAATGTAAGATTTTATTTTGTTTTTGTTTTTTATGGAGTTTTGTTTCTGTGCCTGTACATCACAAAATTGCAACCTTCATATTGAAGTTCATTCCTATTCATTGTACGGGTTAAGGGAGTAGCTAGTTTTAAGAGTGGGAATTAGAAAACTTATTTCTTACCGGTTTGAGTTGAATTTGAGTTGGGTTTGATTGTTTGAATCAACTATTTGATTCAATCATTTTTCTTTCTAAAATGTCTAAGGATATAACTCTTATGTCACAAGTGAGGAAAAAAAAAAGAGTGGAGTATTACCGAGGAATGTGAAACTTTTTGTCATGGAAGGGAGATGAAAGTGGAGTGGGAGAAAGTTGCAGAACTACGAGATGGATATTTCATTTAAATCTCTTGTTCTTGTGTATACAATTAGGTTGTTGTTAACTGTTGTGATATTATTGATCAACAATTGTCTATACATTCATATTATCATGTAATATCTATATGGTTAGCTCATTGTACCCTAGGCTCTTTTTACTATTATTGCTCAGTGTAACTTTCATAATCAAAGTTTTTGATTGGGGAAAATTTTAAAGATGTCAAATCGGGTTACTCAATTAGAGTAAAACGAAAGTCAATTTGGAGAAGGCTTGATAGTGTTCTTATGTGCATCGTGCAGAAATGTCAAGCTAGAGATATATAGTTCCAGCTCTGTATTAAGTTGTTATATATATATATATATATATATATATATATATATATATATTTTAAGAAACAATTTCATTGACGTTTGGAAATTAAAAAAAAAATTAAAGAAAAGTCCCAATTCAAAGGAGTTATGATAAACTTCTCCAAGTGGACAAAGAGAGTAGAAAAGCTTTTGAAACTCAAACGTATAAGAATTGAGAATAGAATACACTGTTAAGAGATGTTACTTCATTTGTATGTTTGTCATTACTATCGAATGTATATCTTTTGTATGTTTAATTTCTTTTTAACTTCATATATAGAACATTGAGGATTTGTATGACACAAAGTACATTGAAGCAGCAAAGAAAGACTTCTTGGATACCTGTAAAGGTAAGCACAGTAAATGGACGCTTATAATGTTTTTTTTTTTTACTGTGTGTATTTGAACAAGTTTTAAATACTGTTATGGGTTTTTTTTTTTTAAGTGTCCTTGCCAACAAGGTTGCTTTGAATGTGAGTACTACGTGATGAAGTTTACTACATAATCCATAGACTCACATCACTGCTCTCGTAAGTCTCTGATATTTCTAAACTTAGTCTTGTGTATATATATACTGTACACTTTTTCTTGACTTAGTTATAATCGTAATATTTATTTATTTATTTGTTTTTTTTTTTTTGCAGTTTAATACTAAGAATCCGTTCACACAAGAACAGCTGGATGAGGTGCGAATTGAATGGGTGAGACATGTGTCAAACTTCACTTGAAGTGTATTCATCCTTGTGCGTGGTAGCTAGCTGTTTCCTTTTAGACGATAACTATAGGATATAGGTAGGGTTTTCATGACATATATATGTGGTAGTTTGAATGGACAAAAAAGCAATTGTGCTTACATTTTATTCTTTTTTGTAAATCTTTCAGTTTACCATATAGTTTAGAACAATTTAGTGGTTTTGGATATTGTATTGTGACGTTTGGAGGTTTTTGGATCGAATGAAATAGTATTTGATTTTTTATCAATTGCTGTGTTTGGATAGAATATTATTCTCAAATGTTCATTTTAAATATCGGTAGATTATTGGATCAATTAAAATATTTTGCATTGCAATAATAGGTATTCAGGGTGTGAGATTTGAATTATAGCAATAAATATGTTGTAGGTGGTATGAGGAAAGATGTCATTTTAAAAACGTCATTAATGTAGTCATATACACCGGTTGTAAACTGTCATTGTTGTAACCTGTGATCGTAGGGGTCGACAAAGATGTCGGTTTTAAACTGTCATCATTGTAATCCGTGATCGTACATGAAAGATCACAGAGGCGTTTGATGACGGTTTTAAACCGTGTTTGTTGTAATCCGTGATCGTAGGGGTTATATCACACCCAAAACAACCACGATTTTAAACCATGATTGTTGTAATCTGTGATCGTAGGGGTTCAATCACACCCAAAACAACCACGGTTTTAAACCATTATTGTTGTAATCTGTGATTATACATGAAAGATCACGGAGGCGTTTGATGAAGATTTTAAACCATTATTGGTGTAATCCGTGATCGTATGGGTTAGATCACACCCAGAACAAAAACGAATTCAAATCCGTGATCATAGGGGTTTAATAACAGTGCAGAGAATTGACATCTAAGCCCATATTTGCTGTAGTGATAACTAATTTTTTTCTTCTTGTTTGTTTGTTTTTTTTTTTCTTGACACATACTGTTATACCTCTCAAACCTTACACATCAACAAAGCTAAGTATTAGGTTTCAATTAGATAAATTATAAAAAGGTTAACCTCAAGGATCAAAATGGTATTTCATTGAAAGTTAAGGGAGTAAAAAAGATTGCTCGAAAACTTTGAGACGACAATGAAATGAATACAATAAATTTATGAAACAAATTAAGATTTAAATCAAAACTACATTTTAAGCCCTAACATCTATAAAATGGTCCAAATTTGGGTCATGGAGAGTTAGAGTTTATCGACACGTTGATATTTGCATCGACATTTCAACATGTCTGTCAGTTCAACATCGACATTTCCATTTTTTTTTTTGAATTACGACAGTTCCATTATATCATAGAAAAATTGGCGAAATATAACAAAAACATCACTAATGTGTACCTAATATTAATAATAAGAAATTTCAACTTATTCAAGAATGGTGAAATGCTTATTTTTTATTTTAAATATTTTTTATGATTTTGTTATATTTATAATTTTTTCATAAATATCTGGCTGTATCGATATTTCATTGACATTTCCATAAAATTGAGCTGTCAGCATTTAATTTCCTTCAACATTGTCATTTGACAATTATCTTCTTAAAGAGGACCTTTTCATCAAAAGCTTTGCTCCTTGGTGGAATTCCACCTCTCAGGATGGTTTCCCGGGATATTCTTTTGTTAGAATGCTCAAGAAACTTACGAGCTTCATCAAATCTTGGAAGAAAAATAATGTGGACTTCATCAAGAATCGTTAAATCTTAATATCAGAAGAAATGACTCATATTGATTCTCTTGAAAGTCTATTCCAAAAGCGTTTTTCTCTTAGAGCAGATCTTCATCATGCAGCCGCTCAAGAATTAAGGTATCTTAGACAACCTTGCAAAAATCTTTGGCTTAGAAGTGGAGACGAGAACACTTCCTTATTTCATAAAATTTGCTCGGCTCGTCGTAGACGGAGTTTTATATCTGAATTGGTTTCTGCGGAGGGAGTCAGTTTGGTGTCGGATTTACAACTTGAAAGAGAGATCATTGGTTACTTCTCCAACATCTACTCAGACGACAGTTCAGCGAGCTGGATGCTGTCTAATCTTTATTGGAATCCAATCTCTACGGAAGAGGCGACCTCTTTAATCCGCCCTTTTTCTGAGGAAGAAGTCCTTCAGAATCTTAATTCTTTGGGCCCCAATAAATCCCCTGGCTTGGATGGCTTCACAGTTGAATTTTTTAAAAAATCTTGGAACACCTTCAAGCCTTCCATTATGGAAGTGTTCCGTGATTTTTTTTATAAAGGAATTATTAATCGCAACATTAATGAGACTTTTATTGCCTTGATTCCAAAGCTATCCAAGTCATTATATCTCTCAGATTTCAAACCGATCAGTCTAACTTCGGTTCTCTATCGTCTCTTGGAAAAATCTCTGGCCGAAAGGATTAAAAGTTCGCTTCCCTCAACTATTGCGGAGAACCAATTTGCCTTTGTAAAAGGTCGTCAAATCACTGATGCTATTTTGGTGGCAAATGAGCTAGTTGATTTTTTGAATTGTTCTGGAACAAAGGGCTTTATTATTAAGCTTGACATTGAAAAAGCTTTTGACAAGATTAATTGGGATTTTATTATCAGTATCCTTCACTTTAAGGGGTACCCGATTACTTGGTGTAGATGGATCAAGTCTTGTATCTCTTCAGTCTCCTACTCCATCATTCTGAACGGTAGGCCTAGAGGAAAGATCATAGTCGAGCGTGGTCTTCGTCAAGGAGACCCTATTTCTCCCTTTATTTTTGTCATTGTAATGGACTACCTTAGTAGGCTGATCTAAGCGGCGGAGTAAAGAGGCTTGGTGGAGGGTTGCATTCTCCCTTCATGCTCTATCTCCCATCTCTTTTTTGCGGCTGATATCCTCCTGTTTGTCAAAGATGATGATAAAATACTTGACAACCTCTACTTTATTATCAAATCTTTTGAGCAAGCTTCTGGTCTCAACATTAATTTCAACAAATCATCTATCTCGAGTGTTAATGTCGATGCCGTCAGAGCGTGCCAAGTGGCTTCCATGTGGGGTTGCTCTTATGTTTCTCTTCCAATGTCATACCTGGGCGCTTCTCTTGTAGATAAACCTTCAAAGGCTTCTTTTTGGAATCCGGTTATTGATAAAATTGATCGTAAACTTGACAATTGGCGCTTTTCATGCATTTCTAAAGGTGGAAGATTAACTCTTGTCCAAGAAACTCTTAGTAGTATTCCCACTTACATGCTCTCTATCTTCAAAGTCCCCCAATTGGTTTGTAAAAGGATTGATAAAATTATTAGATATTTTCTTTGGACTGGCAATGATTCTAAAGATGGCCTTCATTTGGTTAGTTGGAATAAGGTGGCAGCTCCAAAAAATTTCGGTGGTCCAGGCGTCTTCAAGACTCGAGTTTCCAACAACGCGCTTCAAATTAAATGGCTTTGGAGAATTTTCCAAGAAGATTGTTCGTTGTGGAAGCGTTTTATATTGGCCAAGTACTCAACTCACAACATGGAAATTATTCCTTATCGATCAAAATTCTCTAGCTCAAGATTGCCTTGGTTCTCTATAGTTAAGCATAGCCAAAAATTCCTAGAAAATTCTAGATGGGAGCTTCGGGATGGGAGTAAAATTCGTTTCTGGCGGGATTCTTAGACCGATTTAGGTCCCTTGCATTTGGCTCGTCTTCTCTTCTGGTCTGAGGACTCCTCTTCGACTGTTCATGTTGATCCATAGGTCCTATCGAACCTTTGGAGTGCCTTAATCCCGAAGAAAGTCAAAATTTTCATATGGACAGTGTTGCATCGAAGGATCAATACGGCGGATAGATTTTAATTGGTTTTTAGGAATTCTGCTCTCAATCCAAGCTGTTACGTCCTGTGTCACAACCACTCTGAGACCTTAGACCACATCTGTAACGTCCCAGGTTTTATTATTATCTAGCCTAGTGACATTACTAAACTCCTATATTCAAACCATCTGAGAGCTCCAAAATTTTCGGTAGCATAACGGCATACATAGAACAAAACCAAAAATTTTAACACACCTGAAAAACACCAAACCACACTTCTATATTATACCCAACTACTCCACCTTACTTCAATATGCCAGAAATCAACTTCATCACACATTACGAGTCAGGTCTTGTATGCACAATCAACATTAGAACTACAATCCTTCTAAGTACATCATGCGCTTAATGTCTAGAGTCATCTAAACTTTATTAAACTCAAACATATTTACAACCTAACGAAAGCATTAGCTACTACCAGATTAACAACAAAAGACTAATCCAACCTAGCTGCAGATTATAGGCTCATCCTATCACCAATAGATCAAATAACTATCCTATCCAACAGAAAGAAAATAACAAATACACAAAACTCAAATGTCTACTTAACAAAAATGAAAACCATTGTAAGGAAATTAAGGAAAAACAATTTTCAAAAATCAAAAACCAAATGGTTATCAAACGGAGTTGTATTAATTTTTATCTTACGTTAGGCTTCTATTTGTAGAAATCCAAGAAAAGATATTAAATGCATTTAAGCAAATCACAAACAATAGCCTCTTACGAAAATTGAGGGGACTATAGAAGAAAATTTTACTTGATTAAATTTCCATCGAAATAAAGGGATGGAAAAGCAAAATTCTAGTAGGAGGAATGAATTGTATAACCTATCCAAGTCTAGAGTTCCATTTGACAAAACTGACCGTTTGGAATAAAAATGAACTCTCCTTTCAAGTTGAACGGAAAATTTTAAAATTTCCCAAAAATTTGTGAATGATTCGGATATTGTACAAAAACTATTTCTTCATTCAACCAACATCTTAAATAGAGATTTTTTAAAAATACATTATTTTAAAGTACTCATAAGTTCGTCTAGGGGTGTACAAATAACCCGACAACCTGAACCGTAAGTGTTAGGTTGGGTTAGGATTTTTTTTCGGTTTGGGTTGGGTTGGATTTTTATTGAATCGAAATTTTAGTTCGGTTCATGGGTTTAAATTTTTTTAGTTGAATTCAACCTGAACCGAACTGAACATGAATATTTTTAATATTATTTATATATATAAAATAAATGTTATATTAGTAAAAAAAAAACATAAATGTTATAATTAATAAGATCATTTGAACTTTGAATTTTGTGGATATTAGGTATTTGAATTTTATGTGATTTTAATAATTAATTATGTGATATGTGTTGTAAATATAAGTATGAAAAGTTTTAAATAATTAAGGAAAAAAAAAAAGATAACCCGACAACCCAACCCAACCCAATCTGGGATGGGTTGGGTTGGACCCTAGACGGGTTGGGTTGGCACTTGTATTAAGTTCTTTCGGGTAGCCAATTTGACTAACCCAAATTTTCGGGTTGGTCCAAAAAATCTCTCCAATCCAACCCAACTCAACACATGTACACTCTTAAGTTCGCCATACATATAACGTGGAAATCAAACCTTTCAATTTATTTAAAAACATATATATATACAGATAATAGGTAACCAACGATTTTTATCAGTTTTTTAATATAAAACTTAGATTTAGCTTAGTAGTAGTGTAGACATCAAAACCTTATTGACAACTTCATGATGAAAAAAATTGTCAACTTACATAGTATATCATGAGTTTTGAGACCATGAGAAAAACAACAACACTACCACTAGCTCATTCTAGTTCCAAAACCAGGATAATCGACAATTTTGTCACGGGTCTTTGTAGTTCCAAGACCCTGAGAAACAACCACGTTGTGATTGCTCTTTGCAGTGGCAAAACTATGAGAAACACTTCCCTTGCTCTTGGGAGTTTTAAGATCAAGAGATGCACCATTGCTCTTCTTGATTTTCAGATCAAAAGACAAATCTTTGTTATTGTTCTTTGTAATTATTCCAACATCGCCACTATTTTTTAGGCCAAATTTGCCATCATTTGAAACACTACCACTACTCTCTAGACTAGTTTTTCCACCCTGAGAAAGACCAATGTTGTCGCCACTCTTCCGTGTCATTTTGTGACCATAGGAAAAAACAATGCCGCCCATGATCTTTGGATTTCCAAGACCAAGAGACACATCACTGTTCTTCTCAATTTCATGGCCAAAAGATAGATCTTTGTTGCCGCTACTCATTGGAGTTTGAAACCCAATAGGGGCAAGCTTTGGAGCTTCTGTAGGACTCTGGATGTCGACATTTGATACAATGCCATTATCGGCTTTCGAGGTTTCAATATGATGTGGACCAAATGCACGAAAAGAAAACGGATGGTTGAAGTCATTACCTACAACACCAGTGGCATCATTGAAAGTGGCATCCACCTTCGCACAACACTCCCATGCAAATACTAAGAAAATGGTGTGGAAGAGCTTAAGACCGTTTGTCATTGTTGTGGTTAAGTGTCTTAAATTTGTAGGGCACCAACTCTCACAGAAGAAGATTGGAAAGAATATAAAATTAAAGATGTCGGTGTTTGGAATTTTTGGATGATCGTTGGAGCCTATATATGCTTGTTTGATGGGAAAATTATATATAGAAAATTCTAACAAAGCAGGACAACCGAATTACATATGGTGGCCACCGTTGATTGCTTTGTTATATTTTTGCTTTACCGTTGTGAGATGTTTTGAAACGATAAATTAGGAAATTTTCAACTTTTGTTATACCTACTCAAACCTTTAAATAGAACAAAATAAATGCCCTATATTAGGCTTACAAAAATCAATTTAAACCTCTAAAGTTTGGGGGTTGTCTCACTTAAAATCTCAAACTAATAAATATGTAACAGTATGTTTAAAAAAAAAAAAAAAGAGAAAAGAAGAGGGAAAAGGGTCGGTCAAGGGGGGAGAGTGGGGGGAAATTTTCCCCCCACGTTTTCTGTCAAACAGACTGTTTTTTTTTCTAAAAAAAGAATTTTTAAAATTTTTTTTCCTTCCCCGATATCGCTCCCCTCACCCGTTCTCTCAACCCTCTCTCTCTCTCGGTGTGTATCAGACTTCCCCGTCGCCGCGCCGCCGTCGGTAAGTCTCATCTCCCCTCAGATCTTTCTCTCTCTCCGCTTTCTCTCTTTACTGTGTTAGTAATGGTCGCTCCTTCTCCGTTCAGTTTTGCCTCGTCTGCCGCTGGTAACCGATCGCCACCGTTTGTCGTCGATTCGCGCCGCCCTTCCGTCCACGCTCGTCGTAGCCTCTGCGCGTCGCTGTCCTGCCGTTGCAGCTCACTGCATGCCATCGCACTCCACCGTGAGGTCTCTCGGTAAGGCCCCTTCTCTTTCTCTTTACTGTTTCTTTGTTCCCGTGGGTCTCACGTTCTTTCTCTCTCTACTGTAGGATCTTCTGCCGCTGTCTCTCGTCCACTGTCGCCACTATGCAAAAGTGTTCGCCGCCTCAGGCCCGTCACCACCATCGCAGACAGCCCCAGCGACGTTGCCGCCTTTTCAGATCTGTTCGTCGCCGCCGCTTGAATTTTCAGCTTTGCTTCTAAAGAATTATTTGGGGTAAGGAATTAAGTAGGATACAATTTCAGTATCTTTGATTTGGACGTATTGTGTTGGGATCTGAGTTGTTATTAAATTATTGGAATTGGTGGCCTCTAATGTGAGAACCTTGTATGTGTCTTATTAGATTACTTTTTCGCATAACGTGGTTGGCTATATATCAAATTGTTCGGTGTTTGCAATCAAGCTTTAGTTACCTCAAGGTAAGATAACTTGCTGAATTTTTATGAGATGATGTTTGGTGTGGAAATTGTGATTATGGCATATGTAATTACTATGTTTGAGTTGAGATTGAGATGTTATGAATACTTTATTTTCAAGAGTATGTCTGCTGTGTAATTTGGTGCTATGATTTAGATGCGAGAACATGATAGTGATTCGTTATAGTTGGCTGGCAATGTATGTGAACATGAGAAGTTTGTGTTTTCCCCGTTTAGAAGTGTTGGTTGTCGTTTTGTTCTTGAAATTGGCTGAGTTGGGATGGTGCATATCGGTTTAGCCTGTTAGTAATCTTTGAAAAAGAAAAGAATTTGGTTAACTGGGTTGCAGTTTAAATTAGCGAGTGCTAGGAGGCCTTAAAGGAAAAAGGAGTAAGAAAGGGAAAAGAATAAGCTAGTTGCTCTAGTAGGGGGTCGTGTCAATTAAACACCTAGGACTGAGATGTATTAGACTGAAATGAGGAGCTAAATGGGCGGGTTTTGACTTCGCAGACTAGGTGCCATTTACTAACTGTGGAAGTTAATTTCTGACTTAAAACCCATGGACGCCGCACCAGTGAAATGGTAGTTAGTGCGCTTTGGGCACAATAGTGCCTTGATGGGTGAGACTTGACTCCACTGACTGGGTGCTTTCTACCATCAGTAGGAGTAGAGATCTCCCAAAATACCCACCTGTGCACCTTCAGTGAGTTGGCAAATTTATATATAGGTGAGTTAATTGATCACTAGACCCATACTACAAGATGAATGAAATGAAATGAATGGGAATGAGATGACATAACCTTTAGGCCCTTAGCCCATACAACCTCTTGATACCTTGGTCGTGGTATGTCTAGCAGTGTTGTTACTTACTGAGTATTTTTCTTAAATACTCATTCTTTTCCCTAACATGCAATTGCAGGTAAAGGCAAAGGTGTACAGAATGCGTGACGACGTGCTGCTGAACGAGCCATGAATTTCCTTAGGATAGACTTCCGCATTTTATGTTTTCGAATTTCTTGTTTTCAAATTGTTATGTGATGTTTTAAGATTTATTCCGCTTTAAGACTTTTGCTTGAATGGCTAAAATTTCTTCTTGTTCTGTTTTAACTGGGATCCCAGGCTGAAAAAGTTTCACGTATTTTCTAAGCATGTTTTACTTTAAATGTCCTTTCATCGTTGTTCTTAAAAGTATAATGAAATGCATGTGGTAATGACCCTAGGATCTAGGCACGAAATGTAGGGTCGTTACAAAATAATTGTATCAATTAAAATCTTAAACTTTTATAATTGAATCATATAAGAACTTTTAATGCATAAGTTTCACATGTGTATAAGACTTCTTTAAATGACAAATTTAATGTAATATTAAAGAAAATGTTGGAATCACATGGATAGTAGTGAGTTTCCATTAATATGAGTGGTTTTCATCATCTCACCTTCCTCTATTTTTCTCAACTTATTTAGGAAGAACTATGTGATAATTTTTCTGACTACTTTGTTTAGATTTTGGGAGAATAATATTTTTACTTATGTAGTTTTGAGTTGATTTTAAACGGAATCAAGTGAAAGTATAGTTATAAATCAAGAACGGAATGTCTAAAATTGTTTTATTTATGAAAGTTGAGGGTTTAAATTGATATAACTATCGGTTTAGGATTTTAATTGACACCACTCCCAAAATTTGGGGGTATAAATTGATTTTCTCCTAAATTATAAAGGGAAATTGCAATGAGTAGTAAAAAATATTAAGATATTTTCAAATTTAGCATTGGTTTTTGAGATTTGCAAATATGACAAAAAATTTAAAATCTGAATTCCGTTTTTTTTTATTATTCCAGTTTTACCCTTGTTGGTGTATCAATTAGTATATCGGTAGTATATCTGATATACTTTATATTTACTGATATACGAAATATAAAGTATATCAATTAATTGACATACCAAATTTGAAGTATCGATATATTGTTGATATACTTTATATTAGAAATATCATTTCACTTATATACCTAAATATAGTAGGTTAGTAGTATATTAATGATATATTTCATTTTACATGTGTTTATTACATTGAATATGAAGTATTGATATATATTTTATGTACTTCATATTAGAAATATTATCCTAATAGTATATTAGTGATATACTTCATTTTAAAAGTATATTTTTTTATATTAAATATGGAGTACTAATATACTGTTGATATATAGTTCATATTAAAAATATTATTCTAGAGGTATACCATAGTAAAGTTTATTAGTAGTATATCAGTGATATACTTCATTTTAGGTATATATGATACACTGAATATAAAATAATGACGTACGGTTGATATATTTCATATTAAAAATATCATCCCACTGATATACCAGAGTAAAGTATATAACAGTATATCAAATATATTTGATTTTAGGTATATCAATAATATATCAACAATATATCTGATATATTTCATCTTAGTTATATCAATAGTATATCTGATATACTACTGTTATTCTTCATAATAGTAAAACACGCTAAAAGGAAGACTATTTTCGACTTTTTCTATTTGCGTTTTGGGTTGGGCTGATTTTTTTTTGCCATAGCAATCCTAAAAAATGGATGACACGCTTGCAATTATCAAAAACAAATTTTCTAGCCTTGCAATTGCCCCAATTATAAAAGAAGTTAATATCAAAGACCAAAATGTTATTTTATGCGAAGTCAAGGGAGTAAAATGTAATGATTTGATAATTTTGAGATAGAGCAATGAAATAAATATAAAAGCTTAGGAAATAAAATAAGATTTAATCCAAAACAGTGTTTCTTGAGAAAATTTAATTCGTCGGATGGCCTTCTTTAGTAAAATGTTGTAGAAATTTAGAGAGGATAAAGAAGATTCTATTCAATAATTCACTATTTAATAATCAATGAACAATACATCACATATATAGGAATAAAAGAGACAGCTGGAGCAATAAGAGAGGCTAGCTATATAACAAACTTTACAATGAGAAAACAGAAAAATAGCCCTGATAAACTTATGATAAAAGTCATTTTATCATCCCCCGCAAGAGAAACTGGGCGAGAGAGGACAGTGAGCTTGGTACGTAATCCTTGAAAGTGAGCGGTAGGTAACGGCTTAGTTAAAATGTCTGCTGGTTGATCTTCAGATGGAATGAAACGCACAAGAAGCTGCTTTCTAATAACCTTCTCTCGAATGAAGTGATGGTCTATTTCTATGAGCAAGGTAAGTGACGCTAATATTGTCACAGAGTAACAAAGGAGGAGAATAGGAGGCAAAACCGAGTTCAGACATAAGAGATTGTATCTAAACAAGCTCGGCAGTGGCATTGGATAAACCACGATACTCAGATTCAGCGCTTGATCTAGACACGACCTTTTGCTTAGCTGAAGACCAGGAGATCAAATTCCGACCAAGAAAAATGCAATACCCGCTTGTACTTCTACGATCATCAGGGCAGTTTGCCCAGTCTGCATCGGTGTAACCAGTCAAAGACAAAGGGCCTGAGTTGGAGAAGGACAAACCAAGTTGACTTGTAGTTTTGAGATAACGAAGGATGCGTTTTACATGGTTGCAATGGACTGATGTTGGGGCATGTAGAAGCCTTGTTTTCAGCAAAACTCAAGTCAGGTCTTGTGATGGTACAGTACTGGAGATCTCCAACGAGGCTACGGTATTACTTTGGGTCAGGTAGTGGTTCACCATCTCGAGCAGATAGAATAGTACCTGCTGCCATAGGAGTGTCCATAGCTTTACAAGAAACCATGTCTGCTCGGTTTAAAAGATCCTGAATGTACTTGTGCTTGTTGGGTTTTATGCCCTAAAACTCGTAGATAGTAAATGTACAATTGACCGAACATTAATAAAAGTGATGTATTATTCAATGTTTGTATTATATCTTGTCTTATTAACCCGAATCCAATAAACTAAACATCCAAGGCTAATAGAATGAGGCTTGAACTAGTATGTAGGGACATACGGGGATCAATGTTCAAGTTTTAGCCTAAAGGGTCTGTAGTATAGGGATAAGGCTGGGTACCTTATCCTGGTGACACTATGGATACGACCCGCTTTGTATAATGATACAAACGTAGTGATCCAACGCGTTCATGTAGTTGACATGCGAGTGGGGGTATCCTGTGCAATGAGTTTGCACAAAGACCGGACCGCGAAATAGTTAACCACTAACTGTAAGACCGTTAGTTAGCTCGGTTTCTATTTCACTAGGATGACCTAGGCAACTTGGCCTTAATCCTGAGTGGATTATGGACTCTTGTCCATGAGGGATTGTCCTTTGATTTGTACGGGTGAGAGTGGCCTGTTCGCCGACTCAATAAGCCTACCATTTTGGGGACAAGACCGAGTGGGGAGCTGGGAACGTAGTCTTACAAGATGGAATTCACTCCTTCCCGATATTAGGGTAAGTAGAGGTGTGTTCCCTTAAGTGGTGTCTCCGAGTCTTGAACAAAGGGCCCTACCCTCTTTATGGCACGAGAGGGATTTCTGTTTGTTGGTTGGACCTCAAATAGGTTGTTCATTAGAGGAGCACTGGTACTTAAGGACCAAGAGGTAGCCCAGGGGTAAAACGGTAATTTGACCTAGCTGGGGTACGAACACACGTGAAGGGCTAACTTGCTGTTGACGGTCGATATCCGTGGACACAGAAATATATCTGCAGTGAGAAGAGTGCAGCTGTGGTTCTTTAGTGGAGTGAACCACGGTTAATGAATATTGATTAACTTTGTTAATGAGTTTAGCCAACTAATCCCATATCGTTGGAGCTTCTGATCTGTAGGTCCATCAGGTCCCATCGGTAGCTCTATAAGGGCGTTGAGGTAAATTTCTAAGGTTAAATTAAGTATTCGAAGGGGTTCGAATATTAAACTAAAATATGAATTTGATTCATATTAAAACTATAGGCTATAATTAATGTGCATTGGATGTATATTAATACTATAGTTTTATGAGAGAGAATAATAATAATTGAATATATGATGTTCAATTTTATTATTTTTAAATTAATTAATTGATTTAGTTTAATTAAATTTGGTTTAATTAAACTATAGGTTAAGAGGGATATTAATTTAAATAAGATTTAAATTAATGTTATTTTAATTAATATTGATTAATTAAAATTTAATTAATTATAATTTTAAATTTATAATTAATTAAAAATATCAGGTAACTGATTAATTAGTTACCTGATGTTATGCGTGAGGTGGCCTTCTCCTTATCGATAGGTTAAGGGAAGAGGTTATTATTCAGTCTAGAATCTCTCCCACTCTCACGCCTCTCTCCCTCTCTCTCGCCCTGTCTCTCTTGTTTTTGCTCTCTCTCTGCGAATACAGAATATTATCCAGAGAAATCCTTAGAGATTGTGCTCCCACAAGCCCCTTGCGTTCAACCTACAAGAGAATACCGGTGAACTTTTGGTGGTCGTGTTCGTGAGGTTATTGCAGCAAGATCAAGATCCGTTTGCTGCTGTTTTTTTCTGTAAACATCAAGGGAAATAGGAGAAACGTTCAAGAATTTCTACAAGGGTAAGTCATTCTTCAACTAGGATCGATAGGGTCCAAATCTAGAGTTTCTGCATATTTTTCCAGCATGTTTTATAGCCTTTACAACATGTATTTTTTTGTTTATTTATCTGCTGGAAATTTATTTCTTTTGCCGTCGTATTAGTTTCCCGATCGGCATTTAAACCGATTAAGTTCTCTGATCGTTTCCGCTACGCTAGGGCTTTAATCCCTGCAATTGGTATCAGAGCCATATCGTGTTTTAAATGTTGATTTGGGATTTGCGATTGGCTGTAAGGTGGGATTTGCATAATGTATGTATTAATTTTGCGATAAACTGTTTGGGTTTAAATTGGCCATAGATTTTATGAGTTTTTGATGCGATCATTTGTAAAGGCCCCTGTGTTTTTGGGCATTAATTCATGAAATCGAGTCTGTACAGTCCGGGTCTAGAATAGGTTGAAGATCGGTAAAGAACGTGGTATCAATCGAGGCCAATTGGAATTGTTCAGCCTCTGTTTTTTGCCCAGAATCGAGCTCCAGACGCAACAGCGTCGGGACGCTTGGCCTACAACGTCTCGACGCTGTCGCGATTTCACCCAGCGAACGGTTGAAATCGCGCCAGCGTCGGGACGCTAAGCCTACAGCGTCTCGACGCTGTCGCGATTTCATGCGGCGGTTGTTTTACGTGAAAACGTGTGCTGAAACCCTAATGGGTGGTTTGGTTCGTGCGGTTAGGGTTGAGCTGGGATCGGTTTGGTCCGGTTCAACCCGGTTCATGGGCGGTTCGGGATTTTCAACGCCGGTTCGAAGCGGTTCGGGTCGGTTCGTGGATTCTAGACCAATTATGGAGCTGTATATGATGTAATAGGATAGTTTTAAAGCTTTAATTAATGTAATTTTGGCTTTAATTATCCTAGGGGCCAATTAAACCGGTTTATTCGCTATTTAAATGCTTTATGGATGTCATTTAAATATTAATCCCACCTTAGGTTATAAAGCATGCTCATGCATTATGTATGTTATAATATGATTATAATATTTGGTTGATAATGCATGGATTTTCATGATTGATTTAATATATAGTTGAGTTATATTAAATTCATGAAAATGGAAAAGTATGATGCATGCAACTATATAGTTTTAATATAAGAGTTATATTAAAAATAAATTGTTTGCAGCATGCTAATTTGATTTTCCATTTTTGGCAATAATTAATTGTTAATTTATTAAAATGGAAATCAAGTTGCATTGAGCATGAAACATCCATAGGTTAATATAAAAGTTATATTAATTTTCATGCAATGCAAAATTATATAGTTTATATTTGATTAATTCGAATATGATTGTTAATTAAATTAAACTATAGTATGCATAATTATAGGGCTAATCATTAAAATTTTGAAATAGTTTAAAATTTATGATTAGAAACCGTCAATCTATAATCAAGATATGCATGCTCACATAGGATCTTAAGTTAAAATGAATTAATTTTAATGAGTTAAAATTAATTAGACCTAAGATCATTTTCTAATAGGATTAGAAATTCTTACTTAGTTTTAAAATAGTTTTAATGAACTAAGTAGGACAACATTCCTATGACTATAAGAGAACTCTACCAGTGAAGTTCTGTCTAAGGATTGGGGGTATTTAAGTTGACGGTATACGGAACACCTCCTACCTGGGAACTGATCTGGAACACCGGTATTTAAGTTTACATTAGGTCTTATTGTAATAGTTATAATAGGACTAGACTTAGATAAATGACTTAGCCAGATTTATCTAGGTTTAATCAAACCCTAAAATACCCGATAGGTTACTTTAGTGGGAGGAAAATTACAAAACTTAATTTAAATTGAGTTTTGCTCCTACGTCCCTGTGATGTTCACACCGTGAGATCCATGCTCGGCTTTGTGTCGTTTTAGCGCGGCCTCCCTTCAGAGAGTGTTTGCATGGGTCAATACCAAGGTGAATGGGGAAAGTGACTATAGTAAGTGGGAGCGGGACGCGTGTCAACGTATCCTTCGGTCTCCACCCCTAGGTCACAACGTGAGATTCCTATGATCCGCCTGCGTGTTGTCTCGGCGCAACCATCCCTTCGGAGGGCCTGATCATAGGATTCGGAACACCGTGATCTCCTGAATAGGATAGGATCGCTTAGGCTAATTACCAACAGTTGTCTTTCCTAACGGTAGCCTGTTGGTCCGTGCCTCTGAGATCTGAAAGTGGGAGGGTTACACTTACGAGGAGGAGTTAATTGTTAACAAATCCTTGACCGAACAACGGTGGTTAATATCTAATGGAATATGAGTTATTCTGGTATTAGAAATTGACTGAGAAGAGTCTCATTTTAGAGGAGGAACAACTGATCACCCTTCGGTGGCTGTTCTTCTAAACCTCTAAAGCATCGTTGCGAAACACAATCATAATTTTATTAGGGTTCTTTGATTGTTTGTTTGCAAAATTGATTGGATGTATGCAATTGTTTGTATTGCTTGTGTGATGGGTTAAGGCAAAGATAACTAATACGGTCAATTGTTTGTTTTTTCAGCAATGTCTTCCTCCATAATTTCCTTGCTTAAAAACGAACAACTTACTGGCGAAAACTTTCCACAATGGAAATCGAACTTAAATACCATTCTCGTGGTAGAGGATCTTAGGTTCGTCTTAACGGAGGAATGTCCTCCCGTTCCCCCTCGCACTGCCACTCAGGCAGTAAAGGATGCCCATGAACGCTGGACTAAGGCCAATGAAAAGGTCAAAGTCTATATACTGGTCAGCTTGTCTGAAGTCTTGGCCAAGCGTTATGAAAACGTGGAAACTGCCAGGGAGATTATGAATTCCCTGCAGGAGATGTTTGGACTCCCGTCCTATCAGCTCCACCATGATGCCTTGAAAAACGTCTTCAATGCCAAGATGCAAGAAGGTCAATCTGTTCGGGAACACGTCCTGGACATGATTAACCAGTTCAACATTGCTGAGGCAAATGGCGGGGTTGTCTGCGAGCGCAGTTAGGTTGCGTTCATCCTTCACTCGCTTCCAGCGAGCTATCTGTCTTTTAGGACGAACACGAGCATGAATAAGATTCAGTTCAACCTGACTACCCTCCTCTCGGAGTTACAGATTTATGAGTCCTTGCAGAAAAGCAAGGGCAAAAGTGTGGTAAAAGGAGAGGCCAATGTGGCCCATTCCAAAAAGAAGTTCCTGAATGGTTCATCCTCAGGGACTAAATCTGTACCTCAAGCTTCTTCATCGAAGCAAATCCAGAAGAGGAAGTGAGACAAGGGGAAGGCTCCTGCACAAGCTGTACAAGGTAAGGGCAAGGCCAAGGTCGTGGCCGACTAAGGCAGATGCTTCCACTGCAATGCAGATGGTCATTGGAAGCGCAACTGTCCCCGTTACCTCGCTGAGAAGAAGAGAGAAAAAGAAGGTAAGTTCGATTTACTTGTTTTAGAGACTTGTCTCATAGAACATGTGAGTTTGCCTGGATATTGGATTCGGGAGCCACTAATCATGTTTGCTCTTCTTTTCTGGGAAATGATTTCCAACAGCTGGCAGATGGTGAAATGACTCTCAAGGTTGAAACAGGAGAGGTCGTTTCAGCTCGTGCAGTGGGAGCTGCAAAATTATTCTTTAGAAATAAGTTTTTAATTTTAGAGAACTTGTTTTTGGTTTCTAGAATTAAAAGGAACCTTATTTCTGTTTCCGCATTATTAGAACAAGAATACTCTATTTCTTTTCAGCTTAATGAAGCAATTATTTCAAGAAATGGTATTTTTATATGTTCTACTCAGCGTGAGAATAATTTATTTGTTTTAAGACCTACTGATGCTAAGGCTATTTTAAGTCATGAAATGTTTAAAATAGCTGAAACGCAAAACAAAAGGCAAAAGATTTATCCTTTAAGTAACAACACGTATCTTTGGCACCTTCGTCTTGGTCATATTAACATCGATCAGATCGATCGTTTGGTTAAAAATGGGCTTTTAACCGATATTGAAGATACATCTTTGCCACCCTATGAATCGTGTCTCGAGGGTAAAATGACCAAGAGGCCTTTTACTGGAAAAGGTTACAGGGCCAAAGAACCACTTGAACTGATACATTCGGATCTTTGTGGTCCAATGAATGTAAAGGCTCGAGGTGGTTTTGAATATTTAATCTCTTTTATAGATGATTATTCACGATACGGTTACTTATACCTGATGGGCCATAAGTCTGAGGCTCTTGAAAAGTTCAAAGAGTTTAAGGCTGAGGTAGAAAACCTGTTAGGTAAAACAATTAAGATGCTTCGATCCGATCGAGGTGGAGAGTATTTGGATCAAGGATTCCAGGACTATATGATAGAACATGGAATCCAATCACAACTCTCAGCACCTGGTACACCTCAATAGAATGGTGTATCAGAAAGGAGAAATAGAACCTTGTTAGACATGGTTCGATCTATGATGAGCTATACTCAATTGCCTAGCTCGTTTTGGGGGTATGCAGTAGAGACTGCAGTACATATTCTTAACAGTGTTCCCTCAAAAAGTGTTTCTGAAACTCCTTTTGAGTTATGGAGGGGGCGTAAACCTAGTTTGCGTTACTTCCGTATCTGGGGTTGTCCTGCACATGTGTTAGTGACAAATCTTAAGAAATTGGAATCTTGTACAAGAATATGCCAATTTGTTGGGTACCCGAAAGAAACGAGAGGTGGTCTTTTCTACGACCCTCAAGATAATAAAGTATTTGTATCAACAAATGCAACTTTCTTGGAGGAAGACCACATTCGAGATCATAGACCACGAAGTAAGTTAGTATTCGGCGAAGCTACAGAAGGATCAACAAGAGTTGTTGATGAATCTGGTCCTTCAACAAGAGTTGTTGGAGAATCAAGTTCTTCTCGTCAATTTAGTCCTCCTCATGTAGTGGGAGAGCTTCGACGCAGTGGGAGGGTTGTGATACAACCCAACCGCTACTTGGGTTTAACGGAAACACAAGTAGTCATACCTGATGACGGCGTGGAAGATCCATTGTCTTATCGTCAGGCAATGAATGACGTAGATAAGGACGAGTGGGTCAAAGCTATGGACCTTGAGATGGAGTCTATGTACTTCAATCAAGTTTGGGAACTTGTAGATCCACCTGAAAGGGTTAGACCCATTGGGTGTAAATGGATCTATAAGAGGAAAAGAGATGCTGCTGGGAAAGTACAGACTTTCAAAGCGAGACTAGTAGCAAAGGGTTATACCCAACGAGAAGGGGTGGACTATGAAGAAACCTTTTCTCACGTTGCTATGCTTAAGTCCATAAGAATTCTCTTATCCATTGCCACGTTTTATGACTATAAAATATGGCAAATGGATGTCAAGACAACTTTTTTAAATGGCAACCTTGACGAGAGTATTTTTATGTCTCAGCCCGAAGGGTTCATAACACAAGGTCAGGAGCAAAAGGTTTTTAAACTGAATCGATCCATTTATGGGTTGAAACAGGCTTCTAGGTCTTGGAATATTAGCTTTGATACTGCGATCAAATCTTTTGGCTTTGGCCAGAATGTTGATGAGCCTTGTGTATACAAGAAAATCAACAAGAATAAAGTAGCTTTCCTCGTACTTTATGTTGATGACATCCTCCTCATTGGGAATGATGTAGGGTATCTGTCTGACGTAAAAGAATGGCTAGCAGCTCAATTCCAAATGAAAGATTTGGGTGAGGCTCAGTATGTTCTTGGCATCCAGATTATTCGGGATAGAAAGAACAAAACGTTAGCTCTGTCTCAGGCAACGTATATCGACAAGATGTTGGCTCGATATTCGATGCAGAACTCAAAGAAGGGCTTATTGCCTTTCAGGCATGGGGTTCATCTGTCTAAGGAACAGTCTCCTAAGACACCTCAAGAGGTTGAGGATATGAGACAGATTCCCTACGCCTCTGCAGTGGGTAGCTTAATATATGCTATGCTATGCACGAGGCCTGACATCTGTTATGTTGTAGGGATTGTCAGCAGATATCAGTCAAATCTAGGGTTAGACCACTGGACCGCTGATAACTGTCCGAAAGGTAGTTATTTAGGCCTTAATTCTATAGGGATTTGTGTGTCTTTTGTGCTTAATAGGGTTGCTTTGAGATGAATATTATATGTTTTAACCCATTTGGAAGAATGAAGGCTTTTAAAGTTATTTTGTGCAGAAAATACTGCTGAGCGACGTGAGGGAGCAAAATCTGTGCTGCAGCAAAACTGGGAGAAAAACTGCCACGTCACAGCTCGTTAGCCAAGTTGACAAACCGACTTCTGTTGAGTTATTTTCGGGATAAAGGAGCGAGGAGAGCCTGCCATGTGTCCAATTTAACCTAATTCTCATCTTTTAAAAAGAGGAGCCGTCAAAGATAAAGGCATTCACGATTGGGAGACCGAATCAATCGGCCAGAGGCCGAATTGACGGCAGAATGGAGATCTAAGAAGACCAAGTGCAATTCCTCTCAAGAAGACGAAGTCCTTCCATATTCTTGGTGGTTTGGAGCAGCCGTTTCATCCCCATTTGCTGAAAAGGATTAGTATTTCTTGTGTATTTTGCATTATGGATGTGCTTAATGAGATTGTAACGTATTTTATGTTTTCAATCATAAACTAATTGCTTGTAGTCATGGGTTAAGAATAATGTGATTGTTATATTTATAAAATCTGGAAATTCTATTTGATCATTATCATCTTGAATTATTGTTGATCTTTAATTTCATTATGTGCCTGCCTAGCTAGCAGGTATGTATAGCTTCTCCTAGTTTCAGGGATGATTTAGGAGTTGTGTGGCAATAACTCACGCTAGATCATTGTGTATTGGTGAACGCTAGTGACTGAGTTAGGGATAGCCAGTTGCCTAGTGCTTGATCGGTAGAGCTTCATTGGTTTTGAAACATATCCCAAAAAATCCGGAGTTCCGGGAGGATCCCGCTGATAATACTGCGAGAGATTGACGGATCAAAAGAATTGTTGGAGCATTGTTTCATATTTTTAACCACTTCAGAATTGCAACAACCGCCGTTAAAGGAATCCTCAAGTATCTTAGGAGAACAAGGGACTACATGCTGGTGTTTGGGGCTAAAGAGTTAGTGCTTACTGGATACACCGACTCTGATTTTCAATCTGACAAAGATTCTAGGAAATCTACGTCAGGGTCAGTGTTCACCCTTATCAAAAAGTAATTTGCTAGCCTTGCAATTGCCCCAATTATAAAAGAAGTTAATATCAAAGACCAAAATGTTATTTTATGCGAAGTCAAGGGAGTAAAATGTAATGATTTGATAATTTTGAGATAGAGCAATGAAATAAATATAAAAGCTTAGGAAATAAAATAAGATTTAATCCAAAACAGTGTTTCTTGAGAAAATTTAATTCGTCGGATGGCCTTCTTTAGTAAAATGTTGTAGAAATTTAGAGAGGATAAAGAAGATTCTATTCAATAATTCACTATGTAATAATCAATGAACAATACATCACATATATAGGAATAAAAGAGACAGCTGGAGCAATAAGAGAGGCTAGCTATATAACAAACTTTACAATGAGAAAACAGAAAAATAGCCCTGATAAACTTATGACAAAAGTCATTTTATCATCCCCCGCAAGAGAAACTGGGCGAGAGAGGACAGTGAGCTTGGTACGTAATCCTTGAAAGTGAGCGGTAGGTAATGGCTTAGTTAAAATGTCTGCTAGTTGATCTTCAGATGGAATGAAACGCACAAGAAGCTGCTTTCTAATAACCTTCTCTCGAATGAAGTGATGGTCTATTTCTATGAGCAAGGTAAGTGACGCTAATATTGTCACAGAGTAACAAAGGAGGAGAATAGGAGGCAAAACCGAGTTCAGACATAAGAGATTGTATCTAAACAAGCTCGGCAGTGGCATTGGATAAACCACGATACTCAGATTCAGCGCTTGATCTAGACACGACCTTTTGCTTAGCTGAAGACCAGGAGATCAGATTCGGACCAAGAAAAATGCAATACCCGCTTGTACTTCTACGATCATCAGGGCAGTTTGCCCAGTCTGCATTGGTGTAACCAGTCAAAGACAAAGGGCCTGAGTTGGAGAAGGACAAACCAATTTGACTTGTAGTTTTGAGATAACGAAGGATGCGTTTTACCTGGTTGCAATGGACTGATGTTGGGGCATGTAGAAGCCTAGTTTTCAGCAAAACTTAGGTCAGGTCTTGTGATGGTACAGTACTGGAGATCTCCAACGAGGCTACGGTATTGCTTTGGGTCAGGTAGTGGTTCACCATCTCGAGCAGATAGAATAGTACCTGCTGCCATAGGAGTGTCCATAGCTTTACAAGAAACCATGTCTGCTCGGTTTAAAAGATCCTGAATGTACTTGTGCTTGTTGGGTTTTATGCCCTAAAACTCGTAGATAGTAAATGTAAATTTGACCGAACATTAATAAAAGTGATGTATTATTCAATGTTTGTATTATATCTTGTCTTATTAACCCTAATCCAATAAACTAAACATCCAAGGCTAATAGAATGAGGCTTGAACTAGTATGTAGGGACATACGGGGATCAATGTTCAAGTTTTAGCCTAAAGGGTCTGTAGTATAGGGATAAGGCTGGGTACCTTATCCCGGTGAACTTTTGGTGATCGTGTTCGTGAGGTTATTGCAGCAAGATCAAGATCCGTTTGCTGCTGTTTTTTTCTGTAAACATCAAGGGAAATAGGCGAAACGTTCAAGAATTTCTACAAGGGTAAGTCATTCTTGAACTAGGATCGATAGGGTCCAAATCTAGAGTTTCTGCATATTTTTCCAGCATGTTTTATAGCCTTTACAGCATGTATTTTTTTGTTTATTTATCTGCTGTAAATTTATTTCTTTTGTCGTCGTATTAGTTTCCCAATCGGCATTTAAACCGATTAAGTTCTCTGATCGTTTCCACTGCGCTAGGGCTTTAATCCCTGCAAGTGGTATCAGAGCCATGCCTCGGGAGTAGCCATGTCGGATAGAATCCTCGGGTGCCGAACAAAGAAGTTGTGAGCCTTTAATAGTCATGGTGGAGATCCGTGGTTGAGCTCTGGGTAGGCGGGTATACTCCGGAGAAGAGGAGTCGTCTGGATAAGAGCAAGAACTCTCGATAAAGCGGTGAAGCCCAGAGAGTTGGACGGATAGATGACTAGTTGAGGGGAGGCTCGGTGGTACTTTGTTCGAGGGGAGGATTGTTGGGAGTGCGACCAAAGTCCCACATCGGCTAGATAAGGGGATGATCATGGGTATATAAGGGAGGACTAGTATCTCCATTGGTATGATGCCTTTGGGGTGATCCAAAAACAAAGCCATGAGGGCTTATGCCCCAAGTGGACAATATCATACCATTGTGGAGATATGTGTGTGTCTGGTAGTCCCTTACAGTGTTGACATAAGTGAAGAGAATCTGCATTTCTAGCAACCTCAATACCGAGAAAATAAGAAAGACCACCCAAATCTTTTAGTGCAAACAACTTATTTAACGAAGTAATAAACTGCTGGATCAACAAAGGACTATTCCCAGTGACTATAATGTCATCCACGTAGACTAAGACAACAACAAAAACAGAATCCTTTTTGAAGAAAAACAGAGAAGTATCACATTTAGAAGCTGAAAAACCCCATTGCAACAAACATGAACCGAGTTTCAAGAACCACTCTATAGGGCTTTGTTTCAAACCATATAACGTCTTTTGTAATTTTCAAACATGATGAGGTCTTTCTTGATCCACAAAACCGGGTGGTTGAACCATATAAACATCTTCATGTAACTCACCGTTGAGAAAGGCATTATGAACGCCAAGTTGCTTGATCACCCACCCAAAACGCACAGCTAAGGCCAAAAGAATTCTAATGCTGGCTGGTTTAACTACCGGAGAGATAGTTTTAAAGTAGTCAATTCCATGGATTTGATCAAAGCCACGAGCAACAAGTCTTGCCTTATACCGCTCAACAGATCCATCCGGTTTTAACTTGATACGATACACCCATTTGCAACCTACAAGCTTGTAATTAGGAGAGTTGGGAACAAGAGACCAAGTCTGATTTTGAACCAATGCCTTGTATTCTTTGTCCATGGCATCTCTCCATTCAATACTCTCTATCGTCGTTTTGAAACAAGATGGTTCAACCAAGGGCGAGGTGGGGCTAGAAGGTGAGGATCATGCCAACCAACATTTGGGTTTAAAAATATCGGCTTTGGAACGAGTCACCATTGGATGAATGTTGGTTGGGGTAGAGTCGGTAGGCAGAGGAAAGGTGGCTGGGATGTTAGAAGCTGGAGGTGAGGAAGTACTAGCTGAAGGGGTAGAGAAGGCTGGGAGATTTGGAGAAAATGTGGGGGGATTGGAAGAATGTGGGGACTGGTGGTGAACCAAGGAAAAGGTAATGGGGCAAATCCAAGGGAACAGATAAAGAAACAGAAGATGGTGCGGAAGCAAATGGTGTAGCAAGTGAGGAAACCTGGTGAGACTTAGAGGCAGGTGACAGAGATGAAGCAGACTCATCAACAGAGGGAAAGGAAGCCGGAGGCAGAATGAAGGGAACATGATGGAAGAAAGAATGATCAAGAGGATTGGATTTAACAGGACCAAAAGAGAAAGAACGTTGAGTATAAGGAAAAATGGTTTCATTAAACACAACATTTTGTGATACAAACAAGCGGCCAGAAATGGGATCAAGACACAAATACCCTTTGTGATTGGAGCTATATCCAATGAAGAGACATTCAATAGAACGAAATAACAGCTTATGATCATTGAAAGGTCTAAGAAATGGAAAACAAGCACAACCAAAAGCTTTTAAAAGTGAGTAGTCAGGAATTCAACCATAAAACAGGTGGTAAGGAGACTGAGAAGAGAGGACAACAGTTGGTAACCTATTTATAAGGTATACTGCAGTTTGGAAAGAAAAACTCCAAAAAGATAATGGAAGACCCGAATGTGCAAGCAAAGCAAGACCAATTTCTACAACGTGACGATTTTTTCTTTCAACTCGACCATTTTGCTGTGGGGTGTAAGGACAAGAAATACGATGGTGAATGCCATTTTCTGAAAGAGAAGGAAAAAACGAGCTCCATTAACTGAAAATTGAGGGGAAGGACCCCATACATCCGACTGAACTAATGCAAAAGGCTCACAAGACTTAGTTTCAACTAAAGAAAATGGAAGACGATGACTCTTTGCTAACTGACATGAATTACAATACACATAAGACTTTGAAGAGGAAACACCACACAAAGATAAAACTTGCTACAAGGTGGAAGCTGCAGGATGACCTAAGCGAAGATGCCAACAAGAAGAAGCTTGCACAACAGACAAAAAAGCAACAAGAGACGAACCATGACAAGACTCAGCAGAAGGATAGGAAGAAGACAATTTGTATAAGCCATCTTCAAGTGTGGCCTTGAGGAGAGTTGACTTGGTTTGAAGATCCTTAACAAGAAAGAAAGAAGCATAGAACTCAACATAAGCCTTATTATCACGACATTAGCGAGCAACACTAACTAATTTCTTTGTTATGGTAGGAGTATGAAGTACATTATGAAGCAAAATAGGTTTGGGAGATGAAATAAATAAAGAGCCAATATTATAGATAGGAATTTGCATACCATTGCCAACTATTATTTGATCACCACCAATATAAGCCATTGGATTTGAGAGTGAAGATATATCCGGTGTCATATGATGTGTAGCTCCCGAGTCAAGAAACCATGACTCATCCGGATGAGAGAATTCAGTTGGATGAATGGAGGCAGTGTCTGAAAAAGTCTGGGTAAGTTGAGAGGTATTATAGACAGGAGGTTGGGTGGTATGAAGCAAGGCCTAAGGTTGAGGAGGTGGGGTTTGATAAGCTAGTTTGGTTCTCTGGTGACAAATTAGAGCAGTATTCCCAAATTTGCCACAGATTTGGCACTGAGGTCTCGAAGAGTTTGGTTTATTTGTCCACGGAGTAGATGTTTGAGGTTTGCCAAGTATGCTGGGAGAAAAGGTTGGTTGGGGAGGTTGAAAATGGGAGGAAAATGAGGGTTTATTAAAAGTATTAAAGTGGGGTTGAGTCTTGTTAACAGCACAACGACCAGAGGAATGAATAACAGTGATATTATTGTTTCTCATGGTCCTCACAACTCGTGGTGTGGTACTATGTATGTCTACCAACAACTGCCAATTGGTGAAGTTGGAAAAGATTCTGATGGTCAACACTACAAATTAGCTAAACCTGATTAGCTTTGATTGAATGACTAATAATTAATAAAAGTTAGGGTATGTTTGGTTTAACTTTTCAAGTGTTTAATTTTGAAAAAAAAAAGTCATTTTGAAAGAAATTGTAGTGTTTGGCAACCAAGTTGTGGTTTTGATTTTGACTTTGATTGGAACCAAGTTGTGGTTTTAAGTAGACGATGCTTTCACGATGATTGGACAAGAATATTAAAAAAATTTGGGAGGTAAACGAAAACGTCTCCTCTCTTAGTCCTTTCCATGCCGACAAAGCAATCCTCTACCTCCGAAACCCTGATTATTCCCATCTTCTTTTCAAAAATAAGGGATGGGTCACAGTGGGCAATTTTTATGTTAAGTTTGAACGATGGGACTCTGAAATGAATGCCTCTCCTAAACTTGTTCCCAGTTACGGCGGATGGGTGAAGTTCCGGGGAATCCCACTCCATGCGTGGAATATGAAAACTTTTATTCAGATAGGGGAAGCTTGTGGGGGCTTTATTGAGGTCTCAAAAAAACTATGCGTAAACTGGATCTTATCGAGGTTGTCATCAAGATTAAAGATAATTTATGTGGCTTCATTCCGGCCGCAATCAGAATTACAGATAATCAAAGGGAATGCTTCACAGTTCGTACAGTGTCGCCGGACAAAGGAAAATGGATGGTTTGCCGAAACCCTAAGATATATGGAACATTTACTCGAGAAGCGTCTTTGGAATATGATGAATTTGACATCAAATCCGAATCATTTTTGTTCAGTGGAAATGAGGCATGCACAGTGATGAATATAAATTCTCAGTCAGATTCCTTAAATGGTGGTGAGGCCCTCAACGCTACTGCCCCTGCCCGAACCTCTAAGAGGTCTCTACCAGCTGCCACGTCTATGAAAGATAAGGGGAAAAAGATCAAGTTAAGAGGAGGATAGTCAGCTTGATGCTTTTTCAAAAAAGAGGGTTTCTTTCATCTCTCCAAAGAACAAAACGGTTTACTTTCAACCCGATCACGTGCCGACAAAGTCAACTCCTCACTTGGGCAGACAAAAAGGACCTCGTCGTCTAGCCGTTTGATTGGATCTTCTAATCCAAAGCCCATACGGAGTACAAGTATTCAAATCAGGGAACCAAAAATCTACATGCCGAAAATCACTCCATCCACGGTTCAGAAGGGAGATTCCCATGGGGCCCCTATCAATGAGGAATTTATGTTAACTGTTGATTTGGGCTATCTTTCCCCTATATCCGACACTCCTATCCCAAGCCCAGAATCCACTCCATCTCCAATGGCGAAGCTGCATGAAGAGACTCGTTCGGGTATTGCTCAGGATAGTTTGAAAACTCTTCTCCAACCGGAGGGCCATGCTCCGAGGCAACCACTTAGAGGAGTTTTTCAGGAATCTAAAGACTGTGAGATTACAAATCTACAGGGCAAACAAGCAGACGATCAAGCTTTTAAAAAGCAGTTGAATGAATGGCTTATCGAAAATAGCTTTTGTCTTGTTCCCACTAAATGTATTTCTGATCATGTTGTAAACAGCCATGAGGCTATGGGGCCAATTGATAACTCATGAAAGTTCTCTCCTGGAACATTAGAGGGTTAGGTTCACCCTCAAAAAGAGCTTTAATAAAAGACACAATTCTATATCTCTGTCCCGATATTGTGATTTTAACTGAAACAAAAGTGAGTTCTGCCTCTAAAAAGCTCATTAAATCTCTTTGGAGCTCCATCAGTATTAATTGGGCTTGCTTGGAGGCCTCAGGTCGGTCTGGAGGGATTATTATTCTCTGGGACGAATTAAATATGTCTGCAAAGGAGATTTTAACAGGTGTATATTTCCTCTCCATTAATTTTTCTCTGGCAGACGGGTTTTTTTGGTGGCTTTCGAGCATTTATGGCCCTACTAGCAGGTGCCAAAGACATTTCTTTTGGAATGAACTCTATGATCTCGGCAGCTTATGCAATGAATGCTGGTTGTTGGGTGGAGACTTCAATGTCTTTCGTTGGACCTCTGAAACTTCCTCCTCAAATCCGGCTCTAAAAAGCATGATTAATTTTAATAAGTTCATTCAAGCCTCCTCTCTGATTGATCCTCCCCTCATTAATGGGAGCTTCACTTGGTCAAATATGAGACAGCAAGTTGTTACATCTAGACTGGACAGGTTTTTATATTCTCATGATTGGGCTTTAAAATTTATGGATCATCAAACTAGAAGGATTGGCCACATAACTTCTGACCATTTTCCTATTGTCCTCGAAAATCCGGATGTGACCTGGGGCCTTAGTCCATTCAGGTTTGACAATTATCTTCTTAAAGAGGGCCTTTTCATAAAAAACATTGCTCCTTGGTCGAATTCCACCTCTCAGGATGGTTTCTCGGGATATTCTTTTGTTAGAAGGATCAAGCAACTTACGGGCTTCATCAAATCTTGGAAGAAAAATAATGTGGACTTCATCAAGAATCGTAAACCATTTTTTTAATAAATGAAATGATTATCAAGAGTGGAGAGAAAAGAAAAAAAAAACTCTTTATTGCTCTGATACCATATCAAGAGTGGAGATAAAAGAGTATCGTTATCCAGAAATCAACTAACTAGCAGCAAACACAAACACCAGAGCATTCAACCGATGACAATTAACCGAATTAATCCAGCCAACAACATTCAGCAGAACACAAAACCAATGCCAGCAATTATCAAAGTCCTCAAACTCAGATAAACAGCATAGATAAAGTTCAGGAGAAATATAAAGAGGATAGGGAAAGAAGTAGACACAGAGTTTTATAGTGGTTCATTCCAAATTGGAACTACATCAACTTTATGCCATTTACTATCTTTCTCACAAGGCTACACATACAGAGATAAGACACTTGAGGATCAATACAGACTCAACACTTATACGATCTCACCTGGATCGATCAGCCTGAATATACAACCTCAAATGACAATCAAGAAGAAGGAGAAGAAGACTATCCCAGAAACACTGCGCATCAGCTTTTCCCTTCGTCTTCACACTCAGCCTTTCTCTCGCACACTATGCTCTCACTCATAATTGTAGCAGCAAGGCTCGATTGAATTTATCCCTCTCTCTGATAACTGAATTGGGCCCACACAATCAGGGCATTTTATTCTCCCTCACATGCTTCAACACCTTCCCTTTTTCAGACTCCTAACGAACTGTACGAAATGAAAAGGGATTCTTACTTGGATTTTATGTCATGACTCCAAATCCATATCACCAGCTGACTCAACTCAATTCCAGCTGACAGAGATGAATAAAAGACCACCTGGGACCCCACTGACTTAGATAGTAAAATTATAACAATTCTCCACCTTGCTAACTAAAGTCAATACACAGTAACCTTATAAACATTTTGAGAAAAGAAGTAAACTATACAGTAAATGGCCTTTCACATCAAATTTTTCAGAGTTTCACTTGAGGAAGAGACTTTGTCAATCCATCAACAGAATATTCACTTGAAAGGATCTTCTTCAGCTTGATCTTCCCTTCAAGAATGATGTCTCTAATGAAGTGAAATGATAGCGAGCATAGCTAGCTATCTTTACCTATTTAATTTAGCTAGTCTTTGATGATTATTGGCCATTTTATTGCACTTTAATGTTTATTTTGTAGGAAAAGGTTGATTGGAGCTAAAATGCAATAGTGGAGTTAATCGGGTGCTCGGGACGCGAAAAGATGCAAAGGAAGGAAAAGAATCAAAAGGGAAAAAAGTCAAAATTCGGTCAAAAGGTGACTAGCGTCGAGACGCTAGCCCTTAGGCGTCTCGACGCTAGCATTCCATATCAGAATAGGCGCGAAATCGTCACAGCGTCTCGACGCTGCGACCTTAGCGTCTCGACGCTACCGTAATTTCCTTTCCAGAACGCGCGTGTTTAGAGGCAGCGTCGAGACGCTACGATGAAATTTCAGAATAAATAGTTCTTTTTGGCTAGGTTTTTGGGGGAACCAATTTTGGGACTTCTTAGAGCCGTAAACAGGGGAAAAACAGAGCAATTCAAGGCTGAAGCAAAGGGGAAAATTCGGAAATCAACCCATTGTTCGTGGGGATCGTGACGGGGACGTTCGGTCTCGGCCTACAACGAGTTTACTTCTTCTTTCCTCACTTTAGTTAGATTTTTATGGCTTTTACATGTTTAGTTGAGCTTGTAATTTTAATCATGAGTAGCTAAACTTTTAAGCTTAGGGATTGATGGAGTTGATTGTGTTTATGGATTGATTTGTGGTTTAAGTTGTGCAATGTTATTATGTTTGTAATCTTGATTTAATGCTTTCAATTAATTGGCCATTAGTTGAATGATTTAAGTTTCGAATCTAGCTCGGGAGAGGGGATTTGATGTAGACTTACTCAAGATTGCATGACTAAAGTTTAGTTTCTAATTCGTGACGGTTTTAGATTAACTTTAGAATTGGTTAAAATATCTAATTGCCTTGCATGATTAATAAACTTAGATAGGGATATCAAGTTGGTTAATTTGCATGAGAATCAATTATACTCGGGAGAGGTAGTTGTGATTAAAGGGTCTTTGGCTCATAATTTCATTGTGCATAATAACTTATTCCTTAAAATCAATCCTAAACTAAATCGGCGAAATCAATTCCCTAAGTAGTTTTCCCAATTGAAATTCCACACTTTTTACTTGCTTTGATTTGGTTTTCTTATCATTCATTCATCACTTTTTAATCCCTAAATAAAATTGGACAAGATAATTCACAATACTTGATTTGCTTAAAAATCCAATCCAGAGGACGACACTCGTTTATACGAACTCTTTATTATTACTTGACCCGTGCGCTTGCGGTTAGGAAAAGTCCACATCAAGTTTTTGGCGCCGTTGCCGGGGATTGGCACATTTAGCTAGATTGATATTGTGAAAAAATTGTTTGATCTTAATTTAGGGTGTATTTTTACTTTTCTAGGTTGATTGCATTTTTCCTTATTTGTTCTTCTTTCCATATATATTTTTTTTTTTTAGTTTAGGTTGTTTGATTTTTTTCCATAGATAGATTCTTTTTCCTTTTTAGTGTTTTCTTTCCGTTTTAGATTAGTTTTTCCTTATTTGTTAGATTCCTTATTTGTGTTTTGCCATATTTATTTTGCATTCCATATTAGGCTATTTTGTTTCCTTTTCTAGATTATATTTTCCATATTTAGATTAGTTGTTTTCTTTTCTTTATTTTCTTTCCATAATTGTTTTCTTTCCTTTTTAGGGTAGATTTGTTTTTTGTATGCGTAGTAGTAGAGAACTGATACCGTTGGATCCCGAGATTGAAAGAACAATTCATAGGCTTCGAAGGGAAAATAGAGAAATTATTCAGATGGCTGACCAAAATCCACCTGAGGAGCCTAGGCCTATTAGAGACTACTTCCAGCCCGTGTTTCAGGGGCAACAATCGGGGATTGTCTATGCCCCGATAAATGCCAACAACTTTGAGCTGAAGACCGGTCTCATTCAGATGGCTCGAGATTGTGCTTATAGAGGATCGCCCACCGAGGATCCAAATTCTCATCTTAAATCATTTTTGGATATTTGTGGGACGGTAAAAATTAATGGAGTTTCTGAGGATGCTATTCGCTTACGTTTATTTCCCTTTTCTTTGCAGGATAAAGCACGAGATTGGTTGCAGTCCATTCCCCCTGGGAGCATCACCACCTGGGATGCTTTGGTCCAGGCCTTCCTGAAGAAATTTTTCCCTCCTGCAAAGACGGTCAAGCTGAGGACCGAGATTGGGACATTCCAACAACAATATGATGAGCAGTTGTTCGAGGCTTGGGAGCGATTCAAAGAGTTGTTGAGGAAGTGCCCTCAGCATGGCTACCCCGACTGGCTCCAGGTTCAATTGTTTTATAATGGTTTAACTCCTAGTACAAAAACGATTGTTGATGCAGCTGCAGGTGGGACTCTATTGTCCAAGACCGTGGAAAATGCTCGAACATTATTAGAGGATATGGCCACCAACATTTATCAGTGGCCATCTGAGCGGTCTGCACCTAAAAAGATTGCTGCTGGAGTGTTTGAGGTTGATAAAGTAAGTGCACTCCAGGCCCAGATGACCTCTCTTGCTAATGCTTTTATGAAATTTTCAGGTACAGGGAGTGCACAATCAATTGAATCAACTGCTGCTTTGGCATCTAGACCTCAGGAGGAGGCCATCGAACAGGTTCAGTATGTATCAAATTCTAATTTTAGGGGATATAATAATAATTCTACACCTACACATTATCACCCTAACAATAGGAACCATGAAAATTTCTCTTTTGCCAATACTAAGAATGTTCTTAATCCCCCTGGTTTTGTCCCTCAAACTCAAGAAAATAAAAAGTTAGAAGATCTTGTTGGAGCTTTCATTGCAGAGTCTAGTAACAGGACAACCAAATTGGAGGAGGCAGTCATCGCCATCAACTCAACAGTGAATGGCCACAGTGCTGCCATCAAGAACATTGAGACTCAGCTGGGGCAGTTGGTAAGTGTTGTGAGCACCATGAATAAAGGTAAGGCCCCAGCTGAGCAAGAGAAAACCCAGATGGAGTACTGTAAGGCAATCACTATGCACCAGGAGGAAGTTGAAGAGGAGCCTGAGTCTGAGGATTATGACACTCCTACTGGAGAAGCTGAGGAGGACACATCATCTGATGAAACTGAAAAGCCTGAACTTGAGCCTCCTATTCCTTCTCCTCCCTTGATGGTCCTCAAAGAAAAGAAGAGAAAAAAGAAAAAGAAGAATAATCAGGTTCAGTTTGACAAGTTTATGAATGCTTTTATGAATCTGAACATTAATATTCCTTTTGCAGAGGCATTAGAGATGCCCCAGTATAACAGGTTCATGAAGGAGTGGTTAGCAAAGAAGCGAAAGGAAAAGAAGGTTGACACGGTATATCTTGCTTCCACATGCAGCACCAGAGTACAACAGAAGGTACCTGAAAAAGTAGCAGATCCAGGGAGTTTTTCTGTTCCTTGCAGTTTTGGTACTTATTCTTTCAGAGCATTATGTGATTTAGGTGCTAGCATTAATATTATTCCTCTATCTTTATGCAAAAAGTTAGACATAGGTGAGATTAAATCTACTCCTGTAAAGCTCCAATTGGCTGATCAGTCTGTGGTTAGACCAGTTGGCATTGTAGAAAATGTTTTAATCAGAGTAGGTAGATTTTTCCTCCCTATTGATCTGTATGTTATGGACATGATAGAAAATCCTTCAATGCCTGTCATACTAGGAAGACCATTCCTCGCTACTGGGCGAGTGATTATTGATATTGAGCGCCGGGAGCTCACTCTTAGAGTCAGGAACGAAAAAGAAATTTTTAAAGCAGTGGAAGACTCTAAAGAACAATCTGAAGTGCTTTTCATGGGCTACAAGAAAGGTGCAAGAAAGAGCACCTCTGTTGGATTCACAGAAAAGAAGCCTCCTTGAAGCACGGTCAACACGTCGAGCTAATGACGTTAAACAAGCGCTTATGGGAGGCAACCCAAGTAAGTTAGTTGTGTCTTTCTTTTGAGTTTTATTTATTGTTTGTGTTTGTTTTGTAGGTCTTGTTATCTTTCTCTCCTTTGCTTTCAAGCTTTCAAGATTCCAAGCTTTCAGTCAAGAAGTCATCATTATTCCAGGCCAGTATTGTTCACTCCTTTCATTATTTTATTGTTCTCATGCTTGTTTATGCCTTATTTTCTTTATACATTGAGGACAATGCATGTTTTAAGTTTGGGGGTGGATAAGCATGTTTGTGGAGCCCTTGAGCATCTGAGTTCGGGCTATAGTTTTGAGCTCTCTTTGAATTATGCATATGGTTGTTGTCTGGATGTATTTTTGCATGATTATGATGTCCTAGGATAGGCTTTCTTGTCGATTTTCAAGCTTGTGATGAGTTGTAAGCATGAGTGCCCAAAAAGGGAGATTTTTTAAAATTTTTCTAGGAGATGGCTTGCATGAGTAGAGTATTTGTCTGGGCTAAATTTTGATTTGAATGCTTAGGAGCGAATTATTGGGTTCATATGCTTGTTGTCACCTCGATAGGTGTAGGGTAGAGCTAAAAAGTTAATGTTTTGCAAATTAGCATGTTTGATCTTGCTTAGGAGGAAAGAAAAGAATATTTGCTATTTATGCTCATAAAGAAAAAATCATTCTTGTTGTTACTGTTGAAAAGAAAATTATTATGCCATGGCCTGTGCACAGTTTGCAATGTTTAATAAAGATTAAGGCAAAAAGAGCTACCCCTGTTGTGATCAGTTAGGCCAACCAGAGAAAACTCAGGTTAAGGGTCCCTGCAATGGGTGTGTGAAAGCTAGTGCCACATATACATGCTTCATTTAATTGTTAATTAAAAGCACCTAAGTATGGAGAAAAACAAACTAATTTGTTCCATTAACTCATTAGTGAAACCTTAGTGCCAGTGTAGAGGGAAGATGAGCTGAGAGTTTAATAATCCAATCCCGGGCTAGTAGAGTCTGATCTTGTTGAGTTAGATCTCGCTTGTGCAAGTTAATTTTGGAAAAATTTTAATTTGTCTCTCTCATTGGTCCTTGTGTGCATGTCTCTTACTTGCTTGGTTATTGACTTTTGAGCCTTGAGGATTGAGTTATGATTATAGCATCCATTCTTCTACTGTATGTTTGATTTGTAGTTTGCTCGAGGACTAGCAAAAGCTTAAGTTTGGGGGTATTTGATAGCGAGCATAGCTAGCTATCTTTACCTATTTAATTTAGCTAGTCTTTGATGATTATTGGCCATTTTATTGCACTTTAATGTTTATTTTGTAGGAAAAGGTTGATTGGAGCTAAAATGCAATAGTGGAGTTAATCGAGTGCTCGGGACGCGAAAAGATGCAAAGGAAGGAAAAGAATCAAAAGGGAAAAAAGTCAAAATTCGGTCAAAAGGTGACTAGCGTCGAGACGCTAGCCCTTAGGCGTCTCGACGCTAGCATTCCATATCAGAACAGGCGCGAAATCGTCACAGCTTCGAGACGCTGCGACCTTAGCGTCTCGACGCTACCGTAATTTCCTTTCCAGAACGCGCGTGTTTAGAGGCAGCGTCTCGACGCTACGATGAAATTTCAGAATAAATAGTTCTTTTCGGCTAGGTTTTTGGGGGAACCAATTTTGGGACTTCTTAGAGCCGTAAACAGGGGAAAAACAGAGCAATTCAAGGCTGAAGCAAAGGGGAAAATTCGGAAATCAACCCATTGTTCGTGGGGATCGTGACGGGGACGTTCGGTCTCGGCCTACAACGAGTTTAATTCTTCTTTCCCTCACTTTAGTTCGATTTTTATGGCTTTTACATGTTTAGTTGAGCTTGTAATTTTAATCATGAGTAGCTAAACTTTTAAGCTTAGGGATTGATGGAGTTGATTGTGTTTATGGATTGATTTATGGTTTAAATTGTGCAATGTTATTATGTTTGTAATCTTGATTTAATGCTTTCAATTAATTGGCCATTAGTTGAATGATTTAAGTTTCGAATCTAGCTCGGGAGAGGGGATTTGATGTAAACTTACTCAAGATTGCATGACTAAAGTTTAGTTTCTAATTCGTGACGGTTTTAGATTAACTTTAGAATTGGTTAAAAGATCTAATTGCCTTGCATGATTAATAAACTTAGATAGGGATATCAAGTTGGTTAATTTGTATGAGAATCAATTATACTCGGGAGAGGTAGTTGTGATTAAAGGGTCTTTGGCTCATAATTTCATTGTGCATAATAACTTATTCCTTAAAATCAATCCTAAACTAAATCGGCGAAATCAATTCCCTAAGTAGTTTTCCCAATTGAAATTCCACACTTTTTACTTGCTTTGATTTGGTTTTCTTATCATTCATTCATCACTTTTGAATCCCTAAATAAAATTGGACAAGATAATTCACAATACTTGATTTGCTTAAAAATCCAATCCAGAGGACGACACTCGTTTATACGAACTCTTTATTATTACTTGACCCGTGCGCTTGCGGTTAGGAAAAGTCCACATCATGAAACCTCACGTCTATGTTCTTGGTTCTTTCATGAAAGGTTTGATTCTTTGACAGGTACACAGCAGACTGACTATCACAGTGACCTTCAAGCTGCTCATTCAGGTCTTCTCCAAACTCTTCAACAAGTTCATTCAACCACAATCCCTCTTTGAATGCTTCAGTAACAGCCATATACTCGGCTTCAGTGGTTGACAATGCCACAATTGTTTGAAGAGAGGATTTCCAGCTTACTATGTTTCCAAGCAAGGTGAAAATCAATCTGGTTAAGGACCTCCTCCTATATCAATCAGTTGCATAATCTGCATCAACAAAACCAGTTAGTTTAACATATTTAAAAACCGCATTTGTATACAAGAGACCATAGGAAGTTGTCCCTTTTACATATCTCAACAACCATTTTACAGCAGCCCAATGTTCTCTCCCAGGATTGGCCATATATCTACTTACAACACTAAGACCGTGTGCAAGATCTGGTCTAGTACACACCATGAGGTACATCAAGCTGCCAACCGCGTTTGCATAAGGTACAGACTCCATGGCACTCTTTTCTTCTGGTGTTTTAGGACATTGGTGCATTGAGAGTTTAAAATGGTTAGCTAAAGGCACACTAACTGGTTTGCAACATTGCATATTAAATCTGGACAGCATCTTCATTGCATAACTTTCTTGAGATAATTTCAGAGTCCCCTTCTCACAGTCCCTTATAATATCTATCCCAAGAATCCTTTGAGCTTTTCCTAAATCCTTCATTTCAAAAGCTCCCTTAAGGTCCTCTTTTAACCTTTCAATTTCTGTTCTGTCTTGGCTAGCAACTAACATGTCATCAACATATAAAAGGAGATAGATGGATGGTTTCTGTTTTGAATGCTTGAAATAAACACAGTGATCCATATTACTCCTAATGAACCCACAAGATATCATAAAGGCATCAAATTTCAAGTACCATTGTCTAGGTGCTTGTTTCAAGCCATACAACGATTTCTTCAACAAACATACCTTGTTCTCGATTCCCTTGACAACATAACCTGGTGGTTGTTGCATATAAATTGTTTCTGCTATCTCACCATGAAGGAAGGCCATTTTGACATCCATCTGATCCAACTCCATGTCATGAGCTGTAACAAGAGATAACAATACTCTTATTGATGAGTGTCTTACCACTGGTGAAAATATCTCATCATAATCAATACCCTCCTTCTGAGTATATCCTTTTGCCACTAAACGGGACTTAAAACGGGGTGGTTCATTTGAATCTACACTTTTTTTAAGCTTGTATATCCATTTACATCCAACAAGCTTCTGGTTCAGTGGTCTCTCCACCAAATCCCAAGTGTTATTGTTCAACAATGAATCCATCTCCTCATCCATGGCACTAAGCCATTTACCACTGTCTTTGCTGCTTACAGCTTTTGTATAATTGAGGGGTTCAACATCTACTTGGTCTTGCTCAACATTTAAAGCATAGTGTACTAGATCAGCTCTTGCATATCTAGAGGGTGGTCTGATTTCTCTTCTCTCTCTATCACGTGCTAGGTAATAGTTTTGCAGATTTGTAGTTTCAGAGGTACTGCTCTCAGGTTGCAACACAGTAGGTGTTTCACTTACTGTTTGTTCAGGTACAGCTACAGGGGATACACGGTCAACTTCAAGATCCATTTCCACTGTAACATTTTCAACAGTAGGTGAGTTTTGCTCTGTTCCTTCTGATTTATACTCAATAGTTAACTCATCAAAAGTCACATCCCTACTTATTATACACTTTTCTTCACACTTTTCAATACACCATAACCTATATTCCTTCACTCCTTGAGGATAACCTAGAAATATGCATTTCTTAGCTCTATTATCTAGTTTTCCATCTCTTGAATGTGCATAAGCCACATATCCAAACACCCTTAGGTTACTTAAATCAGGAGGATGTCCAGACCATCTTTCTAAATGAGTTTTTAGTTCAATAGCAGAGGAAGGACAATGATTGATATGGAGTTTTTCTTTGGTAAATGGGCATTAGACATTAAGCACCTTATCCTCTCTAACAAGGTTCTATTCATCCTTTCAGCAAGGCCATTTTGTTGAGGTGTTCCTCTTACGGTCAAATGGCGTTGCATTCCTTCTTTTGCACAATATGCTTTGAACTCATTACTTAAGAACTCAAGGCCATTGTCAGTTCTTAATGTTTTTACCTTCCTCTCTGTTTGTTTTTCAACAAATGTTTTCCACTGTACAAAGGTTTGAAAGGTTTCATCCTTGGATTTTAGCAAATATGTCCATACTCTCCTAGAATAATCATTTATAAGGGACAAAAAATACCGTGCTCCACCCATTGTTGGAGTCTTTTCTGGCCCCCATAAATCAGCATGGATATATTCTAAAATACCCTTTGAAACATGCTTACCCTTCCCAAACGAAACTCTAGTTTGCTTCCCATATATACAGTGCTCATATGTACCCAAGGTTCCGATTAAACTTTTCCCAAGCAGCCCTTGTTTATTCAACAACTTCACTCACGTGACCAAGCCTATTATGCCAAAGTTTAATCTCCTGTTGTTCTTTTTGAGATTACAAGGCAGTGGTACCAACAACGGTGTTTCCTTCCAGGATATATAACCAATTTTGTAACCTGCCTCTAACTTTAACCATGGCACCTTTAATTATTTTGATTGTTCCATTTTCAAGCTTACACACGTAACCAGCCCTATTAAACACTCCCAGAGAAAAAAGGTTCATCTTGAGATCAGGCACATACCAAACCGAAGTTAACTCACGCACTTGGTTATCAAACATTTTTACTTGTATTGTGCCTATCCCAACTACACTGCATTCTTGGTGATTACCTATCAGCACTTTCTCACCTTGTATCTCTTATAAGTTTTGAAACCAGTGTTTATTAGGGGTCATGTGAAACGAACAACCTGAATCAAGGATCCATTCAGTATTAAAGTTTCCCTCAGAGACAGTTAAGACCTCAGCTGTTTCATAATTTTCTGTGAGGTTTGCATTATGAGTTTCTTCTTCTTTTCTAGATTTATTTTTCCTTTTGTTTTTAAGCTCATAGGAATTTCTCCTTATATTCCCTTCTTTATGACAGTAATAGCATCTTTTAACCTTACCTTGTGACTTAGATCTACCACGGCTATTTCCCCTCTGATTTTTCTTTTCTGTTCTACCTCTGGAGAACAATGCTTATGCTTCTTTTCCTTTTCCCTTTCTCATTTCAAGATCCCTAGATCTTAAGGCATTCATCACAATGTCTAAAGTTAAAGTATCTCTCCCATATCTTATTGCTGTTTTAATTTCATTGAAAGACTCTGGCAGTGAGTTTAGAAGGATTATTGCAAGGTTTTCATCTGAAATCTTTTCTTCTATGTTGTTCATATCCAAAACAATTCTATTAAAGTCATCAATGTTCTGTTCCAAGTCTTTAGATGCATCCATTTTAAACCCAAAGAATCTCTCTTTGATATAAAGCTTATTGGTCAAGGATTTGGTGAGATATATCGAGTCCAACTTCTTCCAAAGATCTACAGCAGTCATTGTTTCATGGACTTGCCTAAGGACATTATCGACCAGATATAAGATAATTGTGCTATAAGCTATTTCTTTTATCTCTGTTATCTCCTCTTCCTTTAATGTACCATAATTTGCTTTTTCATCTAAGGCTTTTGCTACTTTTTGTTGAGTTAACAAGGCTATCATCTTCTTTTTCCAAAGGGAAAAATCCCCTTTCCCATCAAAACGTTCAAACTCAAACTTGGCTGACATTTTAAATGAATCGATAACAGCAAGAAGATGAAATAAACAGGCTCTGATACCAAAATGTTATCTAGAAATCAACTAACCAGCAGCAAACATAAACACCAGAGCATTCAACCGATGACAATTAACAAAACTAATCCAGCCAACAACATTCAGCAGAACACAAAACCAATGCCTGCAATAATCAAAGTCCTCAAACTCAGATAAATAGCACAGATAAAGTTAAGGAGAAATATAAAGAGGATAGGGAAAGAAGTAGACACAGAGTTTTATAGATGTTCATTCCAAATTGGAACTACATCAACTTTAGGCCATTTACTATCTTTCTCACAAGGCTACATATACAGAGATAAGACACTTGAGGATCAATACAGACTCAACACTAATACGATCTCACCTGGATCGATCAGCCTGAATATACAACCTCAAATGACAATCAAGAAGAAGGAGAAGAAGACTATCCCAGCAGCACTGCGCATCAGCTCTTCCCTTCGTCTTCACACTCATCATTTCTCTCACACACTATGCTCTCACTCATAATTGCAGCAGCAAGGCTCGATTGAATTTATCCCTCTCTCTGATAACTGAATTGGGCCCACACAATCAGGGTATTTTATTCTCCCTCACATGCTTCAACACCTTCCCTTTTTCAGACTCCTAACTGTTGGGTTTTATGCCCTAAAACTCGTAGATAGTAAATGAAACAAATTAATCGATCTCAATAAAGTGTTATTTGAGTAATTCAGTAATTTGGTTATTGAATAATCGAGTTTGCATTAATAAACCCTAAATCCAATAAACTAAGATCCAAGGTTATTTAGATGAAACTTGGACTAGTATGTGGGGACATACGGGGATCAGTGTCCAAGTAACAACCTAAATGGTCTATAGTATAGGGATAAGGCTGGGTACCTTATCCTGGTGACACTATGTGATACGGCCCACCTTGTATTCGATACAGATGGAATGATCCAAAGCATCCATGTAGGAGACATGCGGGTGGGGGTATCCTATGCAATGAGTTTGCATAAGACCGGACCGCGAAATAGTAACCACTAGATGTAACGCCGTTAACTAGTTTAGGTTTCTATTTCAATAGGATGACCTAGGTAACTGATTGAATATCAGTATAATTGGTAGAATAGTCGCAGATTTAAATCAATCCAAGTATAAACTGATTAAATCAAGTAGTACCTGATGAGTTCAGGGTCGAATCCACAGGGAAATGGAACAAAAAAATTATATATTCACTGATTTAATCTCTCCACATGCTAGGTAAGTAAAGAAAATTGAGTGGTGTAGTTTGAAAAAATAGATGTATTGCGGAAAGAAAATAATATAATTTGAGGAAAGGACTTAAATGCGAAAAATATCAAGGCTATTGCGGTGGCAACCTCATGCGTTCATAAGAGACTTGTAGTGCTAATTTTTGATTAATTGATCCATTAATGCTTAAGTAAGAGAAGAAATCATTAAGTTTTCCTTCCGGTGCTCCTTATGCATTTTAACAATAAACTAGCAAGTGACTCTGTGCCTAGTTTTATGCGTGAAGTTCAGTTCTCGTAATACTTACAAGGGATTGCGTTAGTCATAATGCAATCAAAGCTCAAACATGCAATATCTTTTAGTGGTAATAATTAAATGTTACCAAGACTACATGACATGCGCTAGCTTGTTCTACTTAGAGAGATCCATATGCATTACCTGTCAAGGATTTATCATACTGATACCGCATCCAGCTGGCCAAGCGGGACTTAGCAATAAAAGAATTAACACAACTAAGTAGAAAGCAAACAATGTTTCTATTAAACCAAAAATATGCGCTTACAAGTGATGCTTATCGCCGCATGAGGCGCTTGCGCTAAGCCTTGATGAGAAGATTTAGCTCATGAAAGCAAAACAGATAAACTTGAAAAGATACATTACACACAAGTGTATTCCCCTTTACAGATTTCTGCAGCTCCTCTCTAAGGTTCTTCTTCTCTCTTTTTTTTTTCACCCCCTTCCTTTGAATAAGTGAGTTCTATTTATAGGTGAGGGGAGCAAACTTCTTCAAGTCACCAACGGTCAACTTGCAAGTCCACTTGCGCTAGTTGTGTTCGCGCTTAATCATCATTTAGGCCACTTGCGCCCTTTTTTTTAAACCTCCTTTATCGCCTACTTGTTCTGGCTGCGCCGGCGCTTGTCTTTTCACCCATCTTTTTCTGTCTTTTGATCATCTTGGAAAGTGTGCCTGCGCTGAAAAGATACTTAAAATGTCTAGATTAGTTGCGTTAGTGCTCTGTGTTTATAATTTCTTATCGCATACATGAATATAGCCTTCCGCTTATATCAAAGCACTTTCCCTTTTCTTTATGCGCTAAGATAACGCATTGGAGGCTCTTTTTGCCTTCTTTTAGCCTAAATTTAGAGAGCAAATAACTTGCATTTCGCAAGCAATCAAACCCCCAAACTTAAACTATTGCTTGTCCCCAAGCAATGCCTATTATCTACTTTGCGTGAATTACTTAACTCTTCTATTGCTTGCGATCTTGGCATCCTTCTACTTCTTTTTCTTGTAAGCATTACTCCAGTAGTTTTGACTTTTGTCAAATTTTCTTCATTGCTTAAAGCAGGTTCCTTGCGCTTAGATTCTTCCTTGCCATAACTCAACCATTCTTTGCCTGTTCTGGGCACATACGTTCAACTCTTCCTTTTTTTTTTTTTTTTTTTTTTTTAGAAAGCAAACAATGGATATCAAATGGACATCAAAACGTATACTTTCGTTTTGGCTTACCCACATTTGTGATGAAGGGTATCCAACTACGGGTATTACATTTTTTTACTGCCCTTAACGCTCATAGGATGCGTTTGTCTTCGCGCAGTGGCAAACTATGGGTGTCATAAATGCCCCTGGCTACAAACATGTCGCATTCCTAGAGGAACGCATATGTTATTTATTTAATACTTATGCGCCGACTCCCCCAAACTTAAGATGGACAATGTCCCCTATTGTCCCCCAAACTTACTTTGGAGCGCATTTGACAGAGGAAAATAGACGTGGAGTTGCGGCAAGGTTGAAACTGCGAAGGAATTTGCCTTATGTTCTAAGGAAAATTAAGACAAAGGTTAAATCAAGTGAGGTAATGCGGACAAGAGAAATTAGAAGTCAGATGCGTTGATTAAGACAAAAGGAGTTAACGCAAAGATTTTAAGAGATAAAGAGACATTATTAAGGCAGAGAAAAGTGATAAGAAACATGCGTTGAGATATATTTATGTATTATGATGATGCAATTAAAACACGGCGCATACATGAAGGGAAAACAAAAGAAAGAAAGGAAAGATAATTTAATCCTGCGGTGGTGGAGGTGGTGGTCTAGGGAACCTTGGAACCGGAGGAATGTTTTGTGGACGCATCTGAGAAGGCCCTGCGCCAGCTGGTCTTTGCGTAAAAAGGTTTGGTGCGATAGGCAGGCGGTGGAAAGAGTTGGTCCAATGTGTGAGGAAGAGGAGCAAAGCATTGACTCTTTGCGACAACTCCTCTTGTTGCCTTTGCAGTGAGGCCTGCTGCTGACACAGTCTTTCTTGTTGCAGACGCAGAGGTTCCGTGACTTCTTGGAACATTTGCCGCAGCTCTGAGAAGATGAGGGCTGTGTCTACATTGAGTGGTCGAGCAGATGCGCCTTCGCCTGATGTTGTGGTTTCAGGAGTTTGGTCAGGGATGTCATTGATGCGAGGAGGACTGGGCTGGGTTTCTTCGACAGCAACTTCTTCAGCATGAGTTTCAAAGCAGGGCGGTGAGTGCTGCGCTGGTGGTGGTGGCGGTGGCGCATTTTGAGGCTCATCGCAGACAGTGTTTTCCTGTGCTGGGGATTTTTGTTGATGGCCTTGCGCCGTCTGGCGAGGGTATCTTCCTGCGGTGACCTTGCGCCTTTTCGTTTTCTGCTTCTCAGGCGCTGGTGCAATTGATTCCGCTGCGGGGGCTAAAGGTCTGCGGCTGACACCTTGCAGGCGTCTATCTCGCGTGCCCGTCACACGTGTCCACCATTGCTCGTCAAAATCCTTCCGCATTGTTCTTACTTCTTCATCTGCTGCGGGAAGGAGGTTTGATGCGCGACATAACGAGGTGACGAGGCCAGGACAAAAGAGCGCGCCTCTGGGCTTAGTGGCAGTGTGGCGCAAGGTGTCCACAAGGACTTTCCCTAAGTCAATTGGCGTGCCCTTCATGATGCAGTACACGAGGATCACGCGTTGGAGGCTGAGGGTTGCGTCGTGCGTTGTTGGCATGATGCGGTTTTTGATCCAGTGCATCCACAAAGTTGCCTCGAAATCCAGCAACTGCGATTTCAGGGTCCTCTTTGCGCCATGCCCATCCCATTTAGCCCCAGGACTGGCTACCGCGAGAAGGACTGTGTTGAGGAAGTCTTCATCCAAGCAGTCGAGCAGCCTATTCCCTTCTGCGCTGGGGATGTCCTGCAGCTCATAGACGCTGTTGATGTGTGCTGAGGAGAATGCGATGGCGTGGCCGCGTACAATGACTTCGTCAATTTCATCTCTCCATTGTGCGTGGAAGAACTCATGGACCAACGCAGGAGCGTAAGTTCCCGGATTCTCGCAGACTATTTCCCATTTGCGTTGGGAAATCTGGTCAGTCATTGTCTGCGGTAGGGGGCAACTGAATCCCCTCTCCTCCTGAAATTTTCCCCAGTCCTTTGCTTCGGCCTCGACGCCTACTTTTTGTTTTCCCTTGTCTTTGGCTGAGGTAGGTGCTTTCCGTTTCTTGCCTTGGGTCGCCGCAAGTTCCTCGCTTGGTTCTCTGATGGCGACCCCTGTGGGTTGGATGTTGCGGCGACGTGTGAGGGGGATTTCATCCTCTGAGTCCGACATTTCCATAGCCACTGCGATAGTCGCCAGGTTATGCACTGCGATGGCTGCTGCTTCCTCATTGCTCGGTCCTTCGCCTTTATTTGCTGCGGTGGACTCTGCGGCAGCACGTTCTCGTTCTTCTCTTTGGCGAATTTCATCGCCTTCTTCACCGAGTTCTTGCAGCAAGTCGTTCCATGCAGCGACTTGCTGCTCTGAGAAATGTGGAGGTGAGGAAGTGGTGTTAGATGGGAAACAGGAAGGTGAAGGCTCAATGGAGTGGGCTACGGTAGAGGGAGGGTTTGCGGCTGGAAGCAGGGGAATAGATGGGAATGGAGAGGAAAAAGGAGTGAGGTTTCGAGGGGTGGGAATGCTTGAAGCTGGCTGTAAAGTGATAGGTTGGATGGAGAAGGTGGATGTATCTAGTGGGGCGATGTTGAGTGCCTCAACGCCACCGGAGGTTGAAGGTGCGGCAGGGGTTTGTGCGTTTGAGCTGGTTTGGGGAGGTTCTCCATCTACCACTTCCGGTTCTTCTTCTTCCATTTGTGCAAGGTTTTGGCTGCCCTCTTCTTCATCCGAAGAAATGATCACATCTCTGTTGGTCCTTCGACTTCCGGCGAAGAGATGGCGTCATCCGCATAACCGGCGATGGAGAGATTTTGTGAGTCCGACATGGCTTCTTCGGGAAGGGAGAGGAGAAGATTCAAAAATGGTTTAGGGTTTCTGGTACGAGGGAGGCGCAGAAATGAGGAAGAAGCCAGCAGGGGCTTCTCTTTCTTATAGTTAACGCAAGGCATGCGTCCCTAGGTACTGACAACCTTTCGCATCCCACTAGAGTGGGAAATCATGATTGTTTTGGAGGAATGTGAGCGGTTGCCTTGGGTAATGTGAGAAAAACAGGGGTTAGTGCGCCTCATTAAATGCTAATATGATTATTATCGTGTGAGGTGGAGATGCGGATGCGAGTTGGCCAGCGGTGGGATTTCCTTCTAGACACAAAATTTTCTTAACGCAGCGACTTTTACTTAAACCAAAAACTCATGCGATGAGATTATCTCCTTAAAGCTCAACCTATCAAAAGAACTAGATTATGCGGAAAGGAAATATTTACAACTTCTGACCTGTTAGTGCTCTATGCGCTAGGTCCTGGCGCATTTGAGAGCACTTCTGTTCTGGACCTATCTTGTGTGGCTTCTTCAAGGTGGATCTTTCAGAAGGATTAACTCAACTTCTTTATTCAAAGTTCCTTCGATATATGGTTTTACTCTTTACCCGTTGACTTTGAAAATCCTCTTTCCATCTGTGGAATGCAGGTCTATTGCCCCATATGGATAAACTTTATGAATTATGTAGGGTCCTGACCATCTGGATTTCAGTTTACCTGGAAAGAGTCGTAAACGTGAGTTAAACAATAACACCTTCATACCTGCCTTGAGATCCCTCTTTTGTATCCTGCGGTCGTGCCATAGCTTTTGTTTTTCCTTATTTATCTTGGCATTCTCATATGCATTTCTTCTAAATTCTTCCAATTCTGTCAGTTGACGCAATCGTTCTTGCCCTGCAGCATCTAAGTCAAAATTTAGGCGCTTCATTGCCCAATGCGCCTTATGTTCCAACTCCAATGGTAGATGACATGCTTTTCCATATACCAGCGCATATGGAGATGCACCTATGGGTGTTTTGAATGCAGTGCGATATGCCCATAGCGCATCATCTAGGTTATGCGCCCAATCTTTTCTACTGATATTTACAACCTTCTCAAGAATTCTTTTTATCTCTCTATTTGAGACTTCCGCCTGACCATTGCTCTGCGGGTGGTAAGCTGTTTCGACATGGTGTTTGACATTGTATTTTCGCAATAACTTCTCCATAATTCTGTTTATGAAGTGGGTTCCTTCATCACTAATCAACCTGCGCGGCACTCCAAATCTTGTGAAAATATTCCTTTTTAGGAATTTGGTCACGGTTATCGCATCGTTTCTAACGGAGGCGATTGCTTCTATCCATTTTGTCACATAATCCACTGCGAGGAGAATGTATTGGTTTCCTTGCGATGATGGGAAGGGTCCCATGAAATCAATGCCCCAGACATCGAATGGCTCTATTTCTATTATGTAATTTTGAGGCATTTCATTTCTGGCGCTGATGTTTCCAGTGCGCTGACATCTATCACAACCTTCGACGTGTTTTCTAGCGTCATGAAACAAAGTAGGCCACCAATATCCACTTTGAAGAACTTTGGCCGCAGTTCGTTGACCTCCGAAATGGCCTCCATACGGTGCTTCGTGACAGTCTTTCAATATTTTCAACGCATCGCTATGCCCAACGCACCTTCTGAGAATATGGTCGGGTCCTCTGCGATAAAGACAAGGATCATCCCATAAATAAAATTTTAATTCGTGAAAGAATTTCTTACGGTGCTGCGCTGAGTATTCTTCTGGCAGAATTCCTGCGGCAAGATAATTTGCAATGTCTGCAAACCATGGTTCTTCCTTGTTGATGACGAACAGCTTTTCATCCGGAAATTCTTCTGCGATAGGGACCCTTGGTGCAGCATCTTTCCCATTATCTTCCAGTCGCGACAAGTGGTCAGCAATTAAATTTTCACTCCCCTTTTTGTCTTTGATCTCTAAATCGAATTCTTGCAGCAATAGAATCCATCTAATCAGTCTAGGCTTTGCGTCCTTCTTTGAGATGAGGTATTTTATTGCCGCATGGTCTGTGAAAACTATGACTTTTGAGCCAATCAGATAGGCACGAAATTTATCAAACGCATACACAACCGCCAATAATTCCTTCTCGGTTGTTGTGTAGTTTGTCTGCGCCTCATTTAATGTTCGGCTAGCGTAATAAATGGGGTGAAGATTCCTTTCGTTTTTCTGTGCCAATACTGCACCTACTGCCACGTCACTAGCATCACACATTACGACAAAGGGCTCTTTCCAATTTGGGGTTGCCAAGATAGGTGCACTCACTAACGCATGCTTAAGATTCTCAAATGCTTCAACGCATTCGTTGGAGAATTCAAATTTCCTATTAGCTTCCAGCAATGTGCAGAGTGGTTTCGAGATTTGTGAGAAGTTCCTGATGAATCTGCGATAGAAACCCGCATGCCCAAGAAAACTGCGAACTCCCTTAACAGATGTAGGCGGTGGTAAGTTCTTAATAACATCAATTTTTGCCTTATCTACTTCAATACCTGTGCTTGATATGTGGTGGCCTAAGACAATTCCTTCTTCTACCATAAAATGGCATTTTTCCCAATTCAACACCAGGTTGGTTTCCTTGCATTTTTCTAGTACTTGCTCCAGTTGCTTCAGACAGCTTGTGAAGGACTTCCCATATACTGAGAAGTCATCCATAAAAACTTCCACGGATTTTTCTAGAAGTTCGGAAAAAATCGCCATCATACATCTCTGGAATGTTCCAGGCGCATTACACAGTCCAAAAGGCATCCTACTGAATGCAAAGGTGCCATATGGACAAGTGAATGTTGTCTTCTCTTGGTCTTCTGGTGCAATGGTGATTTGATTATATCCTGAGTACCCATCTAGAAAACAGTAGTAAGCTTGTCCTGCAAGTCTGTCTAACATTTGGTCAATGAATGGAAGAGGAAAATGGTCCTTTTTGGTGATCGCATTCAGCTTGCGATAATCCATGCAGATGCGCCAACCTGTAGTGGTGCGGGATGGAATTAGCTCGTTGTTTGCGTTTGCCACCACTGTCATGCCTCCCTTCTTTGGCACGCACTGAATTGGGCTCACCCATTTGCTATCTGCGATGGGATATATCACACCTGCGTCGAGCCATTTAATTATCTCTTTTCGTACTACTTCCATCATTGCGGGATTTAGCCTTCTCTGTCTCTCAATGAATTCATTAGATTCATCTATCAAACGAATTTTGTGCATGCAATAAGCAGGACTGATACCTTTTATGTCTGCTAAACTCCACCCAATGGCCTCTTTGTGTCTTGCGAGAACTTCCATTAGTAGATGTTCTTGCGATGAGTCAAGCTTCGATGAGATTATTACTGGGAGTGATTCTTTTTCCCCCAAGAACTTATACTTCAAATGCGTTGGCAAGGGTTTAAGCTCTAGCGCAGGAGGTTGCATTATGGAAGGCAAGGCGGGAACTCTTCCTTCCATGTCTAATATGTGGGTCACTTCCTCATGTTGCGACAAGATGCGGGTTCCTCTTTCCTGATCTTCCTTGACTCCTTCTTCTGGGGAACTGGCCGCATTTGAAAGTAACTCTTGCGGAGAGCATATATCCATGCGGGCTATCATGTTGCATTCCTTAGGATCATCAGGATATTTTAGGGAAGAGAGAACATTAAAGACAACCTTCTGATCATTCATGCGCATAGTCAGTTCTCCCTTTTGTACGTCAATCAGAGTCTGTCCTGTGGCAAGGAATGGTCTTCCCAAAATAATGGGAATCTCTTTGTCAGCTTCATAGTCCAAAATGATGAAATCTGCAGGAAAAATAAATTTGTCAACTTTGACTAATACGTCTTCGATCTTCCCCTCAGGGTGGACTACAGATCTATCTGCTAACTGAAGTGTAATAGTGGTTGGTCTTGCTTCTCCGATCCCTAGGCGTTTGTAGACAGATAATGGAATTAGATTGATGCTTGCGCCTAGATCGCATAATGCCTTGCCGACATCAATTCCTCCTATCGAGCAAGGAATTGTGAAACTGCCAGGATCCTTTAATTTTGGGGGAAGCTTGTTGGCAAGTATTGCGCTACATTCACTGGTTAACGCAACCGTTTCAAACTCCTTCCATGGCCTTTTGTTCATCAAGATGTCTTTCAAGAATTTAGCATAGCTTGGCATCTTTTCTAATGCTTCCACAAGTGGGACATTGATATGCAATTCTCGCAAAACATTCAAAAATTTCTTAAACTGAGCCTCATCATTCTTCTTTCGCAACCTTTGCGGGAAAGGTAGCGTGGGCTTGTATGCGTCAGGCTCTTCTTCTACGTGCGTTTTTTTCTTTTCGGATACATCTCCTTGCGTCACTCTTTCTTCAGGCGGCAGGCTGTGCCCTTCTGTGGTTGCACTTTTGCATGGGTCATCTTGTGTTGGTAGAGGTTCATTCACCTGTAATTGTCTTCCACTTCGTAGAGTCACCGCATGGCAGTGTTCTTTCCCTTTTGGATCCTCTGTATTGCTGGGCAATGTTCCTGCAGGCCTGTTTCTAAGTTCTGACGCAAGCTGTCCAACTTGAATCTCTAGGCTGCGGAGAGATGCGGCTTGGCTCTGAACTACTGCGTCATTCTTGGCCATATATTCTTTCTGACTAGTCATGAATTCCCTCATCATGCCTTCTAATGCGTTTGAGGCTGATGCTCTGGAGCTTCCTCCTCCTTCCATGTTGTGCTGGAAATGTTCCTGCACAGATTGGCCATTGTTAGAATTGAATAATCTTGGCACATGATTTATATTACCTTGTTGTTGTTTATTCGCGTTTCCATTCCATGAGAAATTAGGGTGATTTCTCCATCCTGGGTTGTATGTGCTTGAATATGGGTTGTTGCGCGTCACTCCTTGCGCTCCCACATATAGAACTGCTTCTGGGTTTGAAGGACATTGGTCATGCGTGTGTCCTTCACCGCAAATTCCGCATCCAACTGCGTTGAGTTGCGCGATCAAGGGTGCGGTGCTGGCTGTGAGCGCATCCATTTTTAAGGTCAACGCTTCAATTTTTGCGTTTACTGATGTCATAGGCTCTACTTCAAAACTTCCTGAATTAGCCTTAAATGGTCTTCGTCGCCTATCTTCCGCAGATCCCCACTCATAATTATTCCGTGCAATTCGATCTAGAATTTCATGGGCTTCATCATATGTTTTTCTGAGTAGTGCACCATTTGCGGATGAGTCTACCAAGATTTGTGAATTCTTGTTAAGACCCACGTAGAAAGTTTCTAGCTGAATGCACAGTGGTAAACCATGATGCGGGCATCTTTGTAGCAGGCTCTTGAATCGTTCCCAAGCTTCGCTCAATGTTTCATCATCTTGTTGCGCAAATGTCATTATTTCCTTTCTTAATCTGGAGTTTGCGGTAGGTGGAAAATATTTTTCTAGGAATTTTTCTGCCAAAACGTTCCATGTTGCGATGGAGTTTGCTGGCTGTTGATTTAACCATACTTTCGCCGCATCTCTCAGAGAGTAAGGAAATAATATGACCTGAAGCTGTTCTGGTGTAACTCCTGGGATGATAAATTTGTTGCAAATGTCAAGGAATGACTTGAGGTGAGAGTGAGGATCTTCTGATGGACTTCCTCCGAATTGTCCTGCAGCTGTCAACATTTGAAACATAACAGGTTTTAGTTCAAACCTCTCTGTTTCTAGAGTGGGTTGAATTATCCCTGGATTGAAATTGCAATTTGCAGGAGCTGCGTAATCTCTAATTCCTCTGGCCCTATCATCGGCCATTTGGATGGGGTTTAATTGTCTATTTGGTTGGTTTGGTGCTGCCATTTCCTTTGTTTCCCTTCGGGGTCTTTGATTCCTTCTTCTTCTGTGGTATGTTCTATCGATTTCAGGATCTACCTCGAATTCAATCCCTCGGGCGGCACGCATGCAATATCTCTGTTCCTGGAGAAAATGACTCAACAGGAGGCACTGTGAGTATTAATTCAGTGAAAGCTGGAGTAAACTTTTGTTGCCAGATCCCCGGCAACGGCGCCAAAAACTTGATTGAATATCAGTATAATTGGTAGAATAGTCGCAGATTTAAATCAATCCAAGTATAAACTGATTAAATCAAGTAGTACCTGATGAGTTCAGGGTCGAATCCACAGGGAAATGGAACAAAAAAATTATATATTCACTGATTTAATCTCTCCACATGCTAGGTAAGTAAAGAAAATTGAGTGGTGTAGTTTGAAAAAATAGATGTATTGCGGAAAGAAAATAATATAATTTGAGGAAAGGACTTAAATGCGAAAAATATCAAGGCTATTGCGGTGGCAACCTCATGCGTTCATAAGAGACTTGTAGTGCTAATTTTTGATTAATTGATCCATTAATGCTTAAGTAAGAGAAGAAATCATTAAGTTTTCCTTCCGGTGCTCCTTATGCATTTTAACAATAAACTAGCAAGTGACTCTGTGCCTAGTTTTATGCGTGAAGTTCAGTTCTCGTAATACTTACAAGGGATTGCGTTAGTCATAATGCAATCAAAGCTCAAACATGCAATATCTTTTAGTGGTAATAATTAAATGTTACCAAGACTACATGACATGCGCTAGCTTGTTCTACTTAGAGAGATCCATATGCATTACCTGTCAAGGATTTATCATACTGATACCGCATCCAGCTGGCCAAGCGGGACTTAGCAATAAAAGAATTAACACAACTAAGTAGAAAGCAAACAATGTTTCTATTAAACCAAAAATATGCGCTTACAAGTGATGCTTATCGCCGCATGAGGCGCTTGCGCTAAGCCTTGATGAGAAGATTTAGCTCATGAAAGCAAAACAGATAAACTTGAAAAGATACATTACACACAAGTGTATTCCCCTTTACAGATTTCTGCAGCTCCTCTCTAAGGTTCTTCTTCTCTCTTTTTTTTTTCACCCCCTTCCTTTGAATAAGTGAGTTCTATTTATAGGTGAGGGGAGCAAACTTCTTCAAGTCACCAACGGTCAACTTGCAAGTCCACTTGCGCTAGTTGTGTTCGCGCTTAATCATCATTTAGGCCACTTGCGCCCTTTTTTTTAAACCTCCTTTATCGCCTACTTGTTCTGGCTGCGCCGGCGCTTGTCTTTTCACCCATCTTTTTCTGTCTTTTGATCATCTTGGAAAGTGTGCCTGCGCTGAAAAGATACTTAAAATGTCTAGATTAGTTGCGTTAGTGCTCTGTGTTTATAATTTCTTATCGCATACATGAATATAGCCTTCCGCTTATATCAAAGCACTTTCCCTTTTCTTCATGCGCTAAGATAACGCATTGGAGGCTCTTTTTGCCTTCTTTTAGCCTAAATTTAGAGAGCAAATAACTTGCATTTCGCAAGCAATCAGTAACTCAATCTCAATCCTGAGTCTGTTATGAACCCCTTCCAGGAGGGGCTGTCCTTAGATTTGTATGGGTGAGAGTGGCCAGTTCGCCGACTCAATAAGCCTACCATTTCAGGGCAAGACCGAATGGGGGCTGGGAACATAACAGTACAAGATGGAATTCACTCCTTCCCCTATTGGGGTAAGTAGATGTGTGTTCCCTTAAGGGCTAATTCTAGGGCTTGAACAAAGGCGCGCCGTCCTCTCCTAGCCTGAGAGGAACTCCTGTTTAGTGGTTGGACCCTAAACAACTTGTTCATTAGAGGAATCAATGGTACTTAAGGAACCAGAGGTAACCCAGGGGTAAAACGGTAATTTGATCCAGCTGGTGTTACGAACACACGTGAAGGATTGACTTACTGCTTGGTCAATATCCGTGGACACATAAATATTCTATAGTGAGAAGAATGCAGTTGTGGGTCTTTAGTGGAGTGACCCACAGTTAACGAATGTTGACTAAACTTGGTCAATGAGTTTGGCCAATTAGTCTCGTATCGTTGGAGCTTCTGATCTGTAGGTCCATTAGGTCCCACTGGTAGCTCGTAAAGAGACTTGAGGCAATTAAGTATAAATTTTAAATTGAAAGTGTTCAATTTATTTGGGGAATCGTATAATGTATATTGATGCATTATAATATAAAGTTTATGAAACTTTATAATATAATTTTTTAATTAATTAATTCTTGAGAGAAAGTATTTGAAAGAGTTCAAATAAATTTAATATGAATTGGATTCATATTAATTTTAATTTTAATAAAATCCCTAAGATTAAATATATGATATTTAATTGGGTAAATTAATTAATTATGGAATTAATTATTTATTTATTAAAATTAGAGACATTTTCCTATTCGGAAAGAAAATATTTGAAAGAGTTCAAATAAATTTAATATTAATTTTAATTTTAATAAAATCCCTAAGATTAAATATATGATATTTAATTGGGAAGTTAATTAATTATGGAATTAATTAATTATTTATTAAAATTAGAGACTTTTTCCTATTGGGAAAAGGTCTCCCTTTTCCTATTAGGAAAAAGGTCTTGGCCTTTACTATATATAGGACCCCTGGGGTGGGGTGAAAGGCATCTCATTCATTCTCCTACTCTCAGAGAATTCTCCCAAAGGCTCCCACAAGTCTCCAGCCTCTAGAAGTCTCAGAGTCATACCGGTATTGCCATAGTGGTGGTGTTCGCACTAGTTCGTGATTAATTCACAAGTAGTTGGTGAATTTAATCTGAGTCGTCAACGAGAGTAAGTAATTTGTTACTTTATAAATTAGATTTAGATCTAATATTTTTGTATGCTTAGCCTTAATATATATTTAGAATAGTTCTAATATTATTGCCAATGTATTGGTATTTTAGATTAAACAAAATTAATTATGAATCGGTCCCAATCACGCTTCCGCTTTACGGAATTACGGAATTCCAATCCTTCAATTGGTATCAGAGCCGATCGTAGATCTAATTTTATTTCTCTAAAATTTGCATTGGCTATTGGTGGGATTGATTAATAGATAATGTATGTATGATTTGCATTGAACTGTTTAGGTTAATTTTATGGCCATAAATTTTACTGTTTTTATGTGATTTGATCATGTAAGGGCCCGGTGTTTCAGGTATTTTATGTAAAATCGAGTCCTATGTAAGTCCGGGTCAAGAATAGGTTTTTATGAGATAAAAATCGGAGAAATTGCGACGCTGTCACGATTACAGCACGCGCTAGAAATTCGCAACAGGACGGTTCAAGGCTGTTGGGCGGTCCGATTCACGCGGTCTGGTTGGGCTGGGACCGATTTGGTCCGATTCAGTTGGAATTTAGCTCGGTTCGTGGTTTTCATAGCTGGTTCGAAGTGGTTCGGGTCGGTTCGGGCGGTCTAGACCAGTATTTGGAGCTGCATAAGGTTTTTTAAGATAGAATTTAGCTATAATTATTGTAATTTATGCTTTATTTTATCCTAGGGGCCAAAATTAACCGATTCAATTGCTATTTATTTGCTTTATGGATGTCATATAGCTTAAATTCCCACCATAGGTTAAACATGTTTCATGCATATTTATGTTATAAATGTTATAATATATGATAATTATGCATGAATTTAGATTTCATGAGTTATTTAGTATAATTGTTATATTAAATATATGAAATTGGAAAAGCATGATACATGACATTAATTAGATAAATATAATTGTTATATTTTATTAATGTAGCATGCATGCTTAGCATTATTTTCATGAGAATTAATATAATTAGTTATATTATGAATGAAAATAATAAATATAAATCAATGCTTGTTTTCATGTATGATTTAATATAAAATGTTATATTAATTAAATGAAAATGGAATAGCATTGAGCATGACATTAATTAGATTAATATAAGAGTTATATTATATTAATGTCAAATTTCATGTAATTTAATTTATGTTTAATTAATATAATCGATATTAATTAAATGAAATTGAAATTGCATGAAGCATGACACCACTTTAGATTAATATAATCGTTATATTATCGTTATCAGTGTCATAATAATATGGTGTTGAATAATTAGAATATGATTGTTATTTTTCCAACAACATAGAAGCATGTTATAGGGCTAATCATTAAAATTTTATAATAAGTTATAAAATTGATTAGAAACCGTCAACCTATAACAAAAAAGTTGCATGCAAACATAGGACCTTAGGTTAAAATGAACTAATTTTAAAATGTTTAAAATTAATTAGACCTAAGCTCATTATAATTCTAATAGGATTAGAATTAATTTCTTACTTAGAATTAAAAATAGTTTTAATTGACTAAGTAGGAAAAACATTACTATTATTATAAGGGAACTCCACCGGTTAAGTTCTGTCTAAGGCTGGGGGTACTTAAGATGACGGTTTACGGAACACCTCCTACCTGGGAACTAACCTGGAATACCGGAGTTGAATTAATCATAGTTAAATGTTAGCATGCAATATCACTAGGTTTATTAAAAGAGTTTAATTCACCTAGATCTTTAGAGTAAAGAGTTTACTTTACTATGGTTATAAGGGAACTCTCCCGATGAAGTTCTGTCTAAGGTTGGAGGTACTTAAGATGATGGTTTACGGAACACCTACTACCTGGGAACTGACTCGGAACTTGAGTTGAATTAACCATAGTTATGTTAGCATGCAATATCACTAGGTCAATTAAAAGAGTTTAATTCACCTAGATCTTTAGAGTAAAGATTTATCATAACTATTGGTTATAAGGGAACTCTACCGGTAAAGTTCTGTCTAAGGCTGGAGGTACTTAAGATGACGGTTTACGGAACACCTGCTACCTGGGAAATGAGTTGGAACTTGAGTTGAATTAACCATAGTTATATTAGCATGCAATGTCTCTAGGTAATTAAAAGTGTTTAATCCACCTAGACATTAGAGAAAAGACCTATATATATAAAAGTTATATACAGGCATAGACTTAGATAGATTCACTTAGCCGGAATTTACCTAAGTAATAGACCCTATAATTATAAAAATACTTAGTGGGAGGAAATATATCAAAACAAGATTTTCATAAATCAAGTTTTGCTCTCACGTCCTCAAAAGTTCACAACGTGAGGTTCATGCTTGGCCTCGAGTCACCCTGGGAGTGACCCCCTACGGATGGTGTTTGCATGGATCAATATCAAGGTGAATGAGGGAGTATTTTATAGTAAGTGGGAGCAGGAACGTGTCAACGTATCCTACGGTCTCCTCCATTAGGTTGCACCGTGAGATCCCAATGATCTGTCTGCAAGTCGCCCTGGGAGCGATCACCCTACGGAGGGCTTGATCATGGGAGTCGGAACATCGCAAACTCCAGATATGGATAGGGTTTCTTAGGTCCATTTCCAACTTTGACTTTCCCTACGATAGCATTGTTGGGGCCGACCTCTGAAATCTGAAAAATGGAAGGTCACACTTACGGGAAATTGTTAAGGTGTTAATAATTTCCTGACCGAAAAAACGGTAGCTAAGAACTATTGGAATATGAGTTATTCCGGGAATAGGGATTAGCTGAGATTGTCTCAATTCAGAGGAGGAGTAGCTGACTACCCTACGGTAGCTGTTGTTCTAAACCTTTGAAGTATCGTTGCAAAATGAATGTTTATTCTATGGGTTGATCATTACTTTTGCTAAATTGATTGGATTAAAATAATATTTATATTTTGTGTAATGGGTTAATGTAACAATACTTATTAAGTTAGTTAGTTTGTTCTCAGCAATGAAACGTTCTTTATATTCCTCGAATAACGCCAACTACAAAACTGGTATTTCTAATACAACTAAGAAAATGAACTTAAACACTAAATGCGTGGAATTGGTCTTAACTGAAGACGGTCCTCAAGCCCATATGTCTAATTTATCCGAAATTGTTCATGATGAATATGACATAGACTGCTTAGCACATCTCAATGAAAATAAATTTGATTTATTGATCATTGAAACGTGTATAGTGGAAAAAGATGACACAGCCTGGATCCTAGATTCAGGTGTCACTCATCACGTATGCTCTTCCTTTGAGGGAATGAGCTCCTCGCAACAGTTGGATGCTGAGGAAATGACTCTCAGAATTGGGACTGGGGAGCTCATTTCAGCTAAAGCAGTGGGAGATATTAAAATGTTCTTCTCCAGGGAACGCTATATGTTATTAGATAACGTATATATAGTTCCCAGAATAAAAAGAAATTTGATTTCAATTTCTTGTTTGCTAGAACAAGGGTATTCAGTGTCCTTTTCTAATGAAGCTTTCATTACTAAATCTAACATTATTTTTTATGAGATTTGATTTAAAGGGAAAAATATCAAAACTGTTTTGTATCCAATCCAGACTTTCTTTTTATTTATTTATTTTTTTTAAGATTCAATGAATCAAATTGATTCAACAAATATCTATTTTGAAGATCAGGTTTTAAAAATTTATTTTAGATTTTGTGATTTAAATAGTGAAAATTATAAAAACAACTTTTTTATGTTTTAAGTAAATCCTAATTTTAAATTTTAAATTTTTAAAGGTAGAATTACATTTTAAAAAAAATAAAAACTTTGGTACATAGTATGTTATAAACTCATTTCATTTGTGTTAAAATTAAAATAAGTATAACATAATATATTATAAATCATTTAATTATATAAAATGATAAAGGTTAAATTATAAGTTTATTCCTTAAACTTTAAGGATGTCAATTAGATTCCTGAACTTAAAAAAATTGTCAAATTGATCCTCGAACTTTAAGCTTTGGGTCCATGAACTTTAAAAAGTATTTAGTAGGTCCGTAAACTTTTCAGTTTTCTGTCCAATTGGTCTCACAACTTTCAATTTTGCGTCTAGCTCCTATTCAACATTTTTTAAATTCACAAGTCTACTATAAACAAAATTAAAATTTTAGGGTTCCAATAGGCATAAAATTCAATTTTATACCAATAGATTAGTTAATTTTTAAAAATCTTGAATATGTAAGGGAACTATTAGACACAAAATTGAAAGTTCAAGAATATATTAAACATTCTTAAAGTTTAGGGACATATTAGAAACTTTTTAAAATTTAAGGACCAAATTGACATATATATAACTCTAAATTAAGGTTTAGGAACTAAACTCGTAATTTAACCAACAATAAAATTTCTAACATGTAAAACATCTTCATACAAGTGCATGTTTGGGAGTGATTTCAAAATGATTAAAATCACTTTTGTCAAATTCAAAACACTACGAAATATGCTTTTAATAATTCAAAATCAATTTTGATGACATGAAAATTATCTTTAAAAGTATAAAGTTAAACATGGAATTGATTTTGAATAATATCATGTATGTTTCGGGATGACTTCTCGAACTTCCACTAAATTATTTAAAAGTAATTTTTCGTTTTGATTTTGGTTATTTATGAGAGATATTCTAAAATATTTATTTTGTTTAATGGGTTATGATAATTCAACAGGTTAAAGCAAAACAACCTCGACAAAAAGGTCAAGGTTTCTTTTTTTTTTTTTTTTAAAAAAAAGGCCAAGGTTCAAATAATTTCTACCTCATATGTTGTTTAACTAAAAAATATATCTATATATTTGAACATAACTTTAAAAAAAAAATCAACATAATTTGTTGAGACATAATATTCTCGACCAAGAGGTCAAGGTTTAAATTATGAAGATGTTTAAACAACACCACCAGCTCTGCTCCTTAAACTAATTTTACCACCATGAGAAAAAGCTATGTTGCCTCTCTTCTTTAGACCAATTTTATGACTATGAGAAACAACAACATTGCCGCTGCTCTTTGTAGCTTCAAGGTCATGAGAAACAACACTGCCTCTACTCTTTAGGCCATTTTTTCCACCATTAGAAACAACACTATCACTGCTCTTCAAGCTAATTTTTCCACTGTGGGAAAAGTAGCAATGCCACCCTTGCTTTTTGGAATTTTGAGATCAAGGTATCCACTGCTCTGCGGAATTTCGAGACGAAAAGACAAAGCTTTATGGCCTTTATAACTCATTGGAGTTTCAAGTCCAACTGGGGCAATCCCCAGTGCTTCTGTGGGACTCTGCATGTCTACATTTGACACGATGCTATTGTCGATATTCGGGATCCTTAAACCATGTGATCCAAATGCCCGAAAGGAAAATTATTGAAGCTGAGATCGTGAACACCAGTGACATCGTTGAAAGTGGCACTCACCTTCACACTATACTGTCAAGCCAACACTAAGAAAATGATTTGAAGAGCTCAAAACCTCTTGGCATCATCGCGGTCGAGTGTGTTAAATTTGTAGGCACAAGCTTGGTTTCACGGATGATGATTAGTAGCAATAATGAAACTGCTGGTGTTTTGAAATTTTGAATGATCAAAGCCCTATATAAATACTTGTTTGATGGGAAAATTATATTTAGAAAACTCTAACAAATTATTGGATCCCAAGACTGTTTGTTATTAGTTGGACAACTATATTATGGTTAATAGTTTTTTTTTTTTTTCCAATAAAGGGTGCTGTACATTTTTCTTATGAGTTTGCTTTCGAACAAAAAACAGGGAAATTTTCTAATTCCTTTATAACTAATTTTTTTCTTGTTGTTTGTTTGTTTTTTCTTTTCTTGACACATACTGTTATACCTATTATTTCTCAAACCTTACACATCAACAAAGCTAAGTATTAGGTTTCAATTAGATAAATTATAAAAAGGTTAACCTAAAGGATCAAAATGGTATTTCATTGAAAGTTAAGGGAGTAAAAAACAATGCTCGAAAACTTTGAGACGACAATGAAATGAATATAATAAATTTATGAAGCAAATTAAGATTTAAACCAAAACTACATTTTAAGCCCTAACATCTATAAAATGGTCCAAATTTGGGTAATGGAGAGTTAGAGTTTATCGACACGTTGATATTTTCATCGACATTTCAACATGTCTGTCAGTTCAACATCGACAGATCCTTTTTTTTTTTTTTTTTGAATTACATCAGTTCCATTATATCATAGAAAAATTGGCGAAATATAACAAAAACATCACTAATGTGTACCTAATATTAATAATAAGAAATTTCAACTTATTCAAGAATGGTGAAATGCTTATTTGTTATTTTAAATATTTTTTATGATTTTGTTATATTTATAATTTTTTCATAAATATCTGGCTGTATCGATATTTCATTGATATTTCCATAAAATTGAGCTGTTAGCATTTAATTTCCTTCAACATTGTCATTCGACAATTATCTTCTTAAAGAGGGCCTTTTCATCAAAAGCATTGCTCCTTGCTGGAATTCCACCTCTCAAGATGGTTTCCCGGGATATTCTATTTTTAGAATGCTCAAGAAACTTACGGGCTTCATCAAATCTGGGAAGAAAAATAATGTGGACTTCATCAAGAATCGTAAAATCTTAATATCAGAAGAAATCGCTCATATTGATTCTCTTGAAAATTGTGGTCAACTAGGCAAGTGTCTATTCCAAAAGCGTCTTTCTCTTAGAGCAGATCTCCATCATGTAGCAGCTCAAGAACTAAGGTATCTTAGACAACGTTGCAAAAATCTTTGGCTTAGAAGTATAGACGAGAACACTTCCTTCTTTCATAAAATTTGCTCGGCTCGTCGTAGACGGAGTTTTATATCTGAATTGGTTTCCTCGGAGGGAGTCAGTTTGGTCTCGGATTTACAGCTTGAAAGAGAGATCATTGGTTACTTCTCCCACATCTACTCAGACGACAGTTCAGCGGGCTGGATGGTGTCTAATCTTGATTGGAATCCAATCTCTACGGAAGAGTCAACCTCTTTAATCCGCCCTTTTTCTGGGGAAGAAGTCCTTCAGAATCTTAATTCTTTGGGCCGCAATAAATCCCCTGGCCCTGATGGCTTCACGGTCGAATTTTTTAAAAAATCTTAGAACACCTTCAAGCCTTCCATTATGGAAGAGTTTCGTGACTTTTTTGATAAAGGAATTATTAAGAGCAACGTTAATGAGACTTTTATTGTCTTGATTCCAAAGCGATCCAAGTCATTATATCTCTTAGATTTCAGACTGATCAGTCTAACTTCGGTTCTCTATCGTCTCTTGGCAAAATCTCTGGCCAAAAGGATTAAAAGTTCGCTTCCCTAAACTATTGCAGAGAACCAATTTGCCTTTGTAAACGGTCGTCAAATCACTTATGCTATTTGGGTGGCAAATGAGCTAGTTGATTTTTGGAATTGTTCCGGAACAAAGGGCTTTATTATTAAGCTTGACATTGAAAAAGTTTTTGACAAGATTAATTGGGATTTTATTATCAGTATCCTTCACTTTAAGGGGTACCCGATTACTTGGTGTAGATGGATTAAGGCTTGTATCTCTTTAGTCTCCTACTCCATCATTCTCAACGGTAGGCCTAGAGGAAAGATCATAGCCGAGTGTGGTATTCGTCAAGGAGACCATGTTTCTCCCTTTATTTTTCTCATTGCATTGGACTACCTTAGTAGGCTTATCCAAGCGGCAAAGTAAAGAGGCTTGGTGGAGGGTTGCATTCTCCCTTCATGCTTTATCTCCCATCTCCTTTTTGCGAATGATATCCTCCTGTTTGTCAAAGATGATGATAAAATGCTTGACAACCTCTTCTTTATTATCAAATCTTTTGAGCAAGCTTCTGGTCTGAACATTAATTTCAACAAATCATTTATCTCGAGTGTTAACGTCGATGCTGTCAGAGCGTGCCAAGTGGCTTCCAAGTGGGGTTGCTCTTATGTTTCTCTTCCAATGTCATACATGGGCGCTTCTCTTGGAGATAACCCTTCAAAGGATTCCTTTTGGAATCCGGTTATTGACAAGATTGAAAGGTGGAAGATTAACCTTTGTCCAAGCAACTCTTAGTAGTATTCCCACTTACATGCTCTCTATCTTCAAAGCCCCCCAATCGGTTTGTAAAATGATTGATAAAATTATTAGATCTTTTCTTTGGACTGGCAATGGTTCTAAAGATGGCCTTCATTTGGTTAGTTGGAATAAGGTAGCAGCTCAAAAAAATTTTGGTGGTCTAGGCGTCTTCAAGACTCGAGTTTCCAACAACGCGCTTCAAATTAAATGGCTTTGGAGATTTTTCAAGATGATTGTTCGTTGTGGAAGCGTTTTATATTGGCCAAGTACTCAACTCACAACATGGAAATTATTCCTTCTCGATCAAAATTCTCTAGCTCGAGATCGCTTTGGTTCTCTATAGTTAAGCATAGCCAAAAATTCCTAGAAAATTCTAGATGGGAGCTTCGGGATGGGAGTAAAATTCGTTTCTGGCGGGACTCTTGGACCGATTTAGGTCCCTTGCATTTGGCTCACCCGCGTTTTTTGCTCTCTCAACTAATCAAGATCTAAAGTGGCAGAAGCTTGGGACGATAGTATTCTGCTTTGTTCTTTTCTTCCTATAAGGCCTTTGCTGAGTAGGGAATCCATAGCTTGGGAGGATCTATCGACAACTTTTCCGGTGCCAATGCTCTCTCGGGGAAATGATATTATTCGGTGGAACCATCATGCAGATGGAGTTTTCACAACTGCTTCTGCTCGTTTTCTCTCCTGGACTGAGGACTCCTCTTCGACTATTCATGTTGATCCTCAGGTCCTATCGAACCTTTGGAGTGCCTTAATCCCGAAGAAAGTCAAAATTTTCATATGGACAGTGTTGCATCGAAGGATCAATACGGCGGATAGATTGCAATTGGTTTTTAGGAATTCTGCTCTCCGTCCAAGCTGCTGCGTCCTGTGTCACAACCACTCTGAGACCTTAGACCACATCTTCACTGTTGGGAGTGCAACCAAAGTCCCACATTGGCTAGATAAGGGGATGATCATGGGTATATAACGGAGGACAAGTATCTCCATTGGTATGAGGCCTTTTGGGGTGAACCAAAAGCAAAACCATGAGGGCTTATGCCCAAAGTGGACAATATTATACCATTGTGGAAATTTGTGTCGTGTCTGTTGTGCCTTACAATTGGTATCAGAGCCATTAAGATTCAAGAAAGGCAGAAAGAGCAAAATTGATAAATGGCAACAAAACAAGGTATGAAATCAAAAAGTTCAATTGTAGTGGAGAATTTTGTTTATGGTGTAAAAAGATCAAGGCAATTCTATTGCAACAAAAGGAACTTAAGGCCTTGGAGGATCCCAAAACTTTACCGGTTACACTCACACCGGAAGAAAAACAAACAATGGAGGAAGCAGCTTACAGTACTCTTACATTGAATGTTTCTGACAGTGTTCTGAGACAAATTATAGATGAAAATACAACATTTAACATTTGGAGAAAATTGCAAACCCTATATATCAAGAAAGATGTACCCAGCAAAATCTATCTCAGAGAAAGATTGTTTACTTTCAGAATGAATAACTCCAAATCACTTGATGAGAATCTTGATGAATTCAAGAAACTCACCACAGAATTTGGAGCAACAAGAGATAAATTGGGTAGTGAGAGTGAAGCTACAATCCTTATAAATTCTCTACCCGAAGCCTATAAAGATGTGAAGGCAGCACTGAAGTACGGGAGAGATTCTATAACTTTAGACTCTGTGGTGGCAGGAATTAGATGCAAGGAGCTTGAACTAAAATCAGAGAACAAAGGGAGTGGTGGAGCTAAATCTCTTTTCTCAAAGGGAAAGACTCACAATAAGAAAAACAGATTTACAAAGGTACACAAGAATTTTAAAGGTAAAACTATTTTGAAGTGTTATATTTGTGACAAAGAAGGACACTTCAAACGTAATTGTCCTCAAAGTAGAAATGGAGATTTCAAAAAAGGAAAGGAACATGGAAGAGGAGATGTTTCTATTGGAGAAAACACTTGAATACTCAGAAGTGTTAGCCACTACTGAGGGAAAGGCCATAAAACAGGGGGTGGGGAATAAGGAAGACTGGGTAATTGACTCAGGGTGTACCTGCCACATGACCTACTCAAAAGAATGATTTGTGACATACAAATCATGTGAGGGAGGTGTTGTTTTCATGGGGGATAATCATGGCTGCAAGGTCATGGGAATTGGCTCAGTAGCTTTGAACCTAAAAGACAATAGAGAAATCCTTTTGAAAAATGTAAGACATGTTCCAGACTTAAGAAGAAATCTAATATCCCTTGGGATGCTTGATGATCAAGGGTGCTCCTACCATGGAAGAGATGGAATCTTCAAAATTTCTAGAGGCTCCAAAGTTATATTTACTGGAGAGAAAATAAACAGACTATACATTTTGAAGGATGATACTCTTCCAAGTTCAGCATTTGTTTCAGACTCAGAAAAGACAGAAGAGATTGAACTTTGGTGTAACGCCCCAGGATTTTCATAACTATCCTAGCGACATTACTAACTCTTAAACCAAAACTAACCGTGTGCACCGAAAATTTCGGCAGCATAACGACATACATAGGACTAACCCAAATTTTCTCCTTTAACCTGCTAAGCATAAAACACTTCTATATAACATTATCAAACGCCTCCACCAACTGCGAGTCAGGTCTCGCATTTTCAACTACTAACTAACCAGGAACACGAGTTTAACCAACCTTATAAACATGAGCTCATTCGGACAACTTAATAATTAATAACTGAAAGAATAAATAGAGTTCTTTAAACAAAGACAACTAGTCCTAGAGTTAACAAGAATAATCTCAGAACTAAACCTAACAGGACGACAGTAGTCCAACAAAATTAAGCAACAACTATCCAATACGAAAAATAAAAATGGAAATAGCGCAACTAGCTAAGGTCCTTCCTCGCATGCCTCCTCCACATCACCATGGTCCACGCAGTCCTCATAACCTGCAAAATCTGGTAGTTGGGGGAGAGAGAGGGGAGGGGGTCAGTACACTAAGGTACTGGTAAGCAGCCCCTACCTGAGAAGCCATCAAACAGCAAACAAGCAAACAACATGCTCTTCATGCGCAAACAATATGTTTTTAAAAGCGGTAAACACGACATCATGCTCAAAAGCTAGTAAAACGAATGACTCTCCTAAGCCATAACTCATGCACCTCTCTATATGCAACTTCCTAACCACTCAAGCTCCACGAGCTCACTCAACGCTCATATTTAGCCCGAACATGGCTCTCCAAGACTGATCCTTCGAGTCGCACTGTCCCCTGACCATTTGTACCCAGGGCCACAATGCTCTCTACGGAGCTCGGCGTTCGGCCCTTGACCATTTGTACCCAAGGCCCCGAACTGTGCATCGCCCCTTGACCATTTGTACCCAAGGTGCACCGATGACTTAGCAAAGCATTGGTCCTTCCCCAGGCGCCCAACACTTGCTTTCTAGACTCATCACACCGACCCTTGACCATTTGTACCCAAGGCCTCGATGCTCCTCTTAAACCAATGGTGACGTGCCACCCCTCGACCATTTGTACCCGAGGTGCACTGACACTCACCCAACTTTCCTTTCCTTCACACTTTAGGTCCCTGACCTATATCTCACATCTACTAGAATGCATATGCCCTGCAACATGCTTCTAGACTCATGAATCATGCCCACTAAGCATTCACATGACTACATCTCTCAACTCATGCTTGACTCTCGAATGCAAAACCGAACCAACACGCTTTACATCAAACCAACATGCAACAACAATTCATGCCTTTCAACCAGTCATTATGCAACAAAAGTCATGTTTTTCAACGATAACATATATATATACACATATTCAGAGAAACAAGAAACATGAGGGTAATTATGAAGAGAGTAACATTCAGCATGCATCACACAGTCAAACAGACAACATCAAGTAGGAATTACTTACCTTAAGCGCTCCTAAGCAACCTAAAAACCAACAAGACGAACCGGAAGAGCCTAAGGAGCCCGAACTACAACCAACAACCTCTAAAGGTTAGGAAATAATTTAAAGCACCTAATAGACTTAACAAACGGAACAATGAGTGCTGGAATTTACCACTTAGTGCTCAAGCAAACTTGAGAACAAGCTGACTTGTGTTTGAAACGACCCAACAACCAAGATCCCAAGTCACCGGGTTATGGGTAACCAAAACCAAGGCCTTTCGGGTTGTGGGTATTCACTGAACACGATCTTTGAGATCAAATGCTCGATGAACAGCAATCGAACACACTTAAATCCTGCAATTTTAAAGCCGATAACGAATGGGTATCGATTAAAACAAGGTTTTAAGGATTTAATCTCTAATTTGTATCAAACACTTAAGCCATAAAACTAAAAACAACATTGAACCTTATCCAACGGACCCGATTCCACGCAAGGCGGGTTATAATAACCTCGAACAACGCACTAGAACGATCCTTGGGCAGTGGGTATTCAAGTTTACAGTGATTTGAACCCAGTTGATCACTTAGACGGCGCTGCAGAATAGAAACTCATCACTAAACTAAATTTCCAGCACTAAAACAAATGGGAATTTTGATTTAAACCCCAACCAAGCACGGGTAAGAGTTAAAGCTTACCGGAATCACCAAACGATGTCGAAAACGCCCGAAAACGATGCTGGACAGAGGCAAAAATGGGAGTAAAAATGGCTCTGAACTGTTAGGCACGCGAGATCTAACCAAACCGAACCAAGGAACCTTAGATCAAGCCTAAAACAACCAAGAACAACAGAAAAGAGAGCTTACCCACGGGTTCTTGACGTTTGAAACCAAAATCGAGCAAATCCTTGCGTGGGTTTTTCGATTTCCGGCGGAGAATAGACAAAGAAGGCGACGACAGAACCAACCGGCATCTGGGCTCTCCGATTTCAGTTGAGGGGCAGCGACACCAGCTTCACGACAGTGGCGCTTGGGTCTGCTACTGCCGGCGAAGACGAAACCGAGAGAGGGGAGGGAGAAAACGCGATGGACGGCGACAGCACTGAGACGAGAGAGACGACGGCGACGGCGGCGCACGGATTGACGGCGGGGCTGGACGGCTGAAGGCTGAAGCACACGCAAAACGCAGGGGGGGGATCTGGCGTCTTCACGAAGAAAAGAGGGAAAACGAGATGATTTAGGGCTTCCTTCTTTTTTTCTTTTCTTAAATTAAAACAAATGACCTAAGCCTCATATTTAAAGACTTAATTAAGGTCTCGAAACCCGAATCAAATCTTAATAAACCTATAAGGACCTAAGCACATTTTAAATTTAATTCTCGAAGGAAAAAGAATTTTCTTGGCTTAAATAAAATTAACCCACTCCAAGCAACCACAAAAAATAATTAACTTAAAGCAGCCAAACAGGAACTAAAACTCCGAATTAAATTATAATTTAACAGAGTTATTCGAACCTGAAAATGCGGGGCGTTACATTTGGCAAAGAAGATTGTCTCACATAAGTGAGAATGGGCTTCAAGAGCTTATGAAACAGGGGCTAATCAAGGCAAAAGGCACCAAAAGATTGAGATTTTGTGAACACTGTGTATTTGGGAAGTCAAAAAGGCTGAAATTTACCAAAGGAGAGCACACAACTATGTCAATTTTGACCTATATACATGTTGACCTTTGGGGGCCATCAAGAACTCCATCATGGGGAGGTGCCAGGTATTTCTTATCCATAATTGATGACTTCTCTAGGAAGACATGGACTTTTATTCTGAAAACAAAGGATGAAACTTTTGATAAATTCAAAGAATGGAAAACTAAGGTTTAGAATCAAACTGATCTAAAGGTGAAATATCTTAGAATGGATAATGGAATGGAGTTTTTAGGAAGTTTGTTCTCTGATTTTTGTGTTGAGAATGGCATTACACGACACAAAACTGTTAGCTACACACCACAACAAAATGGTTTTGCTGAAAGAATGAATAGAACTATAATGGAAAGAGTTAGATGCATGTTATCTGAGGCACAACTTCCTAGTAATTTTTGGTCAGAGACTGTTGCTACTGCAACATATACAATAAATAGAAGTCCTTGTGTTTCAATTGACTTTAAAACTCCAGAAGAGAAATGGTCTGGCACTCCTCCAGATTTATCAAATCTCAAAACTTTTGGTTGCATTGGTTATGTTCATTTGAAGCAAAGTAAACTAGAACCTAAAGCAATTAAATGTATGTTTTTGGGATATCCAGAAGGTGTTAAAGGGTTCAAATTGTGGAACTTTGAATCTAAAAGAAGCATTGTAAGTAGGGATGTAACTTTTAGAGAGGCTGAATTTTATATGAACTCAAACATTGAGAGTTCTTTTGAGAAGGAACTTGAACCTACAGAAAACCTAAGCACCCAAGTAGAGCTCTCTAATAACACTCACAAAATAGTTGTGGCCCCTAAACAACAAGTTGATATAGAAACTCCTCAAGAAAATCCAGATGAAACTATTGATGATTTAAATGATCAACCTATTGATCAAGAACAACCACAGTTGACTGAAACTCAAGAAGATTTGACAAATTATACACTTTCAAGGGATAGAAAGAGAAGAAATGTAAGGCCTCCAGCTAGATTTGAACAAACTGGTTGTGTAGCTTATGCTTCAAATATAACAGAAAACTTAAATGATGAAGAACCCAAAACTTTTGAAGAAGCTATCAGTGGGGCAGAAAGTAAGCAGTGGAAAAGAGCCATGGATGATGAAATTGAATCATTACATAAGAATGAGACTTGGATATTAGTCTCACCTCCTTCAAAACAGAAAATTATACCTTGCAAATGGGTATACAAGAGGAAGCCAGGAAATCTAGAAGAAGGAGGAGTCAAGTACAAAGCAAGGCTCGTGGCAAAGGGCTTTATACAAAAGGAAGGGGTTGACTACAATGAAATTTTTTCTCCAGTAGTCAAGCATACCTCTATCAGAATACTTTTAACAATTGTGACTTGCTTTAACCTAGAATTGGAGGAAATGGATGTGAAGACGACCTTTTACATGGAAACCTTGAGGAGTTGATCTATATGGAACAACCAAAGGGATATGAAGTAAACAAGCAGGGAAAGCTAGTATGTGAACTTAAAAGGTCATTATATGGTTTAAAGCAGTCACCTAGGTGTTGGTATAAAATATTTGATGACTTTATTACTAGTATTCATTTCATCCGAAGAAAATATGATCCTTGTGTCTATTTGAGGAGAGAAAAAGATGGTGGTTATGTGTATCTTCTACTCTATGTGGATGATTGCAGAACTAATAAAAATCAAGAAACTCCTCAACCAAGAATTTGACATGAAAGACCTGGGGCCAGCCAAAAGAATTCTTGGGATGGAGATTTCTAGAAATCGCTCAGTTTTTTAGCTTCATGTTTGCCAAAGTGAATATGCAAAGAAGATATTAAAGAGGTTCAACATGGCTACTGCTAAATCAGTTTCTACACCTTTGGCTCAACATTTCAAACTATCAAAGGAGGATTCTCCTAAAGATGAAGAAGATAGGAGTAAAATGGAAAAGGTTCCTTATTCGAATGCCACTGGGAGTCTAATGTACTTGATGATATGCACCAGACCTGATTTGGCTTATTCATCTAGCCTAATCAGTAGATATATAGGAGATCCAGGGAAGAAGCATTGGGAGGCAACTAAGTGGGTGATGAGATACTTAGTTGGTTCAACTAATCGAGGATTATTCTATAAAACGCCAAAGGATCAGAATTTAACACTCTATGGCTATGTTCATTCAGATTTTGCAGGGGACCTAGATTTAGAAGGTCACTCATTGGTTATACATTTTTACTTGGAGATAATGTGATCAGATGGAAATAAAACCTACAGTCAGTAGTTGCCTTGTCCACAATAGAGGCTGAATACATAGCAGCCACAGAAGCTGTTAAAGAAGCAACATGGTTACAAGGCATAATTTATGAGCTTGAGTTCAAACAAAATACAGTAAACATTCTCTGTGACAATCAGAGTGCAATACATCTCACAAAGAATCAGCAATTTCATGACAAAACCAAACATGTAGGTATCAGACTACATTTTATCAGAGATGAAATTGAAAAGGGGGCAGTAAATTTGTTGAAAATTAAGACTGAAGAAAACACAGCAGACATGATGACTAAAGTAGTGACACGTACCAAGTTTGAGCATTGTCTGAAGTTGCTCAGCTTGGCTGATGTCCTAGATGTGTAAAAGCTCTGAAAATAGCATAAGTCAGAAGAGTATTTGATTCAAGGGGAAGATTTGTTAACATTGAATCAAAATACTCAATATTCAGTTACAATTAGTTTCAACACTAAAAAGAATAACAGATCAAGAATCTCTACTCCTCAACTAATCAAAAATAAAATCTCCAACTGATAACAGATTCTGTATAAGAAGGAGGGAGAGTTGGGAGAAGAAAGGTGTGTGAAATCTTGAAAAGTTGAGAGTGAGAGTGTTTTCCATGAATGTACCTTTTGTGATCTGTTCTACGTTTTTCATCTGATAATAAAAGATTTACCTACTGCTCTTATTACAGTGGATGTAGGCGTTTTAATGCTGAACCACTTAAAGACTGTGTTTGATCTTGTTCTTCCTCTTCTTCTCTATTTTTCTTTTCGTTGGTTGTTGCTCAGAATATAGAATGGCCATAGTTTTCTTCTGTACTTTCTTTAATCTTGCATGCGTGAATGAAAATGGTCTAGCAAAATGGTAAAACAAGAAGATGGTTACTGATTTGATTGACAGCACAAGAGAGAGAGAGAAAGCGAGTGCAATTATTGGGATTTGACAACTCAATACCCACTGACAATTGGTATCAGAGCCATGCCCCGGGCGTAGCCATGTTGGATAGAATCCTCGGGTGCCGAACAAAGAAGTTATGAGCCTTGAAGGTAGTCATGGGGAGATCCGTGGTTGAGCTCTAGGCAGACGGGTATATACTTCGGAGAAAGGAGTTGTCCTGGATAAGAGCAACAACTCTCGGTAAAGCGGTGAAGCCTAGAGAGTTGGACGGATAGATGACTATTTGAGGGGAGGCTCGTTGGTACTTTGTTCGAGGGGAGGATTGTTGGGAGTGCAACCAAAGTCCCACATTGGCTAGATAAGGGGACAATCGTGGGTATATAAGGGAGGACAAGTATCTCCATTGGTATGAGGCGTTTTGGGGTGAACCAAAAGCAAAACCATGAGGGCTTATGCCCAAAGTGGACAATATCATACCATTGTGGAGATCTGTGTCGTGTCTGTTGTCCCTTACATTCACCCATTGTGCTATTGCTGCAGGCTTTTGGCAATCGTTCCATAGTGCCACGGGTATCCATTTTCCGACTCCTTCTTTGGCTAATAGTCTCTGTGAGGAGGCCTTTATCCATAAGGGTATTACTCAAAGAGCTTCTCTTATTCAAGTTATTTTTGCAGCGGTCATGTGGACTTTGTGGACGGAGCGAAATTCCCGTATTTTCAAAAACATCTCTTCCGCCCTGCCTCTCAAATTTGGGAAGATATAATTGCTACTGCCTCTTTTTGGGTCTCCTCTTCAAAGCTTTTTTCTAGCTAAGCTTTGAACTGCAAACCTTTCCTGTAACCTCTCTTCGTATGTTCCTTACATGCGGTTTTTAATAAATGGTATCCTTTTTTTTAAAAAAAAACAAAAGATGACTTATTTTGAAACTCAAAAACAAAGTGAAAATCTTACCATTGTTGTGTTATGTTATGTTAATTTGGTAAGATTTTCGTTAATGCTACTAAGATGACTTGTGTTATGTTATGTTAATTTTGAAAGAATATGAATTTGAAAAATGGTAATAGATTAGATGTGCATTGGAAAAAAAGAATATGTGCATTTGAAAAAGTTAAAATAAATCGATACAATAATAATTGAAAATTTTGGTTATAAAATATAAACGGTAAAATTTGTGAGAACATATTGAAATGGAAAGTCTAGATCCCATTTGGTAACCATTTGATTTTTAAAAATTATTGTTGTTTTCTCTCAATTTCGTTACTATGGTTTTCAACTATGTCAAGGACACATTTGAATTTCCAATCAAATTTCAAAAACAAAAATAAGTTTTTGAAAACTATTTTTTTTTTTTTTAGTTTTCATAATTAGTTTTTGAAAACATGGGAAAAAAAGTATATAACAACACAAATAAACTTAGAGAAGTAATGTTTATATGCTTAATTTTTAAAAACCAAAAACAAAAACCAAATGGTTATTAAACGGGACTTGAATGGAAACAGAGTTACAGAGTAAAGGTGGGTCTTGTGAAGAAAATCTAACATTATTTATTATGAGATTTGATTTAAAGGGAAAAATATCAAAACTGTTTTGTATCCAATCTAACCTTCTTATTTTTTTATTTTTTTTTAAGATTCAGTGAATCAAATTGATTCAACAAATATCTATTTGGAAGATCAGTTTTTTAAAATTTATTTTGGATTTTGTGATTTAAATAGTGAAAATTACAAAAAACCACTTTTTTATGTTTTGAGTAAATCCTAATTTTAAATTTAAAATTCTTAAAGGTAGAATTACATTTAAAAATAAAAAATTAGAACTTTGGTACATATATTATTTTATGTTATAAATTCATTTCATTTGTGTTAAGATTAAAATAAGTATAACATAATATATTATAAATCATATAATTATATAAAATGATAAAGGTTAAATTATAAGTTTATTCCCTAAACTGTAAGGATATCAATTAGATTCCTGAACTTTAAAAATTGTCAAATTGATCCTCGAACTTTAAGCTTTGGGTCCATGAACTTTAAAAAGTATTTAGTAGGTCCTTAAACTTTTCAGTTTTGTGTCCAATTGGTCTCTTAACTTTCAATTTTGCGTCTAGCTAAGTCATTGACCTATTCAACATTTTTGAAATTCACAAGTCTACTTGAAACAAAATTAAAATTTTATTGTTCCAATAGGCATAAAATTCAATTTTATTGTAACACCCCGTACACTTCTGGTGTTAATTAAATTTCATAGATATAATCGAATTATATGAAAATTATTATTTGGCTTCTATTGTGGGAATTTTAATTATAAACTAAGGTGTTTAGTGGAATTATGGTGTTTTAAATCTCCCTCTAAGTCTTGTTGTGTTGGTTTGCATTGGTTGAGGAAATTCAGTGTTAAAATTCGAAGTTCGCGCGAAGTATCGGGTGTTGGTTGTGTGGGTTCCTATTTTTGGGCTTTTGGTTAATTGGTAAAAGAAAAAGAAAGGGAATTCAAGAGATTAAAAAAAAAAGAGAAGCCCTAAAGCTCCCTTTCCCCCTCTCCATCCCTTTCTATTCTCGTGTGAGACCCCCTCCAGCCGTTTGCTTCAGTTGCCGTCAGATCGCGTCGTTGCTGTCGTGGTCATCTGTTACGACTATTTGTTTAACGAATATTCGCAAGCGCACGGGTCGTCACATGTAATAGTAAAACGGAGGAATTTCGAGTATCAAATCCACAGGGAGGCGAAGCGAAATTTAAGCAAAAATTCTTTGAACACTAAAAATACTTGAGAGAAATAATATTTAGGGAAAAAACATGCAAATAAAGAAAATTTAAAAATTAAAGCAATTAAAGAAATCATTTTGATCAATCAAGAAATACAAATATGGAGAAAGAGCTTTTTAAATGGGAACTGGGGTTTTGAAACTTAATTAATAGCTAACTAATTACTATAATTATCCTATCTCCTTGCCCAACTAATTATAATCCTAGAATCTCCGTTAATCACATAGGTTCTCCTGTCGGTCTCCCCAAATTGTAATTAATTCATTTTAACAACCTAAGTGTCCTTAGCGCTACTAAAATTCATTAATTATTACGCTCTGATTCATTTTAGGAATCTAAGTTTAATCAACTAATCTCGTTGTCACTACGGGCAATTAAACTAGTTGCATGGATTATGATCTATCCTAACTTCTCTCTGTCGAGTCTCCATTAAGAATCAGATCAATACACAATTGGCCAGATTGAATACAGCATTAAGCACATCCATACAAATAATTAGGAAAATGGGCAAGAGATAGGCAATTATAACAACATTTTAACTATAATTTCATTTCAAGACCCCAAGTTGAGGTTTAACTATCCATAGCTAAAGTATCAACAAAATTTACAATGAAAAACATAATTAGGAGCACAATAAAAGGGAAGGCATTGACCGTCGAAGACCCCGTCGCTGGCGCTTGGAGTCCCTCCGTGAAACCCTTGAGCCTCCTAGAATACTCCAAAAAATTCCCCAAAAATTTTCCCACTAAAGAACTCTCAAAAAGGCTAGAAAGCCTTGAGAAAGGCTCTAAAGGAGCCAAAGAAAGCAAGGAAAGAATGGAAGAAATGATGAGTGATGATTAAAATTGGATCCAAGGGGCGCTATTTATAGGCTCGGAAATGGGGTAGCGTCGCGACGCTATTGGCACAGCGTCACGACGCTGTGACGTCATCGACTTGCCGGCCAAGAAACGGGACAGCGTCGCGACACTATCCCTACAGCGTCTCGACGCTAGGCGAATTCCAGAACTTTCTGGTGCGATTTTGGACTTGAATTTGGGCCTCTCTTCATTTCCTTTGGGCCCTTTCTTCATGGTTGACCTTCATGACTTCCCCCCTTGACCCAAGCATGGAAATTGGGCTTTAATGGCTTATTTTTGGGCACTTTTTCTCCAAAATCCATAATTTTGCTCCTAAAGACCAATTAACAAAATATATTAGATATATTCAATAAAAACACAATTAAAACTGTAAAAAGCTCAATAAATTGGGACTAAAATAGCGACATTTCTGCTCGCTATCACACCCCCAAACTTAAGCTTTTGCTAGTCCCGAGCAAAATAAATTCTAACGATGCATGAAATAGAATCGCTCAAGCCTCAATGATTTTGGAATTCTTAAGATAGAATGGAAAACATGTAAGTGGAATAAGCAAGCACCACATACTCATGAAGAAATCTTAAAATAGTCTGAATCTAAGATTTGTGAATAGCATGCTCAAGACTTATCTATTGATTCTTTTACTAACCTAGATTAGTCTTATGGCTTTCTCCATTTATTTTCCCCTACACTGGCTAAGAGCCCCTAATAGGTCGGAGTTCTTCTATATTGCAAAAAAAAGAAACTAGGGCGCCTGTCATTTTTCTTTTTCATGGGGGAGCAAAACTCACGATTGATTTTTCACTTTCTTTTTCTTTTTCTTTTGCTACTCCCCCAAACGTGCATTTTGATATCTAATGGCACTAGCTTTCACACTACGGTGCAGGGACCCTTAACCCGAATTTTATTCTCTGCTTGGCCTAACTGATCACACCGTAGGTAGCTCTTTTTACCCTTAGGCTTTTTCTTTTGTGCAAGAAAATTTTTTTCTTTTTCAACAGATTTTTCTTTTCTCAGATTTTCTTTTTGTTGCTTTTGCTTTTCTCTAAGCAGGCATAGCATTTTTTCTACCTAGCTTTTTAGAACAATCAAGCATGAACTTCCTAGTATTAGAAACTAAGCCTATCGGGGTGACAACAAACTTTAAAAACCATAATAAGAATCTAGATTTTCAAAGACGTCATTAGATAAGTCTATTGCATGCTTTAGACATCAAAACTAAGTATCAATTTTTTAAAAAAAATTTCACAATTTTTGCTATGCTCCCAAATTCCACAACATATAAACCATTTTCTCCCAAAACTTTTAAAATCACATCCATGGCTATCATGAATATTCATGCATCCAACAAAATTCAAATATGCTCAACACAGCGAAAGCCTCCCCTCCAAACTTAAATTAAACATTGTCCCCAATGTCTAAAAATAGTAAAGCATATAGAGGGATACTGAGACTTCCCTGAGCCAGGTGCGATTCATCCTCTTCCTTTGGATCTAGAAAAATGGGAATCATGGAATTTTGGGATTTGCTAAGGTGATCCTGCAAAACAAAATTGGATCACGAAGCAAAGAAAATTATTTACCGCAAAAACAACTACCTAAACTTTAAAACTTGGGTTGCCTCCCAAGGAGCGCTATATTTAACGTCTTTAGCTAGACGAGGCTCGACACGATCATGGAGGCTTGAAATAAAGGTTTTCATCATCCTCCGGGCTTTGCAGAAAATCACGCACCGAATTGCACACTGCAAATAGGGGAGAAAAAAAACTATCCCCTGGCCCATCCTCACTAAAGAGATTGCCATAATAACATTTCAGAAAATAAGTAGCCGCATCAAATCTCTTTTCGTGATCTCTATTCACAAAACAATTGTTAACAGAGTCATCAAGCGTTATGATATCTACCGGTCTGGGATCTAAAGGTGGCCTATTAATCTAGCCAGTCCATTCATCAGATTCAATATCTACATGCTCAGAAGATTCCTCAGACTCAGAATTAAAAAATGATTCAACTAGGCTATCATATGACTCACTATCAGAAGAATTAAAGAATATAAGCTCCTCTGGGTCAGATTCTATACTATCTACATCATCAGGACCCGAATCTATATTATTCACACTTTCAGGGTCTGACTCTATATACTCATCTGGATCAGACTCAATATATTCAGCATTATCATGATCAGACTCTAAATTATCATCTATCAAGTAATCATCTCCATGCAAATCATGCACATTATCAGACAATTCATGCCCATTTCCATAGTTAGGCAATTCAATCTCATTATCAAAATCATCAATTGCAGGTAATTCCAATTCATTCTCAAAAGAAGGTAAATCATCAACTGCAGACATCTCATTCTCAAAAGCAGGAAGGTCTAATTCATTTTCAAAGTCAGGCAATTCTACATCAATTAGCTTATTCTCAAACAGAGGGTCATCAAAAAATGCATTATGATTAAAATCCCCATCATCCATAGTCTCTTCTCCTAATCCTAGGCCAAGATTATACTCTACCTCCTCATCATCGTCAGTCAAGTATTCAGGACCAATAGAAAAACAAGTATGCAAACTACATACAGACTCATCTTGGCCAAAAATACTAAAAACAACTTTTTCATCATCAATGTTCAAGGTAAGCTTACCAGTATGCACACTAATTTCGGCCTTACCAGTTGCTAAGAAAGGTCTGCCTAGAATAATGGGTACCTCTCTGTCCTCCTGCAAGTCGAGTACCACAAAATCTACAGGGAAGATAAACTTGTTGACCTTCACCAGCACGTCCTCCACAACACCCATTGGGTGGGTCACCGATCTATCAGCAAGCTGGAGAGTGACGTCGGTGTCCTTCATTCCTGTTAAACCAATCTTCCTGTATATAGAATAGGGCATCAAATTTATACTAGCACCTAGATCACACAAGGCCCTATTGAAAGATACTTCTCCTATAATGCAGGGAACAGTAAAACTCTTTCGGTCTTTCTGTTTAGAAGGCATCTTTCCAGAAACTATGGTACTACTACTTTCAGACAACTTAAAAACTTCTTTTTTTAAACTTTTCTTCCTAGAAAGCATCTCTTTCATGAATTTTCCATAATTAGGCATCTTATACAAGACATCAACTAAGGGAATATTCACAGACAATTTTTTAAACATTTCTAGGAATTTCTGAAACTGCTCATCTAATTTAACATTTTTAAGTTGAGGAAAAGGTAACTCTCTATTGTCAAAGGTTGGACATTCGCCCCTCCGCTTGGGCGGGCTGATGTGCGAGCCTTTATCATGATTGTTGGGTTTTATGCCCTAAAACTCATAGATAGTGAATGGTGACAAATTGTTCACTTGTAGCAATACGTTGTTATTGAGGTTTGTACAATAAAGAGTTATTGTTACTAAAATTGCACAATTTGACCCAAATCCAATAAACTAAGATCCTAGGTTGTTTAGATGAAACTTGAACTAGTATGTGGGGACATACGGGGATCAGTGTTCAAGTAACAACCTAAATTGTCTATAGTATAGGGATAAGGTTGGGTACCTTATCTTGGTGACACTATGTGATACGGTCCACTTTGTATTCGATACAGATGCAATGATCCAAAGCATCCATGTAGGAGACATGCGAGTGGGGGTATCCTGTGCAATGAGTTTGCATAAGACCGGACCGCGAAATAGTAACCACTAGCTGTAACAACATTAACTAGTTTAGGTTTCTATTTCAATATGATGACCTACGTAACTCAATCTAAATCTTGAGTATGTTATGAACCCCTTTTCAGGAGGGATTGTCCTTAGATTTGTATGGGTGAGGGTGGTCAGTTCGCCGACTCAATAAGCCTACCATTTCAGGGGCAAGACCGACTGGGGCCTGGGAACATAACATTACAAGATGTAATTCACTCCTTCCCGTATTAGGGTAAGCAGATGTGTGTTCCCTTAAGGGCTAATACCAGGTCTTGAACAAGGGCGCCCATCCTCTCCTGGCCTGAGAGGAACTGCTGTTTATTGATTGGATCATAAACAGACTTTTCATTAGAGGAATCGATGGTACTTAAGGATTAAGAGGTAACCCAGGGGTAAAACGGTAATTTGACCCAGCTGGCGTTACGAACACTTGTGAAGGATTGACTTACCGTTATTGGTCAATATCCGTGGATACAAAAATATTCTACAGTGAGAAGAGTGCAGCTGTGGGTCTTTAGTGGAGTGACCCACAGTTAACGAATGTTGACTAACTTGGCTAATGAGTTTAGCCAATTAGTCTCGTATCGTTGGAGCTTCTGATCTGTAGGTCCATTAGGTCCACCTGCTAGCTCGTAAAGGGTTCTGAGGTTAAATAGTCTTGAATAGAATTTGAACTGTGTTCAAATTCGTTAAGAAAATTAAATTGTATTTGATACAATTAAGATAATGTATGAAGACACATTATAATATAAGTTTAATTGTTGAATTAAACTTTATAATATAAAATTAATTTTGGATTTGATTCAAAATTAATGAATGAGAGAATTAAATAGTTGAAGGACTTCAAATATTAAATATGAATTAGATTCATATTAAACTATAGGTTAAAATAATATGAATAGAGATTCATATTAAAACTATAGTATATGAGAGAATTATTTGAATTTGATTCAAATGGAAAAATAATTAAATATTTGATATTTTATTAAAGAAATAATTAATTAGTTTAATTTAATTAAATATGATTTAATTAAATTAATACTATAGTTAATAATTAATGTTCATTAGATGCACATTAAAAACTATAGGTTAAAAGAGAGAAACATATTTGGATTTGATTCAAATATAAAATTAATTAAATATATGATATTTAATTAGTTGGTTGAATTAATTCAATTAAATGTGGTTTAATTGAATTTGAAACTATATGTTAAAATTGATTTAATTGAATTTTGAATTAATTAAATTGATGCATAATATATAGTTTATGTAATTATTAATTTAATGTGTTAAATTAATAATTTGAGGAATGAGGTTTTGACACCTCATTGGGGAGTTACATGATTGTAACTCCCCACTCTCCGTTAACCAACGAGTGTGGTGGGCGTTACGGTACAGAGTTCTGCATTCTCACAATTGGTTTCTCTTGGAAAATCTCTCTCAAGATTCACTCTAAAAAAAAAAATGTACAGCAACCTTCTTGCTACATAATTATTCCCTCACACAAGATTGAGTTCCCGCAAACTCAAATCTCATGAATTCAGAGTATAGCGGGTGATCCGATAGGTAGTGTTCGTTGAGGAGCATTGTGTAGAGAAGAAATTTGTTCTGCAACAAGTAAGTCCTCAAATTCTAAATAGTTTAGAATGTATTAATTGCATGCTTAATCTAGTTTTAATTTGAGAATTGTACTGAAATTATTTAGCCCAATGTATCGGTGTTTTTAAAGAAACCAAGTTAATAACGAAAAAGGTCTGATATACGCTGTCGCTGCGTAGGATTTTCATTCCTTCAAATGGTATCCGAGCCCAATCGTTGTTTAATTTCGTTTCTACGAAACTTGCATTGGTTTTTGGTGGGTAAATTCTGCATATTTGATGAGAATTTTGCTGATAAACTATTTAGGTATTTTTGGCCCTATATTTACAATTTCATTGATTTGATCATGTAAAGGCCTGTGTTTTTGGACAAAAGTTGTAAATCGAGTCATGTAAGTCTGTGTCTAGTTAATTAAGATTTCAATTTGATTAAATCTGCTCGAATCGGTGTCCAATTTGGAGTTTTCGGCTGCTGGAACGTATGAACAGACGAAGAACTGCCCAGAAATTCGAAAAACAAATCGCACAAAATCGTGCGAAGAAGGAAAAAAAGGAAAAAGGAAAGAGGCGTCACTGGGGCTCGAACTCATGCGTGACGTGTGCGCGCATCATGGTCTTCGAGGTCAGAGGTTCGAACTTGACCTGGGCATTTCCTTTTTCGTCGTTTTCGCGTGAGGAAAAATGAAAAACATTAAGATTGTGATTTGAGTTCGTTAGGGCTCGAACTCGAGCGCGCATGTGGTATGGGGCAACCATCAATTCCGTGAAACCGTCGAGACGTAGGCAATATTCATTAATAAGTCGTGGACGTTAAATTATGTAGTGTATGGTTTCACGCGGTTTGGCTGAAGCAGTTCTGGTTCGGGCGCGGTTCAAGTTTATTACACCGGTTCTTAACCGGTTCTGGACGAGCTGACGCGGTTCAGTGGATGTTTGATCGGTTCGTTATTTTTCGAGCGGATTTGACCCGGTTCGAGTTGTTTTGGCACGGTTCTGCAACGGTTCAAGGATGTTTTAGGATAATTTTGATGAAATTAATGTAATTTTATTGTTTTTTATTATCCTAGGGGCCAATATACCGGTTTATTCAGCAATTTATAGCTTTATGAATGTCATTTAGCTAAATCCCACCATAGGTTAAGCATGTTTTCATGCATTTTTATGTTATAAATGTTATAATATATGATAATTATGCAAGAATTTAAATTTCATGAGTTATTTAGTATAATTGTTATATTAAATATATGAAATTGGTGAAGCATGATGCATGACATTAATTAGATAAATATAAAATGTTATATTTTATTAAGGTAGCATGCATGCTTAGATTTATTTTCATGAGTATTAATATAATACTTATATTATGAATGGAAATAAATTTCAATGCTTGATTTTCATGTATAATTTTAATATAAATTGTTATATTAATTTAAATGAAAATGGAATAGCATTGAGCATGACATTAATTAGATTAATATAAATGTTATATTATATTAATGTCAATAATCATGTAATTTTAATTCCGTGGATGTTTAATTAATAAAATCGATATTAATTAAATGAAATTGAAATTGAATTAGATTGTTATTATGAAACACCATAGAAGCTTGTTATAGGGCTAATTATTAAAATTTTATAATAGTTATAAAATTGATTAGAAACCGTCAACCTATAACAAAGAGTTGCATGCAAACATAGGACCTTAGGTTAAAATGAATTAATTTTAAATTGTTTAAAATTAATTAGACCTAAGCTCATTTTGATTCTAATAGGATTAGAATTATTTTCTTACTTAGGATTAAAATAGTTTTAATGTACTAAGTAGGAAAAACATTACTATGGTTATAAGGGAACTCTCCCGATGAAGTTCTGTCTAGGCTGGGCTACTTAAGTTGACGGTTATGAAACACCTTCTACCTGGGAACCGACCCGGAACCTGAATTGAATTAATCATAGTTTAATGTTAGCATGCAATGTCACTAGGTAATTAAAAGGGTTTAATTCACCTAGACATTAGTGTAAAGACCTCTATATAAGAGTTATATACAGGCATAGACTTAGATAGATTCACTTAGCCGGAATTTACCTAAGTAATAGACCCTTAAATTATAAAAATACTTAGTGGGAGGAAATATATCAAAACAAGATTTTCATAAATCAAGTTTTACTCTCACGTCCTCAAGAGTTCACAACGTGAGGTCCATGCTTGGCCTCGAGTCACCCTGGGAGTGACCCCCTACGAATGGTGTTTGCATGGATTGATATCAAGGTGAATGAGGGAGTATTTAATAGTAAGTGGCAGGACACGTGTCAACGTATCCTACGGTCTCCTCTATTAGGTTGCACGGTGAGATTCCTATGATCTACCTGCGAGTCTCCCTGGGAGCGATCACCCTACGGAGGGCTTGATCATGGGATTCAGAACAACGCAAACTCCAGAAATGGATAGGGTTTCTTAGGTCCATTCCCAACTTTGACTTTCCCTACGGTAGCATTGTTGGGGCCGACCTCTGGAATCTGAAAATGGAGGGTCACACTTACGGGAAATTGTTAAGGTGTTAATGATTTTCGAACCAAAAAAACGGTAGCTAAAAACTATTGGAATATGAGTTATTCTAGTAATATCGATTGGCTGAGATTGTCTCAATTCAGAGGAGGAGTGGCTGACTGCCCTACGGTAGCTGTTGCTCTAAACCTCTGAAGTATCCTTGCAAATATGTATCATATATTTGGGTCGATGATTACTTTTGCTAAATTGATTGGATTAAAAACAATATTGGTTTGTGTAATGGGCTTAGTGCAAAATAAGTAATTTGTTGTTTCAGTGATAATTTCTATGTGCATTGTCTTACGCCAATTTATTGATAACGGTTTTAGATACAACTAGCTTAAACGACAAACTTGTGGTAAATGATTTTAGATTATTCTTGAGTGAGGAATGTCCTCAGGCTCAAATGTCTAGTTCATCTTGAATCGTTCATGATGATTATGACATTAACTGTCTAGCGAATACCAATGACAATAAATGTGATTTATTGGTCATTGAAACATGCATAGTGGAAAATGAGGATACAGCCTAAATCTTTGTTTCAGGTGCCATTTGTCACGTTTGTTTTTCCTTTCAAGGAATAAGCTCATGGCAATAGTTGCAAATAGGTGAGATGACTTTTAGATTTTGATCTGGAGAGTATGTCTCGGCTATGACAGAGGGAACATTAAGTTATTTTATCCAGTAGGAGAAAATACACATTATTAGATAATGTGTATGAATTTTCTAAAGATTAACAGAAATTTGATTTCTGTATCGTATATGCTGGAACAATGTTACTCTATACCTTTCTCTGCTAACCAAGTTTTATTATAAGAAAGGGAGTTGACATTTGTTCAACTTTACTGGAAAATAACTTATGTTTTTTTTTTTTAAGACTAATCGAGAGTAAAGCAAGTCATGAGCACTGAGTTGTGTAAGATTGCTTATACTCAGAGAAATAAAGACAAAGGATATCTCCTAAATGAAATACTTATCTTTGGTTCTTAACGTTAGGCTATATTGATCTCAATATGATTGGGAGCTTAGTCTAGAGTATACTTCAAAGTTAGTTAGAAGAAGACTCTCTAATACCAATTAAGTCATGCCTTATGGGCAATATGACTGATAGATCTTTTACTGGAAAAGAGCTAAAAGAGCCAAAGAGCCCTTGGAGCTCGTACATTTGGATCCTTGTGGTCTCGTATGTTAAAGCAGTGGGAGGGTATGAATAATTTGTCTCTGTTATAGATGATTATTCATAGGTATGAATATCTCTACCTAATGCAACTTAAGTCTGAATCTCTTGAGATATTCAAAAGGGCTTAAGACTAAAGTTGAAAACTTGTTAGGTGAGATAATAAAAACACTTTGATCTGATCAATGTGTTGAGTATAGGGACTTGAGATTCTAGGACTATTTGATAGTTCATGGGATCACATCCTAAATCTCAGTTAGGAGTAATAGAACCCTATTGGATATGGTTCAATCCATATTGAGCTATGCTCAATTGTCTAGCTCGTTTTGGGGTCATGCAGTGTTGACTGCATTGCACACTTGGAAGGTTACCCCAAAGGAAACGAGGAGTGGATATTTCTTCAATCCTCAAGAGAATAAAGAATTTGTATTGACAAACGCAACATTCTTAGAAGAAGACCACATGAGCAATCATAAGTCACAAAGTAAAGTAAGTTTAAGTGTATTAACTAATGAAGCTACAGAAAAATCAACAAGAGTTGTTGAGGTGTCAACAAGAGTTGTTGATAAGACTACTTATTCTACAAGAGTTGTTGATAAGGTTAGTTCCTCTAGTCAGTTACATTTATCTCAATAGTTGAGAGTGCCTCGATGTAGTGGGAGGGTTGTTTTATAGCCTGACCGTTACATGGGCTTATCTGAAGCTCAAGTCGTCATTATTGGTGATGACATAGAGGATTCATTGTCTTTTACAAAAGAAATGAATGATATTGATAACGATCAGAGGATTAAAGCCATTTACTTGGAAATGAAATCTTTGTATTTCAATTCCATCTGGGATCTTGTACATCTGCTTGATGGGTTACACCTATTGGTTACAAGTGGATATACAAGAGGAAATGAGACATTAAGGTCTTTACTAGAAATGTTTATACAACAAGATTAAAAAGCAAAAGAGTTTGCAAGCTTAAGTGATCCATCCATGGATTGACCTAAGCATTTTAGTCTTGGAATATAAGATTTGATACGGTGATCAGATCTTTTGGCTTTAATAAGGACATTGATGAGTCTTGTGTCTACAAGAAGATCGTCAGTAGTTCAGTAGCTTTCTTCATGTTGTATGTGATTGATATCCTACTCATTGGGAATGAAGTAGGTTAACTTATTGACATTAAATGTGACTAGCAGCTCATTTCCAAATAAAAGTTGGGAGAAGCTTAGTTTGTTCTTAGGTTCTAAATTGTTTAAAACAGTAAGAACAAAATGCTAGCCATGTCTCAAGTATCTTGTATCTACAAATGTTGATTAGATGCAGAATTCCATGAAGGGTTCACAGGCTTTCAGCGATGGAATTCTTTTGTCTAAGGAATTGTTTCCTGAGACACCTCAAGGAGTTGAGGACAGGAGATACATGCTCTATCATATGTCAGTAAGTGTCGATCTGTTCCAGGATTTGATCATTGGAAAGCCGTTAAATATATCCTTAAGTATCTTTCGAGAACGAGGAACTATATGCTCGTGTATAGCGCTAAGGATTTGATCCTTATAGGATCCTTATAGGTTTGCGCTAAGGATGCATTGCAGCCTTGACCAAATAGGCCGAAAACTATGTTGTTTCTGAAGCAACGATCGAGGCTGTTAGGCTTGGGAAGTACTTGATTAATTTGGAAAATGTTCCAAATAATGATCTTTCCTAATGAAAGACAAGCATGCACATTGAATAGAATGGAAGTATTGTTGATTCATTCACGAAGACTCTCTCGGCTAAAGTGTATGAGAGTCATCTAGATGGTCTAGGTCTACGAGATAAGTACAAAGATGTAATCTAGGGCAAGTGGGAGAAATGTAATGGGTATAGTGGATGCCCTAGTTTATTGTATTTGTACATTGTATATATACGTTTTATGTATTTTACATGTATCGATACACCCATTGCCATAATAGATTATTGTACATCCTACTAAACTAGAGTTTTAGTTCAAGTGGGAGTTGTTGGGTTTTATGCCCTAAAACTCCTAGATAGTGAATGGTGACAAGTTGTTCACTTGTATCAATACGTTGTTATTGAAGTTTGTACAATAAAGAGTTATTGTTACTAAAATTACACAATTTGATCCAAATCCAATAAACTAAGATCCTAGGTTGTTTAGATGAAACATGAACTAGTATGTTGGGACATACGGGGATCAGTGTTCAAGTAATAACCTAAATGGTCTATAGTATAGGGATAAGGTTGGGTACCTTATCCTGGTGATACTATGTGATACGACCCACTTTGTATTCGATACAGATGCAATGATCCAAAGCATCCATGTAGGAGACATGCGAGTGGGGGTATCCTGTGCAATGAGTTTGCATAAGACCGAACCGCGAAATAGTAACCACTAGTTGTAACACTGTTAACTAGTTTAGGTTTCTATTTCAATAGGATGACCTAGGTAACTCAATCTAAATCTTGAGTATGTTATGAACCCCTTTTCAGGAGGGATTGTTCATAGATTTGTATGGGTGAGAGTGGTCTGCTCGCCGACTCAATAAGCCTACCATTTCAGGGGCAAGACCGAGTGGGGGCTGGGAACATAACATTACAAGATGTAATTCACTCCTTCCCCTATTGGGGTAAGCAGATGTGTGTTCCCTTAAGGGCTAATTCCAGGTCTTGAACAAGGGCGCCCATCCTCTCTTGGCCCGAGAGGAACTGCTGTTTATTGATTGGATCATAAATAGATTGTTTATTAGAGGAATCAGTGGTACTTAAGGATTAAGAGATAACCCAGGGGTAAAACGGTAATTTAACCCAGCTGGCGTTACGAACACTCGTGAAGGATTGACTTACCGTTATTGGTCAATATCCGTGGACACAAAAATATTCTACATTGAGAAAAGTGCAGCTGTAGGTCTTTAGTGGAGTGACCCACAGTTAACGAATGTTGACTAACTTGGTTAATGAGTTTAGCCAATTAGTCTCGTATCGTTGGAGCTTCTGATCTGTAAGTTCATTAAGTCCACCTGCTTGCTCGTAAAGGGTTATGAGGTTAAATAGTCTTGAATAGAATTTGAAGTGCGTTCAAATTCGTTAAGGAAATTAAATTGTATTTGATACAATTAAGATAATGTATGAAGATACATTCTAATATAAGTTTAATTGTTGAATTAAACTTTATAATATAAAATTAATTTTTGATTTGATTCAAAATTAATTAATGAGAGAATTAAATATTTGAAGGAGTTCAAATATTAAATATGAATTAGATTCATATTAAACTATAGGTTAAAATAATATGAATAGAAATTCATATTAAAACTAGAGTATATGAGAGAATTATTTGAAATTGATTCAAAAGGAAAAATAATTAAATATTTGATATTTAATTAAAGAAATAATTAATTAATTAGTTTAATTTAATTAAATATGATTTAATTAAATTAATATTATAGTTAATAATTAATGTTCATTAGATGCACATTAAAAACTGTAGGTTAAAAGAGATAAACATATTTGGATTTGATTCAAATACAAAATTAATTAAATATATGATATTTAATTAGTTGGTTTAATTAATTCAATTAAATGTGGTTTAATTGAATTTGAAACTATATGTTAAAATTGATTTAATTGAATTTTGAATTAATTAAATTGATGCATAATATATAGTTTATGTAATTATTAATTTAATGTGTTAAATTAATAATTTGAGGAATGAGGTTTTGACACCTCATTGGGGAGTTACACGATTGTAACTCCCCACTCTCCTTCAACCAACGGGTGTGGTGGGCGTTATGGTACAGAGTTCTGCATTCTCACCAATTGGTCTCTCTTGGAAAATCTCTCTCAAGATTCACTCTAAAAAAAAAAAAATGTACAGCAACCTTCTTGCTGCATAATTATTCCCTCACACAAGATTGAGTTCCCACAAACTCAAATCTCATGAATTCATAGTACAGTGGGTGATCCGATTGGTATTGTTCATTGAGGAGCATTGTGCAGAGAAGAAGTTCGTTCTTCAACAAGTAAGTCGTCAAATTCTAAATAGTTTAGAATGTATTAATTGCATGCTTAATCTGGTTTTAATTTGAGAAATGTTCTGAATTTATTTAGCCCAATGTATCGGTGTTTTCAAAGAAACCAAATTAATAACGAAAAAGGTCTTATATACGATTCCGCTGCGTAGGATTTTCATTCCTTTAGGTTGCATGAAACCACTTCTTCCTCGTTCAGTTGCTCCTCATGTCTGACATTCTTCTTCTTATCTTTTTCTTTTCCTGCAAAAGAGTTAGAAACACCATAATTCAAATCAATAGAGATAGGAGGATGTTGGGACCTTTCAGAGGAGGCTTTTTGTGCCTCAGCCATTCCATCTTCATCCATGCTCTTCTCTTCTTTCTTCTTCTTTTCTGAACTAATCTCCAACTTTCTACCACTTCTCAGTGTCACCATCTTGCACTGCTCTCTTGGGTTAGGTTCAGTGTCACATGGAAATTTTCCCTTCTGAAGGGCATTCAACGCTGAAGCGATCTGACCTATCTGAACTTCCATATTTTTCAGAGTTGTGTCGTGGTTATTAACTCCCGTTTGGAGATTCACATTCAACACTTTTTGTTCTTTGATAAACATAACCACCATCTCCTCCAGGTTACTCTTCTTTTCTGTCGCACTGGATGATGCAAAACCTGGTGGTGGCTGCAAAACATTCTTCGTGTTTGAGTACGAGAAGTTCTCATGATTGCGCAGACTGGGGTGGTAGAAGTTCGGTACTCCTTGAATAAATGGTCTGTTTCCTACATACTGAACTTCTTCCACATCTTAACCTGCCTTCTTTAAATACCCTTCAGCTAAGGTGGAAATGGACTTGACCACCTCAGATGAAGTCAGCTTGTTCATGGCGTTTGTCAAGGTTGCCATATGTGCTTTCAACGAACTTGACTCATCTAATTCATAAATTCCAGCCTTTTTAGAAACTGCTCCCCTCTCAGTCGACCACTGATAACTGGTTTCTGCCATTTCCTCTAGAAGATCCTTGGCTTTCGTTACTGTCTTGGAAAGAAAACTCCCATCTGCTGATGTGTCTAAAACTGTCTTGGTGGATGGATTCAATCCATTGTAAAATAACTGCACCTGGAGCCAATCTGGATATCCATGCTGCGGGCAAGGCCTAAGCATTTCCTTCTATCTCTCCCATGCCTCGTACAACTGCTCCTCGTCAAGCTGCCTAAACATTCCGATCTCAGTCAGAGCTTCGTGGTCTTGGTAGGCGGGAAAAATTTTGTCAGGAAAGCCAGGACAAGCTCATCCCATGTGCTAATACTACTCGTCTCGAATGATTCGAGCCAATCTTTTGCCTTGTCTTGCAGAGAAAATGGGAATAACCTCAATCTTATAGCGTCGGCCGGAACTCCATTCATTTCTACCGTCCCACATATCTCCAAGAATGATCGCAGATGTGAGTGTGGATCCTCAGAATGATGTCCCTTAAAAGAATTATCGCACGCCATCTGAATTAGTCCTGTCTTCAATTCAAAATTTTTAGCTTGAATTGGGGCGTAAACGATTCCGGAATTCTCGGTTGGGAGAACTGGCTGTAAAAAGTCTCTGATTGCCTTGGGAGCTTCATCTTGATGGGCCATTGCTTCCGTTAGTCTTTTCTCTCTACGAATAGATCTGAGTGTCCTAGTAATTTCAAGATCTAAAGGAAACAATTCAACCACCTCATGTCTTCGCATGCAACACTCCCAATCAATCAAAAGAACCAAACAAAACACAAATAAAATGATATTCACAAAATAATAAAAGAAAAATATTTACACCTAAATTACTATTTATCCCTTTCTTTTTTTTTATGTAAAAAAAATTTGATCTGCTTAAAAATCAAGCCTCCCCAGCAACGGTGCCAAAAACTTGTTCCGACTATTTGTCTAACGAATATCCGCAAGCGCACGGGTCATCACAAGTAATAGTAAAACGGAAGAATTCCGAGTATCGAATCCACAGGGAGGCGAAACGAAATTTAAGCAAAAATTCTTTGAACACTAAAAATACTTGAGACAAATAATATTTAGGGACAAAAACATGCAAATAAAGAGAATTTAAAAATTAAAGCAATTAAAGAAATCAATTTGATCAATCAAGAAATAAAAATATTGCGAAAGAGCTTTTTAAATGGGAAGTGGGGTCTTGAAACTTAATTAATAGCTAAATAATTACTATAATTATCCTATCTCGTTGCCCAACTAATTATAATCCTAGAATCTCCGTTAATCACATAGGTTCTCCTGTCGGTCTCCCCTAATTGTAATTAATTCATTTTAACAACCTAAGTGTCCTTAGCGCTATTAAAATTCATTAATTATTACGCTCTGATTCATTTTAAGAATCTAAGTTTAATCAACTAATCCCGTTGTCACTACAGACAATTAAACTATTTGCATGGATTATGATCTATCCTAACTTCTCTCCGTTGAGTCTCCATTAAGAATCAGATCAATACACAATTGGCCAGATTGTATACAGAATTAAGCACATCCATAAAAATAATTAGGAAAAAGGGCAAGAGATAGGCAATTATAACAACATTTTAACTATAATTTCATTTCAAGACCCCAAATTGGGGTTTAGCTATCCATAGCTAAAGTATCCACAAAATTTACAATGAAAAACATAATTAGGAGCACAATAAAAGGGAAGGAATTGACCATCGAAGACCTCGTCGCTGGCGCTTGGAGTCCCTCCGTGCAACCCTTGAGCCTCCTAGAATACTCCAAAAAATTCCCCAAAATTTTCCTACTAAAGAACTCTCAAAAAGCCTAGAAAGCCTTGAGAGAGGCTGCAAAGGAGCCAAAGAAAGCAAGGAAAGAATGGAAGAAATGATGATTGATGATTAAAATTGGATCCAAGGGGCGCTATTTATAGGCTCGGAAATGGGGTAGCGTCGCAACGCTGTGACGTTATCGACTTGCCGACCAAGAAACGGGACAGCGTTGCAGTGTCTCGATGCTAGGTGAATTCCAAAACTTTCTGGGCGATTTTGGGCTTGAATTTGGGACTCTCTTAATTTCCTTTGGGCCCTTTCTTCATGGTTGACCTTCATGACTTCCTTTGGGCACTTTTTCTCCAAAATCCATAATTTTGCTCCTAAAGACCAAATAACAAAATATATTAGATATATTCCATAAAAACACAATTAAAACTCTAAAAAGCTCAATAAATTGGGACTAAAATAGCGACATTTCTGCTCGCTATCATCATCGAGCCGCCATTGTCTGAAGTCGCGTGCTGTAGCCTCGTTGCGTTGTCTCCATCCGCGAGCTCTCTCTCTCCCGTCGGTCTCCCTCCCTCTCTTCGGTCTGTCTCTCGTGTGAGGCCGTGAGTCCAGCCGTCCAGCCCGAGCGTGTGCCGCCGCAGCCATTCGTCGAGTCGCATCATTGCTCAGTCCGAGCCGCAGTTATGTGTTCGTTTGGGTGGGTTTCATGGTTCAAATCTCTGTCTCCGCGTTTTTCAGCCTAAATCTCCTGGGTAAGTCTTTTCCCTTCTCATTCCTTGAGGTTTAAGGTCAATCTAAGTCCCTTTGCATCAGTTTTTGTCAGATCTCGCGTCCTAGCAGCTCGAAGTATCGTTCCTCGCGTTTTTTCCTCTGTCCAGCAGCTATTTCGGGCGTTTTCGAGGTCGTTTGGCATGTTTGGTAAGTCTAATCTCTTACCGATGCTTTCTTTAGGCCTTTAGCTAAGTTTAAGCAAATGGCCAATTTTTATCGACTCCGTATTTCAGGATTTAAAGTCTGTTTACTTGTTGTCCAGTGCCGCCTTTACTCAGTTCGTGAGTGTTTCGGCGTCAATTAGCGTTTCCGATAAGTTTGGCCCTTACCCATTCTTGTTTGGAGCTTTTAGTAGAATGGCCATTCATTTTAGGTGCTGGAAAAGTTAATTGTGTTCGATATTCTGATCTGCAGCTCCGTCTAGGAGATCGTTTGGGGTTCGAATCACTTCGACTTGAACACCCACTACCCAAGGAGCGTTCTGACTCGCTGGTTGTGGTTTGTATAACCCGTCTAGCGTTGAAATGGGACCGTTTGGGTAAGATTCGCTGTTGTCCTTTCGTTTGTAGCATTGAAGTTAGGTTGCTCATTAATGTTTTAGCCTTAGAATCATGATCTTGTTGTTACCCATTGCATATCTAGGCTTGTAGGAGTTGCCTAATCTTTATAGGTCCTAGTTTATGCATTTAAATGGTTCATCAGGACTGTTTGGGTAAAAATCAAGTAGTTTTTCAATGCCCACTAAGCCTCATTGCCTTAAAATGTTTCCCTACCCTTGAAGGTTTTTAAATCATGGTTTAAGTGAGCTTTTACTTGTTGTCCGTGGTTTAGAAGCATGGTTTAATGAGGTCATGTTGTTGTCCATAGCTTAAAAATCATGCTAAGCCAAGTCTCATTAGTTATTGAGGTGTTATTTGCATTGCCTAAGCTTTAGGAGCTCTTAGAATGTCGTTCATGCATTTTAGGTGGTTGTTGCTTGCTGGCCAGTGGTTGTATAGCCTAATATCGTCAACTAACAAATACCCACTGCCCGTAACGCCTTAGACATGGTTGCCCATGGTTTAATGGCGTTGGGTTTTCAATTTGGTTTATGTTTAGATGCTGTCCAGCAAGAAAATAAACCGTTATTGGTTCAGTTTCGCCTTTAGCATCTTGTTTTAGGGTGCTTTCCTTTAGTTTAGACTTCCTTTAATGGTTGGTAGTTTATTTGTAGCTGGAAGCTTGTTTTGGAGCGTGATTGTGCAGTTCGAGCTAGCGTTGGTATTTAAAAGTGATTTGTAATTAGTTTCTACGTGCTAGATTTTGGTTGATTGTGTGGAGCATGATGTTTGTTTATGTTTTATCCTTGTTCTTGTGAAAAGCACGTTCTGTTGTTTATATTTGTACTGAAACGCTTGAGATGAGCTTATTATGTTCAGTGCTTGTGATAAGCATGTGTGTTAATGTTAAAGCATGAGATAGGTGACTGCTGAATTGTGGATGTTGATTTAGCATGATGAGTCTGGGTCAAGCATGTTTGGTTAGGCTAGCATGTGTCACGGGAAGTGTAGCATGAGTCTAGCGGTAGCGTTGCATGACGCGTAACTCATGTGTAGGTGCGCAGCGTGGCGCGTAATTCATGTGTTCGGTTTAGCCTAGCATGACACGTAATGCATGTGAATGGTTTTGCGTAGTGTGGTGCGTAATGCACATGTATGGTTTTGCGTAGCATGGCGCGTAATGCATGCGGTTAGTTTTGCGTAGCATAACGCGTAATGCATGTGGTCGTTAGGTGTGCAGCATGACGCGTAAATCATGTGTGGTCTATGATGTGGACTTTTCCTTACCGCAAGCGCACGGGTCAAGTAATAATAAAGTGTTCGTAAAAAAAAACGAGTGTCGTCCTCTGGATTGGATTTTTAAGCAAATCAAGTATTGTGAATTATCTCGCTCAATTTTATTTAGGGATCAAAAAGTGATGAATGAATGGTATGAAATCTAAATCAAAGCAAGTAAAAAGGTGGAAATTCAATTGGGAAAAACACTTAGGGAATTGATTTCACCGATTTAGTCTAGGATTGATTTTAAGGATTAAGTTATTATGCACAATGAAATTATGAGCCTAAGACCCTTTTATCACAACTACCTCTCCCGAGTATAATTGATTCTCTTGCAAATTAATCTACTTGATATCCCTATCTAAGTTGGTTAACATGCAAGGCAATGAGATGTTTTGACCAATTCTAAAGTTAATCTAAAACCGTCACGAATTAGAAAGTAAACTTTAGTCATGCAATCTTGAGTAAGTCTATGTTAAATCCCCTCTCCCGAGCAATAATCAACACTTAAATCATCCAACTAATGGCCAATTAATTGAAAGCATTAAATCAAGATTACAAACATAATAACCATTGCACAACTTAAACCATAAATTCAATCCATAAACTTAATCAACTACATCAATCCCTAAGCTACAAGTTTAGCTACTCATGAATAGAATTACAAGCTCAACTAAACATGTAAAAGCCATAAAGTCTAGCTAAAGAAAGGAAAAGGGAAGGAAAAACTCAATGTAGGCCGAGACCGAGCGTCCCCGTCACGATCCCCACGAACGATGGGTTGATTTCCCCCTTGCTCCCTTTGCTTCAGCCTTAATTCTCTCTGTTTCTGCTCTGTTTACGGCTCCAAGAAGTCCCAAAATTGAATCCCCCTCAAAAACCTAGCCGAAAAGAATGATTTATATTGATTTTTCGTCGTAGCGTCGAGACGCTATCAAGACAGCGTCTCGACGCTGCCTCTAAACACGCGTATTCTGGAAAGGAAATTACGCAGCGTCGAGACGCTAAGGTCGCAGCGTCGAGACGCTGTGACCTTTTTGCGCCTATTCTGATATGGAATGCCAGCGTCGAGACGCTCAAGGGATGGCGTCTCGACGCTGGTCAAATGTTGACCGAATGTTGACTTTTTTCTCTTTGATTCTTTTTTCATTCCTTTGCATCTTTTCACGTCCCGAGCACCCGATTAACTCCAATATTGCGCTATAGCTCCAATCAACCATTTCCTACAAAATAAACAATAAAGTGCAATAAAATGGCCAATAATCATCAAAGACTAGCTAAATTAAATAAGTAAAGATAGCTAGCTATGCTCGCTATCAAATACCCCCAAACTTAAGCTTTTGCTAGTCCTCGAGCAAACTACAAATCAAACATACAATGGAAGAATGGATGCAATAATCATGACTCAATCCTCAAGGCTCAAAAGTCAATAGTCAAGCAAGCAAGAGATATGCACACAAGGACCAATGAGGGAGACAAATTAAAATTTCTCCAAAATTAACTTGCACAAGCGAGATCTAACTCAACAAGATCAGACTCTACTAGCCCGGGATTGGATTATTAAACTCTCAGCTCATCTTCCCTCTACACTGGCACTAAGGTTTCACTAATGAGTTAATGAAACAAATTAGTTTGTTTTTCTCCATACTTAGGTGCTTTTAATTAACAATTGAATGAAGCATGTATATGTGGCACTAGCTTTCACACACCCATTGCAGGGACCCTTAACCTGAGTTTTCTCTGGTTGGCCTAACTGATCACAACAGGGGTAGCTCTTTTTGCCTTAATCTTTATTAACCATTGCATATTGCGCGCATAAGTCATGACTTTTTTTTTTTTCAACAATAATGATTTTTCGTTATGAATATGATAAGCAAATATTCTTTTCTTTTCTCCTAAGCAAGATCAAACATGCTAATTTGCAAAAAATTAACTCTTTAGCTCTACCCTACACCTATCGAGGTGACAACAAGCATATGAACCCAATAATTCGCTCCTAAGCATTCAAATCCAAATCTAGCCAAGACAAATACTCTACTCATGCAAGCCATCTCCTAGAAAAATTTTAAAAAGTCTCCCTTTTTGGGTACTCATGCTTACAACTCATCACAAGCTTGAAAATTGACAAGAAAGCCTATCCTAGGACATCATAATCATGCAAAAATACATCCAGACAACAACCATATGCTTAATTCAAAGAAAGCTCAAAACTATAGCCCGAACTCAGATGCTCAAGGGCTCCACAAACGTGCTACTCCACCCCCAAACTTAAAACATGCATTGTCCTCAATGTATAAAGAAAATAAGGCATAAACAAGCATGAGAACAATAAAAGAATGAAAGGAGTGAATAATACTGGCCTGGATTGATGATGACTTCTTGCTTGAAATCTTGAAAGCTTGAAAGCAAAGGAGAGACAGAAAACAAGACCTACAACACAAAAACAAACAATGAATCAAAAGCAAACAGAAAAACACAACTACACTTACTTGGGTTGCCTCCCATAAGCGCTTGTTTAACGTCATTAGCTCGACGTGTTGGCCATGCTTCAAGGAGGCTTCTTTTCTGTGAATCCAACAGTGGTGCTCTTTCTTGCACCTTTCTTGTAGCCCATGAAAAGCACGTCCGAGTGTCCCTTAGAGTCTTCAACTGCTTTAAATATTTCTTTGTCATTCTTGACTCTTACAGTGAGCTCCCTGCGCTCAATATCAATAATGACTCGCCCAGTAGCGAGGAATGGTCTTCCTAATATGACAGGCATCGAAGGATTTTCTATCATGTCCATAACATATAAATCAATAGGGAGGAAAAATCTACCTACTCTGATTAAGACATTTTCTACAATGCCAACTGGTCTAACCACAGACTGATCAGCCAATTGGAGCTTTACAGGAGTAAATTTAATCTCACCTATGTCTAACTTTTTGCACAGAGATAGAGGAATGATATTGATGCTAGCACCTAAATCACATAATGCTCTGAAAGAATAAGTACCAAAACTACAAGGAACAGAAAAACTCCCTGGATCTGCTACTTTTTCAGGTACTTTCTGTTGTACTCTGGTGCTGCATGTGGAAGCGAGATATACGGTGTCAACCTTCTTTTCCTTTCGCTTCTTTGCTAACCACTCCTTCATGAACCTGTTGTATTGGGGCATCTCTAATGCCTCTGCAAAACGAATATTAATGTTCAGATTCATAAAAGCATTCATAAATTTATCAAACTGAACCTGATTGTTCTTTTTCTTCTTTTTCTTTTTCTTTTCTTTGGGAACCATCAGTGTGGGAGAAGGAATAGGAGACTCAGGTTCAGGCTTTTCAGCCTCATCTGATGATGTGTCCTCCTCAGCTTCCCCTGTAGGCGTGTCATAATCCTCAGAATCAGGCTCCTCTTCAACTTCCTCCTGATGAACAGTGATTGCCTTACAGTACTCCATCTGAGTTTTCTCCTGTTCAGCTGGGGCCTTACCTTTATTCATGGTACTTACAACACTTACCAATTGTCCCAGCTGAGTCTCAATGTTCTTGATGGTAGCACTGTGGCCATTCACCGTGGTGTTGATGGCAAAAACTGCCTCCTCCAATTTAGTTGTCCTGTTACTAGACTCTGCAATGAAAGCTCCAACAAGATCTTCTAACTTTTTATTTTCTTGAGTTTGAGGGGCAAACCCAGGAGGATTAAGAACATTCATAGTATTTGCATAAGAAAAATTTTCATGGTTCATATTGTTAGGGTGATAATGTGTAGGTGTAACATTATTATTATATCCCCTAAAATTAGAATTTGATACATACTGAACCTGTTCAATGGTCTCCTCCTGAGGTCTAGATGCCAAAGCAGTAGCTGATTCAATTGATTGTGCACTCCCTGTACCTGAAAATTTCATAAAAGCATTAGCAAGGGAAGTCATCTGGGCCTGGAGTGCACTTACTTTATCAACCTCAAACACTCCAGCAGCAATCTTTTTGGGTGTAGACCGCTCAGATGGCCACTGATAGCTGTTTGTGGCCATATCCTCTAAAAGTATGCGAGCATTTTCCACGGTCTTGGACAACAGAGTCCCACCTGCAGCTGCATCAACAATCGTTTTTGTACTAGGAGTTAAACCATTATAAAACAATTGAACCTGGAGCCAGTCGGGGTAGCCATGCTGAGGGCACTTCCTCAGTAACTCTTTAAATCGCTCCCAGGCCTCGAACAGCTGTTCATCATATTGTTGTTGGAATGTCCCAATCTCGGTCCTCAGCTTGACCGTCTTTGCAGGAGGGAAGAATTTTTTCAGAAAAGCCTGGACCAAAGCATCCCAAGTGGTGATGCTCCCAGGGGGAATGGACTGCAACCAATCTCGTGCTTTATCCTGCAAAGAAAAGGGAAATAAACGTAAGCGAATAGCATCCTCAGACACTCCATTAATTTTTACCGTCCCACAAATATCCAAAAATGATTTAAGATGAGAATTTGGATCCTCGGTGGGCGATCCTCTGTATGCACAGTCTCGGGCCATCTGAATGAGACCGGTCTTCAGCTCAAAGTTGTTGGCATTGATCGGAGCATAGACAATCCCCGATTGTTGCCCCTGAAACACGGGCTGAAAGTAGTCTCTAATAGGCCTAGGCTCCTCAGGTGGATTTTGGTCAGCCATCTGAATAATTTCTCTATTTTCCCTTCGAAGCCTATGAATTGTTCTTTCAATCTCGGGATCCAACGGTATCACTTCTCTACTACTACGCATACAAAAAACAAATCTACCCTAAAAAGGAAAGAAAACAATTATGGAAAGAAACAAAGAAAAGAAAACAACTAATCTAAATATGGAGAAATATAATCTAGAAAAAGAAACAAAATAACCTAATATGGAATGCAAAAATAAATATGGCAAAACACAAATAAGGAAACTAACAAATAAAGAAAAACTAATCTACAAAGGAAAGAAAACACTAAAAAGGAAAAAGAATCTATCTAAGGAAAAAAAAATGCAAACAACCTAGAAAAGTAAAAATACACCCTAAATTAAGATCAAACAATTTTTTCACAATATCAATCTAGCTAAATGTGCCAATCCCCGGCAACGGCGCCAAAAACTTGATGTGGACTTTTCCTTACCGCAAGCGCACGGGTCAAGTAATAATAAAGTGTTCGTAAAAAAAAACGAGTGTCGTCCTCTGGATTGGATTTTTAAGCAAATCAAGTATTGTGAATTATCTCGCTCAATTTTATTTAGGGATCAAAAAGTGATGAATGAATGGTATGAAATCTAAATCAAAGCAAGTAAAAAGGTGGAAATTCAATTGGGAAAAACACTTAGGGAATTGATTTCACCGATTTAGTCTAGGATTGATTTTAAGGATTAAGTTATTATGCACAATGAAATTATGAGCCTAAGACCCTTTTATCACAACTACCTCTCCCGAGTATAATTGATTCTCTTGCAAATTAATCTACTTGATATCCCTATCTAAGTTGGTTAACATGCAAGGCAATGAGATCTTTTGACCAATTCTAAAGTTAATCTAAAACCGTCACGAATTAGAAAGTAAACTTTAGTCATGCAATCTTGAGTAAGTCTATGTTAAATCCCCTCTCCCGAGCAAGAATCAACACTTAAATCATCCAACTAATGGCCAATTAATTGAAAGCATTAAATCAAGATTACAAACATAATAACCATTGCACAACTTAAACCATAAATTCAATCCATAAACTTAATCAACTACATCAATCCCTAAGCTACAAGTTTAGCTACTCATGAATAGAATTACAAGCTCAACTAAACATGTAAAAGCCATAAAGTCTAGCTAAAGAAAGGAAAAGGGAAGGAAAAACTCAATGTAGGCCGAGACCGAGCGTCCCCGTCACGATCCCCACGAACGATGGGTTGATTTCCCCCTTGCTCCCTTTGCTTCAGCCTTAATTCTCTCTGTTTCTGCTCTGTTTACGGCTCCAAGAAGTCCCAAAATTGAATCCCCCTCAAAAACCTAGTCGAAAAGAATGATTTATATTGATTTTTCGTCGTAGCGTCGAGACGCTATCAAGACAGCGTCTCGACGCTGCCTCTAAACACGCGTATTCTGGAAAGGAAATTACGCAGCGTCGAGACGCTGTGACCTTTTTGCGCCTATTCTGATATGGAATGCCAGCGTCGAGACGCTCAAGGGATGGCGTCTCGACGCTGGTCAAATGTTGACCGAATGTTGACTTTTTTCTCTTTGATTCTTTTTTCATTCCTTTGCATCTTTTCACGTCCCGAGCACCCGATTAACTCCAATATTGCGCTATAGCTCCAATCAACCATTTCCTACAAAATAAACAATAAAGTGCAATAAAATGGCCAATAATCATCAAAGACTAGCTAAATTAAATAAGTAAAGATAGCTAGCTATGCTCGCTATCAGTCTAGTAGGGTGTGGGTGCATAGTGGGGGAAGCATTTGCATGATGGTTATTCGTTGCTTGTGAGCATGATGTGGTTTTTATTGCTTTCTGAGCATGATGTGGTTTTTATTGCTTTCTGAGCATGTTGGCTTTTATTGCTTTTCTTGAATCATGATGTATGCGTGTGAGAAGCATGCTGTTTGCCTTTGTTTGATGCTTGTGATCTGGCTCGTGTGAGCTACTTACCAGTACCGCGGTTGTACTGATACCTCCTTCCCCACCTTCCCTCCAACATTTTAGATGTTGCAGGTATTGAGGATGATCCGGACCTTGGTGGCGAGGAGGAGGACTGTGAGGAAAATTCCTAAGCGTTGAGACCTCTTGTTGTTATGTTTTTCCTTGTTGATTTTAGTAGATAGTTTGAACTGTTTTAATTTGTAGTTCTGTGATGGTGAGGGATTCACCTGAGAATGGTTAAGTTTATGAATTAGTCTTGGTAATCTTGATTAGATTAATAATATGTTTTAGCTAGTGGATTAGTTATTCTTGTTAATAAGATGTCTTTAAATTCCGCTACATGGTTTCAGTTTGTTGTATATTGTCATAAGGTTGTCTCGTCTAGAGGAGATAAATTTGTGAAATCTGGTTGAAGTTTGGTGGAGTTTGGCTTTTTGCATATTTAGAAGTGTTAAAAGTCTTTAGCAGGTGTTGTAAAATTTTGGGATAACCAGTTTTACACTGTTATGCTGCCGAAATTTCGATACATTCGGTTTAAAGAGAGTTATCCTAGTTGCTTAAGAGTCTAGAGTGTGTAGTAACGCCGCTAGGCTAGAGGTTGAAAAACCTGAGGCGTTACAATTGGTATTAGAGCCATGTCGTCCCTGTAGACTGACCTAGATAGCCTAGGTTGTTTAGTTGTGTGAGTTGTGTGAGTTAGAGGTTTTTCCTCATTCTCCTCTCCATCACCAGGTATGGAAGCATCAATATTTATTTGTTTGATGATATATTGTGCTTGTATGAGTTATCTGGCTGCCTTATATTGCTTGGTTGCTCGTTACTTGTTTTATGAATCTTGTTCAAGCATGTTTGATTCCCTTGGTCGCTTTATTGTTAGAAGCTAGGCCTAGGATGTTCCCTTTAGGTAGCTAGACAGCTTGTTCTGTTTGTGTGCCTATTGAATGGTAGTAGGATTAGGTTGTTGCCATAGTTCCTAGATAGTTCGCATGTTTCCTTTATGCTTAATGCGTGCCCAGATCTAGGTTGTCGCTTTAGTTGAGGATAGTCCCTTCTATCCTTGTTTTTAGGAGAGTTCCTTAAGTGAATTCATCGTTTCCTCTCAAAGATGAGTTCCAGCAATAACCAAGGAAGTGAACGTTCTGGCCCTCCAGACGTTCCTGAGGTTAATTCGCATCCTGAGGCGAATCCTCCTGTTCTACTTGGTCTTTGTAACGACCCGACTTCTTAAATAATCTTTTCGGGACCGTTACGACAATGCATGTTTTGGAGGTCTTTTTAAATAAAAATATTTTGAAACATAAACACTAATTTAAGTAAAAACTTTTATTCGGGATCCCTAATTTTAAAGGTTTTAAATAGTTGTTAATAATTTCTAAAATATAAATGTACATGGCCTCTAGAAAATTTCACAAATAAATTACAAATAAAGTAAAACAGAGTTCTTAAAGCGGAAGAAAAATATGAAATTCAGGTCCTCTCATGGCTGTCTATCGGATTCTCATAAATCGCCTTTCATCTGTCCTTGCCTTTACCTGAAAAACAATATGAAATTCAGGTCCTCTCAGGGCTTGGCTTGACTCCAACATCTCAAATATTGCGAAAATGCCACTCCAGCTCAAATTTTAAAATTTCACCAATTTTTCATTCTTTTAATTTCCCTCCAATTCCAAATTAACCCCAAATTAACTCCAAACTAATGAAATTTGAGATTTAACTTAAATTACGGACGTTACAGTCTTAATCCTGAGTTGATTATGAACTCCTGCTCATGAGGGATTGTCCTTTGATTTGTATGGGTGAGAGTGGCCAATACGCCGACTCAATAAGCCTACCATTTTGGGTCGAGTGGGGAGCTCGGAACATAATCATACAAGATGGAATTCACTCCTTCCCGACTTTAGAGAAGTAGATGAGTGTTCCCTTAAGTGGTGACTCCGAGTCTTAAACAAAGGGCCCTACCCTTTCAATGGCAAGAGAGAGTTTTCTGTTTGATGGTTGGACCACAAACAGGTTGTTCATTAGAGGAGAACTGGTACTTAAGGAAATAGAAGTAACCCAGGGGTAAAACGGTAATTTGACCCAGCTGGTGTTACGGACACTCGTGAAGCACTAACTAGTCGTTATTGGTCTATATTCGTGGACACAGAAAATATGTCTGCAGTGAGAAGAGTGCAACTGTGAGTCTATAGTGGAATGTAGACCCAGTTAACGAATATTAATTAATTTGGTTAATGAATTTGACCGATTAATCTCACATCGTTGGAGCTTCTGGTCTGCAGGTCCATTAGGTCCCATTGGTAGCTCATAAAGTAATTTGAGGCAACTAAGTAATAAATGTAAATTGAAAGTGTTCATATTACTAAAGGAAATAATATATTATTATGAGAGAAATTAATATTTGAAGAAATTCAAATATTAATATAAATTTGAGTCACATTAAATATATGGAAGTTTGAAAGAGTTCAAATATGAATTGATTAATTTTAAAGCCTAAAATCTATTTGGGCAAATTAATTAATTCAAGTTCGGAAATTAAATATGTGATATTTAATTGGTGGTTAATTAATTAAAGAATTAATTAACGGGAATTAATCAATTATGGAAATAATTAAACACTTAAGGAAGTGATTAATCATTTATCGAAATGATCTAACCACTTATGGAAGTAATTAGTCATTTGTGGAAAAGATTAATCAATTATGGAATAGATTGATCTTGGATTGATTAAATAAGGAATAAGATTGAATCAATTTTGGAAAAGATTGATTTAATTTAATATTTTATTCATGGCCACTCTTCTATAAATAGAACACTAGACCTAATTGGTTTAAGAGCCCTTTTGCTCTTAGACTCACAAGACAAGACCCTAGAATTCTCTCTAGGCTCCCTCTTAGAGAAAGACTCCCACAAGTCTTTTGCCTCCTAGACTTAGAAACATACCGGTGTAACCTCTGTGGTTATTGTGTCTTTGAAGAAAAATTTCCAGCGAAGAAATCAAGGAGTCGTTGTGTTTTCGTTCGTTGGAGCATCGTTGGCGAAGAACGGTCAAGTCTACAACAAAGGTTTGTAATGGTTCTTTCCCCTTTTCTTTAGAAAAGCATGAGAATAAAAATAGTTTTATTTTCAAACCTTTTTCAGCATATTTATAGCATTTTTCAGCGGCTTTAAAGTGTGTTTAAAGTTTTATTTTGCCTTTTCGTAACGGTATTTTAATGTTAATTAATATACCGCGTAAGGTCCTTTTGATGCGCTTCCGCTGTGTAGGGGCTTTCATCCCCTTCAATCGGCATCAGAGCCATCACTGTCCCTATTAATTGATATTAAAATTTGCGATAGGCTCTAAAAGGTGGGATTTATGCATAATGTATGTTCGGTTTGCAATGAACTGTTTAGGTTAATTTTATGGCCATAGATTTTATTTTTATGTGATTTTGATCATGTAAGGGCCCGGTGTTTTAGGTATTTTATGTAAAATCAAGTCCTATGTAAGTCTGGGTCTAGATTAAGTTTTTATGAGATGAAAATCGGAGAAATCGCGACAAAAAGAGAGGCCAAAACCGAGAACAACGTTCCTGTTTTGCCCATAATACACTCCCAGACGTAACAGCGTCGGGAAGCTGTTGACAAAGCGTGTCGACGTTGTCTCAATACTGCATGCGCTCAGGTAAGGAAATCACATAGTATCGGGACGCTGCGTTGCAAGCGTCTCGACGCTGTCACAATGCGACGCGACCTAGGGTTTCAAGAAGACGTGGTTCAAGCAGATTTGGGCGGTTCGGTTCGTGAACTGGACCGGTTCAGCTGGGCTGAGACCTATTTGGTTCGGTTCAGCTAGTTTTTGGCTTGGTTCGTGATTTCGGAGGCCGATTCGAGGAAGTTCGGGGCGGTTCGTGCTGCCTAGACCAAATTTTGGAGCTGCAGAAGGATTTTAGGATAGAATTTAGCTAAAATTAATGAATTTAGTTTTTTATTTTATCCTAGGGGCCAAAATTAACCGGTTCAATTGCTAATTATATGCTTTATGGATGTCATATAGAATTTTTATTCCCACCTTAGGTTATAAACATGCTCATGCATTTATTTATATATTATAAATTGTTATAATGTATGTTTTGAATGCATGGAATTGTTTTCATATATTTTAATATAAGTGTATATTAATTATATGAAAAATAAGAAAGCATGAAGCATGTCATTAGTTAGATTAAATATAAATAGTTATGTTTAATGTGATGAATGAAACATGCTTGATTGATTTTCTTGATTGGCTTATAATTGTTATATTAAAAAGAAAATCAATAATATTGCAGGAAGCATTAAACATCCATAGTTATTAATATAATTGTTATATTATTCATGCGATGCAGTTAGTGTGGTTTAATTATTTAATTTGAATGAGATTGTTGAATCAATTAAACCCTAGATTCTTGATTATAGGATTAATCATTAAAATTTGAAATAGTTCTTTAATATTAATGATTAGAAACTGTCAATCTATAATCAAGAATTGCATGCAAACATAAGATCATAGGATAAATTGGATTAATTTTAAATTGTTTAAAATTAATTAGACCTAGATCAGTTTCTAATAGGATTAGAATTATTTCTTACTTAGAATTAAAATTAGTTTTAATTGACTAAGTAGGAAAAACATTGCTATGATTATAAGGGAACTCCACCGGTAAAGTTCTGTCTAAGGCTAGGGGTATTTAAGTTGACGGTTTACGGAACACCTCCTACTTGGGAACTGACCTGGAATACCGGAGTTGAATTAATCATAGTTAAATGTTAGCATGCAACGTCACTAGGTTTGTTAAAAGTGTTTAATACACCTAGATCTTTAGAGTAAAGACCTTACATTACTGTGGTTATAAGGGAACTCTCTCGGTAAAGTTCTGTCTAAGGTTGAGGGTACTTAAGATGACGGTTTTCGGAACACCTCCTACCTGGGAACTGACCCAAACCTTGAGTTGAATTAACCATAGTAATGTTGACTTGCAATGTTGGGTTTATTAAAAGAAGTTTAATTCACCTAAAACATTTGCGGTTGAATCCTTTCCATAATTGTTATAATAGGATCAGACTTAGATAGATTGACTTGGCCGAATTTTACCTAAGTTAAACAACCCAAAATTAACCTTAGGACATTTTCAGAAGGAGGAAAATTACAAAACGAGATTTAAATCAAGTTTTGCTCCTACATCCCTATATTCACAACGTGAGGTTCATGCTCCGCTTCGAGTCGCCTTAGCAGCGGCCTCCCTTCGGAAACTGTTTGCATGAATCAATAACAAGGTGAATGGGAAAAATGTCTAAAGTAAGTGGGAGCGGACACGTGTCAACGTATCCCTCGGTCTCCGCCCCTAGTTCGCACCGTGAGAGTCCTATGATCCGCCTGCATGTTGTCCTGGCGCAACCATCCCTTCGGAGGGCCTGATCATAGGATTCGGAACATCGTGAACTCCTGAATAGGATAGGAACTCTTAGGATAATTACGAACAGTTGTCTTTCCCTTTGGTAGCCTGTTGGTGCGTGCCTCTGAGATCTGAAAGTGGGAGGGTTACACTTACGGGGATGAGTTAAAAGTGTTAACAAATCCTTGACCGAACAATGGTGGCTAATGTCTATAGGAATATGAGTTATTCTGGAATTAGAATTAGCTGAGAAATGTCTCATTTCAGAGGAGGAGTACCTGATCACCCTTTGGTGGCTGATATTCTAAACCTCGAAAACATCGTTGCAAAACAAATTCAATAGTTTTAGGGTTTTGTGATTGCTTGTTTTGCTAAATTGATTGGATTGTGTGCAATTGTTTGCTTGTATGATGGGCTAAGGCAAAGATAACTAATACGGTCATTGTTTGTTTAAATTTCAGCAATGTCTTCCTCAATAGTCTCTCTGCTTAAAAATGAGAAATTAACCGGCGAAAATTACGCTACGTGGAAATCGAACCTGAATACGATTTTTGTTGTCAATGATCTGCGGTTCGTCTTAACGGGGGATTGTCCTCCAGCCCCTGCTCGTAATGCATCCCAAGTGATTAAGGATGCTTATGACCGCTGGACAAAGGCCAATGATAAGGCTCGCGTCTATATCCTAGCGAACTTATCTGAAGTTTTGGCAAAAAGGCATGAAGGCATGGTCACAGCGAGGGAGATTATGAACTCTCTCTAGGAGATGTTTGGACAACCATCCTCCCAACTCCACCATGACGCTCTCAAATACGTTTATAGCTGTCGCATGAAAGAGGGCACATCTGTTCGGGAACATGTCCTGGATATGATGGTCAAATTCAACGTGGCAGAAGCTAACGGGGCGGTGATCGATGAGCGTAGTCAGGTTGCATTCATCTTAGAATCTCTTCCGAAGAGTTTTCTACAATTTCGAAGCTATGCAATGATTAATAAAATAGTATTCAACCTGACTAGCCTCTTGAATGAACTACAACTCTATCAATCTCTTCTTAAGAACAAGGGACAAGTAGAAGGAGAGGCAAACGTTGTCCACTCTAAAGGAAAGTTCGAGAAGGGTTCATCCTCTGGAACTAAATCTGTAGCCACTTCTTCGAAGAAGATTCAGAAGAAGAAAGGAAACAAGGGGAAGGCTCCCGCTACTGCTGCTAAAAACAATGGAAAAGCCAAAGTTTTGGCGGACAAGGGCAAGTGTTTCCACTGCAATGTAGTTGGACACTGGAAGAGAAACTGCCCAAAGTACCTTGCTGAGAAAAAGAAGGAAAAGGAAAGTAAATTTGATTTACTGGTTTTAGAAACATGCCTAGTAGAACATGATGAGTTTACCTGGATACTTGATTCAAGAGCAACTAATCATGTTTGCTCTTCTTTTCAGGAAAATAATTCCTTTCGGCAGTTGCACGATCGTGAAATGACGCTCAGGGTCGGAACTGGAGAAGTCATTTTAGCTAAAGCAGTGGGAACTGCGAAGTTATTTTTTAGAAATAGATTCTTACTTTTAGAAAGTTTGTTAATTGTTCCCAAGATTAAGAGGAACTTCATTTCTATTTCATGTTTGATTGAAAAATCGTATACAATTACTTTTAATATGAATGAAGCGTTCATTTATAAGAATGGTGTACTTATTTGTTCAGCCAAATTAGAAAATAACTAGTATGTATTAAGACCAACCGAAAAACAAAGCACTTTTAAATCACGAATTATTTAAAACTGCTGAAACTCAAAGAAAAAGGCAAAGGATTTCTCCAACAAGTAACAATACTCATCTTTGGCATCTTAGACTTGGTCATATAAACATCGATAGAATCGGTCGTTTGATAAAGAATGGACATCTAAGCAAGTTAGAAGATGATTCACTACCACCTTGTGAATCTTGTCTCGAGGGCAAAATGACCAAAAGACCCTTTACTGGAAAAGGTTACAGAGCCAAAGAACCCTTAGAGTTTATACATTCAGATCTCTGTGGTCCAATGAATGTAAAAGCTCGAGGAGGGTACAAATATTTCATCTCATTTATAGATGATTATTCAAGGTATGGTTACTTGTACCTAATGGGACATAAGTCTGAAGCCCTTGAAAAGTTTAAGGAGTTTAAGGCTGAAGTTGAAAACCTATTAGGTAAGTCAATTAAAGTACTTCGATCTGATCGAGGAGGGGAGTATATGGATCAAAGATTCCAGGATTATATGATAGAACATGGAATCCAATCCCAACTCTCAGCCCTTGGTACACCTCAACAAAATGGTGTATCAGAAAGGAGAAATAGAACCTTGTTAGACATGGTTCGATCTATGATGAGCTATGCTTTGCCTAGCTCGTTTTGCAAGTATGCAGAAGAGACTGCAGTACACATCTTGAACAATGTTCCCTCGAAAAGTGTTTCTGAAACACCTTTCGAATTATGAAAGGGGCGTAAACCTAGTTTGCATCACTTTCGCATATGGGGTTGTCCAGCACACATGCTCGTGACAAATCCTAAGAAATTGGAACCTCGTTCAAAACTGTGCCAATTTGTTGGTTACCCTAAAGAAACGAGAGGTGGTTATTTCTACGACCAACAAGAAAATAAGGTGATTGTATCGCCAAACGCCACCTTCTTGGAGGAAGACCACATGATGGATCATAAACCACATAGCAAAATAATATTAGGAGAAGCTACTGAAGAATCACCAAGAGTTGTTGACAAAGCTGGACCTTCAACAAGGGTTGATGAAGGAACTAGTTCTTCAGATCCATCCCGTCCTTCTCAAACGTTGAGAATGCCTCGACGTAGTGGGAGAGTTATATTACAACCTGATCACTACTTGGGTTTAACTGAAACTCAGGTTGTCATACCTAATGATGGCATTGAGGATCCATTGTCCTATCGACAGACAATGAATGACGAAGATAAGGATGAATGAGTCAAAGCCATGGACCTGGAAATGGAGTCAATGTACTCCAATTCTGTATGGGAACTCGCAGATCTACCAGATGAGGTAAAACCCATAGGGTGCAAATGGATCTATAAGAGAAAAAAAGATGCAACTGGGAAGGTACAGACCTTCAAAACTAGCCTAGTGGCAAAGGGTTATACCCAAAAGGAAGGGGTTGACTATGAGGAAACCTTTTCTCCTGTAGCCATGTAAAGTCCATAAGAATTCTCTTGTCCATAGCCACATATTATGACTATGAAATATGGCAAATGGACGTCAAGATTGCCTTTTTGAATGGTAATCTTGAAGAGAATATCTTCATGTCTCAACCTGAAGGGTTCATAGCCCAAGGCCAGGAACAAAAGGTTTGTAAGCTCAATCGATCCATTTATGGATTGAAACAAGCGTCCAGATCATGGAACATTACATTTGATACTGCAATCAAATTTTTTGGTTTTGACCAAAACGTTGATGAGCCTTGTGTGTACAAATAAAATCAACAAAAGGAAAGTAGTTTTTCTAATACTTTATGTAGACGATATCCTACTCATTGGGAATGATGTAGGATACCTCACTGACATTAAGAAATGGTTGGCAGCAGAATTCCAAATGAAAGATCTAGGAGAGGCTCAATATGTTCTTGGAATCCAAATCATTAGGGATCGTAAGAACTAAACGCTAGCACTGTCTCAAGCAACGTATATTAACAAAATGTTGTCTCGATATTCAATGCAAAACTCCAAGAAGGGATTATTACCCTTCAGACATTGGGTACACCTGTCTAAGGAACAGTCTCCTAAGACACCTCAAGAAATTGAGAACATGAGACACATTCCCTACGCCTCAGTTGTGGGCAGTTTAATGTATGTTATGCTCTGCACTAGGCCTGACATATGTTATGCAGTGGGAGTAGTCAGTAGGTATCAGTCTAATACAGGGTTGGACCACTGGGGAGCGGTTAAGAATATCTTCAAGTATATTCAGAGAACGAGGGACTACATGTTTGTGTATGGAGCTAAGGATTTGATTCTTACTGAATACACTGACTCAGACTTTCAAGCTAATGAGGATTCAAGGAAATCAACATCAGGGTCAGTATTCACCCTCAATGGAGGAGCAGTAGTTTGGAGAAGCATCAAACAAGGATGCATAACAGATTCAACCATGGAGGCTGAGTATGTAGCAGCTTGTGAAGCAACTAAGGAAGCAGTCTGGCTTAGAAAGTTCTTGACTGATTTGGAAGTTGTTCCAAACATGAACGTGCCCATAACACTGTACTGTGACAACAGTGGGGCTATGCCAACTCAAAAGAACCTCGAAGCCACGGGTAAACACATCGAGAGGAAGTATCACCTGATACGAGAGATTGTGCAACGAGGAGATGTGATCGTCACTAAGATCGCTTCAGAGCACAACATCGCTGACCCATTTATGAAGGTTGTCATGGCTAAAGTGTTTAAGGGTCATCTAGAGGGTCTAGGTCTACGAGATATGTATGCCATCAAATCTAGAGCAAGTGGGAGAAATGTATAATGGGTATAAGGATGCCCTAGTTCATTGTATTATTTTAGTATACATGACATTTCCAGCTTTAGATTATTGCATTTACTTCCCACTAACTAGTGTTTTAGTTCAAGTGGGAGTTTGTTGGGTTTTATGCCCTAAAACTCGTAGATAGTGAATGTAACCGTTGACCGAATATTAATGAAATAATATTGATATATTTTTTCCATTAAATGTTATTAGTTATTTTATATTCGTCTTTGCCTAAAATAACCCTAATCCAATAAACTAGATATCCTAGGTTGTAATAAGAGTCTTGAACTATATGTAGCGACATATGGGGTCACTATTCAAGAAACAGCCTAAAGGGTCTATAGTATAGGGATAAGACTGGGTGTCTTATTCTGGTGACACTATAGATACGACCCACTTTGTATTTGATACAATCGTTATGATCCAACGCGTTCGTGTAGGAGACATGCGAGTGGGGGTATCCTATGCAATGAGTTTGCATAAGACACCGGACCGCGAAATAGTAACCACTGGTTGTAACACCATTAACTAGTTGGTTTTCTATTTCACTAGGACGACCTAGACAACTTGGTCTTAATCCTGAGTTGATTATGAACTCCTGCTCATGAGGATTGTCCTTTGATTTGTATGGGTGAGAGTGGTCAATACGCCGACTCAATAAGCCTACCATTTTGGGGACAAGACCGAGTGGGGAGTTGGGAACATAATCATACAAGATGGAATTCACTTCTTCTCGACTTTAGGGAAGTAGATGAGTGTTCCCTTAAGTGGTGACTTCGAGTCTTGAACAAAGGGTCCTACCCTCTCAATGGGAAGAGAGGGTTTTCTTTTTTATGGTTGGACCATAAATAGGTTGTTCATTAAAGGAGAACTGATACTTAAGGAAATAGAAGTAACCCAGGGGTAAAACGGTAATTTGACCCAGCTGGTGTTACGAACACTCGTGAAGGACTAACTAGTCGTTATTGGTCTATATCCGTGGACACAGAAAATATGTATGCAGTGAGAAGAGTGCAACTGTGAGTCTATAGTGGAATGTACACACAGTTAACGAATATTGATTAATTTGGTTAATGAGTTTAACCAATTAATCTCACATCGTTGGAGCTTCTGATCTCCAGGTCCATTAAGTCCCACTGGTAGCTCATAAAGTAATTTGAGGCAACTAAGTAATAAATGTAAATTGAAAGTGTTCATATTACTAAGGAAAATAATATAATATATATTGATATATTATTATGAGAGAAATTAATATTTGAAGAAATTCAAATATTAATATAAATTTCAGTCACATTAAATTTATGGAAGTTTGAAAGAGTTCAAATATAAATTAATTAATTTTAAAGCCTAAAATCTATTTGGGCAAATTAATTAATTCAAGCCCGGAAATTAAATATGTGATATTTAATTGGTGGTTAATTAATTAAAGAATTAATTAATCAGGAATTAATCAATTATGGAAATAATTAATCACTTAAGGAAGTGATTAATCTTTTATCGAAATGATCTAATCACTTATGAAAGTAATTAGTCATTTGTGGAAAAGATTAATTAACTATGGAATAGATTGATCTTCGATTGATTAAATAAGGAATAAGATTGAATCAATTTTGGAAAAGATTGATTTAATTGAATATTTTATTCATGGTCACTCTTGTATAAATAGAACACTAGACCTAATTGGTTTAAAAGCCCTCTTGCTCTTAGACTCACAAGACAAGACCCTAGAATTCTCTCTAGCCTCCCTCTTAGAGAAAGATTCCCACAAGTCTTTTGCCTCCTAGACATAGAGACATACCGGTGTAACCTTTGTGGTTATTGTGTCTTTGAAGAAAAATTTCCAGCCAAGAAATCAAGAAGGAGTCGCTGCGTTTTCGTTCATTGGAGCATCATTGGCGAAGAACGATCAAGTCTACAACGAAGGTTTGTAACGGTTCTTTCCCCTTTTCTTTAGAAAAGCATGAGAATAAAAATAGTTTTATTTTCAAACCTTTTTCAGCATGTTTATAGCGTCTTTCAGCGGCTTTAAAGTGTGTTTAAAGTTTTATTTTGTCTTTTCATTACGCTATTTTAATGTTAATTAATATACGGCGTAAGGTCCTTTAATTTTGATGCGTTTCTGCTGCGCAGGGGCTTTCATCCCCTTCAGCTTCAAGGTCATGAGAAACAATATTGCCTCTGCTCTTCAAGCCAATTTTGCCACCATTAGAAACAACACTATCACTGCTCTTCAAGCTAATTTTTCCACCGTGGGAAAAGTAGAAATGCCACCCTTGCTTTTTGGAATTTTGAGATCAAGGTATCTGCTGCTCTGCGGAATTTCGAGACCAAAAGACAAAGCTTTATGGCCTTTATAACTCATTGGAGTTTCAAGTCCAACTGGTGCAATCCTCAGTGCTTCTATGGGACTCTGCATGTCTACATTCGGGATCTTTAAACCATGTGATCCAAATGCCCGAAAGGAAATTTTTTTATTGAGGCCAAGATCGTGAACACCAGTGACATCGTTGAAAGTGGCACTCACCGTCACACAATACTGCCAAGCCAACACTAAGAAAATAATTTGAAAGAGTTCAAAACCTCTTGTAATTGTCGCGGTCGAGTGTGTTAAAGTTGTAGGCACTAGCTTTGCTTCACGGAGGATGATTAGTAGCAAGAATGAAAGTGCTGGTGTTTTGAAATTTTGAATGATCAAAGCCCTATATAAATACTTGTTTGATAGGAAAATTATATTTTGAAAACTCTAACAAATCGTTGGATCCCAAAACTCTTTGTTATTAGTTGGACAACTATATTATGGTTGATAGTTTTTTTTTTCCAATAAAGGGTGCTATACTTTTTTCTTATGAGTTTGCTTTGGAACAAAAAACAGGGAAATTTTCTAATTCCTTTATAACTATTTTTTTTCTTCTTGTTTGTTTGTTTTTTCTTTTCTTGACACATAATGTTATACCTATTATTTCTCAAACCTTACACATCAACAAAGCTAACTATTAGGTTTCAATTAGATAAATTATAAAAAGGTTAACCTCAAGGATCAAAATGGTATTTGGTTGAAAGTTAAGGGAGTAAAAACGAATGCTTGAAAACTTTGAGACGATAATGAAATGAATATAATAAATTTATGTAGCAAATTAAGATTTAAATCAAAACTACATTTTAAGCCCTAACATCTATAAAATGGTCCAAATTTGGGTCATGGAGAGTGAGTTCATCGACACGTTGATATTTGCATCGACATTTCAACATGTTTGTCAGTTCAACATCAACAGTTCTATTTTTTTTCTTTTGAATTTCGACAGTTCCATTATATCATAGAAAAATTGGCGAAATATAACAAAAACGTCACTAATGTGTACCTAATATTAATAATACGAAATTGGAAAAAATACACTTTTAGTCCCTGAGGTTTGGGTTAGGTTTCAATTTGGTCCTTGAGTTTTCAAACTCAACAATTTAGTCCCTAAGGTTTGAGATAAGGAGCAATTTGGTCCCTGCCATCCATTTTGCCGATAAATCTAACCGGCTACTGACGTGGCATTATTATTTTAATTAAGAAATTAACTTTTAATTTTTTAAAATAAAAATATATTAAAATAATAAAAATATTATTATTTTAAATTTATTTTATTTATTTTTATTCTTCTCTCTCCCACCTTCTTCATCCTCCTCCTCCTTCTACTCTCTCTTCTTCTTCAACAAGACCTTCCCTCCATGGCCGGCAGCTGACGGCCGGTGACCACCACTCGCCGACAGTGACTTTTTCTTTTTTTTTTTTCCTTCTCTCACTCTTTCTCTCCCTCTTTCTCTCCCTTTTCTTCTCTGTCGCCGGTCAACCATTCCCCTGTTAAAAAAAAGGGGGTTCCCCCCTTCGAAACCAGCTGGAACGAGCCCAGGGGGGAAACCTTTTTCGTAATATTTTCAAATTTCAAATGAAATATTGTCGTTTGTATCCGTTGCGTGAGTGTTAACGTTAGAGCAGCCCTTTCATTTCATTCCACAAAGCTTCACTTTTCTGGAAATTGCCAAAAATAGGACAAATCACCGGTGATTGGGCGACAACAACAGTTGCAACTGCAATGACTATATCTAAAAAAATTAAGAAGGCACTAAAGCAGAGAGAAAGAAAAGTCAGTCCTGCCTTTCCTTTTTGGCTCCTTCTCAACTCCCCAAATGCTATTAAACCCTTGAAAATGACCATAGCTGACTCATGTTAGAGTACTAACTCAAATTGAGTGAACATGACAAGTGGGTTCAGTTCCTTTATACTTCAAAAAAATGTTTCAGTAGTTCCTTCACTAATTGACACCCAAATTATACCCCCAACTCCACAATCACAATTGTGCAAGAGGAAGAAGAAAAATGTCTCTTCAAATCCAACATGAACAGAACAACAACAAATCCAAAAGGGAACTTACTTCTGGACTTCCATGGCCGATTGAGTGAGTTCACATGTAGGAGAAAAAAGGAATGAAGCTGATTTAGAGCTGTTGCCGGGAAGCTAATGTTATGGGTAATTTCAGACCACTCCGATGTACAAGGAGCTGACGGGAACAACTAGGCAGAAATAAGACTGGGCGATGGACCCCAGAGGCGAAACCGACAAGTGGGACGACCTAAGACCGAAGGGGTCGGGTTTTTGGCCCGACCCCATGCTCAGCCTCGGCCTTGTGCCGAGGCCAAGGCCCATGGTCGACTCGCTTGCGCGGGCCGAGTCCCTCCGACTCCGTTCGGTCCCTGTAGCCTCTAGCCACCCCGATTCTGCCTTGTTTGTCCCGAAACACCTCTGAATTCCTAAAAACCCTAGGAGCATGAGCAGATATTTATACCCCTCTTCGCCACTGAAGAAGGAGACCCGAACTCTGGACTCTCTCCTCTTACTCTCTTGCTCTCCTCTTCCGTTTTTTGACTTAAGCATCGGAGGCGGTGTGGCTAGCACCACACCGGTGTGCAGGTTTACTCTTTTGTAGGCCACGTCTTCCCCCGCTCTCAAACAAATTCACTGTCGATTATCACGTGGAGCGAAGGTAATTTACCTAGCGAAATTTGATCATCAACAGTTGGCGCCGTCTGTGGGGAAGAAAGCTTGCCAAATCTGCATATCGGTCATTCCATGAGTAATGGGATGGAGAAGAGAAATCAAGACATAAACACAGAAAAATTCAGATGGTGGCCGCCACCAGTGGAGGTCACGGGAAGAAGGTCGAGATCGGCCTCGGACCGAATCTCCTCGTCCTCGGTCTCCACTACCCTCATCCCGAGAGAAGCAAGCTGATCTCAAAATTGCTGCTCTCGAAAACAAAGTATGTGCGATGGATCATAATTTGTCCAGGATACTTCGCATCCTGGATAAACCTGGTCCTAGCACTAAAACCTACGATGAGAGGTTGGTTAGGGATCCGAGGAAGGGGAAGGAGCTCATGGTGCACAGTGCGAATCAGGGACGAGATCGAAGGGAAAGAAGACTGGCAGCATGACCAGCAAGGTCAGGGGGCTCAGACCTACAGATCGTGCAATTCTAAGGAGCCTAAAGCCAAGCACACTAAAGGATCGTGACCACACAGTTTCAACACCAAGCTACAGTTATACCAAGACAGACTTGAGGAATCTGATCGAGGATAAGCGCAGAAGTGCCAAAACTACCGAGGCTGAGGCCAGAGCTGCCGAGGCCGAGGCCAAAAAAGACAATCCCCCTAGGAAGACCGAGCTTCTAGACACGCAAAAAGAACTCGAAAATCCTCAGGGAGACCTGTGGAAGTCGAAGGACCCTGGAGCACAAGACTTGGAAGAGTTGATCGACCAAGTTGACCCGCCCTTCACACCGTATGATGGCAAGAAAGACCTTGTGCTACATCTAAATGCCTACAAAAGCTGGATGGACTTCCATGGCGTCTCGGACGCAATCAGGTGTCGTGCCTTCTTTTTTCACTTTGATAGGATCAACCAAGCATTGGTTTGAAAGGTTGAAGAGAAGATCCATCAGCTCTTTCAAGGAATTAGCCTGAGCATTCCTTGCACAGTTCATGGGAGCCAGAGAACAGCGCAAGCCTCACATCAACCTCTTAACAGTCAAACAACAGCCAGGTGAGAGCTGGCGTGATTATATAACACGTTTTAATGACGAAACACTACAGGTAGAGGGGTACAACGAGGGAGCAGCCCTAGTAGCCATAACAGCCGGACTGGAAGACGAAAGACTGCTCAATTCAATAGGTAAGAGCCAACCTCGAACCTATGAAGAGTTTGTCTCCCGGGCACAGAAATACATGAGCGCAGAAGAGTTGCTCAAGTCAAAGAAGTCAGAACGTGAACACAAGAGGTCTTCTTCATCTGACCACGATAGTAGGAAGGACAAGAGGCCGCGAACAGACGAAAGAGGCAGAGGCCGACAAGACCAAGGAGACTACTTGAAGAAGTTTGAAAAGTACACCCCTTTTCAATCCCACAGAAGCAGATCTTGATGGAGATACGGAATACAAACCTGCTCAAGGCACACAGGAAGCTGAACTCAAATCCTGACAACAGAGACAAAAGCCAGTATTGTTTCTTCCATCGAGATCATGGACATTCAACTAGGAACTGCATTCAGCTAAAGGACGAGATTGAAGCGCTGATTTAGAACGGATACCTGAAGGAGTTCACCACTAAGGCCGAGGCCGACCAGAGACGACCCAGGCAAAGACAAGAGTGGACCTCAATTGGAAATCCGTTGAGGACCAGGACAGACTCTCCTATGGTCGAGGCCGAGCCCTACCACACTTCATGTTAGGGTCAAGGACAGCATTCTGGAGAACACACTAAGCCTTAGTTTAGGAAATTCTAGTTTTCTTCATTCTGCTGCATTTATCATGTAATCAGAGCATTGTCGCTCACCTTATTTTTGGTAGGTAGGAGTAGACTTTTCCCTTTTGCCTTGCCATCAAATGTAAACATTATCATTAATGTTAGGACCTAGATGCTCCTTTGTCAAGGCTTAAAGTGTGTTTCAAGGAATGTATGAAGACGACATGCGAGCCTAAGCTTTTCAGCTTAAGTGCCCACGCCTCCACGCGAGCCTAAGCTTACTGCTTAGTGCCCACGCTTCACATGCGAGCCTATAGAGCCCACGCTTACATGCGAGCCTATAAAGGCCACGCCTACACGCGAGCCTAAGCTTTTCAGCTTAGTGCCCACGGTTCACATGCGAGCCTATAGAGCCCACGCTTACATGCGAGCCTATAGATCCCACGCCTACATGCGAGCCTAAGCTTTTTCAACTTAGTGCCCACGCCTCCATGCGAGCCTATAGAGCCCACACTTACATGCGAGCCTATAGAGCCCACGCTTACATGCGAGCCTATAGAGCCCACGCCCACATGCGAGCCTAAGCTTTTCAGCTTAGTGCCCACGCCTCCATGCGAGCCTATAGAGCCCACGCTTACGTGCGAGCCTATAGAGCCCACGCCTACCTGCGAGCCTAAGCTTTTCAGCTTAGTGCCCAAGCATACATGCGAGCCTAGGCTTCCACGCCTAGAGCCCACGCTAATGCACACGAGCCTGGACTACCAAGTCTACCTCACCCCAGAGCTCAAACACTTCATATAGGTCAAGCTCACCTGGTAGAGGCCAAAACCGAGCCCCTCTTGCCGAGGCCGAGCACCTCTTGCCAAGGCCGAGCACAAACTTTAAAGGTATTCTCCTATTTACTCAACTGTACTTTGCACTTTTAAGTGAAATTTTACTTGAGATTGGGGGCTACAAAGGGGATATGCACTCCTTATTAAACAAAAGGCACACTAGCTTAGCATGTTTGACCAATGGTTACATGTTCTGGCTTATTCACCTATTATTTCCCTACAAGGACTAATGTGTGAATGTAGGGAGCTAAATTTTAGGCTAACAGGGGCATGAGGCCAAGGCCGACCCTAACCTCTTCCCTCATTCTTCTTTTGCAGAAATTAACTTTTCAATGCAGGATCGTGAGATCTTCTATTTTCCCTACATTTCACCTGTGGGTAAGCCCTGGGTCTGGAATGAAGTACTCCGAATGACCAAGAACAGGGGTCTCGCTGCTGTGCTCGGCCTCTTCCCGAGGCCGAGGCCGACCAGAGCCACTTTTGTAATCCCTCACTTTTCTCATTTCCATTTCACCTAACCCCTATTCAGGGAGTGTCTACTTTGTCTAGTTTGTCCTATCTTGCAGGATAACAAGGAATTCATTTATACTCTTAAATCGGGCTTAAGGAGCTCGACTTATAGCAATAAGTCACCATGAATCCCAATTCAAGAGTAGGGGCTTAATGTTATGGGTAATTTCAGACCACTCCGATGTACAATGAGCTGACGGGGAGAACCGGGCAGAAATAGGATTGGGAGATGGACCCCAGAGGCAAAACCGACAAGTGGGACGACCCAAGACCGAAGGGGTCGAGTTTTTTTCCCGACCCCATGCTCGACCTCGACCTTGTGCCGAGGGCGAGGCCCATGGTCAACCCGCTTGCGAGGGCCGAGTCCCTCCGACTCTGTTTGGTCCCTGTAGCCTCTAGCCTCCCCGGTTCTGCCTGGTTTGTCCCGAACACCTCCGAATTCCTAAAAGCCCTAGGAGCATGAGCAGGTATTTATACCCCTCTTCGCCATTGAAGAAGGGGACCTGAACTCTCGACTCTCTCCTCTTACTCTCTTGCTCTCCTCTTCCGTTTTCTGACTTAAGCATCGGAGGCGGTGTGGCTAGCACCACACCGGTGTGCAGGTTTGCTCTTTTGCAGGCCACGTCTTCCCCCGCTCTCAAACAAATTCACTGTCGATTATCACGTGGAACGAAGGTAATTTACCTAGCGAAATTTGATCATCAACATCTAATATAAAGTTGTTTTTGTTGGTTTCGAAGGGGGGAAACTTTCTTTTTTTTTTATAACAGGGGAATGGCTGCCGACGACAGAAGAAAAGAGGGAGAGAGAGAGAAGGAGAAGAGAAGAGAGGAAAAAAAAAGTCACCGTCAGCCGCCAGCGAGCGATGGTTGCCGGCCATGGAGGAAGGTCTTGTTGAATAAGAAGAAAGAGTAGAAGGACGAGGATGAAGAAGAAGGTGGGAGAGAGATGAATAAAAAGAAATAAAATAAATTTAAAATAATAATATTTTTATTATTTTAATATATTTTTATTTTAAAAAAATTAAAAAATATTATTTTTAATTAAAATAATAGTGCCACATCAGCATCCGGTTAGATTTAACGGCAAAATGGATGGCAGGGACGAAATTGCTCCTTATCTCAAACCTCAGGGACTAAATTGTTGAGTTTGAAAACTCAAGGACCAAAATGAAACCTAACCCAAACGTCAGGGACCAAAAGTGTATTTTTCCCTCAAACAATTCAACATATTCAAGAAGGGTGAAATGCTTAGTTGTTATTTTAAATATTTTTTTATGATTTTGTTATATTTGTAATTTTCTCATAAATGTCTGACTCTATCGATATTTCATGGACATTTCCATAAAATTGAGCTGTCAACATTTTTTCTTCAACATTGTGATTTAAAACCTTGCTTTTGAGTAGTACTTTCTGATTTAAGGACTTTTCTAGCATTTTTCTGGAGGTCACGATCAACTACTTTTTCTATAAGTACTCTAATCTGGTTTTAAGTATTTTTTAAAAGCAATCATTACTATGTAGCCCAACATCAAGAAAAATTTGGAAAATAATTTTAATTACCGATATATTGAACAGTTTCAGAGAATTTGCAAGAGAGAGATAATACTTTGTTCAGTCTTCTTGACCTTTATTGAATAATAGCAAGAATACTTATACAGCCCAAGAATTCTAACACAAGGGTAACAGCTCGATAACAACAATTTTAACTAACTTTTAAATGAATAATACAAGCATATATATACACTATCATGCCCCCTCAAACTGATGAAGCCTGCTTCAAAAGTTTGCTTCAGAGTTGATGGAACACAGTAGAAGACAAGGACTTGGTAAACAAGTCAGCAAGCTGTAACGAAGAGGGAATGTATTGCACCTGAAGGTCGCCGCGAACAACTTTCTCCCTCACAAAGTGGAAGTCTATCTCAATATGCTTGCTTTGAGCATGAAAAATGGGATTCTTGGCAAGGGTAATAGTAGAGGCATTGTCACACCACAGCGGTTTGAGCTAGAGACTTGTATTCAGCCTCAGTTGAGGACCTTGAGACAGTGCTTTGTTTCTTTGCTGACCACGAGATGGGTGAATCTCCAACAAAGACAACATAACCAATTGTTGAGCGTCTGTCAAGAGAGTCTCCAACCCAATCGGCATCGCAATAGGCATTTAAATCAAGGGAACCACGGAGAACAGAATGCCACTGTCACACGTGCCATTAAGGTATCTTAGTATCCTTTTCACAGCAACAAAGTGTGCCTCAATAGGTTTTTGCATAAATTGACTAACCTTACTGACTACAAACGTAATATCCGGCCTTGTAAAGGTAAGATATTGGAGTGAACCAACAACTTGCCTGTAAAGATAAGGGCCGGAGAACAAAGGAGATTGAGCATAAAATTCATGAGAAGATGAGATAGGTGTACCACAGGACATAGCCTCAAGTAAACTTGTCGTTTGGAGCAAATCTCTGAGATATTTCCCTTGACTTACATGATAGCCATCAACACAACTTTTAACCTGAAGACCAAGAAAATAGCGAAGAGCACCAAGGTCTGTTATTTGGAATTCAGTACCAAGACATGTTTTGAGATGTGAAATGTAAGTAGAGTCAGACCCAGTGATGATGATATCATCGACATACAAAAGTAAGTATGTAAAGGAGTTTCCTTCAGCCCGAACGAAAAGAGAAGAATCAGCAAGTGAAGCCATGAAACCAACTGTTAAGAGATAGGTTGTAAACCGTTCAAACCACGCACGAGGAGCCTGCTTCAACCCATAAAGTGATTTGTGAAGTTTACAGACATAAGAAGAAGGATAAGAGGAATCCTTAAAGCCTAGAGGTTGCAACATATATACATCTTCCTTTAGGTGGCCATGAAGGGAGGCATTCTTAACATCAAGTTGTTGCAAATTCCAGCCAAAGTGTGCTGCCAGAGTAAGAACAATACGAACGGTTGTTTTCTTAATGACAGGGCTAAAGGTCTCATCAAAGTCAACTCCCTCAAGCTGATTGTATCCCTTAGCAACGGGGCGTGCCTTGTATCTTGCAACCAAGCCATCTGGATTGAATTTTGTGCGAAAAACCCACTTGCATCCAACAATGTTCATATCATTAGTTGGTGGCGCAAGACTCCAAGTGTTTTGGCTTTTCAAGGCAAGAAATTCATCAAGCATAACTTGTTTCCATTCAGGGACTTTGGATGCAGTTGTAAAGGAAGAGGGTTCAGCAATGGGACTTGGAGTAGAGGCAGCAAGGGCTTTCTTTTTCACAATACCGAACTTGGCTCTGGTTATCATAGGATGGTTATTTTGGGGGAACAATAGGTTGAGAGATAGGTTGAGGTGAGGCAATAGGCAAGGCAGAATTGGGTAGAGTAGTAGGTAAGGCTGAAATAGTGGATATAGGAGCTGAGGGCTGGACAGTGGGTGAGGTAGGTATGTCTGGACTAGCAGACGTGACTGGATTAGTTGGTGGGGTTACAGGAAGGTCACGAGGTAATGTTGTAGTAGGTGTAGCTGATGGTATTGGTATAGAAGGTACAGTTGGAGAGGACTACATAATGGATGGCTGAGGACTATTGTTAAAGAGAGAGATTAAAACAGCAAGATTAGGGCAGTGAGTATGAGAGTGTAATGGTACAGGTTTAGGTGAAGGGGATGGATCTTTTTGTGCAAAGCGGAAGACATTTTCATGAAAGATTACATGACGGGACACAATCATTTTCCTTGTCTGGATATTGTAGCAGAGATAACCCTTGTGTTCAAGCGTGTAGCCCATAAAAACGTGCTGAACAGTTTTAGGTTGAAGCTTATTGGTGTTATAAGGTTTTAGAGAACGATAGCAGGCGCATCCAAAGACCCTGAGGTGAGACAAATCAGGAGCATAGCCAAATAATCTTTCAAAAGGAGTCATGAAGTTGATGGAGCTGGAGGGCAGTCGATTGATAAGGAACACTGCTGTGGCAAAGGCGTGGTACTAGAATTCCAAAGGAATTGAAGCGTGGTACATCAAGGATAAGGCTGTCTCAACAATGGATCTATGTTTTCGCTCGGCCACTCCATTCTTTTCAAGAGTATAAGGGCAAGACCTTTGGTGGAGAACCTCTTTTCTAGAGAAATACTCACAGAGGGACTTATTCACAAATTCACCACCACCATCCGAGCGAAAAGTTTTTAGAGAGCAAGATAAGACGTTTTCAGTAAGGGGCACAAAGGTTTTAATAAACATGGACACATCTGACTTCGACACTAAGGGAAAAATCCAGGTATATTTACTAAAGTCGTCAATAAAGCTCACATAATACTTGAAATCAGAGACAGAAATAATGGGAGACGGGCCCCAAACATCACTATGTAGCAGCTCAAGCGCAGTATGTGAAACAGTTGTAGACAAAGTAAAAGGAAATTTTGTCATTTTTCCCTTCAAGCAACTTATACAATCACGAGTATGTAATTTGGTACCATAAGGAATTGAATATGCATACAAGAATTTGTTCAAAATACTAGCAAAAGGATGGCCCATTCAAAAATGCCACAACTCAGTACTACATAACTTGGAGACATAAGCAGAGGCACAAACAGGTTTGAAAGAATAAGACAAACCAGTTGAAGGAACATTCTCAGCAACAATGGGGTAAAGACCATCCTTACTCTTGCGCTTGTAGAGTGTTTGCCCTGTGTCCTTGTCCTGGATAGAAAACCAATCAGCATCGAAAACAAATATGCAGTTGTTATCTACACAACACCGACAGACAGAGAGAAGATTTGTGGACAAGTCAGGAACACATAGGAGGTTTGAGAGTCTTAAAGAGCCCTGAGAGTTTGAAATAGTACCAAAACCAGCTTGTGCAACCGGAAGACCTTGTCCATTTGCCACGGTAATTGCATCTTCACCATTATAACCTGAGTTCATATTCAGATTAGCAATATCGGGTGTTACATGTGTGTTGCAGCCACTGTCAGCAAGCCAGGTAGCTGTTGTGTTAGTAGTATCATAGGCGAGGGCCATGGCAGCAAGTTTTGAGGGAGGATGCCTCCCCTGATATGACAAATTCAGTCGGTTGAAGCAGTCTAGAGCACCATGCCCAGGTTTAGTGCAAATTTGGCAGATAACTCTGCCTTGGACTGCTTGTGAACCAGTCTAATTGGGCGAGGTAGGAGAGGAAACACGAGCTTGAGTGGATTGTACATACTGCCCTTGATTCTAAGTAATTCTATTTCCTTGACCTTGTGTCTGATTGCCGCGACCTTGATTTTGGTTGTAAAAACCCCCACGACCTTGTCCTTGATTTGATCGACCTCGTCCATGAAAATTAGACTGATTCGATCCACGGGCAAACATAGTAGTTGGATGAAAGGTTGATGCCACAACCTTATTTTGTTGCTCAATGAAATTAGCTTCAGATTTCAACAGTGCGTGAAGTTCATCAAGTGTAACAGGATCACTACGAGTGCGGATGGAAGGGCGGAAGGAATTAAATTCCGCAGGCAAGCTGTTGAGTGTATAAAGCAATAAATCCTCATTATCAACCTTAACAGATACAGTCTCCAATTTATCAACAAGTTCTTTAATTCGAATGAGGTAGTCGTCAACAGATTCAGACGCACCTTTTGAAATTGTATGTAGGGCAGACTTGAGCTCATGGATGTGAGAGCGAGTAAGCGACGAGAAGCGTTTTTCAAGTGCGATCCATACTTCCTGGGATGATTTACATCCGATGACAAATGAGAAGGCGGCCTTCGACAGTGTGGCGTTGATCAAGGTGATGAGTGAACGATCTTGTGCAATCCATTGCAGATACGCTGGATTGACTGTGGTGAGTAAATTACCGTCTGCATCCTTTAGATGTTCAGGAGGACACTTATTTGAGCCATCAACAATGTCGAAGAGCGAGTGAGCTCTGAGCATCGATTTGACTTGGAATCGCCAGAAGAGATAGTTCATGGAATCCAATCGCAAAGGCACCAGGTTACATATATTCGATAAGAGAAAAATCGACGTATTAGATTGGAGAGATCCACCAGAAATTGCCTCAGACATATTCGAAGAAGAAGACGCCATGGAAGAAACTGTGAAAGGAGCTCTGACGTTGGTCAAGAAAGCTCTGATACCATGAAGAGTTTCAAAGAATTTGCAAGAGAGAGATAATACTCTGTTCAGTCTTCTTGACCTTTATTGAATAATAGCAAGAATACTTATACAGCCTAAGAATTCTAACAGAAGGGTAACAGCTCGATAACAACAATTTTAACTAAGTTTTAAATGAATAATACAAGCATATATATACACTATCATATATAATATCATTTTTACACTTCAAGGAATTATGTTGAAATACTCACCTAGGATATTCCATCATTGACCATAGAAGAAATTGGATTTTTTTTTTTTTTTGACAACATATGCTGGGAGATTTGAACTTTGATCTCTTGATTTAATGTGCAATTTTTACGCCAGTTAAACTGTGCTCTTGTTGACTAGAAGAAATGGGACTAAGTTTAAAATTATGGTTTTATTAATACATTTATTATCGTTAATTATTATTATTTTGCTTGCATGAATGGAGTTTAAATAAAAACAAAATTGATATAAAATTTATAAAGTTGACCTTTAAAATTCACGATATAAGCAGAGTTGCAAATTAACTCATGCTATCGTTTAACTCGTTTTAGTAAGATTTTCATGAACGTTACCCAAAAAAGAAAAATGATAAACCCAATCGATTTGAACCATTTCTTAAAATTTAAGGTAAAAATCATTTTTTAAAAAACTTAACAATGCAAAAAATAATACACCTAAGATAATATTTCTTGAAATCTAGAACTAAAGTTGACAAAAAAAAAAAAAAAAAAACTCTTAAATCGTTTTTCTTTCAAATTTTCTCTATCAAAATATGGGCTGAATGAACATGTGGTTCTATATTGTTGAAAATTTGGAATGGTTCAAGTCGAATTAATTTTTGAAAAACCCACGAAGTGACCCAACTCATAAAGTTTCAATATATTTGAACCATTGGGTTTAATCTACCTTTTTCAGGTTACATGTATTTTATCTTTTTTTTTTTTTTTTAATGCAAATCTTATGAACCAATAATGTATTCTCTTCCCAATCATGTATTTCCAAATTAAATTACATGCATTTAGCAATCTTCAGTAGTACTAGCTAGATCTATCATTCACATACATATTGTGGGAAATTTATTATTTTTTTCCTAAATTTGTTAAGGTGAGTCAATTTTACTACTTGATTTTTTATTTTCAAATTAGACGCTATACTTTGAAAAGGGTAGGCCCCGTTTGATAACTATTTGGTTTTTGGTTTTTGGTTTTTGGTTTTTGAAAATTAAGTTTGTTTTCTTTGATTTTTTCTTATCATGGTTTTCATCTTTGTTAAGGGCACATTTGAATTTCTAGCCAAATTCCAAAAATATAAATAAGTTTTTGAAAACTACGGTCTCGTTTGATAACCATTTCATGTTTTTGGTTTTTGGTTTTTGAAAATTAAGCTTATAAACACTACTTCCATCCACAAATTTCTTTGTTTTGTTATCTACATCATTCTCTTGTTTTAAAAAACCAAGTCAAATTTTGAAAAAAAAAAAAAAAAGTAGTTTTCAAAAACATGTTTTTGTTTTTGGAATTTAGCTAAGAACTCAAATGTCTATTTAACAAATATGAAAACCATTGTAAGGAAATTAAGGAAAAACAAGCATAATTTTCAAAAACTAAAAACCAAAAACTAAGGCCCCGTTTGATAACATTTTGGTTTTTGGTTTTTGGTTTTTGGTTTTTGAAAATTAAGCTTATAAACACCTATTTCTACCTATGAGTTTCTTTGTTTTAGTATCTACCTTATTCTTTGTTTTCAAAAACAAAGTCAAATTTTGAAAACCAAAAAAAGTAGTTTCCAAAAACTTGTTTTTTTTTTTTTTTTTTTTTTTTGACAATTCCAAAAACTTGTTTTTGTTTTTGAAATTTGTCAAGAAATTCAAATGGTTCCTTAACAAAGATAAAACCATTCTAGGGAATTTGGGAGAAAACAAAGAATAATTTTCAAAAACCAAAAACCAAAAATCAAATAGTTATCAAACGGGGTCTAAATGGTTATCAAACGGGGTTGTATTAATTTTTATCTTACGTTAGGCTTCTATTTGTAGAAATCCAAGAAAAGATATTAAATGCATTTAAGCAAATCACAAACAATAGCCTCTTACGAAAATTGAGGGGACTATAGAAGAAAATTTTACTTGATTAAATTTCCATCGAAATAAAGGGGTGGAAAAGAAAAATTCTAGTAGGAGGAATGAATTGTATAACCTATCCAAGTCTAGCGTTCCATTTGACAAAACTGACCGTTTGGAATAAAAATGAACTCTCATTTCAAGTTCAAGGGTAAATTTTAAAATTTCCCAAAAATTTGTGAATGATTAGGATATTATACTAAAACTATTTCTTCATTCAACCAACATCTTAAGTAGAGATTTTTAAAAATAAATTATTTTAAAGTACTCATAAGTTCGTCTAGGGGTGTACAAATAACCCGACAACCTGAACCGTAAGTATTAGTGTAACGCCCGTAATCTAAGAGAAATTTCCAATTTCCTAAGTTTGGAGTTAATATGTGTTGAGGATCCCACATTGAAAAGAAAAGTGGAGACCTCACAATTTATATATTAGAAGGGTCACCCCACTCATTGCCAATTGGTTTTGAGATGGAACCCCATATAATCTAATATGGTATCAGAGTCCATAAAACCCAAACGGGTATTCGGTCCAAGAAAAAAAATTGAGATCTGATCCAAGAATGGTGAACCCAAAGAGGCACCGGGCATGTTGAGGATCCCACATTGAAAAGAAAAGTGGAAACCTCACAATTTATATGTTAGAAGGGTCACCCCACTCATTGCCAATTGGTTTTGAGATGAAACCCCATGTAATCTAATAATATGGAGTTGAGAGGGAATTTGAGAATTTGAATATTGGTGAAAATTTTAAAATTTTGAGCTGAAGTGGCATTTTCGTAGTTATTGGAAATTTGGAGTCAAGCCCAAGCCCATTTTTTTTTAATTAAAACCAACTCCCATCTTCTCCACAAAGAGCAGCCGACCAACAACCCCTTCTTCTTCCTTGCTGCAATCCGACCACCCGTCACTGGCGGCATCTACCTTTCGTTTCCGACAGCGAGTCTTCAGTGGGTGGCGCTCATGTCGTCTCTTCCGGCAGTGCAGCGACGACACAACGGTTCTGGCGGCGGGGCAACTTTGCATTTCTTCTTCTCGCGGTTTCAGGTGGCGCGACGGTGGTGATTCGAGCAAGCCTCGTCGACGGCCTGCAGGATACTAGCGAATTAGGCAGCTTTGTGTGCGACAGTGTGGGTATCTTTCCCTTTTACCTCTCGATTTTTAGTCCTCTAGGCCCGATCTCTCACACTCTCAATCTTTTTGTTGACTGCGGTTTCCGGCGAGATTAGGCCGATTTTCGGCAAGCAGCGGTCTGAGCATTGAACAGTAGCGGTTTGGGTGTTGGGAGCAATTTTCCAGCTTCTTCAATCTTGGGTAAGTTGTTTTAAGGGTTTAATTGGTTGTTTTTAGCATTTGATTGGTTACCCATTGAGGGTTAGCCTTTGAATCAAGGTTTTTCAAATTGTGGGAGTCGAAACTATCAAATTTGGATTGATTTTGTTACACAACCAACAGCGTCAGGAGACGTTTTTGGGTAAGTTTCTTCTTGATTTAGCTTCCATTAGTGTTTAATCTAGCTCTTGGAAATTACCCATTCCTTTTGGGACTTGTTTCGTCAGTGTTGCCCATCCAAACTCGAGTTCGTAAGTGCAGATTTTCGTTCAATTAAAGTTTTGTTCAGCAAGCAACCTTCTGTTTGGTGTGGTTAAGGATCTTGGAGTTAAAAGGATTAATTTAGTTATGTTCAGAATATTTGAGCCCAGGTAAGTGAACTTACTATTGAACTCTTTAATTGGTTGCACGTGTTGATTTTCTAAAATTCTCGTGCTTATGAGTTGTTCTTGAAATTTATTATTATTGTTTAAAAGCATGAGAATTATGCTTGAAAAATTTATTATTATGTTTATGAAAATTATTAAAATCATGAAATTTATTATTATTGCTTTTAATCATTAATATTGAAATAATCGAGTGGGTGGTCTCTTAAAATTCCATCAAAGGAATTAGTTTAAAATTCCATTAAAGGAATTAGTTTAAATTATTTAAGTGTACATGAAATTGATGTACATTCAGTGATAAGACTTAGAGACATGAAATTGATGTACCTAAGTCGAGGTTCGTGAAATTGACGACCTTGAGGTTTTCGTGAAATTGACGGCCTCCATAGAAGGCACATGAAATTGATGTGTCTAGGATATGTATGAAATTGATGTATATCTTTAGTAAGTTTAAAAATAAAATTTAGAGCCACCAAAATTATATTTGTTGTTGATTTTTAAAATGTTTTTAAAGCGTGGCCCAACCTCAGTAGTAGGGTCACTTACTGAGTATTTAAAATACTCATTCTTTTCAAAAATATTTTTTTCAGGTGAAGGCAAGGGCATATGGAAGGCGATTGATGAGAACCCGATAGACAGCCATGAGAGGACTTGAGTTTCATATTTTATTTTTCTTCCGCTTTAAGAACTCTGTTTTACTTTATTGAGTTGTAAATTTGTTTTGAGATATTTTCCAGAGGTCATGTACATTTATACTTTAGAAATTATTTTAGCATATTTAAAACTTTTAAAATTAGAAATCCCGAATAAAAGTTTTGTTTTAAAGTTTTTACTTAAATTAGAGTTTATGCTTCGAAATATTTTTATTTAAAAAGGTCTCCAAAGCATGCATTGTCGTAACGGTCCCTTAAAGGCTTATTAAGAAGTCGGGTCGTTACAGTTGGGTTAGGATTTTTTTTTTTCGGTTTGGGTTGGCTTGGATTTTTATAGAATCAAAATTTTAGTTCGGTTCATGGGTTTAAATTTTTTTAGTTCAATTGAACCTGAACCGAACTGAACATGAATTTTTTTAATATTTATTTATATGTATAAAATAAATGTTATATTAGTAAAAAAAAAAACATAAATGTTATAATTAATAAGATCATTTGAACTTTGAATTTTGTGGATATTAGGTATTTAAATTTTATGTGATTTTAATAATTAATTATGTGATATGTGTTGTAAATATAAGTATGAAAAGTTTTAAATAATTAAGGAAAAAAAAAAAGATAACACGACAACCCAACCCAACCCAATCTGGATGGGTTGGGTTGGCGCCTAGACGGGTTGGGTTGGCACTTGTATTAAGTTCTTTCGGGTAGCCAATCTAACTAACCCAAATTTTGGGAAATTGTGGCAAATTACTAGAAAAAAAAATCCCCCTTTTGTTATAACTAAAATAGTTTCAAATTTGGAGGGATCGCTGCCGTGATTTTAGGAACTGTCAACTGATCTATTTTTTCCCATTTTACCCTTGGTGTATACTGTTATTTACAGCTCTACCCAACTCAACTATCAATATTCAGTTTTTTTTAAAAAAATCAACGTAAGATTTTTCTCAACCGAAAAATCTTAAGTCACGTGGATTTTCCTAAATATTTGTTAAAAAGAAAAAAAACTAATTTTGTCCTATATTTTCTCACTCCCAACAATGTTTTTTTTCTACATTGTCACTCATTTCTTCACAGTCAACGTTCAAATCTTTGCCTGAAATCCAGAATTCAAATTTCATCTCCACTGTCTTTGCACCACCAGAAATTTTTCAATAATCGCTTCCCATCGAGTTTCGATCCTATACGATAGCGTTTGGGCATTGATTCCGTTACAGACATTATTAGACTTGATGCTCGAAAGAAAATTTCACAGATCTACTAATGGTGAAGAAAAGTTTCAGATTATTAGATTTTCTAAGAACAAAGATCTTGTTTGGATGTGCGCTGGGGTACATAACAGGATGTACCACAATTGTTTCCTTGTTGTATATGTTGAAAGTGTGGATACTAGTATCCATAGGGACGATGCAAGCCTGAATTCAACAGAAAATACAAACAACAGAGGAGGATTTCATGTAAGTGCACATATCAACACAATACACTAACTGTGTTGTCAGTGTGGATGCTGAGCCTGTAGATACCAATATACACAGAGGCAGTGTTGGACCAAATTCACTAAGGAGAATGCAACTCAGAGAAGGATAATGTTGGTTTCCTTAATTCAGTGGTAAGTGATGTGTTTTACACCAATAGATATTGTTAAGTACAAGTTGTAGCTGAGTGATAGTCCTTACAATTTTGGATTGTGTCAACAAGTTCCTCAAAGACGAAGTTTTTAAAGCATTTTACATTGTCAAGGAAGATGGCGAGAACTGGGTAATGTTTAATTATTGTATTAACTATATGTATATACCCTTATGTACATAGAGATTCTAGAGATATATACCCTTAACCATATGCAAGCAATTTATAGGGTTATTGAGTATGATTCTTGCTTGTATATACACATATATATTGTTGTACTTATTGTGTTTTTGTACATAATTACTTCTGTGTTTTTATTATGTATATACTATTATACACACATAAGTATTAAGTGATTTTGTACGAAAAATGTATATTGACAGTTCAACATAAGTTTTTTCAGGATTAAGAATTTAGGTTTTTTGTTTAAATGATGTTAATTACGGTTTTAGATTTAATGCAAGGTTGTTAAATCTTGTTCATGTTAAATTCGGTTTCTCCCATCCTTAAAATGCTCCTTTTTTTTTTCTTCTCTCCTTAAAATGCTCATTTCTTTGTTTTGATTTAGTTGGTTAGACTCTTGTTAAAATTAGATGGTATTTCCTACTTATTATTCTCCACAATTATAGATTGCATTTCTCTTTCTAAAAAGTGGTTAGGGGCAATTTAGTCTATTTTAATTTGGAATTTATTAATTAAAATCACGTTTAGCCATTTATTTATTTTCTAAACAAGTTTAACCATTTTTCAAATCCCCCATATTAAATCTAGCCATATTTCTTGTTGTCCCCCAAATTTTTGGGTTGGTCCAAAAAATCTCTCCAATCCAAGCCAACTCAACTCATGTACACTCTTAAGTTCGCCGTACCTATAACGTGGAAATCAAATCTTTCAATTTATTTAAAAACATATATATATATACAAATAATAGGTAACCAACGATTTTTATCAGTTTTCTAATATAAAACTTAGATTTAGCTTAGTAATAGTGTAGACTGTTTGTGGTCGCTACCGCAAGCGCACGGTATCGCAAGTAATATAAAACGGAAAGAATTCCGAGTATCGAATCCACAGGGAGGCGAAGAGAAAATTAAGCAAGCAAAAATCTCTTGAGCACTAAAAATAATTAGGAGAAATAATATTTAGGGGACAGTTCATGCAGTTCAAAAGGATTCAAAAATCAAAGCAGTTAAAGAAAATAATTTGATCAATCGAGTAAAATAAAATGGAGAGAAAGAGTTTTTTAATGGGAGGAGGGGTCTCGAAAATCAATTATTAGCCAAACAATTGTTATAATTATCCTATCTCATTGCCCAACTAATTATAATCCTAGAATCTCCGTTGATCACATAGGTTCTCCTGTCGGTTTCCCCTAATTGTAATTAATTCATTTTACAACCTAAGTGTCCTTAGCGCTATTAAAAATCATTAATTATTACGCTCTGATTCATTTTAGGAATCTAAGTTTAATCAACTAATCCCGGTGTCACGACGGGAAATTAAACTAGTTGCATGGATTATGATCTATCCTAACTTCGCTCCGTCGAGTTTCCATTAAGAATCGAATCATTACACAATTGGCCAGATTGAATAAAGCATTAAGCACATCCATACAAATAATTAGGAAAAAAAGGGCAAGAGACAGGTAATTATAACAACATTTCGACTATAATTTCATTTCAAGACCCCAAATTCGGGTTTAGCAATACATAGCTAAAATATCCACAACATTTACAATAGAAAGCATAATTAAGAGCATAAAACGAAAGGAATTGACCGTCGAAGAACCCCTTTGCTGACGCTCAGAGCTCCGCCGAACACTCCTTGAGCCTCCTAGGATGCTCCCCAAAATTCCCCAAATATTTTCCACTAAGAAATCTCTCAAAAAGGCTAGAAAGCCTTGAGAGAGGCTCCAAAGGAGCCAAAGGAAGGAAATAATGGATTGATTGATGATTGATTGATGCAAAAATGAGGCACCAAGAGGTGCCTTTTATAGACCCGGATTGGAGGTAGCGTCGCGACGCTATATTGCACAACGTCGCGATGCTGCTACGCACGCGTCGTGTTGCCCAAGAAATGGACAGCGTCGCGACGCTGTGCCATTTTCCAGCAATTCCAACTTCGGTTTGGGCTAATTTTTGGGCCTTCTCTTCACTTCTTTTTGGGCTTTTCCATCATGAATGGCCTCTTTGGATCCCCTTTTGATCCAAGCTTGGATTTGGGCTTCATTAGCTTCATTTTTGGCACTTTTTCTCCCAAAATCATCGACTTTGCTCCTAAGGACCAAATAACAGAATACATTAAATATTTTCAATAAAAACACAATTAAAGCACAGAAAAGCCTAATAAATTGGGACTAAAATAGCGACATTTTTGCTCGCTATCATAGACATCAAAACCTTATTGCCAACTTCATCATGAAAAAAACTGTCAACTTACATAGTATATCATGAGTTTTGAGACCATGAGGAAAACAACAACACCACCACTAGCTCATTCTAGTTCCAAGACCAGGATAATCTACAATTTTGTCACGGGTCTTTGTAGTTCCAAGACCCTGAGAAACAACCACGTTGTGATTGCTCTTTGTAGTGGCAAAACTATGAGAAACAACAACACTTCCCTCTCTCTTGGGAGTTTAAAGATCAAGAGATGCACCATTGCTCTTCTTGATTTTCAAATCAAAAGACAAATCTTTGTTACTGTTCTTTGTAATTCCAACATCGCCACTGTTTTTCAGGCCAAATTTGCCATCATTTGAAACACTACCACTACTCTCTAGACTAGTTTTTCCACCCTGAGAAAGACCAATGTTGTCGCTGTTGGGTTTTATGCCCTAAAACTCGTAGATAGTAAATGTACATTTGACCGAACATTAATAAAAGTGATGTATTATTCAATGTTTGTATTATATCTTGTCTTATCAACCCTAATCCAATAAACTAAACATCCAAGGCTAATAGAATGAGGCTTGAACTAGTATGTAGAGACATACGGGGATCAATGTTCAAGTTTTAGCTTAAAGGGTCTGTAGTATAGGGATAAGGCTGGGTACCTTATCCTGGTGACACTATGGATACGACCCACTTTGTATAATGATACAAACGTAATGATCCAATGCGTTCATGTAGGTGACATGCAAGTGGGGGTATCCTGTGCAATGAGTTTGCACAAAGACCGGACCGCGAAATAGTTAACCACTAAATGTAACACCGTTAGTTAGCTCGGTTTCTATTTCACTAGGATGACCTAGGCAACTTGGCCTTAATCCTGCGTGGATTACGGACTCCTGTCCATGAGGGATTGTCCTTTGATTTGTACGGGTGAGAGTGGCCTATTCGCCGACTCAATAAGCCTACCATTTTGGGGACAAGACCGATTGGGGAGTTGGGAACATAGTCTTACAAGATGGAATTCACTCCTTCCCAACTTTAGGGCAAGTAGAGGTGTGTTCCCTTAAGTGGTGTCTCCGGGTCTTGAACAATGGGCCCTACCCTCTCTATGGCACGAGAGGGATTTCTGTTTGTTGGTTGGACCTCAAACAGGTTGTTCATTAGAGGAGCACTGGTACTTAAGGATGAAGAGGTAGCCTAGGGGTAAAACGGTAATTTGACCTAGCTGGGGTACGAACACACGTGAAGGGCTAACTTGCTGTTGATGGTCGATATCCGTGGACACAGAAATATATCTGCAGTGAGAAGAGTGCAGCTGTGGTTCTTTAGTGGAGTGAACCACAGTTAACGAATATTGATTAACTTGGTTAATGAGTTTAGCCAATTAATCTCACATCGTTGGAGCTTCTAATCTGTAGATCCATTAGGTCCCACCGGTAGCTCTATAAGGGCGTTGAGGTAAATTTCTAAGGGAGAATTGAATATTCGAAGGTGTTCGAATATTAAGATAAAATATGAATTTGATATATATTTTAAACTATAGGTTATAATTAATGCACATTAGATGTACATTAATACTATAGTTTATTTTTTAGAGAAAAATAATTAAATATGAGATATTTAATTATGATATTAATTAATTGGAGAATTAATTAATTATTGTTTTAATTCAGTTCAATTAAATTTGATTTAATTGAATTAGATTAAAACTTTAGGTTATGTGGGAATGTTATGTAAATATGATTTACATTAATTATAATAATTAGTTAGTTTATTTGTTAAATTAATTATATTATTAAAGATTAGTTAATGATTTTGAATTATTAATTAATTTTGTTTATCAGTTAATTGAACTGATAAAGTCTTCCACTTACTTAGGGTTTACGTGTGAAGGGGAGTTTATTTAGGGAATGGGAAGTTTTATCTGTAGAATAACCACTTCCCCAGTATAATCTCATTCGTTGAGTTGGTTACCCTTCTTCAAGCCCTCACACGCAATTCCCTCTCTCTCTCTGAAGAACTCTCTGTGATTATTCTCTCAAGGATACAGAGAAGAAAAATACTCCTTACCCTTAGAAAATAACGCTCCCACAAGCACCTATCGCATATCCTTCAAGAGAATACCGGTGCAACCCTTTGGTGGTGTTCGTGATTAATTTCCAGCAAAGAAAATGAGACTTTTGCTGCTGTTTTTGGGTGGAGAATCAAGGAATTTTGGTGAAACGGGTCAAGAACGTCTTCAAAGGTATAGTGTTCTTGATCTTGGATTAATAGGATCCAATTTAGATTAGATCTAAAGTGTAAGCATGTTTTATAATTAAAATTCAGTAGTTTTATTATGATTTTTCTGTTGTATTTTATTTGCCAACGTACGGTATTTTAGTTCCCATTAAAATCTGAGTTAAGGTTCTGTACGTTTCCGCTGCGAAAGGGCTTTTATCCCTTCAATTGGTATCAGAGCCAGGTTTGTATTTTAATTTGTGAATTAAAATTTGCGTTGGTTTTAGGTGGGATTTAATTGCATAATATATGTTAATTTGCTATGAACTGGAGGTTAATGGGCCTTAGATTTACAATTACACTTCTCCCACTTGCCCTAGATTATTCTATGTACCTATCTCGCAGACCTAGACCCTCTAGATGACCCTCACACACTTTAGCCGTGAGAGCCTTCGTAAATGGATTAGCAATGTTGTGCTCCAAAGCTATCTTCGTGACGATCACATCACCTCGTTGCACGATCTCTCTGATGAGATGATATTTGCGCTCTATGTGCTTGTCTCTCTTGTGACTGCGAGGTTCTTTAGAATTTGCCACTGCACCAGTATTATCACAATAAAGGGTGATTGGCAAGTTCATATTTGAAACAACTTAATTCCAAATCCATCAAGAACTTCCTAAGCCATACAGCCTCCTTAGCTGCTTCACAAGCAGCGACATATTCGGCCTCCATGGTGGAGTCTGCAATGCATCCTTGTTTGATGCTACGCCAGACTACAGCTCCCCCGTTCAGGGTAAACACTGACCTTGATGTGGATTTTCTAGAATCCTTATCAGTTTGAAAGTCAGAGTCTGTGTATCCTGTAAGGATCAAATCCTTAGCACCATACACAAGCTGATAGTCCCTTGTTCTCCTAAGATACTTGAGGATGTTTTTCACTGCAGTCCAATGGTCTAACCCTGGATTAGACTGGTATCTACTAACTATCCCAACTGCATACAATATGTCAGGCCTAGTACACAACATGGCATACATAAGGCTGCCCACTGCTGAAACATAAGGGACCCGTCTCATATCCTCAATTTCTTGAGGTTTCTTAGGACAATGTTCCTTAGACAGATGAACTCCATGCCTGAAGGGGAGTAAACCCCTCTTGGAATTCTGCATCTTATATTTAGACAACATCTTGTCTATATAGGATGCTTGAGACAGGGCTAACGTTCTGTTCTTACGATTCTTGATAATTTGAATCCCTAGAACATACTGAGCTTCACCCAAATCTTTCATTTGGAACTCAGTTTTAATTTCACCTAGATATTCTACATTATTCCCAATAAGCAGAATATCATCTATATACAACACTAGAAAAGCTACTGAACCACCGATAATCCTTTTGTAAATACAAGGCTCATCAACGTTCTGGTCAAAGCCATAAGATTTGACAGCAGTGTCAAACCTTATATTCCAAGATCTGGAAGCTTGCTTCAACCCATGAATGGATCGTTTAAGCTTGCAAACTTTTTGCTCCTGACCTTGAGCAATGAACCCTTCTGGTTGAGACATAAAGATGCTCTCTTCAAGATTACCATTCAGAAAAGCAGTCTTGACATCCATTTGCCAAATTTCATAATCATAAAACGTGGCAATGGACAAGAGTATCCTTATTGACTTTAACATGGCAACGGGGGAGAAGGTTTCTTCATAGTCCACCCCTTCCTTTTGGGTATAACCCTTTTCCACTGATGTGAAATGTTCCTACCGCAAGCGCACGGGTCAAGTTATAATATAGTGAATATGAAATTCGAATGTCGTCATCTGGATTGGCTTCTAATCAATTTTAATTACCAGAAATACTCTTGTCCAATTTTATTTAGGGATCCGAATTAAGTGAGAATGAAATTAAATCAAACACAAAACAATGCAAAAAGATGTGACAACTAATGGGAACAATGGTCTTAGGGATGTGATTTCACCAATTGGGACTATGAATTAATTAATGGATTATCAACATGCTATGATTCATAAATCTTGGGAAACTAAAATCACACATATCTCTCCTGAGCATAAATGATTCTCCCACATGCAATTGAACCCGATATCCCTATCTAAATTCAATAAACATGCAAGGCATTAAGGATACCCTTTTTAGCGATTTCTAGAATTAACTATTATCTCCTGATCTCTAGCTAAATCCTAGTTATGCATAATGATTTCTAAGCTAAATCCTCTCTCCCGAGTTAGATTTAAGCACAAACAATATTCAATTTATGGCCAGTAAATCAAAAGCATTAAACATACATTATGCATAAATGAATCAATAACATAAATCCATAACATCAATCCATAATTGCCCCAACGGCTACATCAATCCCTAAGAGTAAAGACCTAGCTAATCATACAACGCGCTACAATATAACTACAATCTAAAACAGCCATAAACACTAACTAAAGTAAGGGAAAGAAGAATTAAACACTATGTAGGCCGAGACCGCATGTCCCCGTCACGATCCCCACGAACAATGGGTTGATTTCCACTTTGCCCCCACTTATTCAGCTCCAAAGACTCTGTTTTTCCTCTGTTTTACGGCTCCAAAATGTCCAAAAGAAGTCCCCCAAAAAGCCCTAATCGCAATCTTTAAATGAGGCAAAAATTGGTCATAGCGTCGCGACGCTGTAGGGGTAGCGTCGACGCTACCTCGAAATCACGGATTCTGGAAGTTTGCCGAGAGAGTCGAGACACTGGTCCTAGCATTGCGACGCTATGATTTTATTTTATTATTATTTTTTTTTAGATTGAAAACTCCATTTAACTCCAATTGCTCAATTTAGCTTCAAACACATACTTCCTAAAAATAATACATATAAATGCATAATTTTGGCCAAATAATTGTAAAAGACTAGCTTAATTAATTAGAGAAAGATAGCTAGCTATGCTCACTATCAAACACCCCCGAACTTAGGCTTTTGCTAGTCCTCGAGCAAACTAAAAATCAAGCATACAATGGAAGAATGGATGCAACAAACATGACTCAATCCTCAAGGCTCAAAAGTCAATAATCAAGCAATCAAGAGACATGCACATAAGGACCAATAAGGGAGACAAATCAAAAGTTTTCCAAAATTAACTTGCACAGACGAGATCTAACTTAACGAGATCAGACTCTACTAGCCCGGGATTAGATTACTAAACTCTCAACTCATCTTCCCTCTACACTGGCACTAAGGATTCACTAACGAGTCAATGAAACAAATTAGTTTGTTTTTCTCTATACTTAGGTGCTTATAATTGAAAATTACAACATGCATTTATATGTGGCACTAGCTTTCACACACCTATTGCAGGGACCCTTAACCCGAGTTTTACCCTTTGGTTGGCCTAACTGATCACAATAGGGGTAGCTCTTTTTGCCAAAACTTTATTAAGCATTGCATTGCGCGCATAAGTCATGACTTTCTTTTTTTTTTTTCAAATTGTAACAACAAGAATGATTTTTCTTTATGAGCATGATAAGCATATATTCTTTTCTTTCCTCCTAAGCAAGGTCAAACATACTAATTTGCAAAAAAAAATTAACTCTTTAGCTTTTCCCTACACCTATCGCGGTGACAACAAGCATATGAACCTAATAATTCGCTCCCAAGCATTCAAATCCAAATCTAGCCAAGACAAATACTCTACTCATGCAAGACATCTCCTAGAAAAAGTTTAAAAAGTCTCCCTTTTTGGGCACTCATGCTTACAACTCATCGAAAGCTTGAAAATTGACAAGAAAGCCTATCCTAGGAAATCATAGTCATGCAAAAATAGCATCCAGAAAACAACAATATGCTAAATTCAAAGAAAGCTCAAAACTATAGCCCGAACTCAGATGCTCAAGGGCTCCACAAACATGCTATTCCACCCCCAAACTTAAAGCATGCATTGACCTTAATGTATGAAGAAAATAAAGCATAATCAAACATGAGAACAATAAAAGAGTAGGAGGAGTGAACAATACTGTCCTGGAATGATGATGTCCTCATTTGTGGAAGCTTACAAGCAAAGGAGAAACTGGAACCAAGACCTACAAAACAAAAACACAACTGAACTTACTTGGGATGCCTCCCATAAGCGCTTGTTTAACGTTAATAGCTCGATGTGTTAACCGAATAGGCATCAAGGTGGTCTAATGTCAGCTGTTCCTTCAACCGTGCTCTTCCTAGCACCTTTCCTGTATCCCACCAACATGGTCTCTGATGTGTTCTTAGGGTCCTCAAAAGCTTTTAGAATCTCCTTCTCCTGTTGGACTCTAATGATTAGCTCCCTGCGCTCAATATCAATTATAACCCTCCCTGTAGCAAGGAATGGTCTCCCTAATATAATAGGCATGGCAGGATTCTCTTTAATGTCCAAAACAAAGAAATCAATAGGAAGGAAAAATTTACCTACTTTAATCAGAACATTCTCCACAATTCCATAAGGACTAACCACAGACTGGTCAGCCAACTGGAGCCTAACAGTAGTAGATTTTATCTCTCCTATATTTAGCTTTTTGCACAATGATAATGGAATGATATTTATGCTAGCCCCTAGATCACATAGTGCTCTACAAGAATAAGTACCAAAATTACAAGGAATAGTAAAACTCCCTGGATCAGACAATTTTTCTGGTACGTTCTGTTGGACACGAGCACTGCATGTCGATGCGAGGTATACAGTCTCCATCTGCTTTTCCTTCTTCTTTTTGTTCAGCCATTCCTTCATGAACTTCTTATAATGAGGCATCTGCTCTAGTGCATCTGCAAAAGGAATATTAACAGTCAATCTTGTAAAAGCATCAAGAAACTTATTAAACTGAGCCTTAGAATTTTTCTTTTTCCTATTCTTTGACTTAGGAACTAAAGCAGTAGGAGAAGGGATAGAACGTTCAGGTATAAGCTTTCCAGCTTCGTTTGAGGTGGTGTCCTCCTCAACTTCTCTAGTGAGTTCTTCAGTTTCAGTAGTCTCATCCTCCTCAGCTACTTAAGTCTCCTCCTCGTGATGCACAGTGACGGCCTTGCAGTACTCCAATGAAGATTTCTCCTGTTCAGCTGGGGCTTTACCTTTATTCATGGTGTTGACAACACTTACCAGTTGTCCCAGCTGAGTCTCTATGTTCTTGATGGATGCAGAATGACCATTGACAGTGGTGTTTATGGCAATCACGGCCTCCTCAAGCTTATTTGATCTGTTATTTGATTCTGCAATAAAAGCTCCAACGAGATCCTCTAGAGATTTTTTACTTTCTTGACTTTGAGGGGTAAAGCCAGGAGGATTCAAAACATTCTTATTATTTGCATACGAAAAATTCTCATGATTTCTATTGCTAGGGTGATAATGTGTAGGTGTAGAATTATTATTGTACCCCTAGAATTAAAATTAGAGACATACTGAACCTGCTCGAGATTTTCCTCCTGAGTCTGGGATGCAAGGGCAGCTGCAGACTCGATAGATTGAGTACTCCCTGTACCTGAAAACTTTAAAAATGCATTAGCAAGGGAAGACATTTGGGCCTGAAGTGCACTTACGTTGTCAATCTCGAACACTCCAGCAGTAATCTTTTTCGGTCCCGACCGCTCAGATGGCCACTGATAGCTATTGGTGGCCATTTCCTCTAGCAAAGTCCCAGCGTTCTCAACAGTTTTGGACAACAGAGTCCCACCTGCAGCTGCATCAACAATCGTTTTTGTAGTAGGAGTTAAGCCATTATAAAATAATTGAACCTGAAGCCAGTCGGGATAGCCATGCTGAGGGCACTTCCTCATTAGCTCTTTGAATCGCTCCCAAGCCTCAAACAACTGCTCATCAAACTGTTGCTGGAACGTCCCAATCTCGGTCCTCAGCTTGACCGTCTTAGCAGGAGGGAAGAATTTATTTAAAAACACCTAGACCAAAGCATCCCAAGTAGTAATGCTCCCAGGTGGAATCGATTGCAACCAGTCACGAGCTTTATCCTGCATGGAAAAAGGAAATAATCGTAAGCAAATGGCATCTTCAGAAACACTGTTGCGTTCCTAGAGTGAGTAAAAATGCAATATAAAAATGCTCTAGAACACTGTGCAAGTATACACAGTCCGCAGCAAGTAATAAGTATTATCAATCCAAGGTCTGAACTAGCTTCCACTTTATCTATTTTGTATAACTTTTTAATGGTTTCAAAGATGATAAAAATGATTGGTTTTTATAAGAATAATGCTGCAGTAAAATAAATGACAGAACAAAGAATAAACAAATAGGCAGACAGATTAGAAACGGGCGCTGGTCAGGCTTCAGTAATTGTTTTAAAAGATGCTCTAGCAATATTATTGATCATGCAAACTCTCGCAGTATTATTAGTAGATTCCTCCCGGAACTCCGGTTTTTTTGGAATGTGTTTCAACCCCAATGAAGTACAACCGATCAAGCACTAGGCAACTGGCTATCCCTAGCTCAGTCACTGGCGTTCACCAATACACAATGATCGTAGTGTGATTAATCGCCACACTCTCTAAATCATCCCTGAAACTAGAGAGAGGTATTCATACCGGCTGGCCAGGCGGGCATAAAATAGAAATGAACACAACAATTAATCAAGATGCATTAATCAATATTTATTACTAAAGTTAAGCACGACAATCACATTGTGTCCTAACGAACGCCTAAGCTACTTAATTCATAATATGCATGGAAACACACGTTACAATCTGAGTAGGCACGTCAATAATTACAAGATAAAAGGAAATATTAATCTCCTTGATCAGCTTGCAACGATGGTCTTCTAGGTGGTCTCCAATCTCTCTCCTCTATTCGGCTCCCAAAGGTGGAAGGAACTTCCCAAGAATGGAATGTTTTCTCCCAAAAATGGAATGATCTTTACTTGGGCGGCTACTTCCTTTTATAGAAGGAAAGGAGGCTTGAATTAGGTCAACATGGACACGTGTAGGGCTCTCCTTGCTCCTTTATCTCGAAAATAATTCAACAGAAGTCGGTTCATGAAGTTGGCTAACGAGCTGTGACGTGGCAGTTTTGCTCTCAGCTTTGCTGCAGCACAGAATTTGCTCCCTCAAGTCGCTCAGCAATATATTCTGCACAAAATAACTTTCAAAGCATCCATTCTTCCAAATGGGTTAAAACATATAATATACATCTAAAACCAACCCCATTAAGCACAAAAGACACACAAATCAATATAGAAATGAGGCCTAAATAACTACCTTTTGGGCAGTTATCAAACACCACTTAACTTTACCGTCCCACAGATGTCTAGGAAGGATTTGAGGTGAGAATTTGGATCCTCCAAGGGTGATCCTCTGTAAGCACAATCTCGAGCCATTTGAATAAGACCCGTTTTCAGCTCGAAATTATTAGCATTGATCGGGGCATAGAAAATCCCTAACTGTTGCTCCTGGAAGACCGGCTGAAAGTAGTCCTTAATGGGCTTAGGCTCCTCGGGGTTAGGATTGGCCATTTGGATATGATTAACTTTACTTTCCCTTCGAAGTTTATTAAAAGTTCTCTCAATCTCCGGGTTAAAGGGAACTAAGGCCAACTCCCTAACCTTTCGCATACACCAACAAAACTAACCTAAAAAGGAAAATAAAAGAAAAGGAAATAAAACAAATCAGGAAAGAAACTAGAAAAGGAAATAACTGAATCTAAAATAGGAAACTATAATCTATAAAAGGAAAAGATAAACAAATAAGGAATGCAAAAACAAATAAGGAAACTAGTAAATAAGGAAAACTAATCTAAAAAGAGAAACAAAAAATCTAAATATGGAAAATTCAAACAAATATGGAAAAATCTAAATATGGAAAAGAAAAACAATAAAGGGAAAAAAATGCAATCTACCAAAAAAAAAACAAAAATAACAAAAATAAACAAAACACAAAAAAAATTAAATACACTCTAAACTAAGACTGGACAATTTTTCTATGATATTAATATTGACTAAATATGCCAATCCCCGGCAACGGCGCCAAAAACTTGATGTGGAATTTTCCTACCGCAAGCGCACGGGTCAAGTTATAATATAGTAAATGTGAAATTCGAATGTCGTCCTCTGGATTGGCTTCTAATCAATTTTAATTACCGAAAATACTCTTGTCCAATTTTATTTAGGGATCCGAATTAAGTGAGAATGAAATTAAATCAAACACAAAACAATGCAAAAGGATGTGACAACTAATGGGAACAATGGTCTTAGGGTTGTGATTTCACCAATTGGGACTATGAATTAATTAATGGATTATCAACATGCTATGATTCATAAATCTTGGGAAACTAAAATCACACATATCTCTCCCGAGCATACATGATTCTCCCACATGCAATTGAACCTGATATCCCTATCTAAATTCAATAAACATGCAAGGCATTAAGGATACCCTTTTTAGCGATTTCTAGAATTAACTATTATCTCCCGATCTCTAGCTAAATCCTAGTTATGCATAATGATTTCTAAGCTAAATCCTCTCTCCCGAGTTAGATTTAAGCACAAACAACATTCAATTCATGGCCGGTAAATCAAAAGCATTAAACATACATTCTGCATAAATGAATCAATAACATCAATCCATAACATCAATCCATAATTGCCCCAACGACTACATTAATCCCTAAGAGTAAAGACCTAGCTAATCATACAACGCGTTACAATATAGCTACAATCTAAAACAGCCATAAACACTAACTAAAGTAAGGGAAAGAAGAATTAAATACTATGTAGGGCCCAGACCGCACGTCCCCGTCACGATGCCCACGAACAATGAGTTGATTTCCACTTTGATCCCACTTATTCAGCTCCAAAGACTCTGTTTTTCCTCTGTTTTACGACTCCAAGTTGTCCAAAAGAAGACCCCAAAAAGCCCTAATCGCAATCTTTAAATAAGCCAAAAATTGGTCGTAGCGTCGCGACGCTGTAGGGGTAGCGTCGCGACGCTACCTCGAAATCACGGATTCTGGAAGTTCGCCGAGAGCGTCGCGACGCTATGATTTTATTTTATTTTATTTTATTTTTTTAGATTGAAAACTCCATTTAACTCCAATTGCTCACTTTAGCTTCAAACACATACTTCCTACAAATAAAACATATAAATGCATAAATTTGGCCAAATAATTGTAAAAGACTAGCTTAATTAATTAGAGAAAGATAGCTAGCTATGCTCGCTATCAGCCACAAGTCGAGCTATGAAAGTCTGTACTTTCCCAGTTGCGTCCCGTTTTCTCTTGTAGATCCATTTGCACCCTATGGGTTTTACCCCTTCAGGTAGGTCTACAAGATCCCAGACTTGATTGAAGTACATAGACTCCATCTCTAGATCCATAGCTTTGACCCACTGGTCATGATCCACATCATTCATTGCCTGTCTAAAGGTCAATGGATCCTCAACTCCATCATCAGCTATGACAGCTGGAGTGTCTGCTAAACCCATATAGCGTTCAGGTTGAATAACAACCCTCCCACTATGTCGAGGCATTCTCAACTCTTGAGAAGGATGGACTTGACCATATGTACTGGGCTCATCAACAACTCTTATTGAAGGTCCAGCCTCTGAACTGGGCTCATCAACAACCCTTGTTGAAGGTCCAGCCTCATCAACAACTCTTGTTGATTCATTTGTAGCTTCCTCAGAAAGTTCACTCAAGACAATTTTACTGCGTGGTTTGTGTTCTCTAACGTGGGTCTTCTTCCAAGAAAGTAGCATTTGTCGATACAAACACTTTATTTTCTTGTGGATCGAAGAAGTATCCACCTCTTGTTTCTTTTGGGTAGCCTACGAATAGGCATAATTTTGAACGTGAATCCAATTTCTTTGGATTTGCCACTAGCACATGTGTAGGGCAGCCCCAAATTCTGAAATGACGTAAACTAGCTTTACGCCCTTTACAGAGCTCAAATGGTGTTTCAGAAACACTCTTTGAGGGAACAACATTCAAAATATAAACTGCAATCTCTACTGCATAACCCCAAAAAGAATTACGCAACTGAGCATAGCTCATCATAGATCGAACCATGTCTAACAAGGTTCTGTTTCTCCTTTCAGATACACCATTCTGCTGAGGTGTACCTGGTGCTGAGAGTTGAGACGTGATTCCATGTTCTATCAAATAGTTCTGGAATTCTAAGTCCAAATACTCTCCACCTCGATCAGATCGAAGTGTTTTAATGGTCTTACCTAATAAGTTCTCAACTACAGCCTTATAGTCCTTGAACTTTTCAAGGGCTTCAGACTTATGACTCATTAGGTATAAATAACCATACCTTGAATAATCATCTATGAAAGAGATGAAATATTCATACCCTCCTCGAGCCCTAACATTCATTGGACCACAGAGATCCGTATGTACGAGCTCTAAGGGCTCCTTGGCACGATAACCTTTTCCAGTAAAAGGTCGTTTGGTCATCTTACCTTCAAGACAAGACTCACACGGAGGTAAAGTACCATCTTCTAACTGGCTTAGAAGTCCGTTCTTAACCAATCTCCCAATCCTATTGAGATTTATGTGGCCAAGTCTCAAGTGCCAAAGATAGGTACTTTGAGAAACCTTTTGCCTTTTAGGTTGAGTGATAGCGAGCATAGCTAGCTATCTTTAATGATTTAATTTAGCTAGTCTTTTATGATTTTTGGGCCACTTTATTGTGCTTTAATGTTTATTTTGTAGGAAATGATTGATTGGAGCTATAGCGCAATATTGGAGTTAATCGGGTGCTCGGGACGCGAAAAGATGCAAAGGAAGGAAAAACAATTAAAAAGGAAAAAAGTCAAAATTCGGTCAACTGGTGACTAGCGTCTCGACGCTAGCATTCCTTATTCGGATAGGCGCAAAATCGTCGCAGCGTCGAGACGCTGCGACCTTAGCGTCTCGACGCTACCGTAATTTCCTTTCCAGAACGCGCGTGTTTAGAGGCAGCGTCTCGACGCTACGATGAAATTTCAGAATAAATAGTTCTTTTCGGCTAGGTTTTTGTGGGAACCAATTTTGGGACTTCTTAGAGCCGTAAACAGAGGAAAAACAGAGCAATTGAAGGCTGAAGCAAAGGGGAAAATTCGGAAATCAACCCATTGTTCGTGGGGATCGTGACGGGGACGTTCGGTCTCGGCCTACAACGAGTTTAATTCTTCTTTCCCTCACTTTAGTTAGATTTTTATGGCTTTTACATGTTTAGTTGAGCTTGTAATTTTAATCATGAGTAGCTAAACTTTTAAGCTTAGGGATTGATGGAGTTGATTGTGTTTATGGATTGATTTATGGTTTAAGTTGTGCAATGTTATTATGTTTGTAATCTTGATTTAATGCTTTCAATTAATTGGCCATTAGTTGAATGATTTAAGTTTCGAATCTAGCTCGGGAGAAGGGATTTGATGTAGACTTACTCAAGATTGCATGACTAAAGTTTAGTTTCTAATTCGTGACGGTTTTAGATTAACTTTAGAATTGGTTAAAAGATCTAATTGCCTTGCATGATTAATAAACTTAGATAGGGATATCAAGTTGATTAATTTGCATGAGAATCAATTATACTCGGGAGAGGTAGTTGTGATTAAAAGGTCTTTGGCTCATAATTTCATTGTGCATAATAACTTATTCCTTAAAATCAATCCTAAACTAAATCGGCGAAATCAATTCCCTAAGTAGTTTTCCCAATTGAAATTCCACACTTTTTACTTGCTTTGATTTGGTTTTCGTATCATTCATTCATCACTTTTTGATCCCTAAATAAAATTGGGCAAGATAATTCACAATACTTGATTTGCTTAAAAATCCAATCCAGAGGACGACACTCGTTTATACGAACTCTTTATTATTACTTGACCCGTGCGCTTGCGGTTAGGAAAAGTCCACATCATTGAGTCTCAGCTGTTTTAAACATCTCATTGTTCAAAATAACCCTAGACTCTATTGGTCTTAAAACATATAAATTGTTCTTCAAGTTTGCAGAACAAATATCAGCACCCCTTTTTGTAATGAGAGCTTCATGTACAAAAAATGACACTGAATATCCTTGTTCAAGCAAACAAGAAACAGAAATCAAATTTCTTTTTATTTTAGGAACTATATATACATTATCTAATAACATATAACGTTCTCTGGAGAAGAACATTTTAATGTCTCCCACTACTTTAGCTGAAATGAACTCCCCAGTCCCAACTCTGAGAGTCATTTCCCCAGCATCTAATTGTTGCCACAGAGCTCATTCCCTAAAAGGAAGAGCATACGTGATGAGTGGCACCTGAATCAAGGATCCAGGCTGTATCATCATTTTCCACTATACACGTTTCAATGACCAATAAACCACATTTATTTTCATTGAGGTTTGCTAAGCAGTCTATATCACATTCATCATGAACAATTTCAGATGAATTAGACATGTGGGCCTGAGGACAGTCCTCATTTAAGACCAAATCCACGCAATTAGTGTTTAAGTGCATTTCCTTAGTTGTATTAACGATACAAGTTTTATTACATACGACGTAATTAGAGGCATACAAAGAATGATTCATGCTAAAACAAACAAATTAATTTAATTAGTTTTCTTGCATTAACCCATTACACAAAATAATAACATTATTTTAATCCAATCAATTTAGCAAAAGTAATGATCGACCCATAGAAAAGACATTCATTTTGCAACGATACTTCAGAGGTTTAGAGCAACAACTATCGTAGGGCAGTCAGCTACTCCTCCCCTGAATTGAGACAATCTCAGCCAATCCTTATTCCCAGAATAACTCATATTCCAATAGTTCTTAGCTACCGTTTTTCAGTCAGAAAGTTATTAACACCTTAACAGTTTCCCGTAAGTGTGACCCTCCATTTTCAGATTTCAGAGGTCGGTCCCAACAATGCTACCGTAGGGAAAGTCAAAGTTGGAAATGGACCTAAGAAACCCTATCCATTTCTGGAGTTTGCGTTGTTCCAACTCCCATTATCAAGCCCTCCGTAGGGTGACCGCTCCCAGGGCGACTCGCAGGCAGATCATGGGGATCTCACGGTGCAACCTAATGGAGGAGACCGTAGGATACGTTGACACGTGTCCTGCTCCCACTTACTATAAAATACTCCCTCATTCACCTTGATATTGATCCATGCAAACACCATCCGTAGGGGGTCACTCCCAGGGTGACTCGAGGCCAAGCATGGACCTCACGTTGTGAACTCTTGAGGACGTGAGAGCAAAACATTGATTTATGAAAATCTTGTTTTGATATATTTCCTCCTGATAACTGCCCAAAAGGTAGTTATTTAGGCCTCATTTATATAGGGTTTTATGTGTCCTTTGTGCTTATTAGGGTTGGTTGTGGATAGATATTACATGTTTTAACCCATTTGGAAGAATGGAAGCTTTGGAAATCATTTTGTGCAGAATCTGTTGCTGGGCGACTTGAGGGAGCAAATTTTATGCTGGAGCAAACCCGGAGACAAAAACTGCCACGTCACAGCTCGTTAGCCAACTTCATGAACCGACTTCTGTTGAATTATTTTCGGGATAAAGGAGCAAGGAGAGCCTTACACGTGTTCAGGTTGACCTAATTCAAGCCTCCTACCACCTCTATATAAGGAGAAAGCCACCCAAGTCAAATGGATTCCAACTTTCCTTGGAAGCCGAGTAGTATAGAGAGATTGGAGATTACCAAGAACACCATCATCCGCAAGCTGATTAAGGAGATTATTATTTTCTTTTTTATCTTGTGATAATGGGCATGCCTACTCAGATTGTAATTCGTGTTTCCATGCTTATTATGAACTAAGTAGCTTTAGGCGTTGGTTAAGGAGTATGTAGTTGTCGTGCTTAAACTCTGGTAATATTTATTGATTATTGCATCTTGGTTAATTGTTGTGCTTGTTTTTATTTTATGCCCGCTTGGCCAGCCGGTATGAATACCTCTCTCTAGTTTCAGGGATGATTTAGAGAGTGTGTGACAATTATCCACACTACGATCATTGTGTATTGGTGAACGCCATTGACTGAGCTAGGGATAGCCAGTTGCCTAGTGCTTGATCGGTCGCACTTCATTGGGGTTGAAACACATTCCAAAAGATCCGGAGTTCCGGGAGGAATCCGCTAATAATACTGCGAGAGTTTGCATGATCAATGATATTGCTAGAGCATCTTTAAAAACAATTACTAAACCTAACCAGCGCCTGCCTCTAATCTGTCTGCCTATTCGTTTATTCTTTGTTCTGTCGTTTATTTTGATTCAGCATTATTCTTACAAAACCAAATCATTTTTATTACCTTGAAACCATTAGAAAGTTACACAAAATAGGTAAAGTGGAAGCTAGTTCAGGACTCAGATTGATAATATTACTTGCTGCCGACTGTGTATACTTGCACAGGAATTCTAGAGTCTTTTATACCATATTTCTACTCACTCTAGGAGCCCAACAAGTTTTTGGCGCCGTTGCCAGGGAACTTGAATAAGTTTTTATCTGATATGTTTTGTGTATGTGTTTTAGTGGTTTGGTGCTAGAACTTTTTGATTGTTTCTTTTGTTTTTGCAGGTGTGAGTTTGGTGCATGAGCGATCCGCCTGTGGTGAGGTTCGAGCTTGATCCAGAAATTGAGAGGACATTCAGGATAAGAAGGAGAGAGCAGCATAGACAGCAAAATCAAATGGCTGACGTGCCGCATCTACCGCAGGGTCCTGAAGGTCTAGCAAACCCCCAGCAGAATCGTGTGCTGCAGCAAAACCCGCCACTGGAGCAAAATGAGCAGCAAAATAATCAGGCTGAGAATCCTATCTTGGTAGCAAACGATAGGACCAGAGCCATTCGAGCTTATGCTTTTCCAATGTTTGATGAATTAAATCCAGGGATTGCACGTCCTCAAATTCAAGCGGCAAATTTTGAAATGAAGCCGATAATGTTTCAGATGTTGCAAACCGTGGGGCAATTCCATGGTTTGTCATCTGAAGACCCTCATTTACATCTTAAGTCTTTTCTAGGAGTTAGTGATTCTTTTGTAATTCAAGGAGTGCCTAGAGATGCTCTTAGATTAACTTTGTTCCCGTATTCTCTTAGGGATGGAGCGAAAGCATGGTTAAATTCTTTTGCTCCAGGGTCAATTAGGACATGGGATGAGTTAGCTGAAAAATTTTTGAGTAAATATTTCCCACCTAATAGAAATGCTAAATTAAGGAGTGAAATAGTAGGGTTTAGGCAACTTGAAGATGAGACTTTTAGTGAGGCTTGGGAGAGGTTTAAGGAGCTTTTGCGAAAGTGTCCCCACCATGGCCTACCACATTGTATTCAAATGGAAACATTTTACAATGGATTGAACATAGTAACTCAAGGTATGGTTGATGCTTCGGCTGGAGGGGCCCTTTTGGCAAAAACTTTTAACGAAGCCTATGAAATTTTGGAAAGAATATCTACTAATAGTTGTCAGTGGTCGGATGTTAGAGGCACAAATAAAAAGGTTAAGAGTGTGTTAGAGGTTGATGGTGTGTCCACCATTAGGGCTGATCTTGCTATGATTGCTAACGCTCTTAAGAATGTGACAGTGATTAGTCATCAGCAACCGCCAGTTGTGGAGCCTGCTGCAGGGGTGAACCAAGTTGCAGAGGAAGCTTGTGTCTATTGTGGTGAAAACCACAACTTCGAGTTTTGCCCCAGCAATCCAGCTTCTGTGTTTTTTGTAGGTAATCAGAGGAACAACCTGTATTCTAACTTTTATAATCCAGGTTGGCGCAACCACCCCAACTTCGCGTGGGGAGGACAAGGGAGTAATGTGCAAGCACAGCAAAAGGTGAACCAGCCGGGATTTGCTAAAGCGCAGGTATTGCCCCAGCAAAATAAGCAGGCTTTGCCCCAGCAAAGTTCGGAGAATTCTCTCGAAGCAATGATGAAAGAATTTATGGCTCGTACAGACGCTGCAATTCAAAGTAATCAAGCTTCAATGAGAGCCCTGGTATTGCAAGTGGGTCAGCTAGCTAATGAGCTGAAGGCAAGGCCTCAAGGGAAACTTCCTTCAGATACTGAACACCCTAGAAGGGAAGGTAAGGAGCAGGTAAAGGCAGTGACTCTTAGGAGTGGTAAGGCACTAGAAAAACAAAAAGAGCCTAGTAAAACCCAGGATATAGATAATAATTATGATAGAAATGTTGTTATTGAGGAAGAGTTAGAGTCTGGTCAGGGTGCTGGAGGCAGCAATAAAGATGCTGGAGCATCTGGTTCTATTCCAGATGTGGAACCACCTTATGTGCCGCCCCCACCTTATGTACCACCTCTACCTTTTCCACAAAGGCAAAAGCCTAGGAATCAGGATGGTCAATTTAAAAAGTTTTTAGAGATTCTTAAGCAATTGCATATAAATATCCCTTTAGTAGAAGCTATAGAGCAAATGCCTAATTATGCTAAATTTCTTAAGGATATTTTAACTAAAAAGAAGAGGTTAGGTGAGTTTGAAACTGTATCTCTTACTGAGGAATGTAGTGCTATTCTTAAGAATGGGCTACCAACCAAGGCTAAGGATTCAGGATCATTTACTATACCTGTGTCTATAGGTGGAAAAGAGTTAGGTAGAGCACTATGTGATTTAGGTGCAAGCATTAACCTTATGCCTCTTTCGGTCTATCGGAAGCTTGGTATTGGTGAAGCTAGACCTACCACAGTTACACTCCAACTAGCTGATAGGTCTATCACATATCCAGAGGGTAAGATTGAGGATGTCTTAGTAAAGGTAGATAAATTCATATTTCCTGTTGATTTCATTATTTTGGACTATGAGGCTGATAAAGATGTCCCAATTATTCTAGGACGTCCATTTTTGGCTACTGGTAGGGCGTTAATAGATGTTCAAAAAGGGGAATTAACAATGAGAGTCTTTAATGAGGAAGTAAAATTTAATGTGTTTAAAGCCATGAAGTATCCAGACGAGATGGAAGATTGCTCTTTCATTAGGATTCTGGAGAGCACAATTGTTGAGACAGCAATACAGGATTCGGCTAATAAGTATTTGGAAAATCATGGAAAGGTTAGTGTAGAGGATTTAGAAGTTTGTTCTTTAGACAGAAAAAATGAAAAAGAGTTATTTAGGTGTGAGGATGTTTTTGAGTCTTTAGATTTAGATCAAAGGAAGGCTCCCCCAATTAAGCCATCCCTGATTGAGGCACCCACTTTAGATTTGAAGCCCTTGCCGGATCATCTAAAGTATGTGTATCTTGGGGAAGGTGAGACGTTGCCCATTATTGTTGCATCAGATTTAATGCCGGAGCATGAAGAGGCCTTAATAAAATTGCTGCAGCAATACCGCAAGGCTATTGGTTGGACATTGGCTGACATTCAGGGGATTAGCCCATCTTTTTGTATGCATAAAATCACTCTAGAAGAGGGATCCTTTAGGAGTATTGAGCAACAAAGAAGGCTTAACCCTGCAATGAAAGAAGTGGTTAAAAAGGAGGTGATTAAATGGTTGGATGCTGGCATCATTTATCCAATTGCAGACAGCAATTGGGTGAGCCCTGTCCAATGTGTTCCTAAGAAAGGAGGTGTCACTGTGGTAAGCAATAAAGACAATGAGTTGATCCCAACTAGGACAGTGACTGGTTGGAGGGTTTGCATGGATTACAGGAGGCTTAACAAAGCCACCCGTAAGGACCACTTCCCTCTACCATTTATTGACCAGATGTTGGATAGATTGGCTGGTCAGGCCTACTACTGTTTCTTGGATGGTTATTCTGGGTATAACCAGATTACTATTGCTCCTGAGGATCAGGAAAAAACCACTTTCACCTGCCCTTATGGGACGTTTGCTTTCAGGCGAATGCCTTTTGGCCTTTGCAATGCTCCAGCAACATTTCAGCGGTGTATGTTAGCAATTTTTTCTGATATGATTGAGTCCACTGTTGAGGTCTTTATGGACGATTTTTCAGTTTTTGGAGGGTCTTTTTCAGAGTTGTTTAGATAACTTAGGTTAGGTATTAAAAAGATGTGAGGATACCCATCTAGTTCTCAATTGGGAGAAATGCCACTTCATGGTGAAGGAGGGCATAGTATTAGGTCATAGGATTTCTAAGAATGGTCTAGAAGTTGATAGAGCAAAAGTTGAGGTTATTGAAAGATTGGAACCACCGAATTCAGTGAAGGGGATTTAGAGTTTTTTAGGTCATGCTGGATTTTATAGAAGGTTCATAAAGGATTTTTCCAAAATCAGTAAACCTCTTTGTAACTTATTGTGCACTGATCATGTTTTTGACTTTGATGCAGAGTGTAGGAAGGCTTTTGAGACATTGAAGGCTGCTTTAATCTCAGCACCTATTCTTTGTGCACCTAATTGGCATTTACCGTTTGAGGTAATGTGCGATGCGAGTGATGCTGCAGTAGGTGCAATGCTGGGGCAAAAGCAGGGCAAATTTATCCATCCTATATATTATGCAAGCAGGATTTTAAATGAGGCACAAGTCAACTACACAACTACTGAAAAGGAATTGTTAGCTGTTGTGTTTGCCTTTGAGAAATTCCGGCCATATTTGGTTGGATCCAAAGTCACGGTGTTCACGGATCATGCAGCAATAAGGTATTTAATTACAAAAAAAGATGCAAAGCCTAGACTAATTCGTTGGGTTTTATTACTGCAGGAGTTCGACTTGGAGATAAAGGATAAGAAGGGATCAGAGAATGTCATTGCAGATCATTTGTCTCGTCTTGATCCATCATCATCTTGTTGGGTTTTATGCCCTAAAACTCGTAGATAGTAAATGAAAAAAATTAATCGATCTCAATAAAGTGTTATTTGAGTAATTGAGTAATTTGGTTATTGAATAATCGAGTTTGCATTAATAAACCCTAAATCCAATAAACTAAGATCCAAGGTTGTTTAAATGAAACTTGGACTAGTATGTGGGGACATACGGGGATCAGTGTCCAAGTAACAACCTAAAAGGTCTATAGTATAGGGATAAGGCTGGGTACCTTATCCTGGTGACACTATGTGATACGGCCCACCTTGTATTCGATACAGATGCAATGATCCAGAGCATCCATGTAGGAGACATGCGGGTGGGGGTATCCTATGCAATGAGTTTGCATAAGACCGGACCGCGAAATAGTAACCACTAGATGTAACGCCGTTAACTAGTTTAGGTTTCTATTTCAATAGGATGACCTAGGTAACTCAATCTCAATCCTGAGTCTGTTATGAACCCCTTTTAGGAGGGATTGTCCTTAGATTTGTATGGGTGAGAGTGGCCAGTTCGTCGACTCAATAATCCTACCATTTCAGGGGCAAGCCTGAATGGGGGCTGGGAACATAACAGTACAAGATGGAATTCACTCCTTCCCCTATTGGGGTAAGTAGATGTGTGTTCCCTTAAGAGCTGATTTCGGGGCTTGAACAAAGGCGTGCCGTCCTCTCTTGGCCTGAGAGGAACTCCTGTTTAGTGGTTGGACCCTAAACAACTTGTTCATTAGAGGAATCAGTGGTACTTAAGGAACCAGAGGTAACCCAGGGGTAAAACGGTAATTTGACCCAGCTGGTGTTACGAACACACGTGAAGGATTGACTTACTGCTTGGTCGACATCCATGGACACAGAAATATTCTACAGTGAGAAGAGTGCAGCTGTGGGTCTTTAGTGGAGTGACCCACAGTTAACGAATGTTGACTAAACTTGGTCAATGAGTTTGGCCAATTAGTCTCGTATCGTTGGAGCTTCTAATCTGTAGGTCCATTAGGTCCCACTGGTAGCTCGTAAAGAGACTTGAGGCAATTAAGTATAAATTGTAAATTGAAAGTGTTCAATTTATTTGGGGAATTGTATAATGTATATTGATGCATTATAATATAAAGTTTATGAAACTTTATAATATAATTTTTGAATTAATTTCAAAAATTAATTCTTGAGAGAAAATATTTGAAAGAGTTCAAATAAATTTAATATGAATTGGATTCATGTTAATTTTAATTTTAATAAAATCCCTAAGATTAAATATATGATATTTAATTGGAAAATTTAATTAATTATGGAATTAATTAATTATTTATTAAAATTAGAGACTTTTTCCTATTAGGAAAGAAAATATTTGAAAGAGTTCAAATAAATTTAATATGAATTGGATTCATATTAATTTTAATTTTAATAAAATCCATAAGATTAAATATATGATATTTAATTAGGGAAATTAATTAATTATGGAATTAATTAATTATTTGTTAAAATTAGAGACCTTTTCCTATTAGGAGAAGGTCTTCCTTTTCCTATTAGGAAGAAGGTCTTGGCCTTTACCTATAAATAGGACCCCTGGGGTGGGGTGAAAGGCATCTCATTCATTCTCCTACTCTCAGAGAATTCTCCCAAAGGCTCTCACAAGTCTCCTGCCTCGAAGTCTCAGAGTCATACCGGTGTAGCCATAGTGGTGGTGTTCGCACTAGTTCGTGATTAATTCACAAGTAGTTGGTGAATTTAATCTGAGTCGTCAACGAGAGTAAGTAATTTGTTACTTTATAAATTAGATTTAGATCTAATATTTTTGTATGCTTAGCCTTAATATATATTTAGAATAGTTCTAATATTATTGCCAATGTATTGGTATTTTAGATTAAACAAAATTAATTACGAATCGGTCCCAATCACGCTTCCGCTTTACGGAATTACGGAATTCCAATCCTTCACATCTTTGCTGGAGCAATCTGCCATTTCCGATTCTTTTCCAGATGAGCAGCTTTTTGCTGTTCAGGTAAAGGTAGTCAGGGATGTCCCTTGGTATGCTGATATTGCCAACTTTTTAGTGAAGGGAGTTACCCCTATTGACATGGATTGGAGGCAGAAGAAAAAGTTTAAGCATGATGCAAAATTTTTCTATTGGGATGAGCCATTTATGTATAAGCAATGCTCTGACGGTATTATTCGTAGGTGTGTTTCAGGTGAAGAAGCAAAGGAAATCCTGGAGCAATGTCACTCTTCGCCGTATGGAGGCCATTTCAACGGTCAGAGGACAGCTATGAGGATTTTGCATTGCGGATTCTTTTGGCCTACCTTGTTTAAGGATGCCCATTGGTTCTACAAGCAATGTGACGCTTGCCAAAGGAGAGGAAACTTAGGGCCTAGAGATGAAATGCCTCTTACTTACATTTTAGAAGTTGAATTATTCGATGTATGGGGTATTGATTTTATGGGGTCATTTCCCCCTTCTAATGGCAATGTTTTTATCTTATTGGCAGTAGATTACGTGTCCAAGTGGGTGGAGGCCATTGCATGCCATCAGAGTGATGCCAAGACGGTTTCAAAATTTCTCCAATCGCACATTTTTGCGCGGTTTGGGACACCTAGAGCTCTAATAAATGATGAGGGTACACATTTTGTTAATAATATCTTAACTAAGCTATTAGCTAAGTATGGAATCAAGCATAGGATAGCTACCCCCTATCACCCACAGGCTAATGGTCAAGCTGAAATAAGTAATAGGGAAATTAAATCAATTTTAGAAAAAGTAGTCCATCCATCTAGAAAGGATTGGTCTTTTAGGTTGGATGAGGCTCTTTGGGCTTATAGGACAACCTATAAGACTCCTCTAGGTATGTCTCCCTATCGGTTAGTATATGGGAAAGCTTGTCATTTACCATTAGAGCTGGAGCATAAAATGTTTTGGGCTTTGAAAAAGTTAAATTTTGATTTGACTAGTGCAGGAGCAATGCGAATGCTGCAGCTTAACGAATTGGAGGAATTTCGCCAATTTTCTTATGAGAATGAGAAAATATATAAATAAAAGACTAAGTTGTGGCATGACAAGAAAGTTAGGCCTAAAGAATTTGTCAAGGGTCAAAAAGTTTTGCTTTATAATTCTAGATTAAAATTGTTTCCTGGGAAACTAAAGTCCAAATGGTCAGGTCCGTTTGTGGTGATTGAGGTTTTCCCCCATGGAGCAGTTACTTTGCAAGATGAGAAGGATGGGAGAATGTTCTGTTGGGTTTAATGTCCTATAAACTCGTAGTTTGTAAATCATTAAACATATTCTATTTTCAATAAAGTCGTTATTGAGGTTATTCAGTAAAAGATGTTATTGAATATATACATTGCGAATGATTAACCTAAATCCAATAAACTAAGATCCTTGACTATAAAATGAATACTCGAACTATATGTAGGGACATATCGTAGGATCAAGTTCAAGTTTATAGTCAAAATAGTCTATAGTATAAGGATACGGTTGGGTGCCTTATCCTGGTGACACTATGGATGCGGCCCACTTTGTATTAAGTACAAACGATGAAATCCTAAGTCGTTCATGTGGAGACATGCGAGTGGGGGCGTCCTATGCAATGAGTTTGCATAAGACAGGACCACGAAATAAGTCACTTTCTCTTTATAACGTCGTTTACCGTAGAAACTGACTATTTCTCATAGATGACCTAGGTAACTCGTTCTTAATCCTGAGCGAGCTATGAACTCCTGTTTATACGAGATTATCCTTTGATCTGCATGGGTGAGAGTGGCCAGCATCGCCGACTCAACAAGCCTACCATTTTGGGGATAAGATCGAATAGATAGCTGGGGACATAGTTTCACAAGACGGAATTCACTCCTACCCTTTTCAGGGATAGCAGAGAGGTTGTTCTCTTAAGTACTAACTCCAGGACTTGAACAAGGGGCCCCACCCTCTCGTTGGATCGAGAGGAACTTAAGTTTGATGGTTGGACCGCAAACCGATTGTTCATTAGAGGATTAGTGGAACTTAAGGAACAAGAAGTACTATAGGGGTAAAGCGGTTATTTGACCTAGCTATAGCTACGAACAACCTGTGAAGGAACGACTTACTGAACATGGTTAAATCAAGTGGACGGAAATATATCTATAGTGAGGGGAGTGCAACTATCGGGCTATAGTGGAGTGTCCCGGTAGTTAACGAATGTTGGCTAGCTTAGATAATGAGATTAGTCGGTTAGTCTCGAATCGTTGGAGCCCATGATCTATAGGTCCATTAGGTCCCCCTACTAGCTCATATCGGAATATAGCCTAGAACAAATTGATAGGATTCTTTGAATTGTTCAAAGTCGGGAAAAAGGGTATTATCGTAAAATTGTGTTTGACACAATAATTTAATTATGAATTAAATTAGAAAATGAGAGATAAAGTATTTAAAAGGGTTTTAAATACTATATACATGAATTAAGATTCATATATAAAAGATGCACAATATTAAGGTGATTAACTTGCTTAATCATTTATAATCAATTGGGCAAGGTTCAAATATGATCTTATATATTAATGTCACATTTAGAATTGATATTAATATCATAAATGAATATTTGAAATCTGATTTTGAATCATGGTAAGTGGAAAATGATGTAATTCCACTCTTGCATGAAGATTCAAAGTGGAATTACACCACAAACATGCATACTTGCATGTAATGTTGTTTGAACACCTAGCTTCCACTTTCACCCTTAAGACCACCATGTGTCTTGCATCTTTAGGCTTCTTCTTGCATGGATTCTCTCTATAAGTAGAAGAAGAATCAGATTGGAGGAATATATAGCATTTACCTTAATGTTATGCTGCTGAATTTCTTCCTCAATCACTCTCTCATCTCATATCTCCATAGAGCTTGAACCTTCAAGCATTCCCTTCCCATTCCCTATCACTATAGACTCCCACAAGTCGTTCTCGGCCCGGAGAATAGTAGGGAAGACTCTAAAGGTTGTCCAAGAGAAGTTGGAGAAGGAAAACACCACAAGGAGTACTTCATTTGTGAGCTACAAAGGTTGGTTTTCTCTAAACTCTCTTTACTGTCTTTTATAGAACATGCATGCTTTAGGAGCAAAATTGAATGTCTTAAGTGCTTTCGATCTTCAATTGCTTCCGCATGTGTAATATGTACACCTTCAATTGGTATCAGAGCATGATTAGAGCACTTAAGTCGTTTTAATTTTGCTGTGGTGGGTACCATTTTGAAATTGAATTTTCTGTGTGCTAAAATGGAAGTGTTCTGGTTTGGAAATTTTTTTTTAGCCTTTAATTCTTCATGAATTTGTAATTGCTCGGAAATGTAAGAGCGTTAATGTGTGTACTAGAGTCTGTAATTTTTATAGAGTCATTAGAGTCCATATAGGTTGTTAAATCGAAGCAGAACGGGAGAAGACGCAGCAGAAAAACAGCAGCAGTGGGCTGCTGTCGCAGGAGCGTCGGGACGCTCTTCATGTAGCGTCCCGACGCTGTTGAAGAAATTTTTCCAGAAACTGCAGTTTTCAAATCCGGTTCGGTTCAGCAGCCTGTTTTGGGTCCGGTTCGGTTTGGTTGAAGCTGGTTCAACAAATTTACACAATTTGCAAGGCCGGTTCAGTGCATGAAGGGGCGGTTCGGGATGGTTCGTGAAGCTCGCAATCGCCACAAGCAATTTTTATTAATTATTATTGTAATAATTAGTTAATTGTTTGTTTTAAATTGCCAAACCATTCCATTTTAGTTTGATTTAATTTCTTTATGCATTTTGAATGTATGATTTTAGAACAACTCGCACTTTCGGCCAGCAGGCAAGAGTTTGCTGAACGACAAGCTTTGACTTTCTGGAGCTATGTTAAAAATCGTGATGCCAATCTGAAGAAGGCGCTGCAAGAGAATTTTTCGAAACCATATCCAGCCCTTCCAGCATTCCCTGAAGATTTGTTCAACCCATGGATTCCACCCCCACCAATGGAAGGAGGAGAAGAGGAAGATGAAAATGAACCGGGCCAAGAGGACTGAAGGATGAAGTGGCCCTGAGCGAGCATGATTTTTGTTCTAACTTTTTGTTTGCTCACGCATTTTCTACTTTCCTTTTATGTTGATGTTCTGTTTGTTTCTTTTTAAATATTTCTGCTTCTAAAAAATATATCTGCTGATGTAATTTCTGTTTCTATATTTTTAATGAAATTTCCAGATGTTTCTGTTCTGTAGCACTGAGTATTCTAACTTAACTAATTTCCTTCTGAATTTTTGAAGCTTGGACTGGTTAAGCTTTATTAGATCACGGTATTCTGATCTCCAGAAACCTTTTGCTTGAGCATTTCTTATAGCCTGGACAGTTGCTGCGGCAAAGAAAAATTCTGGAGGTAGTGTTGACTTATTTGATCCACTTTAAGAGTTTTAGTCCCACGCTTAGGTTGAAAATGAAGATAGAAAAAATTGAGTTTGGGGGTGTCGTTTAAAATTTTTAATGATTCATTGGGGACAATGAATAATTCAAGTTTGGGGGACTTTTTGCTTCTCCAATTATTTTGCTAGAGCATTCCTCTCCTTCATTAAATAATTTGTTAGGTTATTGAGTAACCGGGGACATTTGTGATACCCACAGTTTGTCTTCGCGTCAAAAGGTGACCTAGGAAATATAAAAAAAATAAATTATTTGCTGAAAAAAATTATTTGTTGAAAAAAATTATTTGTTGAAAATTTTGCTGAGAAAATTCATGGAGCAAAAGTTTTGAAGGATGAATGATGATCTAGCAGTTTTTTCTGTCTCCCAGAACTTAGGTGAGCTTCATCATAAAATGTTGCCATTCTGAGGGGCAAGAGATGGAAAAACTAAGGATTTTTGAGCTTTATAAAGAGTATTTAGCCTAATTGGTGATGAGTTTGAGGCATGGGTATACTGCACCATAAAGTGGGTCATCCCGTGCTTAAGAGCTTATGACTGTAGGGCTGCTTTAAGTCTGAAAAACAAAAATTTAAACCCCTTGAAAATGTGTTTTGATATGTCTGATAATAGAGCTAAGCTGTGGCAAGTTCTTAGAATTGAGTTAAAAGTGGTGATTATTTGTCCATGTCGGAGGAATCATTTTGCTGCAGCAGAGCTCGGTTTTGCAGAGTGCTCAGGTAAAGGTTAAAGGTAGTATTGGATTGTCTGGTTTGATTAAGCTAATCTTTGTCTAATGTTTTGAATTCTTAAGGGAAGGTTGGTTAGCATTGCTCGGGACGCGCAATAGTTCAAGTTTGGGGGTGTGATAACTGCCCAAAAGGTAGTTATTTAGGCCTCATTTATATAGGGTTTTATATGTCCTTTGTGCTTATTAGGGTTGGTTGTGGATAGATATTACATGTTTTAACCCATTTGGAAGAATGGAAGCTTTGGAAATCATTTTGTGAAGAATCTGTTGCTGGGCGACTTGAGGGAGCGAATTTTATGCTGGAGCAAACCCGGAGGCCAAAACTGCCACGTCACAGCTCGTTAGCCAACTTCATGAACCGACTTCTGTTGAATTATTTTCGGGATAAAGGAGCAAGGAGAGCCTTACACGTGTCCAGGTTGACCTAATTCATGCCTCCTACCACCTCTATATAAGGAGAAAGCCGCCCAAGTCAAATGGATTCCAACTTTCCTCCGAAGCCGAGTAGTATAGAGAGATTGGAGATTACCAAGAACACCATCATCCGCAAGCTGATTAAGGAGATTATTATTTTCTTTTTTATCTTGTGATAATGGGCATGCCTACTCAGATTGTAATTCGTGTTTCCATGCTTATTATGAACTAAGTAGCTTTAGGCGTTGGTTAAGGAGTATGTAGTTGCTGTGCTTAAACTCTGGTAATATTTATTGATTATTGCATCTTGGTTAATTGTTGTGCTTGTTTCTATTTTATGCCCGCTTGGCCAGCCGGTATGAATACCTCTCTCTAGTTTCAGGGATGATTTAGAGAGTGTGTGGCAATTATCCACACTACGATCATTGTGTATTGGTGAACGCCATTGACTGAGTTAGGGATAGCCAGTTGCCTAGTGCTTGATCGGTCGCACTTCATTGGGGTTGAAACACATTCCAAAAGATTCGGAGTTCCGGGAGGAATCCGCTAATAATACTGCGAGAGTTTGCATGATCAATGATATTGCTAGAGCATCTTTAAAAACAATTACTAAACCTAACCAGCGCCTGCCTCTAATCTGTCTGCCTATTCGTTTATTCTTTGTTCTGTCGTTTATTTTGATTCAGCATTATTCTTACAAAACCAAATCATTTTTATTACCTTGAAACCATTAGAAAGTTACACAAAATAGGTAAAGTGGAAGCTAGTTCAGGACTCGGATTGATAATATTACTTGCTGCCGACTGTGTATACTTGCACAGGAATTCTAGAGTCTTTTATACCATATTTCTACTCACTCTAGGAGCCCAACACCTCCCATTAAGTATTTTTATAATTTAAGGGTCTATTACTTAGGTAAATTCCGGCTAAGTGAATCTATCTAAGTCTATGCCTGAATATAACTCTTATATAAAGGTCTTTACTCTAATGTCTAGGTTAATTAAACCCTTTTAATTACCTAGTGACATTGCATGCTAACATTAAACTATGATTAATTCAACTCAAGTGCCGGGTCAGTTCCCAGGTAGGAGGTGTTCCGTATAACCGTCAACTTAAATACCCCCAGCCTAGACAGAACTTCACCGGGAGAGTTCCCTTATAATCACAGTAATGTATTTCCTACTAAGTACATTAAAACTATTTGAAGTCATGAAATGTTTAAAACAGCCGAAACTCAAAACTAAAGCCAAAAGATTTATCCTCTAAGTAACAATACGTATCTTTGGCACCTTCGTCTCGGTCATATTAACATCGATCGGATCGATCGTTTGGTTAAAAATGGACTTCTACATGATTTAGAAGATACATCTTTACCACCCTGTGAATCGTGTCTCGAGGGTAAAATGACCAAGAGGGCCTTTGCTGGAAAAGGTTATAGGGCCAAAGAACCACTTGAACTGATACATTCGGATCTTTGTGGTCCAATGAATGTAAAGGCTCGAGGTGGTTATGAATATTTCATCTCTTTCATAGATGATTATTCTCGATACGGTTACTTATACCAACTGGTCCATAAGTCTGAAGCTCTTGAAAAGTTTAAACAGTTAAAAGACTGAGGTAGAAAACCTGTTAGGTAAAACAATTAAAATACTTCGATCAGATCGAGGTGGAGAGTATCTGGATCAAAGATTCCAGGACTATATGATAGAACGTGGAATCCAATCCCAACTCTCAGCACCTGGTACACCTCAGCAGAACGGTGTATCAGAAAGGAGAAATAGAACCCTGTTAGACATGGTTCGTTCAATGATGAGCTATGCTCAATTGCCCAGTTCGTTTTGGGGGTATGCAGTTGAGACTGCAGTACATATTATTAACAACGTTCCCTCAAAAAGTGTTTCTGAAACTCCTTTTGAGCTATGGAGGGGGCGTAAACCTAGTTTGCGTTACTTCCGTATCTGGGGTTGTCCTGCACATGTGCTAGTGACAAATCCTAAGAAATTGGAACCACGTACTAGAATATGCCAATTTGTTGGATACCCGAAAGAAATGAGAGGTGGTCTTTTCTACGACCCTCAAGAAAATAAAGTATTTGTATCGACAAATGCAACTTTCTTGGAGGAAGACCACATTCGAGATCATAAACCACGAAGTAAGTTAGTATTAGGAGAAGCTACAGAAGGATCAACAAGGGTTGTTGATGAACCAGGTCCTTCAACAAGAGTTGTTGGAGAAGCCAGTTCTTCTCGTCAATCTAGTCCTCATCACGTAGTGGGAGAGCTTCGACGCAGTGGGTGGGTTGTAATCCAACCTAACCGCTACTTGGGTTTAACGGAAACACAAGTAGTCATACCTGATGACGACATAAAAGATCCATTGTCTTATCGTCAGGCAATGAATGACATAGATAAAGACGAATGGGCCAAAGCCATGGACCTTGAGATGGAGTCTATGTACTTCAATCAAGTTTGGGAACTTGTAGATCCACCTGAAGGGGTAAAACCCATTGGGTGTAAATGGATCTATAAGAGGAAAAGAGATGCTGCTGACAAAGTACAGACTTTCAAGGCAAGACTTGTTGCAAAGGGTTATACCCAAAGAGAAGGGGTGGACTGTGAAGAAACTTTTTCTCCAGTTGCTATGCTTAAGTCCATGAGAATTCTCTTATCCATTGCCACGTTTTATGACTATGAAATATGGCAAATGGATGTCAAGAATGCTTTTCTGAATGGCAATCTTGAAGAAAGTATTTTTATGTCTCAACCCGAAGGGTTCATAACCAAAGGTCAGGAACAAAAGGTTTGTAAACTGAATCGATCCATTTATGGGTTGAAACAGGCCTCCAGATCTTGGAATATTAGATTTGATACTGCTATCAAGTCTTTTGGCATTGACCAAAATGTTGATGAACCTTGTGTCTACAAGAAAATCAACAAGAATAAAGTAGCTTTCCTTGTACTTTATGTTGACGACATCCTACTCATTGGGAATGATGTAGGATATCTGTCTGGCGTAAAAGAATGGCTAGCGGCCCAATTCCAGATGAAAGATTTGGGTGAGGCCCAATATGTTCTTGGCATCCAGATTATTCGGGATCGAAGGAACAAATCGCTAGCCCTGTCTCAAGCAACGTATATCGACAAGATGTTGGCCCGATATTCGATGCAGAATTCCAAGAAGGGCTTGTTGCCTTTCAGGCATGGGGTTCACCTGCCTAAGGAACAGTCTCCTAAGACACCTCAAGAGGTTGAGGATATTTGATGGATTCCCTACGCCTCTGCAGTGGGTAGCTTAATGTATGCTATGCTCTGCACGAGGGCTGACATTTGTTATGCTGTAGGGATTGTCAGCAGATATCAGTCAAATCCAGGGTTAGACCACTGGACCGCCGTTAAAGGAATCCTCAAGTATCTTAGGAGAACGAGGGACTACATGTTGGTGTTTGGGGCTAAAGAGTTAGTTCTCACTGGATACACCGACTCTGACTTCCAGACTGACAAGGATTCTAGGAAATCCACGTCAGGGTCAGTGTTCACCCTTAACGGGGGAGGTGTAGTTTGGAGAAGTATAAAGCAAGGATGCATAGCAGACTCCACCATGGAAGCTGAGTATGTAGCTACTTGTGAAGCAGCTAAGGAAGCTGTTTGGCTAAGAAAGTTCTTGACTGATTTGGAAGTTGTTCCAAACATGAACTTGCCCATTACACTATACTGTGACAATAGTGGGGCTGTAGCCAATTCAAAGGAACCTCGCAGCCACAAACGAGGTAAACACATAGAGAGGAAGTATCATCTGATTCGAGAGATTGTGCAAAGAGGAGATGTGGTCGTGACCAAGATCGCTTCGGAGCACAACATTGCTGATCTGTTTACGAAGGCCCTTTCGGCTAAAGTGTTCGAGGGTCATCTAGAAAGTCTAGGTCTGCAAGACATGTATATAGCGTAATCTAGGGCAAGTGGGAGATGTGTAATGGGTGTAATGATGCCCTAGTTTATTGTATTTTGTATATTTACTTTTCATGTAATGTACAACATACATTTACCATTTCCAGCTTTGGATTATTTTGTATATACTTTCCCATCAACTTGAGTTTTAGTTCAAGTGGGAGTTTGTTGGGTTTAATGCCCTAAAACTCGTAGATAGTAAATGTACATTTGACCGAACATTAATAAAAGTGATTTATTATTCAATGTTTGTATTATATCTTGTCTTATTAACCCTAATCCAATAAACTAAACATCCAAGGCTAATAGAATGAGGCTTGAACTAGTATGTAGAGACATACGGGGATCAATGTTCAAGTTTTAGCCTAAAGGGTCTGTAGTATAGGGATAAGGCTGGGTACCTTATCCTGGTGACACTATGGATACGGCCCGCTTTGTATAATGATACAAACGTAATGATCCAATGCGTTCATGTAGGTGACATGCGAGTGGGGGTATCCTGTGCAATGAGTTTGCACAAAGACCGGACCGCGAAATAGTTAACCACTAAATGTAACACCGTTAGTTAGCTCGGTTTCTATTTCACTATGATTACTTAGGCAACTTGGCCTTAATCCTGAGTGGATTATGGACTCCAGTCCATGAGGGATTGTCCTTTGATTTGTACGGGTGAGAGTGGCCTATTCGTCGACTCAATAAGCCTACCATTTTAGGGACAAGACCGATTGGGGAGCTGGGAACATAGTCTTACAAGATGGAATTCACTCCTTCCCAACTTTAGGGCAATTAGAGGTGTGTTCCCTTAAGTGGTGTCTTCGGGTCTTGAACAATGGGCCCTACCCTCTCTATGACACGAGAGGGACTTCTGTTTGTTGGTTGGACCTCAAACAGGTTGTTCATTAGAGGAGCACTGGTACTTAAGGATGAAGAGGTAGCCTAGGGGTAAAACGGTAATTTGACCTAGCTGGGGTACGAACACACGTGAAGGGCTAACTTGCTGTTGATGGTCGATTTCCGTGGACACAGAAATATATCTACAGTGAGAAGAGTGCAGTTGTGGTTCTTTAGTGGAGTGAACCACAGTTAACGAATATTGATTAACTTGGTTAATGAGTTTAGCCAATTAATCTCACATCGTTGGAGCTTCTAATCTGTAGGTCCATTAGGTCCCACCGGTAGCTCTATAAGGGCGTTGAGGTAAATTTCTAAGGGAGAATTGAATATTCGAAGGTGTTCGAATATTAAGATAAAATATAAATTTGATATATATTTTAAACTACAGATTATAATTAATGCACATTAGATGTACATTAATACTATATTTTATTTTTGAGAGAAATATAATTAAATATGAGATATTTAATTATGATATTAATTAATTTGAGAATTAATTAATTATTGTTTTAATTCATTTCAATTAAATTTTATTTAATTGAATTAGATTAAAACTTTAGGTTATGTGGGAATGTTATGTAAATATGATTTACATTAATTATAATAATTAGTTAGTTTATTTGTTAAATTAATTATATTATTAAAGATTAGTTAATGATTTTGAATTATTAATTAATTTTGTTTATCAGTTAATTGAACTGATAAAGTCTTCCACTTACTTAGGGTTTACGTGTGAAGGGGAGTTTATTTAGGGAGTGGGAAGTTTTATTTGTAGAATAACCACTTCCCCAGTATAATCTCATTCGTTGAGTTGGTTACCCTTCTTCAAGCCCTCACACGCAATTCCCTCTCTCTCTCTGAAGAACTCTTTGTGATTATTCTCTCAAGGATACAGAGAAGAAAAATACTCCTTACCCTTGGAAAATCAAGCTCGCACAAAGCACCTATCGCATATCCTTCAATAGAATACCGGTGCAACCCTTTGGTGGTGTTCGTGATTAATTTCCAGCAAAGAAAAGGAGGCTTTTGCTGCTGTTTTTGGGTGGAGAATCAAGGAATTTTGGTGAAACGGGTCAAGAACGTCTTCAAAGGTATAGTGTTCTTGATCTTGGATCAATAGGATCCAATTTAGATTAGATCTAAAGTGTAAGCATGTTTTATAATTAAAATTCAGTAGTTTTATTATGATTTTTATGCTGTATTTTATTTGCCAACGTACGGTATTTTAGTTCCTATTAAAATCTGAGTTAAGGTTCTGTACGTTTCCGCTACGAAAGGGATTTTATCCTTTCAGTCGCCACTCTTCCGTCTGATTTTGTGACCATAGGAAAAAACAATGCCGCCCATGATCTTTGGAGTTCCAAGACCAAGAGACGCATCACTGTTCTTCTCAATTTCATGGCCAAAAGACAGATCTTTGTTGCCGCTACTCATTGGAGTTTCAGACCCACTAGGGGCAAGCTTTGGGGCTTCTGTAGGACTCTGGATGTCAACATTTGATACAATGCCATTATCGACTTTCGAGATTTCAATATGATGTGGACCAAATGCACGAAAAGAAAACGGATGGTTGAAGTTGTTACCTACAACACCAGTGGCATCATTGAAAGCGGCATCCACCTTCGCACAACACTCCCATGCAAATACTAAGAAAATGGTGTGGAAGAGCTTAAGACCGCTTGTCATTGTTGTGGTTAAGTGTCTAAAATTTGTAGGGCACCAACTCGTTTCACAGAAGAAGATTAGAAACAATATAAAGTTAAAGATGTCGGTGTTTGGAATTTTTGGATGATCGTAGGAGCCCATATATGCTTGTTTGATGGGAAAATTATATATAGAAAATTCTAACAAGCAGGACAACCGAATTACGTATGGTGGCCACCGTTGATTGCTTTGTTATATTTTTGCTTGACCATTGTGAGATGTTTTGAAACGATATATTAGAAAACTTTCAACTTTTGTTATACCTACTCAAACCTTTACATAGAACAAAATAAATGACCTATATTAGGCTTACAAAAATCAATTTAAACCTCTAAAGTTTGGGGGTTGTCTCACTTAAAATCTAAAACTAATAAATAATTGTATCAATTAAAATCTTAAACTTTTATAATTGAATCATATAAGAACTTTTAATTCATAAGTTTCACATGTGTATAAGATTTCTTTAAATGCAAAATTTAATGTAATATTGAAGAAAATGTTGGAATCAAATGAATAGTAGTGAGTTTCCATTAATATGAGTGGTTTTCATCATCTCACCTTCCTCTATTTTTCTCAACTTATTTAGGAAGAACTATGTGATAATTTTTCTGACTACTTTGTTTGGATTTTGGGAGAATAATATTTTTACTTATGTAGTTTTGAGTTGATTTTAAACGGAATCAAGTGAAAATATAGTTATAAATCAAGAACAGAATGTCTAAAATTTTTATATTTATGAAAGTTTAGGGTTTAAATTGATATAACTACCAGTTTAGGATTTTAATTGACACCACTCCCAAAATTTGGGGGTATAAATTGATTTTCTCCTAAATTATAAAGGGAAATTGCAATGGGTACTAAAAAATATTAAGATATTTTCAAATTTAGCATTGATTTTTGAGATTTGAAAATATGACAAAAAATTTAAAATCTGAATTCCGTTTTTTTTATTATTCCAGTTTTACCCTTGTTGGTGTATCAACTAGTATATCGGTAGTATATCTGATATACTTTATATTTACTGATATACGAAATATAAAGTATATCAATTAATTGACATACCAAATTTGAAGTATCGATATATTTTTGATATTGTTGATATACTTTATATTAGAAATATTATTTCACTTATATACCTAAATATAGTAGGTTAGTAGTATATTAATGATATATTTCATTTTAGATGTGTTTATTACATTGAATATGAAGTATTGATATATTTTTTATGTACTTCATATTAGAAATATTATCCTAATAGTATATTAGTGATATACTTCATTTTAAAAGTATATTTTTTTATATTAAATATGGAGTACTAATATACTGTTGATATATAGTTCATATTAAAATATTATTCTGGAGGTATACCATAGTAAAGTATATTAGTAGGTATATATGATACACTGAATATAAAATAATGATGTACGGTTGATATATTTCATATTAAAAATATCATCCCACTGATATACGAGAGTAAAATATATAACAATATATCAAATATATTAGATTTTAGGTATATCAATAGTATATCAACAATATATCTGATATATTTCATTTTAGGTATATCAGTAGTATATATGATATACTACTGATATACTTCATAATAGTAAAACACGCGAAAAGGAAGACTATTTTCGACTTTTTCTAATTGAGTTTTGGGTTGGGCTGAATTTTTTTGCCATAATTGCAATCCTAAAAAATGGATGAAACGCTTGCAATTATCAAAAACCAATTTGCTAGCCTTGCAATTGCCCCAATTATAAAAGAAGTTAATATCAAAGACCAAAATGTTATTTTATGCGAAGTCACGAGAGTAAAATGTAATGATTTGATAATTTTGAGATAGAACAATGAAAAAAATATAAAAGCTTAGGAAATAAAATAAGATTTAATGCAAAACAGTGTTTCTTGAGAAGATTTATTTGTCGGATGGCCTTCTTTAGTATTGCCTCAGCTCGCCAACTTTGTCGATCCGGATAGCAGTAGGTCAGTCAGTTGCTGTGTGGATGTTGGGATTATGAAAACCTTTGGAAAGTTTTCATTCCGAAAAAATGCAAATTTTTAAGGTATGCTTCATAAGAGCCTAAACACAATGGATAAGCTGTAACAAAAACTCAAATCTCATATGATTAGCCCGAATTGGTGTTTCCTTTGCTGCAAAAGTTCGAAAAGTATGGACCATCTCTTTATTCGCTGTGACCTTGCTTATCCCATTTGGGTGTTCTTCCATCAGGCCACTGGTTTCCTTTTGCCGATTCCTCTCCATGTGGATCAATTTTGTATGGAGATCTTTCGTTGGAAGCCAAATTCTCAGAGGCATATTCTCATCCAATCATTCTTTACTGCCACTTTGTGGACTTTGTGGAATGAGCGTAACAGTCGAATCTTCAAAGGGATCTCTCGCAGCTCTGCTCAAATTAGGGAAGATAGCTTTGCTCTTTCTGGAATTTGGCCGTGTACCTCGAGCCTTTTTTGTAATTATGAAGCCTCTTCTATTTCCCTTATAATTGGGAGGCTTTCATGTAGCTTTTCCCTTGTATGTTTCTCACATACATGTTAATAAAGTGTCCATTTTCTAAAAAAACAGTATTTCTTGAGAGTTAAGACCAACACATCATGTAAAATTGTTCAAATTGGATCATGGAGACTTGGAGAGTTAGATTTTAGGGATGCCATTTTTAGAGTATAGTATTTTTGGGTTCGACAATTTTTTAATCACGTTTGAGAGTTCAAGCCAACAAAAGCATGACTCAACTCACATAAAACTTGTATTCGACCAAGAGGTTAGAGGTTCAATTCCCTATCCCTACATGTTGCAAAAAAAAAAAAAAAAAAGAGTGATAATTAAGTGGATTTTCTATAAAAGTATTTTAAAGTGGTTTTATGTGTTTTTTTAGAATTTCTAAAAGCAATCTTTCACCATGTAACCCAACATCAAGAAAATTTTGGAAAATAATCGCAATTACTCATGTAAGAGCACTATTTTTCAGTCTTCCAAAATTATGTTAAAATACTCACCTAGATCATTTCATTTTTTGACACGAGAGAAATTAGATGTAGAAATTTAAACAATGTTTATATTTATACATTATAACGGAAGTAAGGAAATTTCCCAATTTTTTGTTTTTTTTTGTTTTTTTGAGTTCAACAATATTTGTGGTGGAGGATTCGAACTCAGACTTCTTAATCATAAACACATACTTTAGATGCAAGTTTGAACAATCCTATTGTTGGTTTCCCAATTTATTGTTGAAAAACAAATTACTCAAGAAAAATGTAAAGGGCACTTTATTGAAAAAAAAATAATAAAACTATTTACCATAATATAGTTGTCCAACCATTATCGAACAGTATTGGGGTACGATTAATAATTTGTTATAGTTTTCTAAATATAGTTTTCCCATCAAACAAGTTATTTTTTTTTTATTATATATAGGGCTTCCAATCATTCAAAATTTCCAAACACCCTCACCTTTGCCATTGCTACTAATCATCATTTGTGAAACGAGCTTGTGCCCTGTAACTTTTAACACAATCAACCATGACAATGACAAGACGTTTTAAGCTTTTTCACATTGTTTTCGTAGTGTTTGCTTGGCAGTGTTGTGCAAAGGTAACGACCACTTTCAACGATGTCAATGGTGTTGTCGATCTCGGCCTCAATCATCAATTTTCCTTCCGTTCATTTGGATCACATGGTTCTGGGATCCCAAAAGTTGGCGGTAGTGTCGCACCAAGTGTAGACATGCAGAGTCCTCTAGAAGCACCGGGGATTGCCCCTGTTGGGCTTGAAACTCCAATGTGCAAAGACAATAAAGCTTTGTCTTTTGGTCTTGAAATTAAGAAGGGTCTCACTACATCCCTTGGTCTTGAAATTCCCAAGGGTAAGGGCGACGTTGTTGTTTCTCATGGTCACGAAATAAGTAAGAAGAGTGGTGTCAACATTGATATTTCCAATGGTGGAAAAGTTAGTATGAAGAGCAGTGGTAGTGTTGTTTCAAATGGTGGCAACATTGATGTTTCCAAAGGTGGAAAAGTTAGTTTGAAGGGCAGAGACAATATTGTTTCTCATGGTGTTGGAGCTACAAAGAGCAGTAATGTTATTATTTCTCATGGTCTTAAAACTCTAATGAGTAGCACCAAAAAAGCCTTTTCTTTTGGTCTTGAAACAAAGAAGAGGATGACCTTATCTCATGGTCAAAGAACTCACAAGATTAAAGGTGGCATTGTTGTTTCTCATGGTCGTGGAATTAATCTTAAGAATGGAGGTATTAATGTAAAGAACAAAGGTAGTGTTGGTTTTTCTCATGGTCTTAGTATTAGAAAGAGAAGCGACAAGATTGTTGTGTATCATGGTCTCAGAACCAGAAAGAACGGTGCATGACGACCATGTTATTTCTCACGGTCTCTGAACTTCAAAAAGAACAACAATAATATTATTGTTTCTCATGGTCCTCACAACTCGTGGTGTGGTACTATGTATGTCTACCAACAACTGCCAATTGGTGAAGTTGAAAAGATTCTGATCGTCAACACTACAAATTAGCTAAACCTGATTAACTTTGATTGAATGACTAATAATTAATAAAAGTTAGGGTATGTTTGCTTTAACTTTTCAAGTGTTTAATTTTGAAAAAAAAATAATAATTTTGAAAGAAATTGTAGTGTTTGGCAACCAAGTTGTGGTTTTGATTTTGACTTTGATTGGAACCAAGTTGTGGTTTTGAGTATTCGATGCTTTCACGATGACTGGACAAGAATATTAAAAAAAAGTTAGGGAGGTAAACGAAAACTTCTCCTCTTATAGCCCGTTCCATGCCGACAAAGCAATCCTCTACCTCCGAAACCCTGATTATTCCCATCTTCTTTGCAAAAATAAGGGATGGATCACAGTGGGCAATTTTTATGTTAAGTTCGAACGATGGGACTCTGAAATGCAAGCCGCTCCTAAACTTGTTCCCAGTTTCGGCGGATGGGTGAAGTTCCAGGGAATCCCACTCGATGCGTGGAATATGAAAACTTTTATTCAGATAGGGGAAGCTTATGGGGGCTTTATTGAGGTCTAAAAAAACACTACGCGTAAACTGGATCTTATCGAGGCTATCATCAAGATTAAAGATAACTTATGTGGCTTCATTCCAACGGCAATCAGAATTACAGATGATCAAGGGGAATGCTTCACGGTTCCTACGGTGTCGCCGAACAAAGGGAAATGGATGGTTTGCCGAAACCCTAAGATCCATGGATTGTTTACTCGAGAAGCGTCTTTGGAATATGATGAATTTGACGTCAAATCCGAATCATTTCTGTTCAGTGGAAATGAGGCATGCACAATGATTAATATAAATGCTTAGTCAGATTCCTTAAATGGTGATGAGACCCTCAACGCTACTGCCCCTGTCCGAGCCTCTAAGAGATCTCTACCAGCTGCCACGTCTATGAAAGATAACGGGAAAAAGATCAAGTTCAGAGGAGGATAGTCAGCTTGATGCTTTTTCAAAAAAGAGGGTTTCTTTCATCTCTCCAAAGAACAAAATGGTTTACTTTCAACCCGATCACGTGCCGGCAAAGTCAACTCCTCACTTGGGCCAGACCAAAAGGACCTCGTCTTCTAGCTGTGTGATTGGATCTTCTAACCCAAAGCCCATACAGAGTACAGGTGTTCAAATCAGGGAACAAAAAATCTACAGGGCCAAAATCACTCCATCCACGGTTCAGAAGGGAGATTCCCATGAGGCCCCTATCAATGAGGAATTTATGTTAATTGTTGATTTGGGCTATTTTCCCCTATATCCGACACTGATGACATGCAAAAATGTCATCATTTTCCTATTAATTATAGCTAGTTTTATGCTTGAATTGTGTTCTTTAATGCTATTTTCTGTTTAAATTTCAGAAAACCGAGTCAAAGAAGAAAAATCAGAATTTTGAGAGATTTTAGATGATTTTGGAGGCTTTTGGAGCAATTTGAAGAATTACATTGAAGACCCAAATCCAAAAAGCCAAGAATAATGAGTTAGAAGCCCAAATTCATGAATTTCAAGTTTTAAATTATCAAGTTGGGTCAAGAAAAGTGCCCAAAATCCATTGCATGAAGTATTTGGGCCAAAAGAAAGTTGGAGGCCCAAAAATGGAGTCAAAATCGGGCCATTATTGAAGATTCAGGGCCTAGCGTCGAGACGCTAAGCCTGGAGCGTCCCGACGCTAGGCAGCCGCGTGGAGAGTTCTAGAATCGCGATAGCGTCGCGACGCTGCGACGTCTTGGAGCCCAAGAAAAGATGACGTCAGAGCGTCGCGACGCTGTGACGTAGCGTCTCGACGCTACGCCTGTTGGGAGCCTATAAAAGGAGCCATTTGCATCCAAGTTTGGTGTGCCAATTTGTGGGTTTTCACCCCATTCTAGAATCCACACTAAAATTGGGGATTTTTGGGAGAGTTTTGGAGCTTTGTTGAAGATCTTTGGAGCTCGGGATCGATGGAGGTCGGCGCAGGATCGAGGAGATTGACACTTTTATGAGCATTTCTCTTCCCTTTTCCTTTTTGTTTTAGTTTCTAGAATTGTTGTGATTAGGAATTATTGAATTTTAGTGATTATGAGTAGTAAATTCCTAAATTCTATGAGATTGATTTAGATGTTGAACCTTTGCTTGATTAATGAATTTATTTGGTTTAATTGTCATTATTGTTCATTTTTGCATTTTGTCCGTAATGCTTTTAATCAGCTGATCACTGATTAAATGAATCGTTACTAAGTGGAAACTTGACGGAGAGAAGCTTAGACTAGAACTGAATGCATGACTAACGCTATTTACCTGGGTGACACGGGATAGAATAAATAACGTTAGAGGTTGTATTGAAGGATCGTAATGCCATGCTAAGTAAATAAAGATGAGACTGAAAGGAGATTCTTTATTGAAAGGTATGAGATAGGAGGAGACCGACAGGAGAGTCCTTGTCATTAGGCTTCTAGACTTATGAATCAAATGATTAGTTAATCCATATTAGTTAATTGATTAAGCATTAAAGGTCCAATTGTCGAAATCAACCACTCTAGAATTATCCCACCAAATTGTGTCTCCATTTATCTTTTGCCTTTTAGATTAGCTTTATGTCTATTTTATCTTTTTGGCATTAGATTTTGTTCTCTAAATAAAGTTAAGCAAGATTATTGGTGGTAATTAATTGAATAAATCCAATCCCTGTGGAGACGATACTCTATACTCAAAATCACTATATTACTTGTGACGACCCGTACGCTTGCGGTGAGCAACAGACACTCCTATCTCAAGCCCAGAATCCACTCCATCTCCAATGGCGAAGCTGCATGAAGAGACTCCTGCTATTGTTTAGGATAGTTTGAAAACTCTTCTCCAACTGAAGGGCCATGCTCCGAGGCAACCACTCAGAGGAGTTATTCAGGAATCTGAAGACTGTGAGATTACAAATCAATAGGGCAAATGAGCAGATGATCAAGCTTTTAAAAAGCAGTTGAATGAATGGCTTATCAAAAATAGCTTTTGTCTTGTTCCCACTAAATGTATTTCTGATCATGTTTTAAACAACCATGAGGCTGTGGGGCCAATTGGTAACTCATGAAAGTTCTCTCCTGCAACATTAGAGGGTTAGGCTCACCCTCAAAAAAGAGTTTTAATAAAAGACACAATTCTATATCTCTATCCCGATATTGTGATTTTAACTGAAACAAAAGTGAGTTCTGCCTCTAAAAAGCTCATTAAATCTCTTTGGAGCTCCGTCAGTATCAATTGGGCTTACTTGGAGGCCTCAGGTCGGTCTGGAGGGATTATTATTCTCTGGGACGAATTAAATATGTCTGCAAAGGAGATTTTAACAGGTGTATATTCCCTCTCCATTAATTTTTCTCTGGCAGACGGGTTTTCTTGGTGGCTTTCGGGCATTTATGGCCCTACTAGCAGGCGCCAACGACATTTCTTTTGGAATGAACTCTATGATCTCGGCAGCTTATGCAATCAATGCTGGTTGTTGGGTGGAGACTTCAATGTTTTTCGTTGGGCCTCTAAAACTTCCTCGTCAAATCCGGCTTGGAAAAGCATGATTAATTTTAATAACTTCATTCAAGCCTCCTCTCTGATTGATCCTCCCCTCATTAATGGGAGCTTCACTTGGTCGAATATGAGACAACAAGTTGTTACATCAAGACTGGACAGGTTTTTATATTCTCATGATTGGGTGATAAAATTTATGGATCATCAAACTAGAAGGATTGGCCGCAGAACTTCTGACCATTTTCCTATAGTCCTTGAAAATCCGGATGTGACCTGGGGCCCTAGTCCATTCAGGTTTGACAATTATCTTCTTAAAGAGGGCCTTTTCATCAAAAGCATTCCTCCTTGGTGGAATTCCACCTCTCAGGATGGTTTCCCGGGATATTCTTTTGTTAGAAGGATCAAACAACTTACGGGCTTCATCAAATCTTGGAAGAAAATAGTGTGGACTTCATCAAGAATCGTAAACCATTTTTTTAAAAAATGAAACAATTATCAAGAGTGGAGAGAAAAGAAAAAAAAAACTCTTTATTGCTCTGATACCATATCAAGAGTGGAGATAAAAGAGTATTTTATTATCTTACTGATGATTAAACATCCTCTCCTTAAATACAAGTTGATGTAGAAGTTACAAAGTCTAACATACTGACAGTTGTAACTAATAGAAACAAACCCAACTTGTAAAATAGAAATACAATAATGATTGATTTATGTAATAACGATTTCAATAGCATACGAAAATTGTAATCATTATGTGAACGTGTGCTTTGGGGTGCTAATAGTTTTTCTATACACAAAAGACTCCTGAATCCAAATCTCCTATTTGTATATCAATTTATGTTGTTGTTCCATGGTTTCACTATGAGAAATAACCATGAGAACCAACAACGTTGCGATTACTCTTCAAGCCAAAATTTCCACCATTTGAAATAATGTTACCACTGCTCTTCAGACTGATTTTTCCACCATGAGAAAGAGAAACACGGTTGCCATTCTTTTTATTCATTTTGTGACCATGAGAAGTGACAATAACACTGTCTTTTTCCTTGGGACTACTTTTGAGACCAAGAGAAACACGTTGTTCTTCTTAATTTCGAGACCAAAAGACAAAGCTTTGTCGCCGATGCTCTTCAAACCAATTTTTCCACCATTTGAAACGACACGACCTTTGCTCTTCAGACTAATTTTTCCACCATGAGAAAGAGCAATGTTGCTGCCACTCTTCAGATTGATTTCATTACCATTAGAAAGAACGACACTGCCGCCCTTGATCTTTGGAGTTTCGAGATCAAGAGACACTGCACTGCTCTTCTTAATTTCGAGACCAAAAGAAGAATCTTTGTTGTCTTTGCTCCTTGGTGTTTCAAGGCCAACAGGGGCAATACTTGGTGCTTTTGCAGGACTTTGGATGTCTACACTCGGCACGATGCTACCGTCGACATTATTCGAGGTTCCAATCTGATGCCATCCAAAAGCACGGAAAGAAAACTGATGATTGAGGTCGAGGTCTACAACACCGGTGACATCGTTGAAAGTGGCACCGACCTTTGCACAACACTCCCAAGCAAACACTAAGAGAAGGGTAGGAAAGAGTTTAAAACCTATGGCCCTGGTTGAATGTCTTGTTTCGCAAATGATGATTGCTAGTAATGGTGAACGAGTAGGGATTTTGAATTTTGGAATGATCAGAAGCCCGATATATATACATATGTTTGTTTTATGGGAAAACTATATATAGAGAATACTAACAAAGTTCTTGGTTTCAAGAATTTTTCTGTTTGAGACTTGTAGGACAACCATATAACATATGGTGTCCAACATGCTACAAACTAACAACGTGCTTTTAAGCTACACACTAATCACATGCTTAAAAACAACCAACTCATGCAAATGCACCACACGCTATGGACGCACGCACTAGACTCCACATGATTTCCGCGTAAGGCTCCGCAACTACATGATTTCCACGTCATGCTCCGCTACACATGAATTCTACGCCATGTGCTGCGCTACTCACATGATTTCCGTGTCATGCTCCGCTACACATGAATTTCGCGCCATGTGCTGCGCTAATTACATGATTTCCACGTCATGCTCCGCACCTACCCCATTTGAATTTCGCGCCATGTGTTGCGCCACTCTTACGTGATTTCCGCGTCACGCTCCACTACACATGAATTACGCACCATGTGTTGTGCCTCACACCCAACTCATACTACACATCCCCCATGCAACATGCCAACCTGACTCATCATGCTCGACTCAATAGTCACTAAGCCTAAGACAAGTACCTATCATGCTTATACTACTTAAGCGTACACGTCTCAAGCAATGCAGTAAACACAATTCAAGGTTAACACAACCATTTGAATGTTCACAATGCAACGGTGTATACATAGCAATTCATACTTTGCACATATATAAGTAAAGCGGATAACAAACAAACATACTTCAGGCAGTCAAACAAGCTTAGTAAGTAGAAACTACTTACCTATAGCGCTTCCAAGGCAACCCCAACAAGCCTAAAGTAGCCAAGATGAGCTCCTAAATTACAAAGGCATCTAAAAGGGGTTAGAATTTACCTAAAGACCTTAACATAAGCTTGAAAAGCCAAATCCCAGTTACTAGGCTTATTTCCTTGTTAAACAGTCTTCAAACATTCTCCAAAATGAAAATCCAAAAGCTTTAGACCATGGGCAACCATGTCTAAGGCACTACGGGCCATGGGCATATGCTGAACGACCATTACTAAGGTTTTTCAGGCTCTGGACAGCAAGTACAAAGGTACATTTAGGGATTCTAAGGGCTCCTAGAGATTGGGCAACGCTACTCGAGTCTAGACAATTGATAAGTGATAACTGAGCACGCTTTTTAAACCACGAACAACAAGCAAAACCTCATTTAAACCTTGCTTAAAGAACCTATAAGGGTCGGGCAAAGCTACATAGGCGACGAGACTAAATGGCATTGATGAACTACATGATTAAACTAAAACAACTCATTAATAAGCATATTCTAGGACTTATGAAGCTTGAGCAACACCTACGAGCCTAGATAAACCAAGGATAACGACCAACACATGCTTCTAAGGCTTAAACAGCTAAAGGGGCAGCAAACTCAACGCTATAAACAAAGGGACAACAAGGAAACTTAACCAAATGGACCCGTTTCTACGCTAGACGGGTTATTCTAACCTCGAATAGCGTGTTAGAACACTCCTTGGGTAGTGGGTGACCACGTTGAAGTGTATTGAACTCAATCGAACACTTAGGCGGCGCTGTAGAATAGAAAGTCAACGCTAACATTAAAATTTCAGCACCTAAACCATTGGGCATTTGATTCTAACACAAACTGAACTTGGGTAAGAGATTAGACTTACAAAAAATGCCAAACGACCTCAAAAACACCTGAAATACCTCCTGGATAGAGGCAAAAACGCAAGGAACTGAAGCTCCAAGTTGCTGTCTGCGTGAGATCTAATCAATCAGCACAAAGGTCTCTTAGATCGGGCCTTAAACAACCTATAATGAGGAAAAACCGACTTACCCCTAGAACTACGGCTGAAACACGCGGAGACAGCAAGAGATTTGAACCAATAAACCACCTGAACCGAGCGGGAAACGCGCAGAGGGAAAGGGAGATCTCGGGGTAGCGGCGGCGGCGGCTGGGCTCACGGCCTCACACGAGAGAGAGAGATCGAAGAGAGGGAGAGGGCCATGGTGAACAAACCCATGGACAGAAGGCTCACGACCTCACACGAGAGAGAGAGAGAGAGAGAATGAATACCCACGGCATCTTGCTGCGACGCGTCTGCACGGTGACGACAGCGGCGCGAGGTTGAGCTGAGCGGTGGCGCGACGTGAGGCTGGGCAACGGCGCGACGCTCGATTCCGGCAAGGGGGGTGGGTTCACGGCAAAAGCAAGATGAGGGAGATGGAGGGTTGGCCTTGCGTGAAAGAGAGGAAAAGAGATGAAGCTAGGGCTTTTTCCTTAATTTCCTCTTTTCTTTGAATTACTTTTCTTGAATAATCCAAAAACCCAAAAATATCTTCCAAGAATCGGATTTTCCCCTCAACCGAAACCCAATATTCAGCGTATAATTAAATTATAACTCTTAAACTTCTCAACCAACTCAGATACCACCAACGGGTCTTAGGGAGAGATTTTTATTTTTAAAATAACGCTTAATTCCCAAACACTTTGGTTTTAATTTAAATCCCTTAGTTCAAGCCAAAATAGAAATTTATATTTCCTTCAACTCAAAACACGACATTTAAATACACCCAAAGACACGGGGCGTCACATTGATCCTCGAACTTTAAGCTTTGGGTCCATGAACTTTAAAAATTATTTAGTAGGTCCTTAAACTTTCCAGTTTGTGTCCAATTGGTCTCTCAACTTTCAATTTTGGGTCTAGCTAATTAAGTGCATGTTTGGCAGTGATTTCAAAATGGCTAAAATCACTTTTGTCATGTTCAAAATCATATCGAAACATACTTTTAATTATTCAAAATCAATTTCATGTTTGATTTTACACTTTTAAATGTGATTTTTATACCGTTAAAATTGATTGTTAATTATTAAAGACATGTTTCTGAGTGATTTTGAATATGCTAAAAGTGATTTTAACCATTTTAAAATCACTCCCAAACATGTTGTCCCTATTCAACATTTTTTAAATTCACAAGTCTACTAGAAACAAAATTAAAATTTTAGGGTTCCAATAGGCATAAAATTCAATTTTATACCAATAGATTAGTTAATTTTTAAAATTCTTGAATATGTAAGGGAACTATTAGACACAAAATTGAAAGTTCAAGAATATATTAAACATTCTTAAGGTTTAGGGACATATTACAAACTTTTAAAAATTTAAGGACCGAATTGACATATATATAACTCTAAAGGTTTATGAACTAAACTTGTAATTTAACCAACAATAAAATTTCTAACCTATAAAACATCTTCATATAAATTATTTAAAATTAATTTTTCGTTTTGATTTTGGTTATTTATGAGAGATATTCTAAAATATTTATTTTGTTTAATGGGTTATGATAATTCAACAAGTTAAAGCAAAATAACCTCAACAAAAAGGTCAAGGTTTCTTTTCTTTTTTTTTTTTTAAAAAAGGCCAAGGTTCAATTAATTTCAACCTCATATGTTGTTTAACTTAAAAATATATCTATATATTTGAACATAACTTTAAAAAAAATCAACATAATTCATCGAGACATAAAATTCTCGACCAAGAGGTCAAGGTTTAAATTATGAAGATGTTTAAACAACACCACCAGCTCTGCTCTTTAAACTAATTTTACCACCATGAGAAAAAGCTATGCTGCCTCTCTTCTTTAGACCAATTTTATGACCATGAGAAACAACGTTGCCGCTGCTCTTTGTAGCTTCAAGGTCATGAGAAACAACACTGCCTCTACTCTTCAGGCCAATTTTGCCACCATTAGAAACAACACTATCACTACTTTTTGGAATTTTGAGATTATTGAATTAGTATATCAGTTAGATATTGTTTCAGAGTTTGTTGAGTTCTGTTATTTGGTTATTTCCATATTTTGTATTTGTTGGCTACTTATAGATATTGTTTCAGAGTTTGTTGAGTCCTGTTATTTGGTTATTTCCAGATTTTGTATTTTTTGGCTATTTAAAGCCTTGCTATCAATAAGATGATCATGCAAGATTTGTTTACTTTCAAGATTCAATATGGTATCAGATGAAAGTATTCAATTCTTCTTGAGAGTCTGATCTTGTATCCCCAAAATTCGTGGAATTCTTCTTACCTAGTTCCATGGCTGACGACACTGTGAACGAGACGACAATCATTCCCTCCGATTCATCTGTTCCAGTATCTTCTTCCACGATTCAACCCGTCAGTTTTTCCGTTGTAGATCTATACATCAACCCATATTATCTTCACCACTCTGATGGCACCAATCTGGTTTTGGTTTCAAAACCCTTAACTGAGTTCAATTACGCTTCTTGGAGTCAAGCAATGATCATAGGCCTAACCGTGAAGAACAAAATGGGATTTGTTGATGGTTCTCTGCTACAACCTACTGGCACATTGAGACGATCTTGGATTATTTGTAATAGCGTGGTAACCGCCTGGATCTTGAATTCCCTCTCCAATGAAGTTTCCGCCATCGTCAATTTCGCCGAATTTGCTCGCGAAATCTTGCTTAATCTCCAACAGAGGTACCAGAGAAAGAATCGGCCGCGTATCTTCCAATTGCGGCGCGAAATCTCAAATCTCGCTCAAGATCAACAGACTCTTAATACCTATTTCGACAAACTCAAATCTATATGGAATGAACTCACCGCTTATCGACCGTCATGTTCCTGCGGACGGTGTTCTTGTGGGGGAGTGAAGGAGTTAAACACATATTTTCAGACCGAATACGTGATGGCCTTCTTAATGGGCCTTAACGATTCCTTTGCTCAGGTTCGCTCCCAACTCCTACTAATGGAACCTGAACCCACCATCCAACGAGCTTTCTCCCTTGTCGCACAAGAAGTGGAGCAGAGGGCTTCGACAACGCCCTCTTCCTCTACATCTATCCCTGCTACTGCTCTTCTGGTCAAGACCAACTCTGCTAACCCAAGTTCTACTCGAGCCTCGAATTCGAACAAAAAGAAGGAGAGGCCTTTCTGCACCCATTGCAATATTCAAGGCCATATTGTCGACCGTTGTTACAAAATTCACGGCTACCCCCTTGGGTATCGCAATCAGAAGGTCGCTTCATCCAAGTCAGAGACACCCGCAGCATCAGCAAATGCATCTCTTAGCGATCAATTGTCTGGTTTGAATGCCGAGCAATGTCAAGGACTGCTCACCTTACTACAGTCTCATCTTAATAAAGTCAAGACTGATCCTTCTGATGCTTCGAGCAATACACACATCGCAGGTACCTGTCTCTCTGACATATCTCCTGATTTTATGAAAAGTGCTTGGGTTCTTGACTCTGGAGCTTCATCTCACATCTGCTGTTCAAAAGATTTTTTTGTCAGCCTTAAGACCGTTTCTGGGATGTCTGTGTCTTTGCCCAACCGAGAGAGAATTATAGTGAATCATGTTGGCACTGTCCGGGTTAATTCTAACCTTATACTTCAGGATGTCTTGTTCATACCAACCTTCAGATTCAACCTTATTTCCATCAGTACTTTAGCTGCAAAATTACCTGTTATGGTTAAATTTGTTGCTGACTCTTGCATCCTTCAGGACAAGTACTCTTTGAGGATGATTGGCAAAGCTAGGATATGGCAAGGTTTGTATCTCCTTCAAACTGATGCTGTGGTTGACTCAAAGCCTCGCTGCAATAATGTTTCTGTTAGCAAGAAGTTTCATAACTGTAAAAATCTTGCTACTTGGCATGATAGACTAGGACACCTATCTGATAAGCATTTAGATGTCTTAAAGGGTTCTTTATCTGTACATCCCCTCAAAGACAGTCATTCCCCATGCTTAGTTTGTCCTTTGGCGAAGCAACGCCGTCTATCTTTCCAATCAAATAATCATTTTTCTGCTCAAATGTTTGATCTTGTTCACTGTGACACTTGGGGCCCATATCAAACACCTACACATGCTGGTTATAAGTTCTTTCTGACCATAGTGGATGATCACTCGAGATAAACCTGGATTTTTTTTATGACGAAAAAGTCAGAAGCAATATCCATAGTTCCAAATTTTTTTCGATATGTCAAAACTCAGTATGACAAATCCATCAAAGGGTTTCGGTCTGATAATGCCCCGGAGTTAACATTCACTGATTTTTTTCTTGCTCAAGGTGTTACTCATCAATTTTCTTATGTGGGTCGTCCCGAACAGAACTCAGTGGTTGAGAGACGACATCAACACTTACTCAACATTGCTCGTGCCTTACTTTTTAAGTCTCGGTTGCCTATTTAGTTCTAGGGAGAGTCCATTTTAACAGCCGCATATATTGCTAACCGGACTCCTTCACGCGTGCTCAACTTGAAAACTCCTTATTACAAACTTAATCAACAACATCCTGATTATCATCACTTGAGAGTCTTCGGTTGCCTTGCCTTTGCCTCAACTTTGCCAGGACACCGCTCTAAATTTCACCCCCGGGCCATACCATCTGTCTTTGTTGGTTATCCTTCCACACTAAGAGAATCATTTGAAAGAGCTCAAAACCTCTTGGCATTGTCGCGGTCGAGTGTGTTAAAGTTGTAGGCACAAGCTTGGTTTCACGGATGACGATTAGTAGCAATAATGAAAGTGCTGGTGTTTTGAAATTTTGAATGATCAAAGTCGTATATAAATACTTGTTTGATGGGAAAATTATATTTAGAAAACTCTAACAAATTATTGGATCCCAAGACTGTTTGTTATTAGTTGGACAACTATATTATGGTTAATAGTTTTTTTTTCCAATAAAGGGTGCTGTACTTTTTTCTTATGAGTTTGCTTTGGAAAAAAAAACAGGGAAATTTTCTAATTCCTTTATAACTAATTTTTTTCTTCTTGTTTGTTTGTTTTTTTTACTTTTCTTGACACATACTGTTATACCTATTATTTCTCAAACCTTACACATCAACAAAGCTAAGTATTAGGTTTCAATTAGATCAATTATAAAAAGGTTAACCTCAAGGATCAAAATGGTATTTCATTGAAAGTTAAGGGAGTAAAAAAGAATGCTCGAAAACATTGAGACGATAATGAAATGAATATAATAAATTTATGAAGCAAATTAAGATTTAAATCAAAACTACATTTTAAGCCCTAACATCTATAAAATGGTCCAAATTTGGGTCATGGAGAGTTAGAGTTTATCGACACGTTGATATTTGCATCGACATTTCAACATGTCTGTCAGTTCAACATCGACAGTTCCATTTTTTTTTTTGAATTACGACAGTTCCATTATATCATAGAAAAATTGGCGAAATATAACAACAACATCAATAATGTGTACCTAGTATTAATAATAAGAAATTTAAACTTATTCAAGAATGGTGAAATGCTTATTTGTTATTTTAAATATTTTTTATGATTTTTTTATATTTATAATTTTTTCATAAATATCTGGCTGTATCGATATTTCATTGACATTTCCATAAAATTGAGCTGTCAGCATTTAATTTCCTTACAACATTGTCATTTGACAATTATCTTTTTAAAGAGGGCATTTTCATCAAAAGCATTGCTCCATCAAATCTTGGAAGAAAAATAATGTGGACTTCATCAAGAATCGTAAAATCTTAATATCAGAAGAAATCGCTCATATTCATTCTCTTGAAAGTTGTGGTCAACTGGACGAGTGTCTATTCCAAAAGTGTCTTTCTCTTAGAGCAGATCTCCATCATGCAGCCGCTCAAGAATGAAGGTAGCTTAGACAACGTTGCAAAAATCTTTGGCTAAGAAGTGGAGACGAAAACACTTCATTCTTTCATAAAATTTGCTCGCCTCTTTGTAGACGGAGTTTTATATCTGAATTGGTTTCCGCGGAGGAAGTCATTTTGGTCTCGAATTTACAGCTTGAAAGAGAGATCATTGGTTACTTCTCCAACATCTACTCAGACGACAGTTCAGCGGGCTGGATGCTGTCTAATCTTGATTGGAATCAAATCTCTACGGAAGAGGCGACCTCTTTAATCCGCCCTTTTTCTGAGGAAGAAGTCCTTCAGAATCTTAATTCTTTGGGCCGCAATAAATCCCCTGGCCCTGATGGATTCACGATCGAATTTTTTAAAAAATCCTGGAACACCTTCAAGCCTTCCATTATAGAAGTGTTCCGCGATTTTTTTGATAAAGGAATTATTAATCGCAACGGTAATGAGACTTTTATTGCCTTTATTCCAAAGCGATCCTAGTCATTATATCTCTCAGATTTCAGACCGATCAGTCCAACTTCGTGTAGCAGCCAGTTTTTTTTTAAAAAAAAGAAGAAGAAAAGGGGTTGTTGGCCGGTCAAGTTTCCCCCCCACATTTTCGGTCAAATGACCATTAAAAAAAATCACAGATTTTCTTTTTCTTCTTCTTCCTCTCACGGCCTCTCTCTCCCTCGTGCCCTCAACGCTCCCATCTCTCTCTCTACCGTCTGTGTATAGACTCCGCAAGTCGCAGCCTCCATCGTTGTCCCTCGTTGTCGCGCTGCCGTCTTTCGCCGCCTCCGGTGAGTCTCCGTCGTTTCTCTCTCTCTCAGATTCTTTCTCTTGTTTATCTCTCACCCTCAGTTTTACTCTCTCTATCTGCGTGTAGCTCCGCCGCTGCCATGTTCAACCGATTAGTCGCACGCTGTTGCCGCCGCCACGTTCAGTCGCTCAGTCGCACGCCGTCGCCGCAGCACGAATCTGTACGTTGCCGCCATTCAGATCTGTTTGTTTCTTTCGCTCTGAATCGATCGTCGCCGCCACCGCCTTAAGATAAACAGCCTCACGCAACTTGAATGTTCGACGATTTCAGTTAGTGGGTAAGGGAGTTGTAAGTTAAAATTTATTGGTCTTTTATGCTTTAATGGATTACCCAATAATGTAGAATCTTAATCCAAGGTGTCCGTAGTGAGCGGTGGTCGAATTCGCAAAGGCGGAGCGATTTTGGAAACTGGACAGCAAGCAGTAGTTTCATATGGGTGAGTTTCTGACCCTCTCAAGTCTTGTGTTTTAGGCAATTATTCGAATTGGTTGCCTCTGATGTGAGAACCTTGTATGTGTCTTATTAGATTACTTTTTCGCATAACGTGGTTGGCGATATGTCAAATTGTTCAGTGGTTGCAATCAAGCTTTAGTTACCTCAAGGTAAGATAACTTCCTGAATTTTTATGAGATGGTGCTTGGTGTGGAAATTGTGATTATGGCATATGTAATTACTATGTTTGAGTTGAGATTGAGATGTTATGAACACTTTATTTTCAAGAGTATGTCTGCTGTGTAATTTGTGCTATGATTTAGATGCGAGAGCATGATAGTGATTCATTATAGTTGGGCTGGCAACGTATGTGAACAATGAGAAGTTTGTGATTTACCCGTTTAGAAGTGTTGGTTGTCGTTCTTATTCTTGAAAAATACTGAGTTGGGATGGTGCATATCGGTTTAGCCTATCAGTAATCTCCGAAAAAGAAAAGAATTTTTATTAATTAGGTTGCAGTTTAAATTAGTCTGCATGTTAAGATGCCTTAAAGGGAGTAAAGCAAGAAAGGGAAAAGAATAGGCTAGTTACTCTAGTAGGGGGTCGTGTCAGTTAATCACCTAGGACTGAGATGTATTAAACTGAAATAAAGAGCTAGATGGGCGGAATTTGGCTTCGCAGACTAGGTGTCATTTACTATCTGTGAAAGTTAGATTCCGACTTAAAACCCATGGACGCCCCACCAGTGAAATGGTAGTTTAAAGCGCTACGCGCACATTAGTGCCTTGATGGGTGAGACTCGGCTCCACTGACTGGGTGCCTTCTACTATCAGTAGGAGTAGAGATCTCTCGAAATACCCACTTGTGCACCTACAGTGAGTTGGCAAACCTAAGTAGGTGAATTAATTGATTACGAGACCCAAACTACAGAATGAAATGAAATGAGATGGAGTGGAATTAGATGACTTCACCTTAGGCCTTTAGCCCGAATAACCTCTTGAATCCTTGATTCTTGCATGTCTAGCAGCATTGTTACTTACTGAGTATTTTCTTAAATACTCATTCTTTTCCCTAACATGTAATTGCAGGTAAAGGCAAAGGTGTACAAAACGTGTGACGGAGTGCTGTTGAATGAGCCATGGATTTCCTTAGGATAGTCTTCCGCATTTTATGTTTTTGAAATTATTCTTTTGAACTTGTTTTGTGATGTTTTAAGATTTATTCCGCTTTATGACTTTTACTTGAATGGCTAAAATTTCTTCTTGTTCTGTTTTAACTAGGATCCCAGGCTGAAAAGTTTCACATATTTTCTAAGCATGTTTTACTTTAAATGTTGTTTCATCGTTGTTCTTAGAAGTAAAATGAAATGCATGTGGTAATGACCCTAGGATCTAGGGACGAAATGTTGGGTCGTTATAGTTGGTATCAGAGCTCTAAGTTATAGGTTCTGTAGATTGGTTTACATCGTAAACCTTAGGTATGTCCATGGCTTATCAGCAAGCATCCGGTCACGCCAGATACACATTTGTTTACTTTGTAGCCTGTAAATATTATATTTATTCGAAAAGGTTCATGTTGTGGAAAAGTATGAATGATGTTTTGTAATGGTGAATTGTTTTAAGGAATCGAGCTTGTTTAGTAAGATGATAAAATCTTTTTGTAATAGATCATGCCTCCCCGTGCACGAGGTCGTGGAAGAGGTCGAGGAAGAGGTCGTGGTAGGGGTCGTACAGCCCTTGAACCAGTTGTGCCACCTATGGGGCATGGAGAAAATCTACCAGAAAACACGCAAGTGGAACAGCCGGGTCTTGCGGCAGAACCTGTCAAAGTGGATATCCAGGCAATAGTTCAGTCAGCAGTTGCCGGGGTGATAGCGGGTAGAAATGTCGCTATTTTAGCCCTAAAATATTAAGCTTTTTAGTGCTTTAATTGTGTTTTTATTGAAAATGTCTAATTTAATATAGTATTTTGTCCTAAGGAGCAAATTATGGAAATTTGTGGAAAAAGCCCAAAAAGAAGTCATCCATGCTTGGGTCAAGGGGGAGCCCAAAAGAAGTCAACCATGAAGATAAGGCCCAAAAAAAATGAAGGGAGGTCCAAATTCAAGCCCAAAATCGCACCAGAAAGTTTTGAAATTCGCCTAGTGTCGAGACGCTGGAAGGACGCTGTCCCATTTCTTGGCCGGCAAGTCGATGACGTCACAGCATCGAGACGCTGTGCCAATAGCGTCGCGACGCTACCCCATTTCCGAGCCTATAAATAACGCCCCTTGGATCCAATTTAAAGCATCAATCATCATTTCCCTCATTCTTTCCTTTCTTTCCTTGGCTCGTTTGGAGTCTCTCTCAAGGCTTTCTAGCCTTTTTTAGAGTTCTTTTAGTGGGAAAATTTTGGGAGTTTTGGGGAGCGCTCTAGGAGGCTCAAGGTTTGCTCGGAGGGACTCCAAGCGCGAGCAACGGGGTCTTCAACGGTCAATTCCTTCCCTTTTATTGTGCTCATAATTATGCTTTCTATTGTAAATTTTGTGGATATTTTAGCTATGTATAGCTAAACCCCAATTTGGGGTTTTGAAATGAAATTATAGTTAAAATATTGTTATAATTGCCTATCTCTTGCCCTTTTTCCTAATTATTTGTATGGATGTGCTTAATTCTATATGCAATCTGGCCAATTGTGTATTGATCTGATTCTTAATGGAGACTCGACGGAGAGAAGTTAGGATAGATCATAATCCATGCAACTAGTTTAATTGCCCGACGTGACTACGGGATTAGTTGATTAAACTTAGATTCCTAAAATGAATCAGAGCGTAATAATTAATGAATTTTAGTAGCACTAAGGACACTTAGGTTGTGAAAATTAATTAATTACAATTAGGGGAGACGGACAGGAGAACCTATGTGATTAACGGAGATTCTAGGATTATAATTAGTTGGACAATGAGATAGGATAATTGTAATAATTATTTAGCTATTAATTGAGTTTCAAGACCCCACTTCCCATTTATAAAGCTCTTTCTCCATATTTTTATCTCTTGATTGATCAAATTGATTTCTTTAATTTCTTTGATTTTTAAATTCATTTCAATTGCATGTTTTTGTCCCTAAATATTATTTCTCCCAAGTATTTTTAGTGTTCAAAATATTTTTGCTTTGCTTAATTTTCGCTTCGCCTCCCTGTAGATTCGATACTCGGAATATTTCCTTTTTATATTACTTGCGACCCGTGCAGTTGTGTACGACCTTCGAACAAGTTTTTGGCGTCGTTGCCGGGGAGGCTTGATTTTTAAGCAAATTAATTTTTTCTTGACATTAAAAAGAAAGGGATAAATAGTAATTTAGGTTGTGAATATTTTTGTGAATATTTATTTATTTTTGTTTTTGTTTGTTTCTTTTGATTGGTTGGGAGTGTTGCTTGCGAAGACATAATGTGGTTGAATTGTTTCCTTTAGATCTTGAAATTACCAGGACCCTCAGATCTATTCGTAAGGAGAAGAGACTAGCGGAAGCAATGGCCCATCAAGATGAATCTCCCAAGGCAATCAGAGACTTCTTACAGCCAGTTCTCCCAACCGAAAATTCAGGAATCGTTTACGCCCCAATCCAAGCCAACAATTTTGAGTTGAAGACAGGATTGATTCAGATGGCACGCGATAACTCTTTTAAGGGACATCCTTCTGAGGATCCATACTCACATCTGCGATCATTCTTGGAGATATGCGGAACGGTAAAGATGAATGGAGTTCCGGCCGACACTATAAGATTGAGGTTATTCCCATTTTCTTTGCAAGATAAAGCTAAAGATTGGCTCAAATCAGTCGAGACGGCCAGTATTAGTACATGGGACGAGCTTGCACAGGCTTTCCTGACGAAATTTTTCCCACCTGCTAAGACTACGAAGCTCTGGACTGAGATCGGAACGTTCAGACAGCTTGACGAGGAGCAGTTGTACGAGGCATAGGAGAGATATAAGGAGATGCTTAGGCGATGCCTGCAGCATGGATACCCGGATTGGCTTCAGGTGCAGTTATTTTACAATGGATTGAATCCCTCCACGAAGACAGTTTTAGACACATCAGCAGGAGAAAGTTTTCTTTCCAAGACAGTGACGGAAGCCAAAGATCTTCTGGAGGAAATGGCAGCAACCAGCTACCAGTGACCGACTTAAAGGGGGACAATTTCTAAGAAGGCTGGAATTTATGAATTAGATGAGTCGAGTTCATTGAAGGCACAAATGGCATCTTTGACAAACGCCCTGAACAAGTTGACTTCATCTGAGGTGGTCAAGTCCATTTCCACCTTAGCTGAAGGATGTTCAAAGAAGGAAGGTCAAGATGTGGAAGAGGTTCAGTACGTGGGAAACAGACCATTTACTCAAGGAGTACTGAACTTCTACCACCCCAGTCTGCACAATCATGAGAACTTCTCGTACTCAAACACGAAGAATGTTTTGCAGCCACTGCCAGGTTTTGCATCATCCAGTTCATCGGAAAAGAAGAGTAACCTGGAAGAGATGGTGGCTATGTTTATCAAAGAACAAAAAGTGTTGAATGTGAATCTCCAAACGGCAGTTAATAACCACGACACGGCTGTGAAAAATATGGAAGTTCAGATTTGTCAAATAACTTCAGCGGTGAATGCCCTTCAGAAGGGAAAATTTCTAAGTGACACTGAATCTAACCCAAGAGGGCAGTGCAAGATGGTGACACTGAGAAGTGGTAGACAGTTGGAGATTAGTTCAGAAAAGAAGAAGAAAGAAGAGAAGAGCATGGATGAAGATGAAATGGCTGAGGCACAAAAAGCCTCATCTGAAAGGTCCCAACATCCTCCTAACTCTGTTGATTTTAATTGTGATTTTTCTAACTCTTTTGCAGGAAAGAAAAAAGATGACAGGCATGAAGAGAAACTGAATGAGGAAGAAGTGGTTCCATGCAACCATCATGACAAAGGCTCGCACATTAGCCCGCCCAAGTGGAGGGGCGAATGTCCAACCTTTGACTACAGGGAGTTACCTTTTCTTCAACGCTTTAAAAATGTTAAATTAGATGAGCAGTTTCAGAAATTCCTAGAAATGTTTAGAAAATTGTTTGTAAACATTCCCTTGGTTGATGCTTTATATAATATGCCTAATTATGGGAAGTTTATGAAAGAAATATTGTCTAGGAAGAAAAATTTGTTGAAAAAAAGAGGTTTTTAAATTATCTGATAGCAGTAGTACCATAGTTTATGGAAAGATGCCTTCTAAACAAAAAGACCCAGGCAGTTTTACTGTTCCTTGCACTATAGGAGAAGTATCTTTCAATAGGGCCTTGTGTGATCTAGGTGCTAGTATAAATTTGATGCCCTATTCTGTGTACAGGAAGATTGGTTTAACAGGAATGAAGGACACTGATGTCACCCTCCAGCTTGCTGATAGATGATTGCCCAACTGATGGGTGTTGTGGAGGACATGCTGGTGAAAGTCAATAAATTTATCTTTCCTGTAGACTTTGTGGTACTCGGCATGCAGGAAGACAGAGAGGTACCCATTATTCTAGGCAGACCTTTCTTAGCTACAGGTAAAGCTGAGATTAGTGTGCATACAGGTAAGCTTACCTTGAACATTGATGATGAAAAAGTCGTTTTTAGTATTTTTGTCAGGATGAGTCTGTATGTAGCTTGCATACTTGTTTTTCTATTGGTCCTGCATACTTGACTGACGATGATGAAGCAGAAGAGTATAATCTTGGCCTAGGATTAGGAGAGGAGCCTATGGATGATGGGGATTTTAATCATAATGCATTTTTTTATGACCCTCTGTTTGAAAATGAGCTGAATGAGTTAGATTTGCCTGACTTTGAAAACGAATTAGACCTGCCTCCTTTTGAGAATGAAATATATGCAGTTGATGATTTACCTTCTTTTGAGAATGAATTGGAATTGCTTGAAATTGATGAGTTTGATGATGATATGGAATTGCCTGACTATGAAAATGAGCATGAATTGTCTGATAATGTGCATGATTTGCATGGAGATGATTACTTGATAGATGATAATTTTGAGTCTGATCATGATAATGCTGAATCTATTGAGTCTGATCCTGATGAGTATATAGAGTCAGACCCTGAAAGTGTGAATAATATTGATTCAGGTCCTGATGGTGTAGATAGTATAGAATCTGACCCAGATGAGCTTATATTCTTTAATTCTTCTGACAGTGTGTCATATGATAGCTTAGTTGATTCTTTTTTCAATACTGAGTCAGAGGCATCTTCTGAGCATCTAGATATTGAATTTGATGAATGGACTGACATGGTTGATAGGCCACCTTTAGATCCTAGACCAGTAGATTTCATAACGCTTGATGACTCTGTTAGAAATTGTTTTGTGAATAGACATTTAGAAAAGAGATTTGATGCTGCTACATATTTTCTGAAATGTTATTATAACAATCTCTTTAGTGATGATGGGCTAGGGGAAAGTTTTTTTTTCTCCCCTGTTTGTAGTGTGCAATTCGATGCGTGATTTTCTACAGGGCCCGGAGGATGATGAAAACTTTTATTTCGAGCCTCCGTGATCGTGTCGAGCCTCGTCTAGCTAAAAACGTTAAAGAAAAGCGCTGCTTGGGAGGCAATCCAAGGATTTAAGTTTAGGTAGTTGTTTTTGCAGTAAATAATTTTCTTTGCTTCGTGATCCATTTTTTTTTTTTTTTTTTTTTGCAGGATCACCTTAGCAAATCCCAAAACTCCATAATTTCCATTTTTCTGGAACCCAAGGAAGAGGATGAGTCGCTCCAAACTCAGGGAAGTCTCAGTATCCCTCTTTATGCTTTACTATTTTTAAACATTAGGGACAATGTTTAATTTAAGTTTGGGGGGGAGGCTTTCGCTGAGTTGAGCATATTTAAATTCTATTGGATGCATGAATAGATAGCTATGATAGCCAAGGATGTGATTTTAGAAGTTTTGGGAGAAAATGGTTTATATGTTGTGGAATCTGGGAGCATAGCAGAAATTGTGAAAATTTAAAATTTTTCGATACTTAGTTTTGGTGTCTAAAGCATGCAATAGACTTATCTAATGACATCTTTGAAAATCTAGATTCTTATTATGATTTTTAAAGTTTGTTGTCACCCCGATAGACTTAGTTTCTAATACTAGGAAGTTCATGCTTGATTGTTCTAAAGAGCTAGGTAGAAAAAAAAATGCTATGCCTGCTGAGAGAAAAGCAAAAGCAACAAAAAGAAAATGTGAGAAAAGAAAAATTTGTTGAAAAAGAAAAAAATTTTACTTGCACAAAAGAAAAAGCCTAGGGGTAAAAAGAGTTACCTGCGGTGTGATCAGTTAGGCCAGCCAGAGAATAAAATTCGGGTTAAGGGCCCCTGCACCGTAGTGTGAAAGCTAGTACCATTAGATATCAAAATGCAAGTTTGGGGGAGTAGCAAAAGAAAAAGAAAAAAAGAAGGGAATAATCAATTGTGAATTTTGCTCCCCCATGAAAAAGAAAAATGTCAGGCGCCCTAGTTTCTTTTTTTTTTTTGCATGATAGAAGAACTGTGACCTATTAGGGGCTCTTAGCCAGTGTAGGGGGAAAACAAATGGAGAAAGCCATAAGACTAATCTAGGTTAGTAAAAGAATCAATAAATAAGTTTTGAGCATGTTATTCATTAATCTTAAGTTCAAACTATTTTAAGATTTCTTCATGAGTATGTGGTGCTTGCTTATTCCAGTTGCATGTTTTCCATTCTATCTGGAGAATTCTAAATTTGTTGAGGCTTGAGTGATTCTATTTCATGCATCCTTAGGATTTATTTTGCTCGGGACTAGCAAAAGCTTAAGTTTGGGGGTGTGATAGCAGGCAGAAATGTCGCTACTTTAGCCCTAAAATATTAAGCTTTTTAGTGCTTTAATTGTGTTTTTATTGAAAATATCTAATTTAATTTAATATTTTGTCCTGAGGAGAAAATTATGAAAATTTGTGGAAAAAAGCCCAAAAAGAAGTCATTCTAGCACAATTTCCATGCTTGGGTCAAGGGGGAGCCCAAAAGAAGTCAACCATGAAGATAAGGCCCAAAAGAAATGAAGGGAGGTCCAAATTCAAGCCCAAAATCGCACCAGAAAGTTCTGGAATTCGCCTAGTGTCGAGACGCTGTCCCATTTCTTGGCCGGCAAGTTGTTGACATCACAGCGTCGCGACGCTATGCGACACTGTGCCAATAGAGTTGCGACGCTACCCCATTTCCGAGCCTATAAATAGCGCCCCTTGGATCCAATTTTAAGCATCAATCATCATTTCCCTCTTTCTTTCCTTTCTTTCCTTGGCTCCTTTGGAGCCTCTCTCAAGGCTTTCTAGCCTTTTTTAGAGTTCTTTTAGTGGGAAAATTTTGGGAGGTTTGGGGAGCGCTCTAGGAAGCTCAAGGTTTGCTCGGAGGGACTCCAAGTACCAGCGACGGGGTGTTCGACGGTCAATTCCTTCCCTTTTATTGTGCTCATAATTATGCTTTCTATTGTAATTTTTTTGGATATTTTAGCTATGTATAGCTAAACCCCAATTTAGGGTCTTGAAATGAAATTATAGTTAAAATGTTGTTATAATTGTCTATCTCTTGCCCTTTTTCCTAATTATTTGTATGAATGTGCTTAATGCTATATGCAGTCTGGCCAATTGTGTATTGATTCATAATGGAGACTCGACGGAGAGAAGTTAGGATAGATCATAATCCATGCAACTAGTTTAATTTCCCAACGTGCCAAAGAGATTAGTTGATTAAACTTAGATTCCTAAAATGAATCAAAGCGTAATAATTAATGAATTTTAATAGCGCTAAGGAAACTTAGGTTGTTAAAATGAATTAATTACAATTAGGGGAGACCGACAGGAGAACCTATGTGATTAACGGAGATTCTAGGATTATAATTAGTTGGGCAATGAGATAGGATAATTGTAATAATTATTTAGCTATTAATTGAGTTTCAAGACCCCACTTCCCATTTAAAATGCTCTTTCTCCATATTTTTATCTCTTGATTGATCAAATTGATTTCTTTAATTGCTTTGATTTTTAAATTCATTTCAATTGCATGTTTTTGTCCCTAAATATTATTTCTCACAAGTATTTTTAGTGTTCAAAAGATTTTTGCTTTGCTTAATTTTCGCTTCGTCTCCCTGTGGATTCGATACTCGGAATATTTCCGTTTTATATTACTTGCGACCCGTGCACTTGCGGCAGACCTTCGAACACGGGGCAGTTCAGTCTAAAGTTCAGACCGCAGTTCAGGCGGCAGTTGCAAGCATGATTGCGGGACAACATGCCCAAGCGCCTTAGAACAATGAAGCCCTATCGTGGGAGGCAAGGTGCTTAAGAGATTTCAGAAAGTGGGAGAGTTGTGGCTGTCCTCCATCGAGACTGTCTTTTGCCACATGAACTGCCCGGAGGACCAGAAAGCTTATTGCTCCGTGTTCTTGTTGCAAGATAACGCCTTGATTTGGTGGCAATCGATCGAAATGACTATAGACGTCAGCAACGGACCTGTCACATGGACTCAGTTCAGGGAGGAGTTCTTTAGGAAGTATTACCCTGCAGCCTCCCGATTCAAGAAGCAAGCAGATTTGTGGCTCTTACGTAGGGAAACCGAACCGTAGAGGAATACGAGACAGAGTTCGCCAGAATGTCTCGATTTGCTCCTGCCTTGGTAGCTGTAGAGGCTGATAAGGTAGAACGTTTTATCACGGGCTTAAAGGAAGAGATTCAAGGCAGTGTGGCAGCTCATCAACCACAAGACTATGCCATAGCAGTTAGGGTGGCAGAGCTGATTGATCGACGACCGTCAGTTGTCTCTTCAAAACCTTCCTCGGGTCATAAGCGAAGATACGATCAGATGAGCTCGAACACACAGTGGGGTCAGCGTTACCCTAGACGAGGTCCACCTCAGGACCATCGACAGAAAGCACAGAATCAGCCAGGGCCTAATCAGGATAGGCCGTTATGTCAGTCGTGTGGGAAGTACCACTGGGGTCGTTGCTTGGCAGGGACCCGTGTTTGTTTCAAGTGTGGCCAGGAAGGGCATATTGCTCTGAATTGTAATCAGAAGAAGACTAATTATGCCGATCAGCCGTCCAGTTCAAATCAACCATCCGGGGTAAGACCAGCACAACAACAGGGCAAGATATTTGCCACCACCCGACAGGAGGAAGAGAACCTTAACGCAGTAGTGACAGGTACCATCCCTATTCTCGGCCATTATGCTTTTGTGTTGTTTGATTCGGGTTCAACACATTCTTATATTTCTGCATCATTTGTAAGTCAAGCCAACTTAGAACTAGAGTCGCTGGGATATGTTTTGTCAGTCTCGACCCCTGCGGGGTAACGTTGTTAGCTAGTGAAGCAGTGAAAGCCTGCCAAATGTTAGTGTCTGATCGATCGATGGATGTGACATTGATCGCCCTTGATATGAGTGATTTTGATGTTATCTTGGGAATGGAATGGTTGGCTTCTAATTATGCCAACATAGATTGTTATCGTAAGGAGGTTGTCTTCAACCCCCCATCAGAGGCGAGCTTCAAGTTTAAAGGATCGATGATCAAAGGTGCTCCTAAAGTAGTCTCTGCAATGAAGGCGATAAAATTGATTAACAAAGGAGCTTGGGGCTTACTGGCTAGCGTGGTTGACACAAGGAACACCGAAGTAGCAATGACCTCAATACCGGTAGTGAGGGAATTCACAGATGTATTTTCGGAGGATCTGATAGGACTACCGCCAGCACGAGAGGTTGACTTCTGCATTGAGCTCGAGCCAGGGACTAATCCCATATCTAAAGCTCCATATAGGATGGCTCCAGCAGAATTGAAAGAGCTTAAGGTGCAGATTCAGGAGCTGTTAGACAAAGGTTATATACACCCCAACGTTTGTGCATCGACTATAGGGAGCTGAACAAAGTGACAATAAAGAACAGATACCCTCTGCCCAGGATGGATGACCTCTTTGATCAGCTTCAAGGTGCAACAATATTTTCTAAGATAGATCTACGGTCAGGATATCATCAGTTAAGGATTAGAGAGGAAGATATACCTAAGACAGCTTTCAGGACCAGGTATGGGCATTACGAATTTACCGTGATGTCCTTTGGGCTTACTAATGCTCCGACAGTTTTCATGGACTTGATGAACAGGGTATTTAAGGAGTTCCTTGATTCGTTCGCAATTGTTTTTATCGACGACATTCTTATCTACTCCAAGATAGAAGAGGAACATGAGGGTCATTTCAGAAGAGTTTTGACCACCTTAAGAACGAACAAGTTGTATGCCAAATTCTCTAAATATGAGTTTTGGCTACAACGAGTTTCCTTCTTGGGACACGTGGTGTCGAAGGAAGGTGTCACAGTAGACCCAGCCAAGATAGAAGCAGTGACCAATTGGTCCCGACCCACTTCAGTCAGCGAGATACGGCGTTTCTTGGGGTTAGCAAGCTATTACCGTCGTTTTGTGCAAGACTTTTCCAGTATTGCTGCACCTCTGACTCAGTTGACTCGAAAGGGTACTCCATTTGTGTGGAATGAAGCTTGTGAGGCAAGCTTCCAAGAGCTTAAGCGAAGGCTAGTTTCAGCACCAGTACTTACAGTAGCTGATGGTTCAGGAGAATTTGTTATATACAGTGATGCTTCAAAGAAGGGTTTGGGTTGCGTGTTGATGCAGCATGGTAAGGTCATTGCTTATGCATCTCGTCAGCTGAAAGATTATGAGAAGAACTACCCGACCCATGACTTGGAATTAGCAGCAGTGGTCTTTGCCTTGAAGATTTGGAGACACTATCTTTATGGAGCGAAAATCCAAATCTTCATGGACAACAAAAGTCTGAAATACCTTTTCACCCAAAAAGAGTTGAATATGAGGCAGCAGAGATGGTTGGAATTAGTAAAAGACTATGACTGTGACATCCAGTACCACCCAAGCAAGGCAAATGTGGTCGCGATGCCCTCAGTAGGAAGACTCCTCATACGTCTGCTTTGATTACTACTCAGGTTCATATATTGGATGACTTGGAACGTGCAAAGATTATGGTTGCAGTGGGCGAAGTTACGACACGTCTAGCTCAGTTGACAGTTAAGTCGAGCTTGATACAGAGAATCATAGATGCCCAACCAAGTGACCCACCCTTGTTGTTAAACGCAGTCAAGTAGAGGCAGGGCAGGTGAACGAGTTCTCCCTATCTTCGGACCTCGGATTGTGTTACCAGGGTCGCTTATGCGTACCTGGGAATGCCTATCTCAAACAGGGGTTATTAGCGAAGGCACATAGTTCACCGTTTTCAATGCATCCCGGAAGTACGAAGATGTATCAAGACTTAAAGCAGTATTACTGGTGGGAAGGCATGAAAAGAGAAATAGCAGATTTTGTCAGTAAATGCCTTGTTTGCCAGCAAGTGAAAGCCCCGAGACAGAAACCAGCGGACTTACTGCAACCGTTGAGTGTCCCAGAGTGGAAGTGGGAGCATATATCCATGTACTTCATTACAGGATTGCCTAGAACGGCCAAGGGTTCCACCATGATTTGGGTCATTATCGATAGACTCACAAAGTCAGTGCATTTTCTCCCGGGAAAGCCTACTTACACTGTTGAAAAGTGGGCACAATTATATATGACAGAGATAGTCAGGCTTCATGAGGTGTCGGTATCAATCGTTTCAGATAGAGACCCTCGGTTCACGTCTAACTTCTGGAGGAGTCTGCAAATAGCCTTCGGTACTCAGATGCATCTGAGTACAACTTTCCACCCTCAAACGGATGGTCAAACTGAGCGATTGAACCAAACCCTAAAGGATATGTTACGAGCATGCGTTCTGGATTTCTCAGGTAGTTGGGATGCTCACCTACACTTAATGGAATTTGCTTATAACAATAGTTATCAAGCAACCATCGGTATGTCACCGTTTGAGGCCCTTTATGGGAAAAGATGCAGGTCCCCTGTTTATTGGGATGAGGTCGGAGAACGTCAGTTGTTGGGGCCTGAGTTGATCCAAGCCTCCAGTGAGGCTATTCGCACAATCAAATCGAGAATGTTAACTGCTCAAAGCCGACAGAAGAGTTATGCAGATACAAGGAGAAGAGATTTAGAGTTTGATGTGGGTGATCATGTTTTCTTGAAGGTAGCTCCAATGAAAGGAGTTTTGAGGTTTGGAAGAAAAGGCAAGCTCAGTCCATGCTTCATCGGTTCGTTTGAGGTCGTAGAACGGATTGGTCCGATAGCTTATCGTCTAGCATTGCCGCATTTTCTTTCGGCGGTACACAATGTTTTCCATGTCTCCATGCTGCGAAAGTATCTGGCAAATCCGACTCATAAAGTGGACTTCGAACCTTTGCAACTTAGCGAGAACTTGACATATGAGGAGAAACCTGTGCTAATTCTTGATAGAGAGGTGAAGGTCCTTCGTAATCACGAGATAGCTCTCGTAAAGGTCCTTTGGCGAAACCATCTGTCTGAAGAGGCAACGTGGGAGAGAGAAGACGAAATGATGACCAAGTATCCAGAGTTGTTCCAGTACTAGCAACTTTGGGGGACAAAAGTTCTTTTAAGGTTAGTATGATGTAGCAGCCAGTTTTTTTTTTAAAGGAAAAAAAAGAAGAAAAGGGGTTGTTGCCTGGTCAAGAGGGAATAGTGGGGGGGAAGTTTTCCCCCCACATTTTCGGTCAAATGATCATTTAAAAAAAAATCACAGATTTTCTTTTTCTTCTTTTTCCTCTCACGCTCTCTCTCTCCCTCGTGCCCTCAACGCTTCCATCTCTCTCTCTACCGTCTGTGTACAGACTCCGCACGCCGCCGCCTCCCCTGTTGTCCCTCGTTGTCGCGCCGCCGTCTTTCGCCACCTCCGGTGAGTCTCCGTCGTTTCTCTCTCTCTCGGATTCTTTCTCTCCGTTTCTCTCTCACTCTCGGTTTACTCTCTCTCTCTACTAGTAGCTCCGTCGCCGCCACGTTCAACCGATCAGTCGCATGTTGCTGTCGCCGCCATGTTCAGCCGCTCAGTCGCAGGCAGCCTCCACCACACGAATCTGTACGCTGCCACCATTCGGCTCTGTTTCTTTCTGTCGCTCTGAATCGATCGCCGCTGCCACCGCCTTAAGATAAACAACTTCACGCAACTTGAATGTTCGACGATTTCAGTTAGTGGATAAGGGAGTTGTAAGTTAAAATTTATTGGTCTTTTATGCTTTAATGGATTACCTAATAATGTAGAATCTTAATCCAAGGTGTCCGTAGTGAGCGGTGGTCGAATTCGCAAAGGCGGAGCGAATTTGGAAACTGGACAGCAAGCAGTAGTTTAATATGGGTGAGTTTCCGACCCTCTCAAGTCTTGTGTTTTAGGAAATTATTGGAATTGGTTGCCTCTGATGTGAGAACCTTGTATGTGTCTTATTAGATTACTTTTTCGCATAACGTGGTTGGCGATATATCAAATTGTTCAGTGGTTGCAATCAAGCTTTAGTTACCTCAAGGTAAGATAAATTCCTGAATTTTTATGAGATGGTGCTTGGTGTGGAAATTGTGATTATGGCATATGTAATTACTATGTTTGAGTTGAGATTGAGATGTTATGAACACTTTATTTTCAAGAGTATGTCTGCTGTGTAGTTTGTGCTGTGATTTAGATGCGAGAGCATGATAGTGATTCATTATAGTTGGGCTGGCAACGTATGTGAACAATGAGAAGTTTGTGATTTACCCGTTTAGAAGTGTTGGTTGTCGTTCTTGTTCTTGAAAAATACTGAGTTGGGATGGTGCATATCGGTTTAGCCTGTCAGTAATCTCCGAAAAAGAAAAGAATTTTAATTAATTAGGTTGCAGTTTAAATTAGTCTGCATGTTAAGAGGCCTTAAAGGGAGTAAAGCAAGAAAGGGAAAAGAATAGGCTAGTTACTCTAGTAGGGGGTCGTGTCAGTTAATCACCTAGGACTGAGATGTATTAAACTGAAATGAGGAGCTAGATGGGCGGAATTTGGCTTTGCAGACTAGGTGTCATTTACTATCTGTGAAAGTTAGATTCCGACTTAAAACCCATGGACACCCCACCAATGAAATGGTAGTTTAAAGCGCTATGCGCACATTAGTGCCTTGACGTGTGAGACTCGGCTCCACTGACTGGGTGCTTTCTACTATCAGTAGGAGTAAAGATCTCCCAAAATACCCACCTGTGCACCTACAGTGAGTTGGCAAACCTAAGTAGGTGAATTAATTGATCATGAGACCCAAACTATAGAATGAAATGAAATGAGATGGAGTGGAATGAGATGACTTCACCTTAGGCCCTTAGCCCGAATAACCTCTTGAATCCTTGATTCTTGCATGTCTAGCAGCATTGTTACTTACTGAGTATTTTCTTAAATACTCATTCTTTTCCCTAACATGTAATTGCAGGTAAAGGCAAAGGTGTACAGAACGCGTGACAAAGTGCAGCTGAACGAGCCATGGATTTCCTTAGGATAGTCTTCTGCATTTTATGTTTTCGAAATCCTTCTTTTGAACTTGTTTTGTGATGTTTTAAGATTTATTCCGCTTTAAGACTTTTGCTTGAATGGCTTAAATTTCTTCTTGTTCTGTTTTAACTAGGATCCCAGGCTGAAAAGTTTCACGTATTTTCTAAGCATGTTTGACTTTAAATCTCGTTTCATCGTTGTTCTTAGAAGTAAAATGAAATGCATGTGGTAATGACCCTAGGATCACGAAATGTAGGGTCGTTATACTTCATTTCTCTATCGTCTCTTGGAAAAATCTCTGGCCGAAAGGATTATAAGTTCGCTTCCCTCAACTATTGCGGAGAACCAATTTGCCTTTTTAAAAGGTCGTCAAATCACTGATGCTATTTTGGTGGCAAATGTGCTAGTTGATTTTTGGAATTGTTTCGGAACAAAGGGCTTTATTATTAAGCTTGACATTGAAAAAGCTTTTGACAAGATTAATTGGGATTTTATTATCAGTATCCTTCACTCTAAGGGGTACCCGATTACTTGGTGTAGATGGATTAAGGTTTGTATCTCTTCAGTCTCCTACTCCATCATTCTCAACGGTAGGCCTAGAGGAAAGATCATAGCCGAGCGTGGTATTCGTCAAGGAGACCCTACTTCTCCCTTTATTTTTGTCATTGCAATGGACTACCTTAGTAGGCTGATCCAAGCGGCGCAGTAAAGAGGCTTGGTGGATGGTTGCATTATCCCTTCATGCTCTATCTCCCATCTCTTTTTTGCGGATGATATCCTCCTATTTGTCAAAGATGATGATAAAATGCTTGACAACCTCTTATTTATTATCAAATCTTTTGAGCAAGCTTCTGGTCTCAACATTAATTTCAACAAATCATCTATCTCAAGTGTTAACGTCGATGCCGTCAGAGCGTGCCAAGTGGCTTCCAAGTGGGGTTGCTCTTATGTTTCTCTTCCAATGTCATACCTGGGCGCTTCTCTTGGAGATAAACCTTCAAAGGCTTCTTTTTGGAATCCGGATATTGACAAAATTGATCGTAAACTTGACAATTGGCGCTTTTCATGCATTTCTAAAGGTGGAAGATTAACCCTTGTCCAAGCAACTCTCAATAGTATTCCCACTTACATGCTCTTTATCTTCAAAGACCCCCAATCGGTTTGTAAAAGGATTGATAAAATTATTAGATCTTTTCTTTGGACTTGCAATGGTTCTAAAGATGGCCTTCATTTGGTTAGTTATAATAAGGTGGCAACTCCAAAAAATTCTGGTGGTCTAGGCGTCTTCAAGACTCAAGTTTCCAACAACGTGCTTCAAATTAAATGGCTTTGGAGATTTTTCCAAGAAGATTGTTCGTTGTGGAAGCGTTTTATATTGGCCAAGTACTCAACTCACAACATGGAAATTATTCCTTCTCGATCAAAATTCTCTAGCTCGAGATCGCCTTGGTTCTCCATAGTTAAGCATAGCCAAAAATTCCTAGAAAATTCTAGATGGGAGCTTCGGGATGGGAGTAAAATTCGTTTCTGGCGAAACTCTTGGACCAATTTAGGTCCCTTGCATTTGGCTCACATGCGTTTTTTATCTCTCTCATCTAATCAAGATCTAAAGGTGGCAGAAGCTTGGGACGATAGTATTCTGCTTTGTTCTTTTCTTCCTAGAAGGCCTTTGCTGAGTAGGGAATCCATAACTTGGGAGGATCTATCGTCAACTTTTCCGGTGCCAATTCTCCCTCGGGGAAATGATATTATTCGGTGGAACCATCATGCAGATGGAGTTTTCACAACTGCTTCTGCTCGTCTTCTCTTCTGGTCTGAGGACTCCTCTTCGACTGTTCATGTTGATCCCCAGGTCCTATCGAACCTTTGGAGTGCCTTAATCCCGAAGAAAGTCAAAATTTTCATATGGACGGTGTTGCATCGAAGGATCAATACGGCACATAGATTGCAATTGGTTTTTAGGAATTCTGCTCTCAATCCAAGATGCTGTGTAACAACCCGACTTTTGAAACCTAAAGACTCCCTAGGGACGTTACTATATTCATGAATGATTCAAAGAACTATGAAGTAAAATTTTACCTTCAAGCCTAGGATGCATAAACTAAACAAATAATTTTAGTAAACCATTTATTTGGGATCCCAAGAAAACTTCGCAAAACATGAAATCATTTGGAAAGCTCAAGTGCAACAAATGAATTAAATTTTTGAACAATTACACAGAAAACTCAAATAAAGAAACTAGTATGCGAACGTAAAAAATTGAGCTGACATCGTCCACCATGGTGCCACCAGCAAGTACCCTTGATCAATCGCATGTCACATCCTTACTCTTGCCTAAAAAAAATGGAATAAACAAAGAATGAGTATTGAAAATACCCAGTAAGTAACCCCCCTACCAGGGTTGGTTATGCAACACAAACATTTATGAGGGACCCTAAACTTTGCTTTATTAACGCTCTATTCCTTGGCCATAACGCCAAATGTGACCCTATTGCCACAAAATTGAAATGTGACCTTATCGCCACTATATAAAACTATATTGTGACCATATCGTCACCTCTCATCATGGCCATACCGCCAAGTTTTAATAAAATATTAAAATCATCCCCTTGACCATATCTCCAAGTTTTAAGAAAATTTATGAAAAATCACATATTGACCATATCGCCAAGTTTTCCAATAACAAACTTTTAAAGAGCTCATGCCATCGTGAATCATACATGTGCATGTGAGGTCCCCCTAACTAACTTTATGATAATGTAACATACGACAATTCACATTTCAATCAAATAACTCTCTTTACACAATTCTACAGTTTCCAGCTTACATATTCAACAATCACCATTAAAAAACACACATACAATTTTGGAAAAAATATACTTTTGGTCCCTGAGGTTTGGTTTATGTTTCGTTTTGGTCCCTAAGGTTTCAAACTCAACATTTTAGTCCCTGAGGTTTGCATTTAGTAGCATTTCGTTAGTTTGCTGACGTGGCATCTATTTTTTTTATTAAAAATTTATTTTTTAAATTTTAAAAATAAAATCATAATAAAATAATTAAAAAAGTATATTTTTTTAACTTTTCATTTTCCCTCTTCTTTTTCCCCCTCTTTTCTTCCCTCTCTTCTTCCTCCAACCATCTTCTCCCTCCACCTTCTTCTTCTCCAACACCTTCAGCCATGGCCGGCAAGCCGGCGGCCGGCGACCACCTCTCGCCCGGCTACTGTCGCCGGTCGGCGACTTTTTTTTTTCCTTTCTTTCTTTCTCCTTCTCGTTCTCTTCTCTCCAGATTTTTCTTCACAAAAAAAAGAGCGAGGGAAACGGGGAGGGAGTCCTCTGTTTTCACTGGAAAACGAAGGAGGGAGGAGCTTCCTCCCTCCCCGTTTCAGATCTGAAACGGGGAAGCTCCCTCACTCCTCCGTTTTCTGGCGAAAACAGAGGAGCGTTTCCCTCTCTTTTTTTTATAAGAAAAATCTGAAGAAAAGAGAAGGAGAAAGAAAGAAAAAAAAAAGTCGTCGGCCGACGACAGCGGCCAGCGAGCGGTGGTCGCCGGCTGCCGGCCGCCGGCCATGGCTGAAGGTGTTGGAGAAGAAGAAGGTGGAGGGTGAAGATGGTTGGAGGAAGAAGAGAGGGAAGAAAGTTGGGGGAAAAAGAAGAGGGAAAATGAAAAGTTTAAAAAATATACTTTTTTAATTATTTTATTATTATTTTATTTTTAAAATTTTAAAAATAAATTTTTAATAAAAAAAATAGGTGCCACGTCAGCAAACCGTTAGTTTTTAACGGAAATATGGATGGAGGGACCAAAATGCTACTAAATGCAAACCTCAGGGACTAAAATGTTGAGTTTGAAACCTCAGGGACCAAAACGAAACCTAAACCAAACCTCAGGGACCAAAAGTGTATTTTTCCCTACAATTTTATATAATCAATTTCAACACAAGTGCCACAACCAAAACATATCAACACCCAACAATCTCATAACTATCATGGCATCTAACAATTTTACAACTAAGCAAATAAAGTTCCAACGTGCTGATAGGGAAGCCACTTACCTTTGTTGTAACCCAACGAAATCAAAGGGTCACAAGTCTTTTGCACAACTCAAAACCTCCTATTCCAGAACCGGTCTTAAACTAGCCAAAAGCACGCACATCTCACATGAATTGCTTCCAATGTTAGGAAATTTCATCCAACAACTTAATTAATAAAGAACGAGCTTAAGAGAGATTTTCACTCTTGGAACTCACCCAAAAATCTAAAACAGCGGCTGAATAGTGTTTTGAATTAGCAAAATTTTGTGAGTTCGAGGTCGATATCGAATGGGCAACTCTGAAACGGAATGGAAAATTCATGGGTCAATAATAGATACTAAAACCAACACCAACGAAGTGGTTAATTGACAAGGACTCACCCAAAAGTGACGAACCCTCTGCTGGATAGCAACTTGTAAGTCAAGAACGTGCTGTCTAATCTGAAAATGAATCAGGAAAATACATTGCTTGATCTATCCTTAAGAAATTTTCTAAAGAGACTTAAATAAAGCATAGAAACTCAACGAAGCTTACCCCGACGAATCCTAGCACGAAACTAAGGCTACTACAACCAACACTCGGCGATGGCGACGACAGAAAACATGTTGGAATGAGCTGAATGCGTGGGTTTCGGGCTTCTCACCGTGAGCTTTTGTGTGTGTGGCGGCACGGCAGTAGATCGGAGGCGCTACGCGACGACAGTGGCGGATCTGGGGCGGCGACGATATTGACGATCGGAGCGAGGAGGCGGCGACGGCGCTGAAGGCGAGAGAGAAAGAGTGAGGGCTGGGAGACAAGAGAGAAAGAGAGAGAAGAAGGCATACCAAAGGCTCGTTGCGGCGTGGGTGGTTGTTGACGGTGACGTGCGGCAAGAGGCGACAGCGGAGTTCTAAGACCAAGAGACGCAACACTGTTCTTCTCAATTTCATGGTCAAAAGAGAGATCTTTGTTGCCGCTACTCATTGGAGTTTCAAACCCAATAGGGGCAAGCTTTGGGGCTTCTGTAGGACTCTGGATGTCGACATTTGATCCAATGCCATTATCGACTTTCGAGGTTTCAATATGATGTGGACCAAATGCACGAAAAGAAAACGGATGGTTGAAGTCGTTACCTACAACACCAGTGGCATCATTGAAAGTGGCATCCACCTTCGCACAACACTCCCATGCAAATACTAAGAAAATGGTGTGGAAGAGCTTAAGACGACTTGTCATTGTTGTGGTTGAGTGTCTTAATTAAATTTGTAGGGCACCAACTCGTTTCACAGAAGAAGATTAGAAACAATATAAAATTAAAGATGTTGGTGTTTGGAATTTTTGGATGATCATAGGAGCCTATATATGCTTGTTTGATGGGAAAATTATATATAGAAAATTCTAACAAGCAGGACACAACCGAATTACATATGGTGGAGATTGCTTTGTTATATTTTTGCTTTACCGTTGTGAGATGTTTTGAAACGATAAATTAGGAAATTTTCAACTTCTGTTATACCTACTCAGACCTTTACATAGAACAAAATAAATGCCCTATATTAGGCTTACAAAAATCAATTTAAACCTCTAAAGTTTGGGTGTTGTCTCACTTAAAATCTCAAACTAATAAATAATTGTATCAATTAAAATCTTAAACTTTTATAATTGAATCATATAAGAACTTTTAATTCATAAGTTTCACATGTGTATAAGACTTCTTTAAATGCAAAATTTAATGTAATATTAAAGAAAATGTTGGAATCAAATGGATAGTAGTGAGTTTCCATTAATATGAGTGGGTTTCATCATCTCACCTTCCTTTATTTTTCTCAACTTATTTAGGAAGAACTATGTGATAATTTTTCTGACTACTTTGTTTGGATTTTGGGAGAATAATATTTTTACTTATGTAGTTTTGAGTTGATTTTAAACGGAATCAAGTGAAAGTATAGTTATAAATCAAGAACAGAATGTCTAAAATTGTTTTGTTTATGAAAGTTTAGGGTTTAAATTGATATAACTATCGGTTTAGGATTTTAATTGAAACCACTCCCAAAATTTGGGGGTATAAATTGATTTTCTCCTAAATTATAAAGGGAAATTGCAATGGGTAGTAAAAAATATTAAGATATTTTCAAATTTAGCATTGATTTTAGAGATTTGCAAATATGACAAAAAATTTAAAATCTGAATTCCGTTTTTTTTATTATTCCAGTTTTACCCTTGTTGGTGTATCAACTAGTATATTGGTAGTATATCTGATATACTTTATATTTAGGTAATATATCTGATATACTTTATATTTACTGATATACGAAATATAAAGTATATAAATTAATTGTTATACCAAATTTGAAGTATCGATATATTGTTGATATTGTTGATATAGTTTATATTAGAAATATCATTTCACTTATATACCTAAATATAGTAGGTTAGTAGTATATTAATGATATATTTCATTTTAGATGTGTTTATTACATTGAATATGAAGTATTGATATATATTTTATGTACTTCATATTAGAAACATTATCCTAATAGTATATTAGTGACATACATCATTTTAAAAGTATATTTTTTATATTAAATATCGAGTACTAATATACTGTTGATATATAGTTCATATTAAAAATATTATTCTAGAGGTATACCATAGTAAAGTTTATTAGTTGTATATCAGAGTAAAGTACATAACAGTATATCAAATATATTTGATTTTAGGTATAGCAATAGTATATCAACAATATATCTGATATATTTCATTTTAGGTATATCAATAGTATATCTGATATACAACTGATATACTTCCTAATAGTAAAACACGCGAAAAGGAAGGCTATTTTCAACTTTTTCTATTTGCATTTTGAGTTGGGCTAAATTTTTTTGCCATAATTGCAATCCTAAAAAATGGATGACGCGCTTGCAATTATCAAAAACAAATTTGCTAGCCTTGCAATTGCCCCAATTATAAAAGAAGTTAATATCAAATACCAAAATGTTATTTTATGCGAAGTCAAGGGAGTAAAATGTAATGATTTGATAATTTTGAGATAGGGGGATGACACGCTTGCAATTATCAAAAACAAATTTGCTAGCCTTGCAATTGCCCCAATTATAAAAGAAGTTAATATCAAAGACCAAAATGTTATTTTATGCGAAGTCAAGGGAGTAAAATGTAATGATTTGATAATTTTGAGATAGAGCAATGAAATAAATATAAAAGCTTAGGAAATAAAATAGGATTTAATCCAAAACAGTGTTTCTTGAGAAGATTTAATTCGTCGGATGGCCTTCTTTAGTAAGATGTTGCAGAAATTTAGAGAGGATAAAGAAGATTCTATTCAATAATTCACTGTGTAATAATCAATGAACAGTACATCACATATATAGGAATAAAAGAGACAGCTGGAGAAATAAGAGAGGCTAGCTATATAACAAACTTTACAATGAGAAAACAGAAAAATAGCCCTGATAAACTTATGATAAAAGTCATTTTATCATCCCCCTGCAAGCGAAACTGGGCGAGAGAGGACAGTGAGCTTGGTACGTAATCCTTGAAAGCGGGCAGTAGGTAATGGCTTAGTTAAAATGTTTGCTAGTTGATCTTCAGATGGAACGAAACGCACAAGAAGCTGCTTTCTCATAACCTTCTCTCGAATGAAGTGATGGTCTATTTCTATGTGCTTCGAATGACTATGAAGAACAAGATTAGCAGCAAGGTATGTGGCGCTAATATTGTCACCAAGTAACAATGGAGGAGAAGAGGAGGCAAAACCGAGTTCAGACATAAGAGATTGTATCCAAACAAGCTCGGTAGTGGCATTGGATAAACCACGATACTCAGATTCAGAGCTTAATCTAGACACGACCTTTTGCTTAGCTGAAGACCAGGAGATCAGATTCGGACCAAGAAAAATGCAATACCCGCTTGTACTTCTACGATCATCAAGGCAGTTTGCCCAGTCTGCATCGGTGTAACCAGTCAAAGCCAGAGGGCCTGAGTTGGAGAAGGACAGACCAAGAAATGAAATTCCACCTCACTCGGGGTTTTGATTTGGGGTTTAGGTGGGTGGGCTAGAAGATTTTGGCCATCTCCACCCCATTGCCCAAGAACTTGAGAACTCGGACATGAAAGAAAAAGAGAGAGTGGAGACACGGAGTAAGAAGCTCACTCACTTTTTCACTTTAAATCTCTACCGTCGCTAACCAAAGTTCCCCTTTAATGGCTCTGCTTTTTCCCCTTCATAAAGAAGACGAAGAAGACATGTAAATGGGAGAATCTCTGTTTCACTGCAACCTCCAAGAACCCACAATCCCCAAAAACCGAAACCCCATCTGCTTCTACTTCCATTCTCGCTCCATTTCCACTCGTAAGTCTTTCTTTCTCATTCTATGTTCTGTCATAGGTCGCTTAATCTCATGGATTGTCGCTTTCTAGAGCTTTCTCTCTTGTTTAGGCTGATGGGGTTCTAGGGAAATCGATTCTTCCGCTGTTACTTTGGGGTTTTAGGGAAATTGGTTTGTTTCTCAATGATGGACAAGAAATGGGTTTTGGGGAATTTGATTGCATTTTCCTGTATGAGGGTTTTTGGAGCTTGTTCTTCAGTGATAGCCCAGAAATGGGTTTGGTTTTTCTCTCCTTGTAAGTCCCTTGATTGGCATGCTCTGTTGCTCTTGTTCTTGTTGATTCTTTGCATAAACCCTTCCCAATCTGTGGAACTTGACCCTGAAGACAGGGCCTCTCTTTTGATGTTTAAATCATGGATTCAAGACCCTAATCAGAATTTGTCAAGCTGGGTGGGTTCTAACTGTTCAGATTGGATTGGAATTGCTTGTGAAAACAGGACTGGGAGAGTAGTTTTGAGATAACGAAGGATGCGTTTTACCAGGTTCCAATGGACTGATGTTGGGGCATGTAAAAACTGGCAAGTCTTGTTTACAGCAAAACTCAGGTCAGGTCTTGTGATGGTACAATACTGGAGAGCTCCAACGAGGCTACGGTATTGCTTTGGGTCAGGTAGTGGTTCACCATCTTGAGCAGATAGAATAGTACCTGCTGCCATAGGAGTGTCCATAGCTTTACAAGAAACCATGTCTGCTCGGTTTAAAAGATCCTGAATGTACTTGTGCTGACATAAGTGAAGAGAATCTGCATTTCTAACAACCTCAATATCGAGAAAATAAAAAAGATCACCCAAATCTTTAAGTGCAAACAACTTATTTAACGAAGCAATAAACTGCTGGATCAACAAAGGACTATTCCCAGTGACTATAATGTCATCCATGTAGACTAAGACAACAACAAAAACAAAATCCTTTTTGAAGAAAAACAAAGAAGTATCGCATTTAGAAGCTGAAAAACCCCGTTGCAACAAACATGAACTGAGTTTCAAGAACCACTCTCTAGGGCTTTGTTTCAAGCCATATAACGCCTTTTGTAATTTGCAAATATGATGAGGTCTTTCTTGATCCACAAAACCGGGTGGTTGAACCATATAAACATCTTCATGTAACTCACCGTTGAGAAAGGCATTATGAACGTCAAGTTGCTTGATCACCCACCCAAAACACACAGCTAAGGCCAAAAGAATTCTAATGGTGGCTGGTTTAACTACCGGAGAGATAGTTTCAAAGTAGTCAATTCCATGGATTTGATCAAAGCCACGAGCAACAAGTCTTGCCTTATACCGCTCAACAGATCCATCCGGTTTTAACTTGATACGACACACTTATTTGCAACCTACAAGCTTGTAATTAAGAGAGTTAGGAACAAGAGACCAAGTCTGATTTTGAACCAATGCCTTGTATTCTTTGTCCATGGCATCTCTCCATTCAATACTCTTTATCGTCGTTTCGAAACAAGATGGTTCAACCAAGGGCGGGGTGGGGCTAGAAGGTGAGGATGATGCCAACCAACATTTGGGTTTAAAAATATCAGCTTTGGAACGAGTCACCATTGGATGAATGTTGGTTGGGCAGGGTCGGTAGGCAGAGGAAAGGTGGCTGGGATGTTAGAAGCTGGAGGTGAGGAAGTACTAGCTCAAGTGGTAGAGAAGGCTGGGAGATTTGGAGAAAATGTGGGGAGATTGGAAGAATGTGGGGACAGGTGGTGAACCAAAGGAGAAGGTAATGGGGCAAATCCAGGGGGAACAGATAAAGAAACAGAAGATGGTGCGGAAGCAGGTGGTGTAGCAAGTGAGGAAACGTGGTGAGACTTAGAGGCAGGTGACAGAGATGAAACAGACTCATCAACAGAGGGAAAGGAAGCAGGAGGCAGGATGAAGGGAACAAGATGGAAGAAAGAATGATCAGGAGGATTGGATTTAACAGGACCAAAAGAGAAAGAACGTTGAGTACAAGGAAAAACGGTTTCATTAAACACAACATGTCGTGATACAAACAAGCGGCCAAAAATGGGATCAAGACACAAATACCCTTTGTGATTGGAGCTATATCCAATGAAGAGACATTCAGTAGAACGAAATAACAGCTTATGATCATTGAAAGGTCTAAGAAATGGAAAATAAGCACAACCAAAAGCTTTTAAAAGTGAGTAGTCAGGAATTCGACCATAAAACAGTTGGTAAGGAGACTGAGAAGAGAGGACAGCAGTTGGTAACCTATTTATAAGGTATTCTGCAGTTTGGAAAGCAAAACTCCAAAAAGATAATGGAAGACCTGAATGTGCAAGCAAAGCAAGACCAATTTCTACAACGTGACGATTTTTTCTTTCAACCCGACCATTTTGCTGAGGGGTGTAAGGACAAGAAATATGATGGTGAATGCCATTTGCTGAAAGAAAAGAAGAAACATTACGGAACTCCCCTCCCCAATCAGTTTGAAGGCATTTAATTTGCTTTCCAAATTGAACTTCAACAAGCTTTTGAAATTTAAGAAAGCAAGAGAATATCTCATCCTTAGACTTAAGCAAATAAAGCCAAGTAAACCGAGTGTAATCATCCACAAAGAGAAGGAAAAAACGAGCTCCATTAACTGAAAATTGAGGGGAAGGACCCCATACATCCGACTGAACTAATGCAAAAGGCTCACAAGACTTAGTTTCAACTAAAGAAAAGAGAAGACGATGACTCTTTGCTAACTGACATGAATTACAAAACTCAGAAGACTTTGAAGAGGAAACACCACACAAAGATAAAACTTGCTTCAAGGTGGAAGCTGCAGGATGACCTAAGCGAAGATGCCAACAAGAAGAAGCTTGCACAACAGACAAAAAAGCAGCAGGAGACGAACCATGACAAGACTCAGCCGAAGGATAGGAAGAAGACAGTTTGTATAAGCCATCTTCAAGTATGCCCTTGAGGAGAGTTGACTTGATTTAAAGATCCTTAACAAGAAAGAAAGAAGCATAGAACTCAACATAAGCCGTATTATCACGACATAAGCGAGCAACACTAAGTAATTTCTTTGTTATGGTAGGAGTACGAAGTACATTATGAAGCAAAATAGGTTTGGGAGATGAAATAAATGAAGAGCCAATATTGTAGATAGGAATTTGCATACCATTGCCAACTGTTATTTGATCACTACCAGTATAAGCCATTGGATTTGAGAGTGAAGAGATATCCGGTGTCATATGATGTGTAGCTCCCGAGTCAAGAAACCATGACTCATTCGGATGAGAGAATTCAGTTGGATGAATGGAGGCAGTGTCTGAAAAAGTCTGGGTAGGTTGAGAGGTATTATAGACAGGAGGTTGGGTGGTATGAAGCAAGGCCTGAGGTTGAGGAGGTGGGGTTTGATAAGCTAGATTGGTTCTATAGTGACAAATTAGAGCAGTATGCCCGAATTTGCCACAGATTTGGCACTGAGGTCTCGAAGAGTTTGGTTTATTTGTCCACGGAGTAGATGTTTGAGGTTTGCAAAGTATGTTGGGAGAAAAGGTAGGTTGGGGAGGTTCAAAATGGGAGGAAAATGAGGGTTTATTAAAAGTATTAAAGTGGGGTTGAGTCTTGTTAACAGCACAGCGACCAGAGGAATGAATATTGAGACTACCTATGTTGGCCTGAGCTAAATTCAACCGATCAACCGATGTTTGTTTCTCCAATCGTGCTTCATAGGCAAAAAGAAGACTCCTAACATCCTCTAATGTAGGGTTATCGACCCTATTCTGAATGGAGGTTACAAAAGGGTTATATTCACTCCCTAGCCCGTCAAGAATATGTGCCAAGTGATCTCTATATGATATGGGTTCTCCAATTGCAACAAACTTATCAGTAGTTTCCTTTATCTTAGCTTAAAATTGTGAAACAGTCAGACCATCCTTTTTAATCTTTTGTAATTGAGATTTCAAAGCCATAATTCTAACAGTAGTATTGGATTCATATGATCTATTCAAAGAATTCCAAATAGCAGAAGCATAATCTAAATTGACAATCTCACCCATCTTCTCCTCCGACAAGGAAGAGTAAATCAAACACATGATGAACCGGTTGTACCGCTCCCAGCCAAGATAATCCGGATTCGGTTGTGTATTGAGCTGATCAAGAAATTTCGGAGGTGCAGGGATGGAGCCGTCAAGAAAACCTGATAATCCATTCGCGAGCACAACATTCAACAGTTGATTCTTCCACAATAGAAAGTTGCTATCATTTATTTGACAGCCAAGGGTTGAGGTAGAGTGGGATAAGGATTGGGTGTAAAGAAATTAGGCTGAGGAGGAAAATTTTGAGCCGTAGGAGTTAGAAACAGAGGTCGCGGATAGTATTGATTAGGTTGGAAGTTTTGAGGTGGTGGAGGGAAGGGTTGATATGGTTGGTAAGGAAAGAAACCCGCAAGAGGTGCAATATTTTGGTTAAATTGAGGTGGATTAAGGGGATTCACCGGATTTCAATTGCGATTCTGAAGAAGGGTAGGGCGAGGCGCCGGCGGAGTATCAATGGGAGGGTGTACCTGGTTTTGTTTGTGAATGGGAGTGACAACAGGAGTAGTAATTGGTGTGCTAGGTGGGATAATATGAGGATTTTGCTGACTTGAGGTTCTGGAGGAAGAAGAAGCTTCATCAACAGCCATTTTTAGAAGAAAGTCGTAAGCTCTAATACCATAAAATGTTGCAGAAATTTAGAGAGGATAAAGAAGATTCTATTCAATAATTCACTGTGTAATAATCAATGAACAGTAAAAGAGACAGCTGGAGCAATAAGAGAGGCTAGCTATATAACAAACTTTACAATGAGAAAACATAAAAATAGCCCTGATAAACTTATGATAAAATTCATTTTATCATTTAGTAATGCCTCAGCTTGCCAACTTTGTCGATCCGGATAGCATTAGGTCAGTTGCTGTGTGGATGTTGGGATTATGAAAAACCTTTGGAAAGTTTTCATTCCGAAAAAATGCAAATTTTTAAGGTATGTCATTCATAAGAGCCTAAACACAACGGATAAGCTACAACGAAAACTCAAATCTCATATGATTAGCCCGAACTGGTGTTTCCTTTGCTGCAAAAGTTCGGAAAGTATGGACCATCTCTTTATTCGCTGTGACCTTGCTTATCCCATTTGGGTGTTCTTGCATCAGGCCACTGGTTTCCTTTTGCCGATTCCTCTCCATGTGGATCAATTTTGTATGGAGATCTTTCGTTGGAACCCAATTCTCAGAGGCATATTCTTATCCAATCATTCTTTACTGCCACTTTGTGGACTTTGTGGAATGAGCGCAACAGTCGAATCTTCAAAGGGATCTCTCGCAGCTCTGCTCAAATTAGGGAGGATAGCTTTGCTCTTTCTGGATTTTGGCCGTGACCTCGAGCCTTTTTTGTAATTATGAAGCCTCTTCTATTTCCCTTATAATTGGGAGGCTTTCATGTAGCTTTTCCCTTGTATGTTTCTCACATACATGTTAATAAAATATCCATTTTCTAAAAAAAACAGTGTTTCTTGAGAGTTAAGACCAACACAACATGTAAAATGGTTCAAATTGGATTATGGAGACTTGGAGAGTTAGATTTTAGGGATGCAATTTTTAGAGTATAGTATTTTGGGGTTCGACAATTTTTTAATCTCGTTTGAGAGTTCAATCCAACAAAAGCATGACTCAACTCACATAAAACTTGTATTCGACCAAGAGGTTAGATGTTCAATTCCATATCCCTATATGTTGTAAAAAAAAGAGTGATAATTAAGTGGATTTTCTATAAAAGTATTTAAATGTGGTTTTATGTGTTTTTTTTTAGAATTTCTAAAAGCAATCTTCACCATGTAACCCAACATCAAGAAAATTTTGGAAAATAATCGCAATTACTCATGTAAGAGCACTATTTTTCAGTCTTCCAAAATTATGTTAAAATACTCACCTAGATCATTTCATTTTTGACACGAGAGAAATTAGACGTAGAAATTTAAACTATGTTTATATTTATACATTATAACGGAAGTAAGGAAATTTCCCAATTTTTTGTTTTTTTCTTTTTTTGAGTTCAACAATATTTGTGGTGGAGGATTCGAACTCAGACTTCTTAATCATAAACACATACTTTAGATGCAAGTTTGAACAATCCTATTGTTGGTTTCCCAATTTATTGTTGAAAAACAAATTACTCAAGAAAAATGTAAAGGGCACTTTATTGAAAAAAAAATAATAAAACTATTTACCATAATATAGTTGTCCAACCATTATCGAACAGTATTGGGGTACAATTAATAATTTGTTATAGTTTTCTAAATATAGTTTTCCCATCAAACAAGTTTTTTTATTATATATAGGGTTTCCAATCATTCAAAATTTCCAAACACCCTCACCTTTGCCATTGATACTAATCATCATTTGTGAAACGAGCTTGTGCCCTGTGACTTTTAACACAATCAACCATGACAATGACAAGAGGTTTTAAGCTTTTTAACATTGTTTTCGTAGTGTTTGCTTGGCAGTGTTGTGCAAAGGTAACTGCCACTTTCAACGATGTCAATGGTGTTGTCGATCTCAGCCTCAATCATCAATTTTCCTTCCGTGCATTTGGATCACATGGTTTTGGGATCCCAAAAGTTGGCGGTAGTGTCGGACCAAGTGTAGACATGCAGAGTCCTGTAGAAGCACCGGGGATTGCCCCTGTTGGGCTTGAAACTCCAATGAGCAAAGACAATAAAGCTTTGTCTTTTGGTCTTGAAATTAAGAAGGGTCTCACTACATCCCTTGGTCTTGAAATTCCCAAGAGTAAGGGCGACGTTGTTGTTTCTCATGGTCACGAAATAAGTAAGACGAGTGGTGTCAACATTGATATTTCCAATGGTGGAAAAGTTAGTATGAAGAGCAGTGGTAGTGTTGTTTCAAATGGTGGCAACATTGATGTTTCCAAAGGTGGAAATGTTAGTTTGAAGGGCAGAGACAATGTTGTTTCTCATGGTGTTGGAGCTACAAAGAGCAGTAATGTTGTTATTTCTCATGGTCTTAAAACTCTAATGAGTAGCACCAAAAAAGCCTTTTCTTTTGGTCTTGAAACAAAGAAGAGCATGACCTTATCTCATGGTCAAAGAACTCACAAGAGTAAAGGTGGCGTTGTTGTTTCTCATGCTCGTGGAATTAATCTTAAGAATGGAGGTATTAATGTAAAGAGCAAAGGTAGTGTTGGTTTTCCTCATGGTCTTGGTATTAGAAAGAGAAACAACAAGATTGTTGTTTATCATGGTCTCAGAACCAGAAAGAACGCTGCATGACGACCATGTTATTTCTCACGGTCTCTGAACTACAAAAAGAACAACAATGATATTATTGTTTCTCATGGTCCTCATAACTCGTGGTGTGGTACTATGTATGTCTACCAACAACTGCCAATTGGTGAATTTGGAAAAGATTCTGATGGTCAACACTACAAATTAGCTAAACCTGATTAGCTTTGATTGAATGACTAATAATTAATAAAAGTTAGGGTATGTTTGGTTTAACTTTTCAAGTGTTTAATTTTGAAAAAAAAAATCATTTTGAAAGAAATTGTAGTGTTTGGCAACCAAGTTGTGGTTTTGATTTTGACTTTGACCGGAACGAAGTTGTGGTTTTGAGTAGACGATGCTTTCACGATGATTGGACAAGAATATTCAAAAAAATTAGGGAGGTAAACAAAAATGTCTCCTCTTATAGTCCTTTCCATGCCGACAAAGCAATCCTCTACCTCTGAAACCCTGATTATTCTCATCTTCTTTGCAAAAATAAGGGATGGGTCACAGTGGGCAATTTTTATGTTGAGTTCGAACGATGGGACTCTGAAATGCACGCCGCTCCTAAACATCGTGCGTGGAATATGAAAACTTTTATTCAGATAGGGGAAGCTTGTAGGAGCTTTATTGAGGTCTAAAAAAACACTACGCGTAAACTGGATCTTATCGAGGCTGTCATCAAGATTAAAGATAATTTATGTGGCTTCATTCCGACGGCAATCAGAATTACAGATGATCAAGGGGAATGCTTCACGGTTCGTACGGTGCTGCCAGACAAAGGAAAATGGATGGTTTGCCGAAACCCTAAGATCTATGGAACGTTTACTCGAGAAGCGTCTTTGGAATATGATGAATTTGACGTCAAATCCGCATCATTTTTGTTCAGTGGAAATGAGGCATGCACAGTGATTAATATAAATGCTCAGTCAGATTCCTTAAATGGTGATAAGACCCTCAACTCTGCTGCCCCTGCCCGAGCCTCTAAGAGATCTCTACCAGCTGCCACGTCTATAAAAGATAAGGGGAAAAAGATCAAGTTTAGAGGAGGATAGTCAGCTTGATGCTTTTTCAAAAAAGAGGGTTTCTTTCATCTCTCCGAAGAATAAAACGGTTTACTTTCAACCCGATCACGTGCTGGCAAAGTCAACTCCTCACTTGGGCAGACTAAAAGGAACTCGTCTTCTAGCTGTGTGATTGGATCTTCTAACCCAAAGCCCATACGAAGTACAAGTATTCAAATCAGGGAACCAAAAATCTACAGGCCCAAAATCACTCCATCCACGGTTCAGAAGGGAGATTCCCATGGGGCCCCTATCAATGAGGAATTTATGTTAACTGTTGATTTGGGCTATCTATCCCCTATATCCGACACTCCTATCTTAAGCCCAGAATCCACTCCATCTCCAATGGTGAAGCTGCATGAAGAGACTCCTTCGGCTATTGTTCAGGATAGATTGAAAACTCTTCTCCAGCCAGAGGGCCGTGCTCCGAGGCAACCACTCAGAGGAGTTATTCAGGAATCTGAAGACTGTGAGATTACAAATCAACAGGGCAAACGAGCAGATGATAAAGCTTTTAAAAAGCAGTTGAATGAATGGCTTATCGAAAATAGCTTTTGTCTTGTTCCCACTAAATGTATTTCTGGTCATGTTGTAAACAGCCATGAGGCTATGGGGCCAATTGATAACTCATGAAAGTTCTCTCCTGGAACATTAGAGGGTTAGGCTCACCCTCAAAAAGAGCTTTAATAAAAGAGAATTCTATATCTCTGTCCCGATATTGTGATTTTAATTGAAACAAAAGTGAGTTCTGCCTCTAAAAAGCTCATTAAATCTCTTTGGAGCTCCATCAGTATTAATTGGGCTTGCTTGGAGGCCTCAGGTCGGTCTGGAGGGATTATTATTCTCTGGGACGAATTAAATATGTCTGCAAAGGAGATTTTAACAGGTGTATATTCCCTCTCCATTAATTTTTCTCTGGCAGACAGGTTTTCTTGGTTGCTTTCGGGCATTTATGGCCCTACTAGCAGGCACCAAAGGCATTTCTTTTGGAATGAACTCCATGATCTCGGCAGCTTATGCAATGAATGTTGGTTGTTGGGTGGAGACTTCAATGTTTTTCGTTGGGCCTCTGAAACTTCCTCCTCAAATCCGGCTCGGAAAAGAATGATTAATTTTAATAACTTCATTCAAGCCTCCTCTCTGATTGATCCTCCCCTCATTAATGGGAGCTTCACTTGGTCGAATATGAGACAGCAAGTTGTTACATCTAGACTGGACAGGTTTTTATATTCTCATGATTGGGCTTTAAAATTTATGGATCATCAAAGTAGAAGGATTGGCCGCATAACTTTTGACCATTTTCCTATTGTCCTTGAAAATCCGGATGTGACCTGGGGCCCTAGTCCATTCTGGTTTGAAAATTATCTTCTTAAAGAGCACCGATGTAACGACAAGTCGTTAAAAAAAAAAAAAAAAAAAAAAAAGGGGCAAGTGGGCTTAATTGCCCGGTCAAAAGGGGGAAAAGAGAAAATGGGGGAAACTTCCCCCCAAATTCGGTCAATTGACCGATTTTTGTTTAAAAAAAAACAAAAAAAAAAAAAAATCTGAACTCTCTCTCCCTCTCACGAATTCTCTCTCTCTCGGCACTCTCACTCCCTCTCGTCTCCTTCTCCCTCACTCTCTCTCTCTCTCCCATCTCTGCAACCCGTCGCCTCCACCACCGTCGAGCAAGCCGCCGCGCCGCCTCCACTGTCGTCGACGTCGGCGTCAGTGCAGCACCAGTCGCAAAGGGCGTTTTTCCGGCAGGGTACAGCAGTTTCGGGTTGTGTTTTAACGATTTGGTGCGTGGGTATGGTTCCTCTTGTGTTTTCTTGTCTCAATCGCCCTCGATCTTTCTTCCAATCTCTCGTTGTCTCTGTTTAGCAGTGTTTTCCGACGATTCTGCACGTGAAGCTCGCGGCCAGCAGTGTTTTCGCGTGGATCATCATTTTCCTTTGGCGTTTTGGGCGAGCTTTAAGCGTGGGTAAGTTTGTTTGAGTGTTATTGTGGTTGATTATTACGTTTAATCGAATACCCATTCGTTATTTATGTCGTGCAGCAAGCTTTCCTCTTCAATTCGAGCGATTCGAATAGTGGTTCTTCACGTTCCGGCAGCTCCAAGCATATTCAGGTTGTGGGTAAATGAGATTTGAAGTTTTGGGTGTTTTGTTTATGTTGGAAGAGTACCCATTAATATCAGCTATTGATTTCTAGGTACCCACAACGTTTGAAGGCCCAATTGTCGAATTGGAGCGAAGTTGGAAATTGGACAGCGAGCAGTAGTTTCATTTGGGTGAGTTTTCGGCCCTCTCAAGTCTTATGCTTTAGGAAATTGTTGAGTTTGGTGTGCCGCTGTTGTGTGAATATATATTTATATATATTTTATGTGTTAATAGGCGAATATTTCGCATCACGTGGTTGGTGTTGTATCGAGTGGTTGGGTGATTTTCGATCAAGCGTAGTATCTCACTGTAAGTAGCCGTTGGAGTAAATTCTCTGCCTTAAACTCATTTAAATTGAGTATGGTTTACTATAGCATGAGTTGGATTTAAACCTTAAGTTGCCCCTTGGAATGTAAGTAGTTTTCTTTGGTTTATGTTGTATGCTTTGGAATCATGCGTTTATTATGTCACCATGCTAGCATGAGATAAGTATTGAATCGTTAGCCTTAAAGTTGGGGAACATGATTGTTATGCTTTTGACCCGCTGTGCGATTGATAGTTGATATGTAGCCTTTTGTTTGGGTTTCATGCTCTAGCTTATTTTTCTTTGGAGTTTATCATGCTTGCGTGGACAAGATTTAAGCACCAGTCTTTACTTGTGGAATGTAAATGGGCATGATGAGTTTCTTTCAAGGCATGTCAATATGTGGTAATCTCGATATTCGCTATGTCATATTTACTTTTGTATGGTTGGTTGGATAATCTATGGCTTGCCTTAGTGTTAAGATAATGGAGGATGGGATTAAATGGTTGTTGGAGTTGTGAATGGTTTGTGTATGCGAGGTCTGGCTCGTTATGGTTATAGTAGTGTATATTCTTATTTTCAGGTGCAAGGAAAAATTTTGGGTTCTCTCTGCGTATGCCGTTATGCTGCCGAATTTTCGGTAGCCTCATGACGGCTTAGGAATCATATTTACCTTGAGGGAAAGGATTAGGAAAGAGAAAGGAATAGGCTAGTGCCTTAGACGAGGGTCGTGTCAATTAAACACCTAGGACTGAGATGTAATAGACTGAAATGAGGGGCTTAATGGGCGGGACTTGGCTTCGCAGTCTAGGTGCCATTTACTAACTGTGGAAGTAAATTCCTGACTTAAACCCATGAACGCCCCACCAGTGAAATGGTAGCTTAGAACGCTACGCGCCCATTAGTGCCTTGAGGGATGAGACTTAGCTCCTCTGACTGGGTGCCATCTACCATCAGAAGGAGTAGAGACCTCCCTAAACTCCCACATGTGCACTATCAGTGAGTTGGCAAACTGATGTATATATATAGGTGTACTAATTGAACACGAGACCCGAACTACAGATGAATGAAATGAAATGAAATGAAATGGAATGAAATGAGATGAATGAGAATGAGATGACCAGTCCCTTAGGCCCTTGACTCGAATAAAATGTTAAAACCTTGATTGCTACTTACTGAGTATTTTCTTAAATACTCATTCTTTTCCCTTACATTTCACTGCAGGAAGAAGTAAAGTGTACAGAACGCGTGACGGAGTGCTGCTGAGCCATGGGTTTCTTTAGCTTAGTCTTCCGCATTTTTTTTATGTTTCGAAATGTTTCTTTTGAACTTGTACAGCGTTGTTTAAAGGTCATTTCCGCGTTAGGTTTCGTTTGAATAACCAAAGGTTTCGTTTGTTCCGTTTTAACTGGGATCCCAGGTTGAAAGTTTTCGCAAAATTTCTAAGTATGTTTTCCTTTAAATGTTATTTCCTCGTTGTTCTTAGAAGTAGAGCGAAATGCATGTAGTAGCGGCCTTAGGGTCTAGGCATGAAAAGTAGGGTCGTTACAGTTGGTATCAGAGCTCTAGGTTATAGGTTCTGTAGACTGGTTTACATCGTAAACCATAGTTATGTCCATGGCTTATCAGCAAGCACCCGGTCACGCCAGGTACACGTTGTTTACTTTGTAGCCTGTAAATGTTATATATGTTCGAAAAGATTCATGTTGTGGAAAATTATGAATAAGGTTTTGTATCTGTGAATTGTTTAAAGGATTCGAGCTTGTTTAGTAAGATGATAAAATTCTTGTGAAATAGATCATGCCTCCCCGAGCACAAGGACGTGGAAGAGGTCGAGGAAGAGGTCGTGGTAGGGGTCGTACAGCCCCTGAGCAAGTCGTGCCACCTGTGGAGCAAGAAGGAAATCTACCAGAAAACCCACAAGTGGAACAACCGGGTGGACAGCCGGGGCCTGCGGTAGGACCTGTCACGGTGGATATTCAGGCAATTGTTCAGACCGCAGTTCAGGCTGCAGTTGCGGGCGTGCTTGCAGGGCGACAGACCCAAGCGCCTCAGAATAACGAAGCCGCCTTATCACGGGAGGCTAGGTGCTTAAGAGATTTCAGGAAGTGGGACCCATGTCCGTTCGATGGAGCCTCAAGGGACCCCACGGTAGCAGAGTTGTGGCTGTCCTCCATCGAGACTATTTTTCGCCACATGAACTGCCCGTAGGACCAGAAAGTGTACTGCGCCGTGTTCTTGTTACGAGATAACGCCCTGATTTGGTGGCAATCGATCGAAAGGACTTTAGACGTCAGCAACGGACCTGTCACATGGGCCCAGTTCAGGGGGGAGTTCTTCAGGAAATATTACCCTGCCGCCTCCCGATTCAAGAAGCAATCAGAGTTCGTGGCTCTTACACAGGGAAATCGAACCGTAGAAGAGTACGAGACAGAGTTTGCCAGACTATCTCGGTTTGCCCCTGCTCTGGTAGCTGTAGAGGCTGATAAGGTGGAACGTTTCATCACGGGCTTAAAGGAAGAGATTCAGGGCAGTGTGGCAGCCCATGAACCCCAAGACTATGCCACGGCAGTTAGGGTGGCACAGCTGATTGATCGGCGACCGTCAGCTGTCTCTTCAGAACCTTCCTCAGGGCACAAGCGAAGGTACGATCAGATGAGCTCGAACACACAGAGGGGTCACCGTTACCCTAGACGAGGTCCGCCCCAGGACCGTCGACAGAGAGCACAGAATCAGTCAGGGCCTAATCAGGATAGGCCATTATGTCAGACCTGTAGGAAGTACCACTGGGGTCGTTGTTTGGCAGGGACCCGTGTTTGTTTCAAGTGTGGTCGGGAAGGGCATATTGCTCCGAATTGTAATCAGAAGAAAGCTAATTATGCCGACCAGCCGTTCAGTTCAAATCAGGCATCTGGGGCGAGACCAGCACAACATCAGGGCAAGATATTTGCCACCACCCGACAAGAGGCCGAGGACCTTAACGCAGTAGTGACAGGTACCATCCCTATCCTCGGCCATTATGCTTTTGTGTTGTTTGATTCGGGTTCAACGCATTCTTTTATTTCAGCCTCATTTGTAAGTCAAGCCAACCTAGAACTAGAGCCGCTGGGCTATGTTTTGTCAGTCTCAACCCCTGCGGGGGTAACGCTATTAGCTAGTGAAGCGGTGAGAGCCTGCCAAATGTTAGTGTCTGATCGATCAATGGATGTGACATTGATCGCCCTTGATATGAGTGATTTTGATGTTATCTTGGGAATGGAATGGTTGGCTGCTAATTATGCCAACATAGACTGTTATCGTAAGGAGGTGATCTTTAACCCTCCGTCAGAGGCAAGCTTCAAGTTTAAGGGATCGATGATCAAAGGTGCTCCGAAAGTGGTCTCTGCGATGAAGGCGAGAAAATTGATTAGCAAAGGAGCTTGGGGCTTGTTGGCTAGCGTGGTTGACACCAGGAAAATCGAGGCATCAATGACCTCAATTCCGGTAGTGAGGGAATTCACAGATGTATTCCCTGAAGATCTGACAGGACTACCACCAACACGAGAGGTTGACTTCTGCATTGAGCTTGAGCCAGGGACTAATCCGATTTCTAAAGCTCCATATAGGATGGCTCCAGCGGAATTGAAAGAGCTTAAGGTGCAAATCCAGGAGCTGTTGGACAAAGGTTATATACGCCCCAGCGTCTCGCCGTGGGGTGCTCTAGTTTTATTTGTGAAAAAGAAGGATGGGACAATGCGTTTGTGCATCGACTACCGGGAGTTGAACAAGGTGACAATAAAGAACAGATACCCTCTGCCCAGGATTGATGACCTCTTTGATCAGCTTCAAGGTGCAGCAGTGTTTTCTAAAATAGATCTACGGTCAGGTTATCATCAGCTGAGGATTAGAGAGGACGATATACCCAAGACAGCTTTCCGAACCAGGTATGCGCATTACGAATTTACTGTGATGTCCTTTGGGCTTACTAATGCTCCTACAGTTTTCATAGATTTGATGAACAGGGTATTTAAGGAATTCCTGGATTCATTTGTGATTGTTTTTATCGACGACATTCTTATCTACTCCAAGACAGAAGAGGAACATGAGGATAATCTCAGGAGAGTTCTAACTACCTTAAGAACAAACAAGTTGTATGCCAAATTCTCTAAATGTGAGTTCTGGTTACAACGAGTTTCCTTCTTAGGGCACGTGGTGTCAAAGGAGGGTGTCACAGTAGACCCAGCTAAAATAGAGGCAGTGACCAATTGGTCTCGACCTACTTCAGTCAGCGAGATTCGGAGTTTCTTGGGGTTAGCAGGCTATTACCGTCGTTTTGTGGAAGGTTTTTCCAGTATAGCCGCACCTCTAACTCAGTTGACTCGAAAGGGTACTCCATTCGTGTGGAATGAAGCTTGTGAGGCAAGCTTCCAAGAGCTTAAGCAGAGACTAGTTTCAGCACCAGTACTTTCGGTACCTGATGGCTCAGGAGAATTTGTTATTTACAGCGATGCTTCAAAGAAGGGATTGGGTTGTGTGTTAATGCAGCATGGTAAGGTCATTGCTTATGCATCTCGTCAGTTGAAAGATTATGAGAAGAACTACCCGACCCATGACTTGGAATTGCCAGCAGTGGTCTTTGCCTTGAAGATTTGGAGGCATTATTTATACGGAGAGAAAATCCAAATCTTCACGGACCACAAAAGTCTGAAATACCTTTTCACCCAGAAAGAACTGAATATGAGGCAACGAAGATGGTTAGAGTTAGTGAAAGATTATGATTGTGACATCCAGTACCACCCGGGCAAGGCAAATGTGGTTGCAGATGCCCTCAGTAGGAAGACTGCTCATGCGTCCGCTTTGATTACTACTCAGGCTCATATATTGGATGACTTGGAACGTGCAGAGATTATGATTGCAGTGGGCGAAGTTACAGCACGCCTAGCTCAGTTGACAGTTAAGTCGAGCTTGAGACAGAGGATCATAGATGAACAACCAAATGACCATGACCTTGTTGTTAAACGCAGTCAAGTGGAGGCGGGGCAGGTGAACGAGTTTTCCTTATCTTCAGACCTCGGCTTGTGTTACCAGGGTCGCTTATGCGTACCTGGGAATGTCGAACTCAAACAAGAATTATTAGCAGAGGCACATAGTTCACCTTTTTCAATCCATCCAGGAAGTACGAAGATGTACCATGATTTGAAACAGTATTACTGGTGACAGGGCATGAAAAGAGAGATAGTGGATTTTGTCAGTAAATGCCTTGTTTGCCAACAAGTGAAGGCCTCGAGACAGAAACCAGCGGGATTGTTACAGCCGTTGAGTGTCCCAGAGTGGAAGTGGGAGCATATATCTATGGACTTCATTACAGGATTGCCTAGAACGGTCAAGGGTTACACCGTGATTTGGGTCATTATCGACAGACTCACTAAGTCAGCGCATTTTCTCCCTGGGAAGCCTACTTACACTGTTGAAAAGTGGGCACAGTTATATATGACAGAGATAGTCAAGCTTCATGGTGTGCCGGTATCAATCGTGTCAGATAGAGACCCTCGGTTCACGTCTAACTTCTGGAGGAGTCTGCAAAGAGCCTTGGGTACTCAGCTGCGTTTCAGTACAGCTTTTCACCCTCAGACAGATGGTCAAACTGAGCGATTGAACCAAACTCTAGAGGATATGTTGCGAGCATGTGTCTTGGATTTCTCAGGTAGTTGGGATGCACACCTACACTTAATGGAATTTGCGTATAACAATAGTTATCAAGCAACCATCGGTATGTCACCGTTTGAGGCCCTCTATGGGAAGAGATGCAGGTCCCCTGTTTATTGGGATGAGGTCGGAGAACGTCAGTTGTTGGGACCTGAATGGATTCAAGCCTCCAGCGAGGCTATTCGTACAATCAGATCGAGGATGTTAACGGCTCAAAGCCGACAGAAGAGTTATGCTGATACAAGGAGAAGGGATTTGGAGTTTGACGTGGGTGACCATGTTTTCTTGAAGGTAGCTCCAATGAAAGGAGTATTGAGGTTTGGAAGGAAAGGCAAGCTCAGTCCACGTTTCATTGGTCTGTTTGAAATTCTAGAACGAATTGGTCTGGTAGCTTATCGTCTAGCGTTGTCGCCTTCTCTTTCGGCGGTACACAACGTTTTCCATGTCTCCATGCTGCGGAAGTATTTGACAAATCCAACCCACAGGGTGGACTTCGAACCTTTACATCTAAGCGAGAACTTGTCTTATGAGGAGGAACCTGTGCTAATTCTTGACAGAGAGGTGAAGGTCCTTCGCAATCGTGAGATAGCTCTCGTGAAGGTCCTTTGGCGAAACCATTTGACCGAAGAGGCAACGTGGGAGAGAGAAGACGAAATGATGGCCAAATATCCAGAGTTGTTCCAATACTAGCAACTTTCGAGGACGAAAGTTCTTTTAAGGTTAGTATGATGTAACGACAAGTCGTTTAAAAAAAAAAAAAAAAAAGGGCAAGTGGGCTTAATTGCCCGGTCAAAAGGGGGAAAAGAGAAAATGGGGGGAAACTTCCCCCCAAGTTCGGTCAATTGACCGATTTTTGTTTAAAAAAAAAAAAAAAAAAAAAAGAAAAATCTGAACTCTCTCTCCCTCTCATGAATTCTCTCTCTCTCGGCACTCTCACTCCCTCTCGTCTCCTTCTCCCTCACTCTCTCTCTCTCTCCCATCTCTGCAACCCGCCGCCTCCACCACCGTCGAGCAAGCCGCCGCGCCGCCTCCACCGTCGTCGGCGTCGGCGTCAGTGCAGCACCAGTCGCAAAGGGCGTTTTTCCGGCAGGGTACAGCAGTTTCGGGTTGTGTTTTAACGATTTGGTGCGTGGGTATGGTTCCTCTTGTGTTTTCTTGTCTCAATCGCCCTCGATCTTTCTTCCAATCTCTCGTTGTCTCTGTTTAGCAGTGTTTTCCGACGATTCTGCACGTGAAGCTCGCGGCCAGCAGTGTTTTCGCGTGGATCATCATTTTCCTTTGGCGTTTTGGGCGAGCTTTAAGCGTGGGTAAGTTTGTTTGAGTGTTATTGTGGTTGATTATTACGTTTAATCGAATACCGATTCGTTATTTACGTCGTGCAGCAAGCTTTCCTCTTCAATTCGAGCGATTCGAATAGTGGTTCTTAACGTTCCGGCAGCTCCAAGCATATTCAGGTTGTGGGTAAATGAGATTTGAAGTTTTGGGTGTTTTGTTTATGATGGAAGAGTACCCATTATTATCAGCTATTGATTTCTAGGTACCCACAACGTTTGAAGGCCCAATTGTCAAATTGGAGCGAAGTTGGAAATTGGACAGCGAGCAGTAGTTTCATTTGGGTGAGTTTTCGGCCCTCTCAAGTCTTATGCTTTAGGAAATTGTTGAGTTTTGTGTGCCGCTGTTGTGTGAATATATATTTATATATATTTTATGTGTTAATAGGCGAATATTTCGCATCACGTGGTTGGTGTTGTATCGAGTGGTTGGGTGATTTTCGATCAAGCGTAGTATCTCACTGTAAGTAGCCGTTGGAGTAAATTCTCTGCCTTAAACTCATTTAAATTGAGTATGGTTTACTATAACATGAGTTGGATTTAAACCTTAAGTTGCCCCTTGGAATGTAAGTAGTTTTCTTTGGTTTATGTTGTATGCTTTGGAATCATGCGTTTATTATGTCACCATGCTAGCATGAGATAAGTATGAATGGTTAGCCTCAAAGTTGGGGAACATGATTGTTATGCTTTTGACCCGCTGTGCGATTGATAGTTGATATGTAGCCTTTGTTTGGGTTTCATGCTCTAGCTTATTTTTCTTTGGAGTTTATCATGCTTGCGTGGACAAGATTTAAGCATCAGTCTTTACTTGTGGAATGTAAATGGGCATGATGAGTTTCTTTCAAGGCATGTCAATATGTGGTAATCTCGATATTCGCTATGTCATATTTACTTTTGTATGGTTGGTTGGATAATCTATGGCTTGCCTTAGTGTTAAGATAATGGAGGATGGGATTAAATGGTTGTTGGAGTTGTGAATGGTTTGTGTATGCGAGGTCTGGCTCGTTATGGTTATAGGAGTGTATATTCTTATTTTCAGGTGCAAGGAAAAATTTTGGGTTCCCTCTGCGTATGCCGTTATGCTGCCGAATTTTCGGTAGCCTCATGACGGCTTAGGAATCATATTTACCTTGAGGGAAAGGATTAGGAAAGAGAAAGGAATAGGCTAGTGCCTTAGACGAGGGTCGTGTCAATTAAACACCTAGGACTGAGATGTAATAGACTGAAATGAGGGGCTTAATGGGCGGGACTTGGCTTCGCAGTCTAGGTGCCATTTACTAACTGTGGAAGTAAATTCCTGACTTAAACCCATGAACGCCCCACCAGTGAAATGGTAGCTTAGAGCGCTACGCGCCCATTAGTGCCTTGAGGGATGAGACTTAGCTCCTCTGACTAGGTGCCATCTACCATCAGAAGGAGTAGAGACCTCCCTAAACTCCCACATGTGCACTATCAGTGAGTTGGCAAACTGATGTATATATATAGGTGTACTAATTGAACACGAGACCCGAACTACAGATGAATGAAATGAAATGAAATGAAATGGAATGAAATGAGATGAATGAGAATGAGATGACCAGTCCCTTAGGCCCTTAACTCGAATAAAATGTTAAAACCTTGATTGCTACTTACTGAGTATTTTCTTAAATACTCATTCTTTTCCCTTACATTTCACTGTAGGAAGAAGTAAAGGTGTACAGAACGCGTGACGGAGTGCTGCTGAGCCATGGGTTTCTTTAGCTTAGTCTTCCGCATTTTTTTTATGTTTCGAAATGTTTCTTTTGAACTTGTACAGCGTTGTTTTAAGGTCATTTCCGCGTTAGGTTTCGTTTGAATAACTAAAGGTTTCGTTTGTTCCGTTTTAACTGGGATCCCAGGTTGAAAGTTTTCGCAAAATTTCTAAGTATGTTTTCCTTTAAATGTTATTTCCTCGTTGTTCTTAGAAGTAGAGCGAAATGCATGTAGTAGCGGCCTTAGGGTCTAGGCATGAAAAGTAGGGTCGTTACAACCTTTTCATCAAAAGCATTGCTCCTTGGTGGAATTCCACCTCTCAGGATGGTTTCCCGGGATATTCTTTTGTTAGAAGGATCAAGCAACTTACGGGCTACATCAAATCTTGCAAGAAAAATAATGTGGACTTCATCAAGAATCGTAAACCATTTTTTTAATAAATGAAACGATTATCAAGAGTGGAGAGAAAAAAAAACTCTTCATTGCTCTGATACCATATCAAGAGTGGAGATAAAAGCATATTTTATTATCTTACTGATGATTAAACATCCTCTCCTTAAATACAAGTTGATGTAGAAGTTACAAAGTCTAACATAATGACAGTTGTAACTAATAGAAACAAACCCAACTTGTAAAATAGAAATACAATAATGATTGATATATGTAATAATGATTTCAATACCATACGAAAATTGTAATCATTATGTGAACGAGTGCTTTGGGGTGCTAATAGCTTTTCTATACACAAAAGACTCCTGAATCCAAATCTCTTATTTGTATATCAATTTATTTTGTTGTTCCATGGTTTCACTATGAGAAACAACCAATGTTATCTCAGCTCTTTGTAATTCTAAGACCATGAGAACCAACAACGTTGCCATTACTCTTCAAGCCAAAATTTCCACCATTTGAAATAATGCTATCGTTGCTCTTCAGACTGATTTTTCCACCATGAGAAAGAGAAACACGGTGGCCATTCTTTTTATTCATTTTGTGACCATGAGAAGTGACAACAACACTGTCTTTTTCCTTGGGACTACTTTTGAGACTAAGAGAAACAACGTTGTTCTTCTTAATTTCGAGACCAAAAGACAAAGTTTTGTCGCCGATGCTCTTCAAACCAATTTTGCCACCATTTGAAACGACACGACCTTTGCTCTTCAGACTAATTTTTCCACCATGAGAAAGAGCAATGTTGCTACCACTCTTCATATTGATTTCATTACCATTAGAAAGAACGACACTGCAGCCCTTGATCTTTGGAGTTTCGAGATCAAGATACACTGCACTGCTCTTCTTAATTTCGAGACCAAAAGAAGAATCTTTGTTGTCTTTGCTCCTTGGAGTTTCAAGGCCAACAGGGGCAATACTTGGTGCTTTCGCAGGACTTTGGATGTCTACGCTCGACACGATGCTACCGTCGACATTATTCGAGGTTCCAATCCGATGCCATCCAAAAGCACGGAAAGAAAACTGATGATTGAGGTCGAGGTCTACAACACCGGTGACATCGTTGAAAGTGGCACCGACCTTTGCACAACACTCCCAAGCAAACACTAAGAGAAGGGTAGGAAAGAGTTTAAAACCTCTAGCCATGGTTGAATGTCTTGTTTCACAAATGATGATTGCTAGTAATGGTGAAGGAGTAGGGATTTTGAATTTTGGAATGATCAGAAGCCCGATATATATATACATATGTTTATTTTATGGGAAAACTATATATAGAGAATTCTAACAAAGTTCTTGGTTCCAAGAATTTTTCTGTTTGAGACTTGTAGGACAACCATATAACATATGGTGTCCAAAATTGGTTGCCTTTATTATTATTATTATTATTATTTTTGACTTACTGTTTTGAGTTGTTTTGCAACAATAAATTGGGAAATTTTCACTTCTGTTATACCTACTCAAACCTTACATATATTAACAAAATAAGTGCCCTATATTAGGTTTATGCATGTGAAGTTAAGGGAAAAAAGAATTCTTGAAAATTTTGTGATCATAATGGAATAAATATAAAAGTTTAGGAAAGAAAATAAGATTTAATCGAAAACTATTTTTTAAGTCCTAACATCTATGAAATTGTTCAAATTGGATCATCAAGAGAACAAATTATTAGGTGTTCCCGGTGCAATGAGACTCCTTTAAAATCGTCGAATGTACATCTTCAAATTTGTCTGTCCCTAATAACCGTTGGATACAAAATCAAGGTACTTTACAACTCTCTCTTACATCAAACAGTGCAAAACTACCCGACTCATTGCACCGGGAGCACCCCAATAATTTCCCTATCAAGTTCAGGGATGTGTTTTCTGAGTAGTATTTTTGGGTTTAACAAATTTTTGAGCACTCAAAAGTAGTGGTAATTAAGTGCTTTTCTGTAAAAGTATTTTAAACTGATTTACAAATTTTAAAACCAATCTTTATATCGTGTGTAATAATCTAACCTAACATCAAGAAAATTTTTGAAACTAATCTTAATTACCTATATAAGAGCATTTTTTACTCATAAAAATTATGTTAAACTACTAACCTAGAACAGTTCATTCTTGACCTTAGAAGAGATTAGTCTTAGAAGTTAAACCATGTTTTTAAGTATAGATTTAATTTTGCTAGCGTGGAAAAAGGTTAAATAAAAATGTTGATAGTTAAAAATTTGTAATGTTGACAATTCATTTGGTAAGATTTCCGTTAATGCTACTAAAAAATGATACACCAATCTATTTGAACCATTTCTTAAACTTTAGGGCCCAAGATGATTTGTTTTGAAACTTAGAACCAAAGTGAAAATCTTACCATTGTTGTGTTATGTTATATTTTAATTTGGTAAGATTTTCGTTAATGCTACTAAGATGACTTGTTTTATGTTATGTTAATTTTGAGAGAATATGAATTTGAAAAATGATAATAGATTATATGTGCATTGGAAAAAAAAAAAAGAAAAGAAAAAAGATGTGCGTTTTGGAAAAAGTTAAAATAAATTGATGCAATAATAATTGAAAATTTTGGTTATAAAATATAAACCATGATTGTAAAATTTGAAAACTAATTTTTTTTAGTTTTCATAATTAGTTTTTGAAAACATGGGGAAAAAAAGTAGATAATGTTATTGGCAATTTTGGACCACATTGACGCACCAGGAGCTGACGAGGAAAATTAGGCAAAGGTAGGACCAGAAAGCTGACCAAGAGGAAGACCGAACCAAAGGGTCGGGCCAATTTGGCCCGACCCATATGGTCGGCCTCGGGATGAGACCGAGGCCGACCATTCCGCCCACTTGCGCGTGTCGAGCTCAATCACGTCCCTTCGGTCCCTGATGCCCTAGACAACCCCGGTTTCGCCTGGTTCGTCCCGAAACACCTCCGAATTCCTAAAAACCCTAGGAGCATGAGCAGGTATTTAAACCCCGCTTCGTCACTGAATGAGGGATCCCCAAATCTCGAACTCAATTCTCTTACTCTTTTGCTCTCATCCTTCAACTTTCTAACTTAAGCATCGAAGGCGGTGTGGCAAGCACCACACCGATGTGTAGGTTTCTTCTGTCTTGCAGGTCACGTCTTCCCCCTCATCTACAAATTTACCGTTGGTGGCACGTGAAGGTCAGGTGAGTCGCTTGACCAAATTTTGGCATCAACAGTTGGCGACGTCTGTGGGGAAGAAAGCTTGGTAGTAGAATCTGTGCATCGGTTACCTGATGAGTAAGAGGATGGAGAAGAAAAACCAGACTCCATATGCAAAACCTTCAGAAAATAACCATAGTGACGCATAGAGGTCACCAAGGAGAACAGTGTCGAGGTTGAGGAGCCGAGGCCGACAAGACATAGAATCGTTAGCCGCAAAAATCACGAGAAGAAAACGACGAGCAGAGGTCACAGAGACAAACAGGCCAAGGAGCCGAGGCTGAGCAGGCCGAGGCCGACCAAAGATGTTCATCCAGACCGATTAGGAGGAAACCCAACAGGAGATCAGGACCATCTTTGGAGGACAAATAAAAAACAAACACAAGCTTTGACAAGATCGAAGACACCAGGAAAATAAGATCGTCGAGGAGTTTGAAGTCATCCCGTCAACATCCAGGACTAAAGCAACGAATACTAGAACAAGACTGGGGGCTAAGAAGAATAAGCTATCAGGCTGAGGCCAACCTTAAGCTGAGGTCATCCTTAGGCCGAGGCCGAGGCCAACCCTAGGCCAAAGCCGAAGTCGACCATACAAAACCTCGAAAGTGTCCCCATGATCACATAGTTAATACAAATTTGACTGTCAGTGCAGCTGAAAGAAAACGAGATCAAGATTGACGCATAAAGAGCTAGATACGAAAGACGACAGTCTGTCCGAGGTTGAAGCCGAGGCCGAGGCTGACCACTGCCATGTCCGAGGCCGAGGCCAACCATAGACATACCTGAGGCCAAGGCCAACCCTATTGATACCAGCAAAGATCGACACTATGCGAGCACACATGCGAGCCTAAGCTTTTCAGCTTGGTGTCCACGCCCATCATGCGAGCCCAGACTACCGAATCTACCTCGCCTCATCTATATTTGATATCAAGCGAGCCTAGACCACCGAGTTTACCTCGTGCTCATCTGGCTTGAGCCCATGCAATTCATCCGAGCCAAGCTCACCTAGCCGAGGCCAAGGTCGAGCACATCTCGCCAAGGTCGACCCCAGACTTTGAAGGTATTCTTAAAACTATATCTTGTGTTTTATTGAAAGTTTACTTAAGTAAGGGGATTACACAGGGGATATGCCTCCCTATTAAACAAAAAGCAATATGGGATATGCTTCCCTATTAAACAAAAGGTAGAAGGGGATATGCTTCCTTATCAAACAAAAGGCAAGAGGGGATATGTACTCCCTAATAAACAAAAAGCAAGCAACAGGGGATATGCATGATGACCGCAAAGTGCACGAGCCGCAAGTAATATAAAACGGTAGTAATACCGAGTATCGAATCCACAGGGAAGCGAAGCGAAAATTAAGCAAAAAATCTCTTGAGCACTAAAAGTACTTAGGCAAAATAATATTTAGGGAACAACCCATGCAAATAAGAGAAATTTAAAATTCAAAGCAGGAAAATAATTTGATCAATCAAATAAAAAAATATGGAGAAAGAGAATTCTTTTAATGGGAAGAGGGGTCTTGAAAATCAATTATGAGCTAAACAATTGTTATAATTATCCTATCTCATTGCCCAACTAATTATACTCCTAGAATCTCCGTTAATCACATAGGTTCTCCTGTCGGTTTCCCCTAATTGTAATTAATTCATTTTAACAACCTAAGTGTCCTTAGCGCCATTAAAAATCATTAATTATTACGCTCTGATTCATTTTAGGAATCTAAGTTTAATCAACTAATCCCGGTGTCACGACGGGCAATTAAACTAGTTGCATGGATTATGATCTATCCTAACTTCTCTCCGTCGAGTTTCCATTAAGAATCGAATCATTACACAATTGGCCAGATTGAATAAAGCATTAAGCACATCCATACAAATAATTAGGAAAAAGGGCAAGAGACAGGTAATTATAACAACATTTCAACTATAATTTCATTTCAAGACCCCAAATTGGGGTTTAGCTATACATAGCTAAAATATCCACAACATTTACAATAGAAAGCATAATTTAAGAGCATAAAAGGAAAAGAATTGACCGTCGAAAAACCCCTTCGCTGACGCTCAGAGCTCCGCCGAACACTCCTTGAGCTTCCTAAGATGCTCCCAAAATTCCCCAAAATATTTCCCACTAAAGAATTCTCTCAAAAAGGCTAGAAAGCCTTGAGAGAGGCTCCAAAGGAGCCAAAGGAAGGAAAGAATGGATTGAAGAATGAATTGATTGATGGTAAATGAGGCACCCAAGGGTGCCTTTTTATAGGCCCGGATTGGGAGTAGCGTCGCGACGCTACATTGCACAGCGTCGCGACGCTGCAACGCACGCGTCTTGGGCAACACGAAAAGGGTAGCGTCGCGACGCTGCTTACATAGCGTCTCGACGCTGCCCTAAAATTCCAGATTTTTCAGCTTCTTTTTGGGCTGATTTTTGGGCCTTCTTTTTCATTTCTTTTGGGCATTTTTTCATGAGTGTCTTCTTTGGGCCCCCATTTGATCAAGCTTGGATTTGGGCTTCATTTGCTTCATTTTTTGCACTTTTTCTCCCAAAATCACCATCTTCGCTCCTAGGGACCAAATAACGGAATTCATTAAATATTTTCATTAAAAACACGATTAAAGCACAGAAAAGCCTAATAATTTGGGACTAAAATAGCGACATTTCTGCTCGCTATCACACCCCCAAACTTAAGCTTTTGCTAGTCCCGAGCAAAATAAATTCTAAAGATGCATGAAATAGAATCGCTCAAGCCTCAATGATTTTGGAATTCTTAAGATAGAATGGAAAACATGCAAGTGGAATAAGCAAGCACCGCATACTCTTGAAGAAATCTTAAACTAGATTGAACTTAAGATTAATGAATAGCATGCTCAAGACTTATCTATTGATTCTTTTACTAACCTAGATTAGTCTTATGGCTTTCTCCATTTGTTTTCCCCCTACACTGGCTAAGAGCCCCTAATAGGTCGGAGTCCTTCTATCATGCAAAAAAAAAGAAACTAGGGTGCCTGATATTTTCTTTTTCATGGGGGAGCAAAACTCACAATTGATTTTTCTCTTTCTTTTGCTTTTTCTTTTGCTACTCCCCCAAACTTGCATTTTGATATCTAATTGTACTAGCTTTCACACTACGGTGCAGGGACCCTTAACCCGAATTTTATTCTCTGGTTGGCCTAACTGATCACACCGCAGGTAGCTCTTTTTACCCCTAGGCTTTTTCTTTTGTGCAAGCAAAAATTTTCTTTTTTTCAACAGATTTTTCTTTTCTCTCATTTTCTTTTGTTGCTTTTGCTTTTCTCTCCGCAGGCATAACAATTTTTTTTTTTTTTTTTTTTTTACCTAGCTCTTTAGAACAATCAAGCATGAACTTCCTAATATTAGAAACTAAGCCTATCGGGGTGACAACAAACTTTAAAAATCATAATAAGAATCTAGATTTTCAAAGACGTCATTAGATAAGGCTATTGCATGCTTTAGACATCAAAACTAAGTATCAAAAAATTTTAAAATTTCACAATTTATGCCGTGCTCCCAGATTCCACAACATATAAACTATTTTCTCCCAAAATTTCTAAAATCACATCCCTGGCTATCATGGCTATCTATTCATGCATCCAAAAGAATTCAAATATGCTCAACACAGCGGAAGCCTCCCCCCCAAACTTAAACTAAACATTGTCCCCAATGTTTTTAAAACAGTAAAGCATAAAGAGGGATACTAAGACTTCCCTGAGCTAGGAGCGCTTTATCCTCTTCCTTTCGATCCAGAAAAATGGGATTCTTGGAATTTTGGGATTTGCTTAAGGTGATCCTGCAAAACAAAATTGGATCACGAAGCAAAGAAAATTATTTACCGCAAAAACAACTATCTAAACTTTAATCCTTGGGTTGCCTCCCAAGCAGCGCTTTCTTTAACGTCTTTAGCTAGACGAGGCTCGGCACGCTTACGGAGGCTCGAAATAAAAATTTTCATCATCCTCCGGGCCTTGTAAAAAATCACGCACCGAGTTGCATACCGCAAACAGGGGAGAAAAAAAACTTTCCCCTGGCCCATCATCACTAAAGAGATTATCATAATAACATTGCAGAAAATATGTAACAGCATCAAATCTCTTTTCTAAGTCTCTATTCACAAAGCAATTGTTAACAGAGTCATCAAGAGTTATAATATCTACCGGTCTAGGATCTAAAGATGGCCTATCAATCATGCCAGACCATTCATCAGAAAAAACATTTACATGCTCCTCAGATTCCTCAGACTCAGTATTAAAAAATGATTCAACTAGGCTATCACATGACTCACTATCATAATTAAAGAATTCAAGCTCTTCAGGGTCAGATTCTATACTATGCACAGATTCGAGTTCCTCTGGGTCAGTTTCTATGCTATATACATCATCAGGACACGAATCAAAGGTATTAACATTATCAGGGTTCATGCATTCAGGAATGTCAAGATCAGACTCAATAGATTCAGTGTAATCACGATCAGACTCAAAATTATCTACCAAGTAATCTTTTTTATGCATTTCATGCTCATCCTCAATGTCAGGCAACTCTATATCATCATCAAAATTATCCATTTCAGGCAAATCTAATTCATTCTCAAAGGAAGGTAAATCATCAACTGCAGATCTTTCATTGTCACAAGCAGGCAAGTCTAATTCATTTTCAAAGTCAGGCAGTTCTAAATCATTCTCAAACAGAGGATTATTCAAATATGCATTGTGATCAAAATCCTCATCATCCATAGGCACTTCTCCTAAGCCTAAGCCAAGATTAAACTCTACCTCCTCATCATCGTCAGTCAAGTATTCAGGACCAATAGAAAAACATGTATGCAAACTACATACAGACTCATCTTGTCCAAAAATACTAAACACAACTTTTTCATCATCAATGTTCAAGGTAAGCTTACCTGTGTGGACACTGATCTCAGCTTTACCTGTAGCTAGGAAAGGTCTGCCTAGAATAATGGGCACCTCCTTGTCCTCCTTCATGTCTAGTACCACAAAATCTACGGGGAAGATAAACTTGTTGACCTTCACCAATACGTCCTCCACAACACCCATTGGTTGGGTAATTGATCTGTCAGCAAGCTGGAGAGTGACGTCGGTGTCCTTCATACCTGTTAAACCAATCCTCTTGTAAACAGAATAGGGCATCAAGTTTATACTTGCTCCTAAATCACATAAGGCCCTATCGAAAGTTGCTTCTCCTATGGTGCAGGGAACAGTAAAACTCCCTGGATCTTTTTGTTTAGAAGGCATCTTCCCAGATACTATGGTACTGCTACTCTCAGACAATTTAAAAATTTCTTTTTTCAGACTTTTCTTTCTCGAAAGCATTTCTTTCATGAATTTCCCATAATTAGGCATGTTATACAAGGCATCTACTAAGGGAATATTCACAGACAATTTCTTAAACATTTCTAGAAATTTTTGAAACTACTCATCTAATTTAACATTCTTAAAGCGCTGAGGAAAAGGTAACTCCCTGTAGTCAAAGGTTGGACATTCGCCCCTTCGCCTGGGCGGGCTGATGTGCGAGCCTTTGTCATGGTGGTTGCATGGGACCACTTCTTCCTCGTACATTTTCTTGTTGTGCCTGCCATCCTACTTTTTATCTTCTTTTCTACCTGCAAAATTGTTAGAAAAATCACAATTTAAGTCAATAGAGTCAGGAGGATGTTGGGACCTTTCAGAGGAGGCTTTTTGTGCCTCAGCCCTTTCATCTTCATCCCTTCTCTTTTCTTCTTCCTTCTTCTTTTCTGAACTGTTCTCCAGCTGTCTACCACTTCTCAGTGTCACCATCTTGCACTGCTCTCTTGGGTTAGGCTCAGTGTCGCTTGGAAATTTTCCCTTTTGAAGTGCATTCACTGCTGAAGCGATCTGTCCTATTTGAACTTCCATGTTTTTCAGAGCTGTGTCGTGGTTATTGACTGCTGTCTGGAGGTTGACGTTCAAAACTTTCTGTTCCTTTACAAACATAGCCACCAACTCCTCCAGGTTATTCTTCTTTTCAGGCACACTAGATGATGCAAAACCTGGCGGTGGCTGCAAGACATTCTTTGTATTTGAGTATGAGAAGTTCTCGTGATTGCGTAGACTGGGGTGGTAGAAGTTCGGTATTCCTTGCGTAAATGGTCTATTTCCTACGTACTGGACTTCTTCCACATCTTGACCTTCCTTCTTTGAATGACCTTCAGCTAAGGTGGAAATGGACTTGACCACCTCAGACGAAGTCAACTTGTTTAGCGCATTGGTCAGAGATGCCAGCTGTGCCTTCAGTGAACTTGACTCATCCAATTCATATAATCCAGCCTTCTTTGAAATTGCTCCCCTCTCGGTTGGCCATTGATAACTGGTTGCCGCCATTTCCTCAAGCAGATCTTTGGCTTCTGTCACTGTTTTTGAAAGAAAACTTCCTCCTGCTGATGTGTCTAGGACTGTCTTCGTGGAGGGATTCAATCCATTATAAAATAACTGTACTTGAAGCCAATCAGGATATCCGTGTTGGGGGCACCGCCTAAGCATTTCTTTGTATCTTTCCCACGCCTCGTACAACTGCTCCTCGTCAAGCTGCCTCAATGTTCCGATTTCAGTCCGGAGCTTGGTAGTCTTGGCAGGCGGGAAAAATTTTGTCAGAAAAGCCTGGGCAAGCTCATCCCATGTACTTATGCTACCCGTCTCGACTGATTCGAGCCAATCCTTTGCTTTATCCTGTAGAGAGAATGGAAATAACCTCAATCTGATAGCGTCGGCCGGAACTCCGTTCATCTTCACCGTCCCACAAATTTCCAGGAATGATCGCAGATGTGAGTGTGGGTCCTCAGAAGGGTGTCCCTTAAACGAGTTATCGCGCGCCATCTGAATCAATCCCGTCTTTAACTCAAAATTTGTAGCTTGGATTGGGGCGTAGACAATCCCAGAATTCTCGGTGGGGAGAACTGGCTGTAAGAAATCTCTAATTGCCTTGGGAGCTTCCTCTTGGTGGGCCATTGCTTCTGCTAATCTTTTCTCTCTTCGAATGGATCTAAGAGTCCTGTCAATTTCAAGATCTAACGGAAACAAATTAACCACCTTGTTCCTTCGCATACAATACTCCCAATCAATCAAGAGAACCAAACAAAATAAAACAAAAACAAATGATATTCACAAAATAATAAAAGAAAAATATTTACACCTAAATTACTATTTATCCCTTTCTTTTCGATGTCAAGAAAAATTAATTTGCTTAAAAATCAAGCTTCCCCGGCAACGGTGCCAAAAACTTGTTGACCGCAAAGTGCACGGGCCGCAAGTAATATAAAACGGTAGTAATACCGAGTATCGAATCCACAGGGAAGCGAAGCGAAAATTAAGCAAAAAATCTCTTGAGCACTAAAAGTACTTAGGCAAAATAATATTTAGGGAACAACCCATGCAAATAAGAGAAATTTAAAATTCAAAGCAGGAAAATAATTTGATCAATCAAATAAAAAAATATGGAGAAAGAGAATTCTTTTAATGGGAAGAGGGGTCTTGAAAATCAATTATGAGCTAAACAATTGTTATAATTATCCTATCTCATTGCCCAACTAATTATACTCCTAGAATCTCCGTTAATCACATAGGTTCTCCTGTCGGTTTCCCCTAATTGTAATTAATTCATTTTAACAACCTAACTGTCCTTAGCGCCATTAAAAATCATTAATTATTACGCTCTGATTCATTTTAGGAATCTAAGTTTAATCAACTAATCCCGGTGTCACGACGGGCAATTAAACTAGTTGCATGGATTATGATCTATCCTAACTTCTCTCCGTCGAGTTTCCATTAAGAATCGAATCATTACACAATTGGCCAGATTGAATAAAGCATTAAGCACATCCATACAAATAATTAGGAAAAAGGGCAAGAGATAGGTAATTATAACAACATTTCAACTATAATTTCATTTCAAGACCCCAAATTGGGGTTTAGCTATACATAGCTAAAATATCCACAACATTTACAATAGAAAGCATAATTTAAGAGCATAAAAGGAAAAGAATTGACCGTCGAAAAACCCCTTCGCTGACGCTCAGAGCTCCGCCGAACACTCCTTGAGCTTCCTAAGATGCTCCCAAAATTCCCCAAAATATTTCCCACTAAAGAATTCTCTCAAAAAGGCTAGAAAGCCTTGAGAGAGGCTCCAAAGGAGCCAAAGGAAGGAAAGAATGGATTGAAGAATGAATTGATTGATGGTAAATGAGGCACCCAAGGGTGCCTTTTTATAGGCCCGGATTGGGGGTAGCGTCGCGACGCTACATTGCACAGCGTCGCGAAGCTGCAACGCACGCGTCTTGGGCAACACGAAAAGGGTAGCGTCGCGACGCTGCTTACATAGCGTCTCGACGCTGCCCTAAAATTCCAGATTTTTCAGCTTCTTTTTGGGCTGATTTTTGGGCCTTCTTCTTCATTTCTTTTGGGCATTTTTTCATGAGTGTCTTCTTTGGGCCCCCATTTGATCAAGCTTGGATTTGGGCTTCATTTGCTTCATTTTTTGCACTTTTTCTCCCAAAATCACCATCTTCGCTCCTAGGGACCAAATAACGGAATTCATTAAATATTTTCATTAAAAACACGATTAAAGCACAGAAAAGCCTAATAATTTGGGACTAAAATAGCGACATTTCTGCTCGCTATCAATGCACTCTTTATTAAACAAAAGGGAATCAAAATTCTATTTTTATTTATGACCAAGCCAGATTTGAAAAATGATATGCTCGGCCTCTTCGCGAGATGAGGCCCTCCAACCATTTCTGTAATCCCCAAGTTTTCCCCAGAAGAGTGTACGCACCCCTGGGATGAATACAACACTTAAAGAGAGGCTCGGGAATTTCCTCCGCCTCCCCAAGTTTTCCCCAGAAGAGTGTACGCACCCCTAAGATGAATACGACACTTGAAGAGAGGCTCGGGAATTTCCTTGGCCTCCCCAAGTTTTCCCCAGAAGAGTGTACGCACCCCTGGGATGAACACAACACTTGAAGAGAGGCTTGGGAATTTCCTCGACCTCCCCAAGTTTTCCCCGACTGAGTGTACGCACCCTCGGGATGAACACAACACTTGAAGAGAGGCTCGAGAATTTCCTCAGCCTCCCCAAGTTTTCCCCTACTGAGTTTACGCACCTTCGGGATGAACACAGCACTTGAAGAGAGGCTCGGAAATTTCCTCAGCCTCCCCGAGTTTTCCCCAGAAGAGTGTACACACCCCTGAGATGAACACAACACTTGAAGAGAGACTCAGGTATTTCCTCGGCCTCCCCAAGTTTTCCCCGACCGAGTGTACGCACCCTCGAGATGAACACAACACTTGAAGAAAGGCTCGAGAATTTCCTCGACCTCCCCAAGTTTTCCCCGACTTAGTGCATGCACCCTTGGGATGGAAAACAAGCAAGCAGAAAACACAGAGGAGCCAGGCAAATCTGCACATCAACCCAATTATGGAGCAAGCAAGCGAACAACACAGAGGAGCTGGTCGGCCTTATGCCAAGGCCGAGGCCGACCATCGAGAGGCCAAGGCCGAGCTCCACCCTCAAAGGCATAGCATTTTTCCATAGGATGTGGCGTATGAGGCCAGACGAGAATGATTCTTGTAGAGGCCAAACTTCCGTACTTTCCCTTGGAAAGAGACTAAATTCTTGCAGAGAGGTTGACGCATGCCCTCTACCTCCCCAAGTTTTTCCCAGAAGAGTGTACGCACCCCTGAGATGAATACAACCCTTAAAGAGAGGCTCGGTAATTTCCTCCGCCTCCCCAAGTTTTCCCTAGAAGAGTGTACGCACCCCTGGGATGAATACGACACTTGAAGAGAGGCTCGGGAATTTCCTCGGCCTCCCCATGTTTTCCCCAGAAGAGTGTACGCACCCCTGGGATGAACACAACACTTGAAGACAGGCTTGGGAATTTCCTCGACCTCCCAAGTTTTCCCCGACTAAGTGTACGCACCCTCAGGATGAACACAACACTTGAAGAGAGGCTCGGGAATTTCCTCAGCCTCCCCAAGTTTTCCCCGATTGAGTGTACGCACCCTCGGAATGAACACGACACTTGAAGAGAGACTTTGAAATTTCCTCAGCCTCCCTGAGTTTTCCCCAGAAGAGTGTACGCACCCCTGAGATGAACACAACACTTGAAGAGAGACTCAGGTATTTCCTCGGCCTCCCCAAGTTTTCCCTGACCGAGTGTACGCACCCTCGGGATGAACACAACACTTGAAGAAAGGCTCGAGAATTTCCTCGACCTCCCCAAGTTTTTCCCGACTTAGTGCATGCACCCTTGGGATGGAAAACAAGCAAGCAGAAAACACAGAGGAGCCAGGCAAATCTGCACATCAACCCAATTATGGAGCAAGCAAGCGAACAACACAGAGGAGCTGGTCGGCCTCATGCTAAGGCCGAGGCCGACCATCGAGAGGCCAAGGTCGAGCTCCACCCTCAAAGGCATAGCATTTTTCCATAGGATGTGGCGTATGTGGCCAGACGAGAATGATTCTTGCAGAGGCCAAACTTCCGTACTTTCCCTTGGAAAGAGACTAAATTCTTGCAGAGAGGTTGACGCATGCCATCAACCTCCCCAAGTTTTCCCCAGAAGAGTGTACGCACCCCTGAGATGAATACGACCCTTAAAGAGAGGCTCGAGAATTTCCTCCGCCTCCCCAAGTTTTCCATAGAAGAGTGTACGCACCCTTGGGATGAACACCACACTTGAAGAGAGGCTCGAGAATTTCCTCGACCTCCCCAAGTTTTCCCCGACTGAGTGTACGCACCCTCGGGATGAACACAACACTTGAAAAGAGTCTCGGGAATTTCTTCAGCCTCCCCAAGTTTTTCCCAACTGAGTGCACGCACCCTCGGGATGAACACAACACTTGAAGAGAGGCTCAGAAATTTCCTCAGCCTCCCCGAGTTTTCCCCAGAAGAGTGTACGCACCCCTGAGATTAACACAACACATGAAGAGAGGCTCGGGTATTTCCTCGGCCTCCCCAAGTTTTCCCCGACTGAGTGTACGCACCCTCGGGATGAACACAGCACTTGAAGAGAGGCTCGAGAATTTCCTCGACCTCCCCAAGTTTTTCCCGACTTAGTGCATGCACCCTTGGGATGGAAAACAAGCAAGCAGAAAACACAGAGGAGCCAGGCAACTCTACACATAAACCCAATTATGGAGCAAGCAAGCGAACAACACAGAGGAGCTGGTCGGCCTCATGCCAAGGTTGAGGCCGACCATCCAGAGGCCAAGGCCGAGCTCCACCCTCAAAGGCCTAGCATTTTTCCATAGGATGTGGCGTATGTGGCCAGACGAGAATGATTCTTGTAGAGGCCAAACTTCCGTACTTTCCCTTGGAAAGAGACTAAATTCTTGCATAGAGGTTGACGCATGCCCTCAACCTCCCCAAGTTTTCCCCAAAAGAGTGTACGCACCCCTAGGATGAACACAACACTTGAAGAGAGGCTCGGGAATTTCCTCAGGATGGATACAACAGAGCAAATTAACAAGCAAAACAGAAGAAATGCTCGGCCTCATGCCAAGGCTGAGGCCGAGCATCCCAGCTCCGAGGCCAACCCTCAGGCACGCAATGAAGTTTGGCGAGTTCAAGTTCTCAGTCACTTCACTTTTTAGTACAACCAAAGCATTCAAAGCAACAAGGAGATGTCCGACCATGGAGCAGGCGATGTAGAAACATGGATCGGCCTCATGCCAAGGCCGAGGCCGACCATCCACCTTCAAAAGGCCAGGTATGAAATTAGTCCTTCGTACTCAAAAAATGCAACTCCTGAAGTAATAAGTGCACATTTTGAAGTGGGGCTGGGAATAGGGATAGGTTAAGGTCATTCCATTCATTTGCTATAGTCATCATGGTGATTGTTTTGATCCCATTCCATGTCATAACTGTGACTACTTTTTGCATGATTTTGACCCTCTTTTCTTATTTATCCAAGATAAGATTATTTCCAAAATTATGATGAAACTTTTTCATGTAATTTTTAAATTGTGTGAGGCATGACGAAGGAGTTGTTCGGAGACAAAGAGCCTGATTTCTCATTGATTGAAAGGAAAGTACAAAATACATTAAACAAAAAGCAAATAACAAGGGATATGCACTCCCTATTAAGCAAAAGGCACATTAGCTTAACATGCTTTAACCAATGAGTACATGTTTTTGCTTATTCTCACATTATTTTCCAGCAAGGACTAACGTATGAATGCAGGCGGCTAAGTGTTGAGCTAATAGGGGCCTGAGGTCGAGGCCGACCCTAGCCTCTTCCCTCATTCTTCTTTTGCAGAAATTAATTTTTCAATGCAGGATTGGGAAGTCTTCTGTTTCTCCTATTTTTTAATTGTGGATAAGCCCTGGGTCTGGAATAAAGCACTCTGAATGACCAAGTACGGGTAAGCTAAAATGGGAAAATGCTGTGCTCAACCTCTTCCCGAGGCCGAGGCCGACCAGAGAGGCCCTCCAACCACTTTTGTAATCTCTCATTCTTCTCATTTCCATTTCACATAACCCCTATTCTGGGAGTTTCTACTTTGTCTAGTTTGTCCTATCTTGCAGAATAACAAGGAAGTCGTACATAAGTCGACACAAGACAAGAGTCGTACTCTTAAATCGGGCTTAAGGAGCTCAACCTATAGTAGTAAGTCGCACCTGAATCCCAATTCAAGAGTGGGGGCTTAATGTTATAGGCAATTTTGGACCACACTGACGCACCATGAGCTGACGAGGATAATCGGGCAGAGGTAGGACTAGAAAGCTGACCCATAGGAAGACCGGACCAAAGGGTCGGCCCAATTTGGCCCGACCCATATGGTCGGCCTCGGGATGAGACCAAGGCCGAGCTTAATCACCTCCCTTCGGTCCCTGATGCCCTTGACCACCCCGATTTCGCCTAGTTCGTCCCGAAACACCTCCGAATTCCTAAAAACCCTAGGAGCATGAGCAGGTATTTAAACCCCTCTTCGTCACTGTAGGAGGGATCCCCGAATCTCGAACTCAATTCTCTTACTCTTTTTCTCTCATCCTTCAAGTTTCTAACTTAAGCATTGGAGGCGGTGTGGCAAGCACCAAACCGGTGTGCAGGTTTCTTCTGTCTTGCAGGCCACGTCTTCCCCCTCATCTACAAATTTACCGTTGGTGGCACGTGAAGGTAAGGTGAGTCGCTTGACCAAATTTTGGCATCAACAGATAACAACATAAATAAACTTAGAGATGGAAGCGTAATGTTTATATGCTTAATTAAAACCAAATGGTTATCAAACGGGACTAGAACGGAAGCAGAGTTACAGATTAAAGGTGGGTCTTGTGAAGAAAATCTAACATTATTTATTATGAGATTTGATTTAAAGGGAAAAATATCAAAACTGTTTTGTATCCAATCCAGACTTTTTTTTTTTTTTTTTTTTTTTTTTTTTTTTTTTTTTTTAGATTCAGTGAATCAAATTGATTGAAAAAATATCTATTTTGAAGATCAATTTTTTAAAATTTATTTTAGATTTTGTGATCTAAATAGTGAAAATTATAAAAACAACTTTTTTATGTTTTAAGTAAATCCTAATTTTAAATTTAAAATTTTTAAAGGTAGAATTACATTTAAAAAAAATAAGAACTTTGGTACATATATTATTTTATGTTATAAACTCATTTCATTTGTGTTAAAATTAAAATAAGTATAACATAATATATTATAAATCATATAATTATATAAAATGATAAAGGTTAATTATAAGTTTATTCCCTAAGCTTTAAGAATGTCAATTAGATTCCTGAACTTAAAAAATTGTCAAATTGATCCTGGAACTTTAAGCTTTGGGTCCATGAACTTTAAAAAGTATTTAGTAGGTACTTAAACTTTTCAGTTTTGTGTCCAATTGATCTCTCAACTTTCAATTTTGTGTTTAGCTAATTAAGTGCATGTTTGGCAGTGATTTCAAAATGGCTAAAATCACTTTTGTCATGTTCAAAATTGTAACGCCCCAGGTTTTCCAACCTCTAACCTAGAGAAGCTACTACCACTCTAAACCCTTAGCTACGGATCTGAACCACTTTTAAACTGGATGTACCGAAAATTTTGGCAGCATAACGGCGTAAAATGGCCTGAACCAATTTTTTTTTTTTTTTTACAACACCTGAAAAGCAAGAAAACACTTCTAAATATTCCACCCAACTCCACCAGACTACAATTCAGAACCACAACCTACTTCTCTACTTGAATCAGGCCTCGAAGCAAAATGCATTAAACCATTTCATGCAACAGAACAAATTATTAAACAGATTCTAACAACACTAGCAACTTATCCCAACAAATGCTAGCTAACAACTTTATTTCATAAATGCTAAAACAATGGAACTAAACTTTCAGTTCATAATCATAAACAACACAACCCAAAACTGACCATAACAGATCAACAGTTAACAACTAAGCTACTACTCAAGCGAAGCAAAACCAAACCAACAACAACCTAATCCAACAAAACAAGGAAAAGAAACTCGAACTCCCTAGGGTTCCTCCTCGTAGTTCTCCTCTTCCTCACTAGGATCCAGCTCGTCATCGAAACCTGCATCATCTAAAATGTTGGGGGAATATGGGGAAGGGGGTATCAGTACAACCGTGGTACTGGTAAGCAGCTCACAGTTACCAAGCCACAAACACAACCAATACACTCAACATGCTTAGCACACGCATACAACAGGGTTACACAACCACAACAAACAACATGCTACAAACTAACAACGTGCTTTTAAGCTACACACTAATCACATGCTTAAAAACAACCAACTCATGCAAATGCACCACATGCTATGCACACACGCACTAGACTCCACATGATTTCCGCGTCATGCTACGCAACTAAATGATTTCCGCGTCATGCTCTGCTACACATGAATTCCGCACCATGTGCTGCGCTACTCACATGATTTTCGTGTCGTGCTCCGCTACACATGAATTACGAGCCATGTGCTGCGCTAATTACATGATTTCCGTGTCATGCTCCGCACCTACCCCACATGAATTCTGCGCCATGTGTTGCGCCACTCATACGTGATTTCTACGTCACGCTCCGCACTCACACCCACGTGATTTCCGCGTCATGCTCCGCTACACATGAATTACGCACCATGTGCTGTGCCTCTCACCTGACTCATGCTACACATCCCCCATGCAACATGCTAACCAGACTCATCATGCTTGACTCAACAAGCACTATGCTTAAGACAAGTACTTAACATGCTTATACTCCTTAAGCGCACACATCTCAAGCAGCACAGAAAACACGATTCATGCTTAACACATCTGTTTCATTACAACGCAGCAGTTCATACATAGCACAAATATAAGGAAAGCAGATAAACAAAGGATCATGCTTCATGCAGTCAAACAAGCTTAGTAAGTAGAAACTACTTACCTACAACGCTTCCAAAACAACCTTAGCAATCCTAACGCAACCCTAAACCAACCAAGATAACCTCCTAAATCACAAAGGCAGCTGAAAGATTAGAACCAACCTAGAGATCTTTAAGACACGCTTGAAAAGCCAAATTCCACTTACTAGGCCTATTTCCTTTTTAGACAGCATTCAAACATTCCCCAAAATGAAACCCAAAAGCTTTAGTCCATGGGTAACCATGTCTAAGGCACAACGGGCCATGGGTATACGCCGAACGAACATAACTAAGGCTTTTAGCCGCTGGACAACAAGTGAAAAGTCACGCGAATGACATTCTAAGGACTCCTAAGACTTGGCCACACTACAACAAATTAGAGTTTTAATAGCTTTTAATTATAGCACTTTTACAAAATGTTATTAAAATAAAAATGCGGAGAAGAAAAAAATTGGAGGTAATTTTTGCGCCCTCCTGAAATTTTAATAATAAAAAAATGTTTCATTCATTTTCGCACGACACCCATCACACCTTCGTGGCTTCGTTCACACTTTGTCACACTCCCATTTCCCTCACATACGAAACCACAAACGAAGCCATCTCCAAGCTGCCGTCATTCTCCAATCTCCAATCTCAAGCATCCCAAGCTCTCATCTCCCATCTCCAATCTCAAGCTCTCATCTCATCTCATCTCTCACGAACTTCGCATCACAGCGCTGCCGTCAATCTCTTTCGCACGTCGTCAGTCAAAATTCCTCGCTCTCACACCGACGACTCAAGTGGTAGGTGTTGCGTGCTTTTGGTTCGAGGGTTTCCCTCTTTCTTTCTTCAACTTTCCTTTCTTTTCTTCCCCACTTCCCTCACTCTTCTTCCCTTGCATCCTTCTGTTTGGGGGGTTTTTAGTTGCAGAGCCCATACTGTTTTTTCCTCTTCTCGAACGCCATTGATTGCCTTACCCATTCGTTTCTTATTCATGAAATCAAAACTCATAAAGATTGAAGCACTGTGTTTTCTTTTTCTTGTTATTGAAAACCCAAAACCTTCATTTTCCCAATCTCCCGTCTTCTCACCTCATTTCTCGTTTGGGTCATTTAACTTTTACCAACAAGAGCAGTCTTCTTCTTTCACTTATTTTCAACATTCCCTCAAAATCCATTTTCCACACCATCAAATATTTATGATTGAAATGTTTTTAGCTCTCAAAATGGCATAAACCTCTGTTGAAAATATCCCAAAGATAAAAACATTTTGGGCTTTTGCTCTCTTTAAAAACCCAAAAATCAATCTTCACTCTCACACGCTGAGTATGGCCTTTCATTTACTCGAATATGCTCAATTGCAAAGTATTACTCTCATTTATCATTGTATTTTGTAGATGATTTTTATTCTTAAGGTCCTTATTTGTCTCTCTAACCTTATTAGTCCTCTTTTGTAAACTACAGAGTCACAAAATGGGAGGGAGAAGAACTCACACTTGTAACTCAAAGTGCCACTAAGGTTTATGCTTTGCTGTCTATCTTTAGTCTTTTTCTGGTAATAGGATAAAAGAGAAAACTTGACTTACATTACTTCTTTTATTGAAAAATATTCAAGGAGATTGTAAATTACGGAGACACAAAACGGGAGGGAGAAGAACTAACACCTGTAACTCAAAGTGATACGAAGGTAAATGTTTTACCATGTGTCTATTTTCATTCTTTTCCTCTTTATTAATTTTAATATTTGGTTATAGGATAAAAAAGAAAACTTTACATGCATGACTTAACCATGGAAAACAAAATCAAGAAGATTGTGAAATGTGACTATTTTGTACAAATGAATTTTAACTTTGATGGTTACTGTCTTTTTGATGTTTGTTATCTATTCTAAAATCTTTGTGTTTCAAAGTCATTTTTTATGCACACACGTTAACAAGCAATATGTGTGTCTTCTATTTTTAATTCAAACTTCCCTTAATGTCACTGATATTTATTGGCCTTTTAGTATTGTAAGTTATTGACCTTCTTTCTTATTATAAGTTGAAAGTAGAAGGAAAAGTTATACACACATGTTAGGATTCATTGGATAATTAGAAATACTTTGTTTTGTAGTTGCTCATGGTTCTTGATAATGAATGCCTAAGAAAAATGTTATATTTATTTTCTTAAGGGATAAGTTAACATTAATGGTCATCTACTAGCATGGTTGATGTGCATATTAAACATGTGTGAAACTCTTATATACTAATCAAGTGCTGGTTTTGATGATATAATTAAGTTGTTGGTTTGTTCTCTTTGTTAAACATGATCCTAAAGGAAGAGAGCACCATAAATTAGCCTAAAGTATCAAATATAGTACCGTTCATAGCTATTCTAATGGAAATCTAAACATGTCGTTTCTATTGATGTAACATTAAGTGGACATATAAATTTTTGTCACTCCATATAAATCTTTTAACAAATGCCTAGGAATGTATGAATAATTTTAAAAGAATAAGAGCTTAAATGAAAGCCTTTTTTAGTAGTAGACTGTCAATTATTAAGAAGTGTTAGGAGTGTGTGAGTAATGAAACATTATAATTATAAACTTTCAAAACTGTAGTACTACTTTAGTTGCAATCCATCAATTTTATTGAAGTGTTTTATCTCAATGGTATATATACCATCCAAAATTCTAATAAAGAAAAATGCTACCTAACAAAGCTAGCTAACGAGAAACATTTTCCTCTCAAGAAAAACAAGTTAAAGGTAAATGTTAAGTCCTGTAATTGGTAATCTTTTATTAGTCTAGTAACTGTTTACACTTCTGTGGGCTGGAATGAAACACAAGGATCTTCGAAGAGACTAAATCTCATGATGCCAAAAATCCTTGACAGATGCAGTCAAATGGTTATGCCAATTGGGAAAATGGAGTAGTTCTTGACATCCTATTTTTAAAATTGGTAGATTACTGTTATTTGTTTTTTTGTTTGTTTGGGCTCTTCTTCACCTAGGGGAGGTATATGTGTGGAATTATTTTATTGTTGAAAGAGCTTTGATTTTTTCCTGATTAGTAGTTATATTGTGATTATTTTGGAACTTCTTAACCTGTAATTAACAGGGTTAATGTAGTTAGTTGGAGGATTGTTATAGGCTTAGCCACTTTTGGTTTATATCATGTTTATTTTTCATTTTTAGGTTATGACTAGTGGATGGATACTGTATTTTTCATCTTTTGTGTTTTCTCACGTCCCTCTTCTATTAGTAAAGATCCTAATGGTTATGATATATCCTTTGGAACATTGTTACATAGATGCATCTATTTAAGTTTTTGATATGCTCTTAACTAAAATGATTCTATGTAATTTGTTTGTTGGTCCAATGGAAAGAATAGTTAAAACTTTCTGTTGTTTTTTTTTTGTCGGAGAGCGACTTGGCAATTTTCACAAATTCTTTGTATTATTCAGTGTGAGTTATTGGATTTGGTTACAAACTTACACCACATTTCTCAATTCCCATTATTTCAGGATAAGAATAAACCACAATGTCTTTTTCTTCTTTTCACCTTTGCATTGTAATGAGTGATTGTCCTTTCCGTCCATTTTCTTTCAATATCTGTTTAGTCCTTCACTTCCCCATTCTTTTTTATTTGGTCCATTTCATTTTAAATATTTGACTCATCCAGCTGAACGCTTTTTGGAGGTTATGAAATGAATTTTATTCTCTATTTTCAGTAGCTTGATTCTGATTTCAATTTTATTCCCTTGTTCAATTTCTTTTTCAATTTCTTGTTTAGTCCTTCAATTTCTTGTTATTTTGTTTGCTTAAATTTGTTCCTCTGTTGCATGATACTAAACTTCTGGCATAGTTTTAACTCATTGCTATACATTGAAGAAATTCTGGAAGTTGTTGCTTGTTGGGTAGAAATTCTGGAAGTTGTTGCTCGTTGGGTTTATTGTGTTGCATATTTGTGGTCTTATTACTTGGTATAGTAACAATTTGGGTGAAAATTCAATATTTTTTTTTTGTGTAGTGAGATATGTGAATCAAGTTTAATCGAGTGCTGCTCATTATTCATGTGCCAAAATGTGAATCAAGTTTAATATTCTTTGCTTTTGGTTGACTTGCTATGAAGTTTTTTTTTTCAATAATAATGGTAGTGATTCATTTCTTAATTATTCGATCTCACCCTGAATAATACAAAGAATGTACCAAAATGGAGATTTCTGTCAATTGAATGACTGTGATGGAACTGTATTTTCACTTGATTTTAGGAGTGCAATTGCTGTCACAATCACATAACACGGGCTGGACTATTCTGTCAATTTTCCAGGATATATTGCTTAAGGATCTTGTACTTGAGGATGAGAGTCTCATATTGTTGGTGCAAGACTATTTTCTTTTTAATTCGTTGTATCCATACTACCAAAAAATTGTTATTATAAGGTTCAAACTTATACTACATCAGTTATTGAAGGAGCAGATAGTAAGGATAGAGAAAGTGAATGAATATATAAAGAAACAAATATAAGATCCTTGAGTTGGAAAGGGTAGCTTGAGGTTGGGTTATATTTGAATCAAGTGTGATGTTTGATTCTTCATATTTTTCCTAAGCTTCCTAAATATCAGGCTTAAGGCATATTACTTGTTTAAATCATGTTTCATAGTTAAGAGTTGCTTTGGTGATAAAAAGATGATCACTATCCACCACACTTGCATCACAGAGAAGACAACAGTTTGGAGAAAGAGCCAACATGAATTTCTTTTTTCGGTTTTGTCGATAGGATCTGACTCTTGTTCTCGTTTCTTGCATTTCTTTTTCTGGGGTTTTCTTGTGTGTTCATGATAAACCTTGTGTGTTCTCTTTTTTCCATATAGCATTTTACATTCTTTTTGTTTTGAGTTTTGAAGAAACACTGTAGATTGTAAATTTTGGTATTCATTTACAACAAGATCATAGTTTGGTTCTCTGTTGAAATTTTGTGCACCTTTGCTTGTAAGATGTCTTTTTGATTTACAACAACATTCTTGTAAGTTGTCTTTTTGATATTTTTTTGCTAATGCATGTTATATATATATATATATATATATATATATATATTTTATATTATATATACTAGATTCTATTTAAACTATAAAAGGGAAGAAAAAAAGTTTATGTTTATTAAAAAAAAAAATAAACAAGAAACAGGAACAATTATCAAACTAGTTTATGTCTCTGTTTCTTTTTTAAAATAAACAATAAATAGGAACAAATATCAAACATATTCCCGTTTCTAGTTCTAAAAAAACAAGAAATAGGAAACAAAAAACAAAAAACGAGAATGTTATCAAACGGGGCCATAAGATCTCGTTTGTAAACCATTTCGTGGCTTGCACTTGATTATATCTTTTTTGTTGGACTAATTACTTAGGTACAATTTTGACTTTCAAAATATGCTTATAATTTCTCATCTATGGACAATAAAACTCAAAATTGCATAGTGCCTTGATAGGATACTTGTGCATTTAGATGTTCCTACGAGGATAAAGATATTAGAGATATTTTCTTTTCAAACCCTAGTTTAGGTTACTAATTTAACTTTACAACTAAGGAAAGCTTGGTTTACTTCTTGTAAAGCATCTGATCACCATGGCTTAATAATTGTTGGAATACCATGTTAAGAAGAACTTTCCCTTGTCAGATTGGTAATAGTGACATTTGATCTTAAGAACTTTGTAGATTCAAAGTGTGTCATGGTAAGTTCCTACATTATTTGGAAGTTAAAACTAGAACAAAGGAGTGTTCCTTAGAAGTGTTTTGTAACTAGTTTTACTTGGAATTCTCCAATACTAGGAAATACCTATGCTTTCATAAATTCCTTCTTTCAAATGGCCACCAATATAATTGTCGACACTGCTCATGTTCTTTTTTATACAGTTTTTGATTGAAGTTAAACTTTCAATTCATATTACGTACTATTGAAACATATGTTTATTTATCATTAACAATCGTTGTTTGTTATCCTCTTTTATTTAGTGGTTATTTATTACAACTTTTTTTTATGCTTTGAGATTTTTTTACTATGCTATTGCTTTGATGATCATAAACTATATGACATCCATTACCTCATTCTATTAAACCCATTGCAATTTAATGATTATTAACTTTTGCACGAACTTGTCTTTAACCATTATAGTGGACTAGTTATTGTGTTCTCGACTATAACAATCAAGTATATGAAAATGTACCTAACTTGGTAGTTCTAGTTTTATCCTTATGATACATAGTACTTGCATGAGATTGCAAATTTTGTTTTAGATTCCTTTATTTTTTATTTTCCTCAAGGACTTATTATACAAAAACATTATATTCTCTTTGTGTTGAAAACATAGGTTATGTCTTTAATATAGTTCTTACATCTATAATTTCAGTTCTACTAGCTAGCTTCCTTTTAAAAAACTAATCCAATTATATTGTATGAATTTTTTATTAGAAACTTCCGTACATAACATTTGAAGAATGTTTAATAAAGAATGGGTACATCTACACAGGTACAAAAATTTAATAGTTTATTAAAGTATTGATAATTAGTAATAGTTTTTCATAAGTACTAAAAATTTCATTTTATTGTTTAGAGCCACAGATGAGTATATGAAAGGGGCATGGGATTTTGTAGAGAAAGTAAAGAAGGATGCAGTGAATGTTGAATCTATTATGTGCCCTTGCAAGGATTGTAGGAACATGAGTCATCATACCTTTGATACTGTTTATGAGCATTTAGTCATCAAAGGAATGGACCCAACATATAAAATTTGGCATCACCATGGGGAGGAGGTTTGTGCAAGGGATGAAATTGAAGACGTATTCATGTTTTATGCATTTAACATGTATAAGTCTACATATGACAGAGAAGAAGTAAATGGTGAGTCTTGCACATCAAGTATTGATAGTGAGTTTAATCAAGAAGTTGAAAATGCAAAGACTCCTTTATACCCGGAGTGTACGAAATTCACAAAGATGTCAGCTACTGTAGCCTTATATAAACTTAAAGCTTTAAGTGGTTGGTCAGATAAAAGTTTCACTAAGTTATTGGAATTATTGCATGATATGCTACCTTTAAACAATGTTATCCCAAGATCTCTATATGATGTTAGAAAGTTTTTCAAAAGATTTGATTTGGGATATCAAAAGATTCATGCGTGTGCAAAAGATTGTTGCTTATTTTGGAAGGAAAATGAGAACTTAGAAACATGTCCACATTGTGGTTCGTCTAGATGGTTGATGGATGCTCGTACTAAACGAATTAGACAAGGTGTGCCTGCTAAAGTGTTAAGATATTTTCTTATCATATCAAGGTTGAAGCGCATGTTTAATACTTACGAAGTTGCTAAGAATTTAACATGGCATTCAAACAACAAAAGCAATGATGGAAAGATGCATCATCCTGTTGATTCAGTGGCATGGGAACTAATCAACATGAAATGGCCAGATTTCTCTATGGACCCACGTAATTTAAGGTTTGGGCTTGCTACGGATGGTTTTAACCCATTTTCTAGTTTAAGTAGCAGGTATAGTTGTTGGCCAGTAATGCTTGTTACATACAATTTACCACCGTGGTTATGTATGAAAAAGGAGAACATAATGTTGACATTGCTAATTCCAGGTCCCAAACAACCTGGTAATGACATTGACATTTATTTGCAACCCCTTATTGAAGATTTGGAAGAATTGTTGAAAGGAGTACCATGTTATGATATCGTCAGCCAAACTTCTTTCAATTTAAGAGCAGTTCTCATGTGGACAATAAATGATTTTCCAGCAGATGGAAATCTTGCTGGGTGTACCACAAAAGGAAAAACTGCATGTCCCACATGTGGAGATGATACACATGCAGTTTGGTTGAAAAATAGTAGGAAATTTTCGTACATGGGTCATCGACGATTTTTGTTGTCTTCTCATCCATATAGAAGAAAGAAATCTTGGTTTGATGGAAAACTAGAAGAAGGATTACCACCCAAGTTGATGAATGGAAATAAGATTTATTTACGTCTTGCAAAGTTTGAAAATCATTGGGGAAAGTGTGATAAGAGGAAGCGAAATACAAAAATGAAGGATATGTGGAAAAAAAGATCAATATTCTTTGATTTACCATATTGGAAGGTAAATTCTCTCCCTACTTTGTCGTGTTTTATTTGACTTCCATTTGGGTACACTGGGTAAGTAAACTTTTATTTGACTAACAATTTACCCTTTTTTATCTTGACATAGGAGCTAGTATTACGTCATAATATTGATGTCATGCATGTTGAGAAGAACGTTTGCGAGAGCATTGTGGGCACTTTATTAGGCATCGAAAAGAAATCTAAGGATGGAGTTAATGGGCATAAGAGTTGATTTACACCCACAACTGAGAGGAAAACAAATATACCTTCCTGCCGCTCCACATACATTATCCAAGTCAGAGAAACAATCTTTTTGTAAAAGATTATACAATTTAAAGTTACCTGATGGATATAGTTCAAACATTTCAAATTGTATATCTCTTGATGACTGCAAAATTATGGGATTGAAGTCACAAGATTGTCATGTGTTAATGCAACAACTCTTACCCGTGGCATTAAGAGGGTTACTACCAAAAGGTCCAAGAAATACAATAATGAGATTGTGTTCAATGTTCAATAGACTTTGTCAACGAGTGATTGATAGAGATGGAAAATGAAGTTGTTGAAACATTGTGCCTTCTTGAGAGATTTTTTCCTCCTTCGTTTTTCGACATCATGACACACTTGGTTGTTCATTTGGGTCGTGAAGCTCGATTATGTGGACCAATCCAGTTTCGTTGGATGTATCCTTTTGAAAGGTAGTTTGTTTATACTTATATAAAAGTTCAAGGTAACTTTAGATCTAATTATGATCCATTTATTAATTTAGATACATGAAGGTACTCAAAGCATATGTTAGGAATCGAGCACGACCAGAAGGGTGTATTGCTGAATGTTATTTAGCAGATGAATGTGTCAACTTTTCAACTGGATTTTTTAAAGAGCCACTAGACTTCTTTCAAAAAGAACATCGTAACGAAGAGTTGAATAGTAGTGTCATTCTTGAGGGTCGTCCAATATCAGCAGGGATATCAATTACAATGGATGACGATGACTTAAATAATGCACATCGATATGTGTTATTTAACACTGCAGAAATTCAACCATTTGTGGAGTACGTATTTTAAGTTGAAATCTATAACTGTTTTCTTTTATTATAGAATAAACATGTAACTAAGTAATTTTATAGGATGCATATGAATGAGCTACTTGTTTCAAATAGAAGACTTGCCAAAGATAGTAGCTTATTGTGGAAAATGCACTCTGATCAATTTCCATCATGGTTGAAGTCAAAGGTAGGTAATTATTGTTTTTATGCCTTTGTGATAAGCTCCAAAAGAATAAGAATTGATATAAGTAAAAAGCAACTCACTCATATTTGGATTTCACAGATTGAATTTGATTCATCTAATACCAGAGAATCAAAGTTACTAAAGTGGCTAGCAAATGGACCTAGAAAATATGCGGTATCTTACACTGGTTTTATTGTCAATGGTCAAAGATTCCATGTGAAGAGCATTGAAAGATCAACCCAAAATAGTGGTGTCTCCATTCAAGCAAATACATTATGTAGATCAAGTTCTAGAGATGAAGCTCAAGTTGTTGATATGGTTACTTATTATGGTGTCTTGACTCAAATTATTTTGTTAGACTACTATGTGCATCAAATTCCTTTGTTTAGATGTGATTGGGTGAATGTTCCAAATGGAGTAAAAATTGACGATGGTTTTACACTTGTGAATTTACATCAAAGTCAACATCAATTTATCAAGGAGCCGTTCATACTTGCATCATAAGCGAAGCAAGTATTTTACTCAAGAGAGAATGATACGTCCAATTGGTATGTTGTATTGAAGGCACCACCTAGAAGATTTCATGATTTGGAGATTTATGAGGGAGAATATGATACATTTGTTGGTGAAACAGATTCTACTCCATTCAAGAATATAGATGAAGACAATGAAGAATGTAGTTATGCAAGAGAGGATTGCGAGGGGCTCTTGTTTTGAAATTTATATTTTTGAATTTACTACCATGTTTTGGGGTGTATTTTAGGGTTGAATATCTGATTTGAAGGTATAAAAATGTCAACCATTTGTGGCCATTGATCTTGTAAGTAAATTGATGTAAGTCATCAATTTAACTTGTTTTGATATCTACATGTAATTTATAAGAATTAAATGGACATGATATAGCCTATATACTTGGACTTGACATATTATGCACCTATGGTACTTTAGTTCTTTACAGATTTTTTTTTTCTCATCTACATTGCTGCCATTGACAAGAATATAGTAAGTACTTCATTTCATTTCTATGTTTTTTTTCACATTACATATCACTAGATTTATTTATATTTATATGTTTGATAACTTAATACTAACATAGTGTTATAATATTTTATTAGGAAATGGAGAAGAAAATAAGAAATACTACTGCCAAAAGGTGTCTTGGGATCGATCCAGATGCACCACGAAAGCGACGCTCTAAACGCTTGAAATCACCTTCAGTAGGCATAACAACAATGGAGGAGGGGGGTAATGGAACAATGGGTGAGAAGGAAAGAGATGAGTCACCTAATGTTAGAGAGAATCTTGATTGTACACATACAACTCCAAGATCACCTTTACCATCAGATTCGCCAGCATCTCGTACAAGAGGAGCTCTTCGAAAGTTAGCTTCTAGATGTCAAGCCTCACCAATTGTAGATAGGTCACAGGATGTAGGAGAAAATACCAATGTTTCTGAACCAATTATGCAACAAGTCCTTAAGAAACGAAGAGGCCCTACAAAAATGAAAACCATTGCAATTGGTAATAAAGTAGATATAACCTTCAATGAGTATGGACAATCGATTGAGGAGGCTTTGATTGGCATGGCATCATTTTTAGGTCCACTTGTGAGAGAGGTGGTGCCTGTGACTTTAAATGATTGGAGAAAATTGTCAACAAGATTCAAAGAAATTTTATGGACATCAATTCAAGTAAGTATTTCATATTTCATATTTTGATTCATATTTGTATCTTTTTAATCTTATAAACTCATAATTATTTGAAATATTATTATAGTCAAGATATAACATGAATGAAGATTGGCAGAGAAAATTTATTTTTCAAAAGATGGGTAGATTGTGGAGAGCTGGAAAATCTCGAATCGTGTCACAAATTCAAAATGCCTCCAACGATGAGGAGGTTCTTAAAATGAAGCCAGCAAATATACAATCTACACACGATTGGATTGACTTTGTGAAAGAAAAGAACAGTGCAAGATTCAAGGTAATTCACTATCATTTGTGTTAAATGCATAATATTACAACTAATATCTCCAATGATAAATTTAGTTGGTGCATATATATTTGATTAGGCAAGAAGTGAAAAGTTCAAATCCATGAAGAAGAGGCAACTTCCACATACATGTAGTCGTAAGGGTTATGCTCGATTGGCAGAAGAAATGGTATTGATCATTATATGAAATACTTAAAACTATATTCATTGTTTGAATTTCTTACTAACTAAATATGAATATTATGTGTTATAGAAAAAAAGTTGTTCAGGTTCATCATCAGTGACAAGAGTCGCATTATGGGCAAAGGCACATAGGAAGAAGGATGGAAATCCTATTAACTCACAAGTTGCAGAAACACTGTGAGGGCAAAGGTACATCCACTTTTCTTGTAAATGCATCTTACAAAGTGGTAGAGCCTACCTAGCTATACATATGTGTAAGTTTTGTAATGTAGGGTCTTAGGTCTTAAGTGTAATGTTGAGGTTCTGTGAAATTGGAGTAGCAAAAGATAGATTGATATATGTGTGAGGTGGATTGGGGGGGGGGGGGGTGGAAGGTGGAAAGGTTATGACAAATTGAAGATACTTGAATTCTTGTGGTTATTGTTGTTGTTAGTTTTTGTTTGTCTTTTACTTTTCTTGTAAAACATCTTACAAAGTGGTATTACCAATTTGAAAATACTTGAGCACTTTTATTTTGTTAATTGATGTAATTTTAGGAGCGTATTGAAAAAATTGACAATGAAGGGACAAACACTACTTCAAATAACGTGGCCAATGATGCAATAAGTAAAGTTCTTGGTCCTGATCGTGGTCATATTAGAGGACTTGGATTTGGAGTAACCTTATCAAAGCTGTCTTTATTGTCTCAAAGAGATAGCAATTATGCCAAACTTGAAGAAAAGTATAAGAAGATGGAGGGACAAATGTCTGAGATGAAATCTTTGATGTCTCACATACTCAAATCTCAAGTATGTAGTATTTGTGGAATTAACATAGGTTTATCTTCATATTTTCTTTTTGTTTAATGTGTATACATTTTTTCTGATCGAATTCTTTTAATTTTAGGGTAATGCAAGTGAACAACTTTCTAATGCTACAAATGATCCCATGGTTAACAACACTGCCATTAACCCAATTGTATCTTCACCTTCGGTAAAGTATTCATTACTCAAGAGATAATTCTATTTTAATAATAGTATTTTGCTAAACTATTTTAGAAGATAACTCTTACAAGTTGCTAATTATGTTATGTATTGCATTTTATATTGCCTTGTTGGTAAAGAGTATTAACAATAATAATGCTCTCCGCAAGTGCATGTTGGTAGATTGGTGTGGTACAGGAGAGGTAGTTGCTGAAGGTCGATGGTCTTCGAATGACCCCAAAGTTATTGTTCATCATGTTCCCCTCGGTCCACACGCTGTGAGAGTTTGGGTAGACTTACCAAAGAAGCCCGATGCATTTTTATGGAGGCCTAACTCAGAAATGACATACATTGAGGATGCTGTTGGTAGTACAGTTGCGTGGCCTTTTGACAAAGTTATGATAAGTATGTACATTTATTTATTATTAATTAAAACTATTTTTTTGTCAATTAAATTATTTATTTGAATAATTTTATATTCATTCATTTTTTTTGTTGACAACTTTTTGTAGGTTGATAAAAAGGACTATTTACACCAAGGAATGTCTTTGCCCACAACACAACTAGCTTAAGTTATTTAGATTTTTTGTGACAACACATTTTGTAATTTGGATGGTAATGTTGATAAAGTTTATGTTTTGTATAATCTCTAGATTGATGATATTAATGACTTTATTTTTTTTGTGGGTCAATATGAATATTGTATGAATATTTATTTAGACAAATATATATTTTAATTGTATCTATTTTTATTAATCACATTTATTATTTGATTTTTATTTTCATAACTAGGTATAGAACATAAACAATAACATTATAAACATATTATAAAAGTTACGAAGGATGCAATAACAACATTCATCAAACACTCTAAAAAAGTTTATAAATGCTATAAATAGAAAAAGAATTTAAGCATTCACTAGCTTATTATAGCTTTTATTAAAAGATATAAATAAATATTTATAACAACAAATAAATGCTATTATTAACAAATAATAACTTTTTATATTCGCTATTGAAAGCTTTTTATAGCTTTTATAAAACGCTAACGTAAATTTTATGAAAAGAAAATTATGGTATTATAACAATATTTCTATGACCTTTATGGAACGCTGTAAAGTACTTTTTATAGCTTTTATAAAACGTTGTAAAGAGTTACAAACTTTTTATAGCATGGGCTGTCATGACTTTTTGTAAAACGCTATAAAAAGTCTATTATAGCGTTTTTCTGAAGCTATGGTAGATCTTTTTTCCTGTAGTGCCAATGCGACTACGGCTTAGATAATTAATGAGGCTTGATCTAGCATGCTTTTTAAGCCACGAATAGCAAGCAAAAGCTCATTTAAACCATGCTTAAAGAACCTATAAGGGTCGAGCAAAGCTACATAGGCGACGAGACTAAATGGCATTGATGAACTACATGATTAAAACTAAAACAACTCATTAATAAGCATATTCTAGGACTTATGAAGGTTGAGCAACACGTACAAGCCTAGATAAACCAAGGATAACGACCAACACATGCTTCTAAGGCTTAAACAACTAATGGGTAGCAAACTACAACGCTATAAACCAAGGGACAGGAAGGAAACTTACCCAAACGAACCCGTTTCAACGCTAGACGGGTTATCCTAACCTCTAACGATGCACTAGAACGATCCTTGGGCAGTGGGTATTCGAGTTGGAGTGTTTCGAACTCAATCGAACACTTAGACGGCGGTGCATAATAGAAAATCCAACACCACATTAAAATTCCAGCACCTAAACGACATGGGTATTTTACTCTAAACACCAACCAAGCATGGGTAAATGCCTAGACTTATCGGAATCGCTTAAACACGTCGAGACACCCACGATTTAAGAAAAGACGGCGCTGCATAACCGAAATTCAAGGCTACTTAGATTTTCCAGCACATAAACATTATGGGTAATTAATTCTAGGCACCAACCGAACATGGGTAAGCGTTTAAACTTACCAGGGTTGTTATGTGACGCTGTAATACCCAGAACAAAGTGAAAACGCTGCTGGACAGCACACCCACTCACTGAAACGACCAGATTCTTGTGTGGGTCAACCAAAAAGAGCGACGAGAGATTAGATCGAACCTTAATCAACTAAGATTGAGGAGAATCGAGAGCTTACCCACGAGATCAAGCCTGAAACACAGAGGAAACGAGGCTTCAGACTGCTGTCTACGCCAGATCTAACCAAAACAGTCACAAAGAGATTTAGATAGGCCTTAACGACTAAGAACGAGAGATAGGAAGATTACCCACGGGTTTTAAGGCTGAAAACCACGAAGGAAGAAGAGACCCACGAGATTTACCTTGCTGAAAACGCAAGGAAACGAGAGAGAGAGGCGACGCGGCACTCGACTGCAACCTCGCGGCTAGCGGCGACGACGCTGCCTTCACAAACATGAAGGGAAGGGCGGCGCGGCTGGGGAGAGAGAGAGAGATCGCAGCGAGAGAAAGAGATCTGTGAAGATGGAGGCGGCGCGACGGCTCGGGCTGCACGCTGAAATGACGGCGTCGTGATTCCAGCAACCGAACAAGCGGAGGCGAACCCCGAAGGTGGCTGGACTACACTGCTGGGGGGGTCCTTCACGGCAAAGAGGAAAGAGGAAAGATGATGGTTTGCCCTTTTCTTTGATTTTTCTTATTTTATTAATAACCAAAAACCCAAAAATATCTTCCAAGAATAGGATTTCTTTTAACCAACACCCTTCAATCAGCGGAAATTAAATTTTCATGCTTAAGCTTCTCAACCAACACAGACCAAATCGAACGAGCTTTTAGGGAGAAAACTAATTAATATAATGATTAATTTCAAGATAATCTCCCAGACACCTTGGCATAAAAATTAAATCCCTAAGTTCAAGCCAAAATAGAAATTATATTTCTTTTGACTATATTCATGGAATTTAATTAACACTAGAAATGCACGGGGCGTCACAAAAATCATACCGAAACATACTTTTACTTATTCAAAATCAATTTCATGTTTGATTTTACACTTTTAAATGTGATTTTTATACCGTTAAAATTGATTTTTAATTATTAAAGACATGTTTCTGAGTGATTTTGAATATGCTAAAAGTGATTTTAATCATTTTAAAAATCACTCCCAAACATGTTGTCCCTATTCATCATTTTTTAAATTCACAAGTCTACTAGAAACAAAATATAAATTTTAGGGTTCCAACAGGCATAAAATTCAATTTTATACCAATAGATTAGTTAATTTTTAAAAATCTTGAATATGTAAGGGAACTATTAGACACAAAATTGAAAGTTCAAGAATATATTAAAAACATTCTTAAAGTTTAGGGACATATTAGAAACTTTTTAAAATTTAAGGACCAAATTGACATACATATAACTCTAAAGATTCAGGAACTAGTAATTTAACCAACAATAAAATTTCTTACATATAAAACATCTTCATATAAATTATTTAAAAGTAATTTTTCATTTTGATTTTGGTTATTTATGAGAGATATTCTAGAATATTTATTTTGTTTGATGGGTTATGATAATTCAACAGGTTAAAGCAAAATAACCTCGACAAAAAGGTCAAGGTTTTTTTTTTTTTTTAAAAAAGGCCAAGGTTCAATTAATTTCCACCTCATATGTTGTTTAACTAAAAAATATATCTATATATTTCAACATAACTTTAAAAAAAAAATCAACATAATTCGTTGAGACATAATATTCTCGACCAAGAGGTCAAGGTTTAAATTATGAAGATGTTTAAACAACACCACCAGCTCTGCTCTCTTCTTTAGACCAATTTTATGACCATGAGAAACAACAACGTTGTCGCTGCTCTTTGTAGCTTCAAGGTCATGAGAAACAACACTGCCTCTACTCTTTAGGCCAATTTTGCCACCATTAAAAACAACACTATCACTACTCTTCAAGCTAATTTTTCCACCGTGGGAAAAGTAGCAATGCCACCCTTGCTTTTTGGAATTTTGAGATCAAGGTATCTGCTGCTCTGCGGAATTTCGAGACAAAAAGACAAAGTTTTCTGGCCTTTATAACTCATTGGAGTTTCAAGTCCAAGTGGGGCAATCCTCGGTGGTTCTGTGGGACTCTGCATGTCTACATTTGACACGATGCTATTGTCGACATTCGGGATCCTTAAACCATGTGATCCAAATGCCCGAAAGGAAAATTGTTGATTGAGGCTAAGATCGTGAACACCAGTGACATCATTGAAAGTGGCACTCACCTTCACACAATACTGCCAAGCCAACACTAAGAAAATGATTTGAAAGAGCTCAAAACCTCTTGGCATTGTCGCGGTCGAGTGTGTTAAAGTTGTAGGCACAAGCTTGGTTTCACGGATGATGATTAGTAGCAATAATGAAAGTGCTGGTCTTTTGAAATTTTGAATGATCAAAGCCCTATATAAATACTTGTTTGATGGGAAAATTATATTTACAAAACTCTAACAAATTATTGGATCCCAAGACTGTTTGTTATTAGTTGGACAACTATATTATGTTAATAGTTTTTTTTTCCCAATAAAGGTGCTGTACTTTTTTCTTATGAGTTTGCTTTGGAACAAAAAACAGGGAACTTTTCTAATTCCTTTATAACTAATTTTTTTCTTCTTGTTTGTTTGTTTTTTCTTATCTTGACACATACTATTATACCGATTATTTCTCAAACCTTACACACCAACAAAGCTAAGTATTAGGTTTCAATTAGATAAATTATAAAAAGGTTAACCTCAAGGATCAAAATGGTATTTCATTGAAAGTTAAGGGAGTAAAAAAGAATGCTCGAAAACTTTGAGACAACAATGAAATGAATATAATAAATTATGAAGCAAATTAAGATTTAAATCAAAACTACATTTTAAGACCTAACATCTATAAAATTGTCCAAATTTGGGTCATAGAGAGTTAGAGTTTATCGACACGTTGATATTTGCATCGACATTTCAACATGTCTGTCAGTTCAACATCGACAGTTCCATTTTTTTTTTTTTTGAATTACGACAGTTCCATTATATCATAGAAAAATTGGCGAAATATAACAAAAACATCACTAATGTGTACCTAATATTAATAATAAGAAATTTCAACTTATTCAAGAATGGTGAAATGCTTATTTGTTATTTTAAATATTTTTTATGATTTTTTTATATTTATAATTTTTTCATAAATATCTGGCTGTATCGATATTTCATTGACATTTCCATAAAATTGAGCTGTCAGCATTTAATTTCCTTCGACATTGTCATTTGACAATTATCTTCTTAAAGATGGCCTTTTCATCAAAAGCATTGCTCCTTGGTGGAATTCCACCTCTCAGGATGGTTTCCGAGATATTCTTTTGTTAGAATTCTCAAGCAACTTACGGGCTTCATCAAATCTTAGAAGAAAAATAATGTGGACTTCATCAAGAATCGTAAAATCTTAATATCAGAAGAAATCGTTCATATTGATTCTCTTGAAAGTCGTGGTCAACTGGACGAGTGTCTATTCCAAAGCGTCTTTCTCTTAGAGCAGACCTCCATCATGCAGTCGCTCAAGAATTAAGGTATCTTAGACAATGTTGCAAAATTCCTTGGCTTAGAAGTGGAGACGAGAACACTTCCTTCTTTCATAAAATTTTCTTGGCTCGTCGTAGACGGAGTTTTATATCTGAATTTGTTTCCACGGAGGGAGTCAGTTTGGTCTCGGATTTACAGCTTGAAAGAGAGATCATTGGTTACTTCTCCAACATCTACTCAGACGACAGTTCAGCGAGCTGGATGCTGTCTAATCTTGCTTGGAATCCAATCTCTACAGAAGAGACGACCTCTTTAATCCGCCCTTTTTCTGAGGAAGAAGTCCTTCAGAATCTTAATTCTTTGGGCTGCAATAAAGGAAGGGATAAAAGCCCCACGCAGCGGAAAGAATTACGGAACCTACTCAAAGTCTTAGATTCTAATTGAAATATCAATACAATTTGCAAAATATTACAGCAATAAATCTATATTCAATGGGATGTATGTAGGCTATAAACATGCTAAATGATCAACTAGATTGATCCTAGTGATCAAGGATTTCATAGAAAACTTACTTTTGTAGAAAGCCTTGATCAATTAGCCTTTTCTTGCCAATAAGATTGAAAACGCAGCAACCCTCTTGTTGAACACCACCAATCCGCTACACCGGTATATCTCTAAGACTTCTTGAAGCAAGAGACTTGTGGGAGTCTTTTGGGAGAGATCTCTGAGAGAAGGAGAGGCAATGGGATGCCTTTCACCCCACCCCAAGGGTCCTATATATAGTAAAGGCCAAGACCTTCTTCCTAAAAGGAAAAGGAAGACCTAGGAAAAGGTCTCTAATTTTAATAATTAATTAATTAATTCCATAATTAATTAATTACCCAATTAAATATCATACATTTAATCTTATGGATTTTATTGAAATTAAAATTAATATGAATCCAATTCATATTAAATTTATTTGAACTCTTTCAAATATTTTCTCTCAAGAATTAATTTTTGAAACTAATTCAAAAATTATATTATAAAGTTTCATAAACTTTATATTATAATGCATCAATATACATTATATGATTCCCCAAATAAATTGAACACTTTCAATTTACAATTTATATTTATTTGCTTCAAGTCTTTTTACGAGCTACCAGTGGGACCTAATGGACCTACAGATCAGAAGCTCCAACGATACGAGACTAATCAACTTAAACTCATTAACCAAGTTAGTCTTCATTCGTTAACTGTGGGTCACTCCACTAAAGACCCACAGCTGCACTCTTCTTACTGTAGAATATTTTTGTGTCCATGGATATCGACCAATACTACAAGTAAGTCCTTCACGTGTGTTCGTATCCCAGCTAGGTCAAATTATCGTTTTACCCCTGGTTTACATCTTTGTCCTTAAGTCCCCAATGCTCCTCTAATGAATAACCTGTTTGAGGTCCAACCAACAAACAGAAGTCCCTTTTGTGCCATAGAGAGGGTTGGGCCCATTGTTCAAGTCCCGGAGACACCACTTAAGGGAACACACCTCTACTTACCCTAGAGTCGGGAAGGAGTGAATTCCATCTTGTGTGATTATGTTCCCAGCTCCCCACTCGGTATTGTCGCAAAAATGGTAGGCTTATTGAGTCGGCATGCTGGCCACTCTCACCCATACAAATCAAAGGACAACCCCTCATGAACAGGAGTCCAAAATCCGCCCAGGATTGAGACCGAGTTGTCTAGGTCATCCTAGTGAAATAGAAACCACGACAACTAACGGTGATACAATTAGTGGTCAACTATTTCGCGGTCCGGTCTTATGCAAACTCATTGCATAGGATACCCCTACTCGCATGTCTACTACATGGACGCTTTGGATCAATACATCTATATCGAATACAAAGTGGGTCGTGTCACGTAGTGTTACTAGGATAAGGTACCCAGCCTTATCCTTGTACTATAGACCTTTTAGGTTGTTACTTGAACATCGATCCCCGTATGTCCCCACATACTAGTTCAAGTTACATACAAACAACCTTGGATCTTAGTTTATTGGATTTGGGTCAAATAGTGCAATATTTAACAATAACACTTTATTAAACACAAGTATAAAATTTGTTTACATTCACTATCTACGAGTTTTAGGGCATAAAACCCAACAAACTCCCACTTGAACTAAAACTCTAGTTTAGTGGGTTGTACAACAATCTATTCAGCAGTGGGTGTATAAATACATCTATAAAACATATACAATGTACAAATACAATAAACTGTGGCATCACTATACCCATTACATAATGGTATCACTATACCCATTACATTTCTCCCACTTGCCCTAGATTTCATTTTTGTACATAACTCGTAGACCTAGACCTTCTAGATGACCCTCATACCCTTTAGCCGAGAGAGCCTTCGTGAATATTTCAATTTAATTCAATGTGCTTGCCCTTCTTGGGTTGCAAAGTTCTTATGAATTTGCCACAACACCACTATATCACTATCAAGTCTGATGGGCAAGTTCACATTTGGAACACATTCCAAATCAGTCAAGAACTTTCTAAGCCTTACAGTCTTTATCGCTGCTTCACAAGCAGCTATATTTTCGGCCTATATGGTCAAGACTGTAATTATGCCACACTATAGCTCCTTTGTAAAGTTTGACCATGGATACTGATTGATATCTGTTGACTATCCCTACAGCATAACAGATGTCAGGCCTCGTGCAGAGCATTGCATACATTAAGCTGCCCACAGCGGAGGTGTAGGGAATCTGTCTCATATCCCCAATCTCTTGAGGTGTCTTAGGACACTTTTCCTTAGACAAGTGAACCACATGCTTGAAAGGCAATAAGCTCTTCTTGGAGTTCTTCATCGAATATCGGGACAACATTTTGTCAATATACGTTGCTTGAGACAGGGCTAGCATTTTGTTCTTCCGATCCCGGATTATTTGGATTCCAAGAACATACTCGACCTCTCCTAAATCTTTCATTTGGAATTGGGCTGCAAGCCATTCTTTTATGTCAGACAGATATCCTTATCAGTCTTAAAATTCATGTCAATGTATCCTCTAAGGATCAAATCCTTAGTCCCATACACGAGCATATAGTTCCTCTTTCTCCTCAGATACTTAAGGATATTCTTAACGGTTTTCCAGTGATCAAATCTTGGATTAGATTGATACTTACTGACAATCCCTATTGCATAGGGCATTCGTCTCATGTCCTCAACTTCTTGAGGTGTCTCAGGAAACAGTTTCTTAGACAAGATGAATTCCACGCCTGAAAGGTAGTGAACCCTTCTTGGAATTCTGCATCTTATATGTAACTCACATCTTGTAGATATAAGACACTTGAGACAAGGCTAGCTTTTTGTTCTTACGGTTCCTAACGATTTGGATCTGAAGAACAAACTTTAGCTTCTCCCAAATTTTCATTTGGAATTGAGCTACTAGTTTATTTTACTAGTCAGTAAGATAACCTACATCATTCCCAGTAACTAGGATATCAATCACATACAACACTAATAAAGCTACCGAACTATGGACGATCTTCTTGTTAAGACAAGATTCATCAATGTTCTTGATCAAAGCCAAAAGATTTGATCACAGTATCAAATCTTATATTCCAAGATCGAATTGCTTAGGTCAATCCATGAATGGATCACTTAAGCTTGCAAACCCCTTTTGCTTATGATCTTGCTAAATGAACCATTCTGCTTGAGACATGTAGATATTCTTCTCAAGATTACAATTTAAAAGGGTAGTCTTGACATCCATGCAAAAATGGACAAGAGTTCTAACAGACTTCAGCATGACGACAGGAGATAAGAATTTCTTACAGTCCCCTATCTCTGGGTATAACCCTTTTCCTTAAGTCTAACCATAAGATTACGTCTCGTTTCTTCTTGTAATCCATAGGTGTTACCCCATTAGATAGATCTACAAGATCCTAGATGGAATTGAAATCACATATTTTAATTTTCGGTCCATTGCTTTAATCCAATTGGTTCTTGTTGACATCATTCATTGTCTTCCTCTAAGATAATGAATCCTCAAAGCCATCATCAGGTATGACGATCTGGGCTTTAATTAAGCCCATGTAATGGTCAGATTGTAGAACAACCCTCCCACTATATTGAGTCACTCTCAACTCTTGAGATAGATGTAACTAACCAGTTGTATTGACCCTATCAACAACTATTGTTAAAGGTCCAACATCATCAACCCTTGTTGACTTATCAACAACTCTTGTTGATATTTTTGTAGCTTCATCAGTTAATTTACTTAAAGTGATCTTACTTTGTGGCTTATTATTTCTTATGTGGTCTTCTTTTGAGAATGTAGCATTGGTCAATACAAATTCTTTATTCTCTTGCGGATTGAAGGAGGATCCACATCTCTCGTTTTCATGGGGTAGCCTACGAATAGGTATACTGTTCGTACAGTGTTCCAATTTCCTTTGGGTTGGCCACAAGCACATGTGTTGGACTTCCCAAAAATAACGTAAACTACTTTTACGCCTTATCCATAATTCAAAAGATGTTTCAGAAACACTTTAGATGGAACGTTATTCGAAATATGTACTGCAGTCAACAGTGCAGGACCCCAATACGAGTCAGGCAAATGAGCATAGCTCATAATGAATCGAACCATATTCAATAGGGTTCTATTTCTCCTATCTGATACACCGTTTTCCTAAGGTGTTTTCAGGGGTTTGAGAGTTGAGATGTAATTCCATGTTCTATCAAATAGTCTTGGAATCTCAAGTCTCATATACTCTATACCTCGATCAGATCGAAGTGTTTTTATCATCTCACCTAACTAGTTTCCAACTTCAGTCTCAAACCACTTTGAATTTCTCAAGAGCTTTAGACTTAAGTTGCATTAGGTTGAGATACCCATACCTTGAATAATTATCTATAATATAGATGAATTATTCATGCCCTCCCACTGCTTTAACATATTGTACCACAAGGATCCAAATGTATAAGCTCCATGGGCTCTTTGGCTCTATAGTTCTTTTCAAGCAAAAGAATCTATTAGTCATATTGCTCTTAAGGCATGACCTATAAGGTAGCAGAGAGTTATCTTGTAACTTGCTTAGAAGTATACTCTTGACCAATCTCCCCATCATATTGAGGTAAATATGTCATAACCTTAAGTGCCAAAGAAAGGTATTTTCCTTTAGGAGAAATCCTTTGCCTTTCATTTCTTTGAGTAGTAGCAACCTCTGGCAACACAGTGTTTATTACTGCCTTACTCTCGATTAGTCTTAAAAACATTTATGTTATTTTTCAGTTCAGCTGAACAAAAGTTAACTCCCTTTCTTGAAATGAATTGCGTTAGTAGGGAAAGGTAAAGAGTAACACTGTTCCAGCCAATAAGATACAGAAACCAAATTTATTTTGATCTTAGGAATTATATACACATTATCTAATAATATGTATTTTCTCCCACTGGGAAAAATAACTTAACGTTCCTCATTACTACAGCCAAGACAACCTCTCTAATTCAAAATTTTGAGAGTTATCTCAATAGCATGAAGCTATTGCCAGGAATTCGTTCCTTTTAATAAGAAGAACAAACGTGATTTGTGACTATGAATCAAGTATTCGGGTAGAATCATCATTCTTCACAAATTACGCTTCCAAGACTAGTAAATCGAATTTACTGTCTTTGGACAAGTCTTCTTTGGCTGAGCAAGGCTCAATGTCACATTCATTAATAACACTTCTTAATGAATTAAACATTTGGGGCATGAGAACATTTCTCTGTTGAGCCTAATCTTAAATTATTCTCCACAAATTAATCATTTAAATTTGTTGTATAATCACCGTTATTTATAAAATGGGCGTAAGATTATGCACATATGAAAACATTGAATCGCTGAAATAACAAATCACTTGATTATTTATCTCACTAACCCATTACAAGAGCAATACAAACAATTGCATACGATCCAATCAGTTTAGCAAAAACAAGCAATCATAGAACCCTAAGACTATTGATTTAGTTTTGCAACGATGTTTCAGAGGTTTAGAGCAACAGTCACTGAAGGGTGATCAACTACTCCTCCTTTGAAATGACACACTTCTCAGCTAATTCTAATTCCAGAATAACTCATATTCCTATAGCCATTAGCCACCGTTATTTGGTCAAGGATTCGTTAACACACTTAACTCATCCTCATAAGTGTAACCCTCCCACTTTCAGATCCCAGAGGCACACACCAACAGGCTACCGAAGGGAAAGACAACTGTTGGTAATTAACCTAAGTGGCCCTATCCTTTTCAGGAGTTCATGGTGTTACGAATCCTATGATCAGGCCCTCCGAAGGGATGGTTGCTCCAGGACAACACGCAGGCGGATCATAAGACTCTCACGGTGTGACCTATGGGTGGAGACCGAGGGATACGTTGACACGTGTCCTGCTCCCACTTACTATGGGCACTTTCCCCATTCACCCTATTATTGACTCATGCAAACACTTTCCGAAGGGAGGTCGCACTAAAACGACACGAAGCCAAGCATAGATCTCACGTTGCAAATATAGGGACGTAGGAGTAAAAACTCGATTTAAATCAAGTTTTGATTTTACCTCCTACTAAAGTGACCTACCGTATATTTTAGGGTTTATTAACCTAGATAAATCCGGCTAATTCAATTTATCTAAGTCTAATCCTATTATAACTATTATAATGAGAATTGTAATGTTATAGGTGAATTAAACTCGTTTAACAAACCTAGCAATACTGTATGCTAACATGACTATGATTATTTCAACTCAGGTTCCGGGTTTGTTCCCAAGTAGCAGGTATTCCGTAAACCGTCAGCTTAAATACCTCCAGCCTTAGACAGAACATTACCGGGAGAGTTCCCTTTTAACCATAGTAATGTAAAGTCTTTACTCTAAAGATCTAGGTGTATTAAACTCTTTTAATAAACCTAGTGACATTGCATGATAACATTTAACCATGATTAATTCAACTACGGTATTCCGGGTTAGTTCCTAGGTAGGAGGTGTTTTGTAAACCGTCACCTTAAGTACCCCCAACCTTAGACAGAACTTTACCGGTAGAGTTCCCTTATAATCATAGTAATGTTTGTCCTACTTAGTAGGTTAAAACTATTTTTAAAAACTAAGGAAGACTTAATTCTAATCCTATTAGAATTAACGCGATCTTAGGTCTAATTAATTTTAAACATTTTTAAATCAATTCATTTACCTATGATCCTATGTTTGCGTGCAATCTTTATTATAGGTTGACGGTTTCTAATCATCAATTTTAAAACTATTCAAAATTTTAATGATTAGCCCTATAATCATGCATACTATAGTTTTATAATAATTAACAATCATATTCAAGTTAATATAATAAAACTATATATATAGTCTTGCATTGCATGAATTTTATTATAACAATTATATTATGCTATGGATGTTTCATGCTCAATGCAACTTTGATTTCCTTATTAAATAATTATAACAATTATAATATTGCCAATGAAGGTAAATCAAAGTAGCATGCTGCAAATAACTTATTAAATATAACTCTTTATATTTAAGTAATTTCATGCATCATGCTATTCCATTTTTCATGATTTTAAGATAGCTCAATTATATATTAAACAACTCATGAAAATAAACCATGCATTTCAATCCATACATTATAACTAATTATAATATATATAAAATGCATGAGCATGCTTTATAAACTAAGGTGGGATTTTAAATCTAAATGACATCCATAAAACACTTAAATAGCGTATAAACCGATTAATTGGCCTCTAGGATAAAATAAAGCATATAAATTACAATAATTTAAGCTATTTTATCCTAAAAAACATCATTCTGCAGCTTTAGAACCGGACTAGACGACACGAACCGACCCGAATCGTTTCGAACCGGACCCCAAAATGCCAAAACATGTTTGAACCGTGCAAACAATGCATGAACCGGGTCAAATGTACTCGAACCAGTCAAGAACCGGTCAAACATGTCACGAACAGCGGCTAAACCCATGAACCGGACCGCAACTCCTTTGAACCGCATGACATCACATGATATTTCTGTAAAATAAAAGAAAAAAGCAAACAACCACACTCGAACACGTGCACTGCGAGTTCACAAGGCAGTGATTAACACGTGCGATTCCTCCGTTTTGCGAAATCGCGACAGCGTCACGACGCTGTTGCGTCTGGAGGAAAAATCCACAAATTCCAACGATTGTTCTTCGTGTTTGGCCTCGATTTTGGACGTGATTTTAAATGATCTTCATCATCGAACACCCTATTCTAGACCCGGACTTACAGAGGATAATAGATTTACAAAATATGCCCAAAAACGCAAGGGCCTTTACATTGAACCATCAAAGAAAACGTAAATCTATGGCCAAATTAATCGAAACCATTTATACGCAAACCATAAAATTCATAATGCATAAATCCCACCAAGAACAATTTGCAAATTTCAATTTAAAATCAAGAACAATTGAGTTGGCTCTGATACCGATTGAAGGGATAAAAGCCCCACGCAGCGGAAAGAATTATCGAACCTACTCAAAGTCTTAGATTCTAATTGAAATTTCAATACAATTTGCAAAATATTACAACAATAAATCTATATTTAATGGGTTGTATGTAGGCTGTAAACATGCTAAATGATCAACTAGATTGATCCTAGTGATCAAGGATTTCATAGAAAACTTACTTTTGTAGAAAGCCTTGATCAATTCGCCTTTTCTTGCCAATAAGATTGAAAACGCAGCAACCCTCTTGTGCGAACACCACCAATCGGCTACACCGGTATATCTCTAAGACTTCTTGAAGCAGGAGACTTGTGGGAGTCTTTTAGGAGAGATCTCTGAGAGAAGGAGAGACAATGAGATGTCTTTCACCCCACCCTAGGGGTCCTATATATAGTAAAGGCCAAGACTTTTTCCTAATAGGAAAAATTCTCTAATTTTAATAAATAATTAATTAATTCCATAATTAATTAATTACCCAATTAAATATCATATATTTAATCTTAGGGATTTTATTAAAATTAAAATTAATATGAATCCAATTCATATTAAATTTATTTGAACTCTTTCAAATATTTTCTCTCAAGAATTAATTTTTTAAATTAATTCAAAGATTATATTATAAAGTTTCATAAACTTTATATTATAATGCATCAATATACATTATATGATTCCCCAAATAAATTGGACACTTTCAATTTACAATTTATATTTATTTGCTTCAAGTCTTTTTACGAGCTATCAGTGGGACCTAATGGACCTACAGATTAGAAGCTCCAACGATACGAGACTAATCGGCTTAAACTTATTAACCAAGTTAGTTTCCATTCGTTAACTGTGGGTCACTCCACTAATGACCCACAGCTGCACTCTTCTTACTGCAAAATATTTCTGTGTCCACGGATATCGACCAATACTACAAGTCAGTCCTTCACGTGTGTTCGTATCCCAGCTGGGTCAAATTACCGTTTTACCCCTAGTTTACATCTTTGTCCTTAAGTCACCAGTGCTCCTCTAATGAACAACCTGTTTGAGGTCCAACCAACAAACAGAAGTCTCTCTCGTGCCATAGAGAGGGTTGGACCCATTGTTCAAGTCCCGGAGACACCACTTAAGGGAACACACCTGTACTTACCCTAGATTCGGGAAGGAGTGAATTCCATCTTGTGTGACTATGTTCCCAGCTCCCCACTCGGTATTGTCCCAAAAATTATTGAGTCGGCATGCTGGCCACTCTCACCCATACAAATCAAAGGACAACCCTTCGTGAACAGGATTCCATAATCCACTCAGGATTCAGACCGAGTTGTCTAGGTCATCCTAGTGAAATAGAAACCACGACAACTAACGGTGTTACAGTGAGTGGTTAACTATTTCGCAATTCGGTCTTATGAAAACTCATTGCATAGGATACCCCCACTCGCATGTCTACTACATGGGCGCTTTGGATCAATACGTCTGTATCGAATACAAAGTGGGTCGTATCACATTGTGTTACCAGAATAAGGTACCCAGCCTTATCCTTGTACTATAGACCTTTTAGGTTGTTACTTGAACATCGATCCCCGTATGTCCCCACATACTAGTTCAAGTTACATACAAACAACCTTGGATCTTAGTTTATTGGATTTGGGTCAAATAGTGCAATATTTAACAATAACAGTTTATTAAACACAAGTATAAAATTTGTTTACATTCACTATCTACGAGTTTTAGGGCATAAAACCCAACAATAAATCCCCTGGCTCTGATGGCTTCATGGTCGAATTTTTTTAAAAATCTTGGAACACCTTCAAGCCTTCCATTATGGAAGTGTTCCGTGATTTTTTTGATAAAGGAATTATTAATCGCAACGTTAATGAGACTTTTATTGCCTTGATTCCAAAGCGATCCAAGTCATTATATCTCTCAGATTTCAGGTCGATCAGTCTAACTTCGGTTCTCTATCGTCGCTTGGCAAAATCTCTGGCCGAAAGGATTAAAAGTTCGCTTCCCTCAACTATTGCGGAGAACCAATTTGCCTTTGTAAAAGGTCGTCAAATCACTTATGCTATTTTGGTGGCAAATGAGCTAGTTGATTTTTGGAATTGTTTCGGAACAAAGGGCTTTATTATTAAGCTTGACATTGAAAAAGCTTTTGACAAGATTAATTGGGATTTTATTATCAGTATCCTTCACTTTAAGGGGTACCCGATTACTTGTTGCAGATGGATTAAGGCTTATATCTCTTCAGTCTCCTACTCCATCATTCACAACGGTAGGCCTAGAGGAAAGATCATAGTCGAGCGTGGTATTCGTCAAGGAGACCCTATTTCTCCCTTTATTTTTGTCATTGTAATGGACTACCTTAGTAGGCTGATCCAAGCGGCGAAGTAAAGAGGCTTGGTGGAGGGTTGCATTCTCCCTTCATGCTCTATCTTCCATCTCTTTTTTGCGGATGATATCCTCCTGTTTGTCAAAGATGATGATAAAATGCTTGACAACCTCTTCTTTATTATCAAATCTTTTGAGCAAGCTTCTAGTCTCAACATTAATTTCAACAAATCATCTATCTCGAGTGTTAACGCCGATGCCGTCAGAGCGTGCCAAGTGGCTTCCAAGTGGGGTTGCTCTTATGTTTCTCTTCCAATGTCATACCTGGGTGCTTCTCTTGGAGATAAACCTTCAAAGACTTCTTTTTGGAATCCGGTTATTGACAAAATTGATGGTAAACTTGACAATTGGCGCTTTTCATGCATTTCTAAAGGTGCGATTAACCCTTGTCCAAGCAACTCTTGGTAGTATTACCACTTACATGCTCTTTATCTTCAAAGCCCCCCAACCAGTTTGTAAAAGGATTGATAAAATTATTAGATCTTTTCTTTGGACTGGCAATGGTTCTAAAGATGGCCTTCATTTGGTTAGTTGGAATAAGGTGGCAGCTCCAAAAAATTCTGGTGGTCTAGGCGTCTTCAAGACTCGAGTTTCCAACAACGCGCTTCAAATTAAATGGCTTTGGAGATTTTTCCAAGAAGATTGTTCGTTGTGGAAGCGTTTTATATTGGCAAAGTACTCAACTCACAACATGGAAATTATTCCTTCTCGATCAAAATTCTCTAGCTCAAGATCGCCTAGCCTTGGTTCTCTATAGTTAAGCATAGCCTAAAATTCCTAGAAAATTCTAGATGGGAGCTTCGGGATGGGAGTAAAATTCGTTTCGCTGGGATTCTTGGACCGATTTTGGAACCTTGCATTTGGCTCACCCACGTTTTTTTGCTCTCTTAGCTAATCAAGATCTAAAGGTGGCAAAAGCTTGGGACGATAGTATTTTGCTTTGTTCTTTTCTTCCTAGAAGGCCTTTGCTGAGTAGGGAATCCATAGCTTGGGAGGATCTATCGTCAACTTTTCCGGTGCCAATGCTCTCTCGGGGAAATGATATTATTCGGTGGAACCATCATGTAGATGGAGTTTTCACAACTGCTTCTGCTCGTCTTCTCTTCTGGTCTGAGGATTCCTCTTCGACTGTTCATGTTGATCCTCAGGTCCTATCGAACCTTTGGAGTGACTTAATCCCGAAGAAAGTCAAATTTTTCATATGGACAGTGTTGCATCGAAGGATCAATACGGCGGATAGATTGCAATTGGTTTTTAGGAATTCTGCTCTCAATCCACGCTGCTGCGTCCTGTGTCACAACCACTCTGAGACCTTAGACCACATCTTCACCCATTGTGCTATTGCTTCAGGCTTTTGGCAATCGTTCCATAGTGCCATGGGTATCCATTTTCCGACTCCGTCTTTGGCTAATAGTCTCTGTGAGGAGACCTTTACACATAAGGGTATTACTCAAAGAGCTTCTCCTATTCATGTTATTTTTGCAGCGGTCATGTGGACTTTGTGGACGGTGCGAAATTCCCGCATTTTCAAAAACATCTCTTCCGCCCTACCTCTCAAATTTTGGAAGATATAATTGCTACTGCCTCTTTTTGGGTCTCCTCTTCAAAGCTTTTTTCTAGCTATGATGCATCTTCCATAGCTTTGAACTGGAAAGCTTTCCTGTAACCTCTCTTCGTATGTTCCTTACATGCGATTTTTAATAAATGGTATCCTTTTTCAAAAAAAAAAAAAAAAAAGATGACTTATTTTGAAACTTAGAACCAAAGTGAAAATCTTACCATTGTGTTATGTTATGTTAATTTGGTAAGATTTTGGTTAATGCTACTAAGATGACTTGTGTTATGTTATGTTAATTTTGAGAGAATATGAATTTGAAAAATGGTAATAGATTAGATGTGCATTGGAAAAAGTTAAAATAAATTGAAACAATAATAATTTAAAATTTTGGTTATAAAATATAAACGGTAAAATTGTGAGAACATATTGAAAAGGCAAGTTTAGACCCCATTTGGTAACCATTTGGTTTTTAAAAATTATTGTTGTTTTCTCTCAATTTCGTTACCATGGTTTTCAAGTATGTCAAGGACACATTTGAATTTCTAACCAAATTTCAAAAACAAAAATAAGTTTTTGAAAACTACTTTTTTTTTTTTTTAGTTTTCATAATTAGTTTTTGAAAACATGGGGAAAAAAAGTAGATAACAACACAAATAAACTTAGAGGAGGAAGTAATGTTTATATGCTTAATTTTTAAAAACCAATAACAAAAACCAAATGGTTATTAAACGGGACTAGAATGGAAGCATAGTTACAGATTAAAGGTGGGTCTGGTGAAGAAAATCTAACATTATTTATTATGAGATTTGATTTAAAGGGGAAAATATCAAAACTGTTTTGTATCCAATCCAGACTTCTTATTTTTTTTATTTTTTTTTTAAGATTCAATGAATCAAATTGATTCAACAAATATCTATTTGGAAGATCAGTTTTTTTTTTAAATTTATTTTGGATTTTGTGATCTAAATAGTGAAAATTATAAAAAAACAACTTTTTTATGTTTTAAGTAAATCCTAATTTAAAATTTAAAATTCTTAAAGGTAGAATTACATTTAAAAATAAAAAATAAAAACTTTGGTACATTGATTATTTTATGTTATAAACTCATTTCATTTGTGTTAAAATTAAAATAAGTATAACATAATATATTATAAATCATATAATTATATAAAATGATAAAGGTTAAATTATAAGTTTATTCCCTAAACTTTAAGGATGTCAATTAGATTCCTGAACTTAAAAAATTGTCAAATTGATCCTCGAACTTTAAGCTTTGGGTCCATGAACTTTAAAAAGTATTTAGTAGGTCCTTAAACTTTTCAGTTTTGTGTCCAATTGGTCTCTCAACTTTCAATTTTGCGTCTAGCTAAGTCATTTACCTATTCAACATTTTTTAAATTCACAAGTCTACTTGAAACAAAATTAAAATTTTAGGGTTCCAATAGACATAAAATTCAATTTTATACCAATAGATTAGTTAATTCTTAAAAATCTTGAATATGTAAGGAAACTATTAGACACAAAATTGAAAGTTCAAGAATAGATTAGACATTCTTAAAAGTTTAAGGACATATTAGAAACTTTTTAAAATTTAAGGACCAAATTGACATATACATAACTCCAAAGGTTCAGGAACTAAACTCGTAATTTAACCCACAATAAAATTTATAACATATAAAACATCTTCATATAAATTATTTAAAAGTAATTTTTCTTTTTGATTTTGGTTATTTATGAGAGATATTCTAAAATATTTATTTTATTTAATGGGTTATCATAATTCAACGGGTTAAAGCACAATAACCTTGACAAAAAGGCCAAGGTTCAATTATTTTCCACCTCATATGTTGTTTAACTAAAAAATATATCTATATATTCGAACATAACTTTTAAAAAATAATTTCAACATAATTCGTTGAGACATAATATTTTCGACCAAGAGATCAAAGTTTAAATTATAAAGATGTTTAAACAACACCACCAGTTCTGCTCTTTAAACTAATTTTATCACCATGAGAAAAAGCTATGCTGCCTCTCTTCTTTAGACCAATTTTATGACCATGAGATACAACAACGTTGTCGCTGCTCTTTGTAGCTTCTGTTGGGTTTTATGCCCTATAACTCATAGATAGTCAATGTACCCATTGATCGAATATTAATGAAATAATATTGATATATTTTTTCCATTAAATGTTATTAGTTATTTTATATTCGTTGTAACGCCCGACTTTTTGAAACCTAAAGACTGCCTAGGGACGTTACTATATGCATGAATGATTCAAAGAACTCTGAAGTAAAATTTTACCTTGAAGCCTAGAATGCATAAACTAAACAAATAATTTTAGTAAACCATTTATTTGGGATCCCAAGAAAACATTGCAAAACATGAAAACATTTGGAAAGCTCAAGTGCAACAAATGAATTAAATTTTTGAACAATTACACAGAAAACTCAAATAAAGAAACTAGTATGCGGTAGTAAAAATTGAGCTGACATCGTCCACCATGGCGCCACCAGTAAGTACCCTTGATCAATCGCATATCACATCCTTACTCTTGCCTAAAAAAAAATGGAATAAACAAACAATGAGTATTGAAAATACCCAGTAAGTAACCCCCCTACCAGGGTTGGTTATGTAAGCACAAACATTTATGAGGGGACCTAAACCTTGCTTTATTAACGCTCTATTTCTTGGCCATAACGTCAAATGTGACCCTATCTCCACAAAATTGAAATGTGACCTTAACACCACTATATAAAACTATATAGTGACCATATCGTGACCTTTCATCATGGCCATACCGCCAAGTTTTAATAAAATATTAAAATCATCCCCTTGACCACATCGCCAAGTTTTAAGAAAATTTATGAAAACTCACATCTTGACCATATCGCCAAGTTTTCCAATGACAAACTTTTAAGAACTCATATCACCGTGAATCATACATGTGCATGTGAGGTCCCCTAACTAACTTTATGATAATGTAACATACGACAATTCACATTTCAATCAAATAACTCTATTTTTCACAATTCTACAGTTTCTAACTTACATATTCAACAATCACCATTCAAAAACACACATACAATTTCACAAAATCAATATCAACACAAGTGCCACAACCAAAACAGATCAGCACCCAACAATTTCACAATTATTATGGCATCTAACAATTTTACAAATAAGCAAATAAAGTTCCAACGTGCTGATAGGGAAGCCACTTACCTTTGCTGTAACCCAACGAAATCAAAGGGTCACAAGTCTTTTGCACAACTCAAAACCTCCTATTCCAGAACCGATCTTAAACTAGCCAAAATCACCCATATCTACACATGAATTGCTTCCAAGGTTAGGAAATTTCATCCAATAACTGAATTAATAAAGAACGAGCTTAAGAGAGATTCTTCACTCTTGGAACTCACCCAAAAATCTAAAACAGTGGCTGAATAGTGTTTTAAATTAGCAAAATTTTGTGAGTTCGAGGTCGATATTGAATGGGCAACTCCGAAACGGAATGGAAAATTCATGGGTCAATAATAGATACTAAAACCAACACCAACGAAGTGGTTAATTGACAAAAACTCACCCAAAAGTGACGAACCCTCTGCTGGACAGCAACTTGTAAGTCGAGAACTTGCTGTCTAATCTGAAAATGAATCAGGAAAATACATTGTCTGATCTATCCTTAATAAATTATCTAAAGAGACTTAAATAAAGCATGGAAACTCAACAAAACTTACCCCGACGACATCTAACACGAAACTAAGGCTACTCCAACCAACACTCGGCGACAGAAAACATGTTGGAATGAGCTGAATGCGTGGGTTTCGGGCTTCTCGCCGAGAGCTTGTGTGTGTGTGGCGGCACGACAGTAGATCAGGGGCGCTACGCGACGGTAGTGGCGGATCTGGGGCGGCGGCGATACTGACGATCGGAGCGAGGAGGTAGCGACGGCGCTGAAGGCGAGAGAGAAAGAGTGAGGGTTGGGAGACGAGAGAGAAAAAGAGAGAAGAATGCACACCAGAGGCTTGCGGCGGCATGGGTGGTTGTCGACGGTGGCCTGCGACAAGAGGCGACGGCGGCGAGAGCCGAAAGGCGATGGCGACTGCAACGCTGCAGACTGAGAGAGAGGGTAAACGTGAGAGGTGAGGGGCACGTGAGGGAGAAATATCGGGGGGAGAGATAGAGAGAAAAAGAATTTTTATTTTATTAAAAGCTGCTTGACCCAAAGTTTGAGGGGGAAAACTTGAAAATTCCCCCCCCCTTTTTCCTCCATCTTTGACCGGGTACAAAACCCCTTTTCCCCTTTTTTTGGTGGTTGCTACATTCGTCTTTGCCTAAAATAACCCTAATCCAATATACTAGACATCCTAGGCTGTAATATGAGTCTTGAACTATATGTAGCGACATTTGGGGATCACTGTTCAAGAAATAGCCTAAGGGGTCTATAGTATAGGGATAAGACTGGGTGCCTTATCCTGGTGACATTATGGATACGACCCACTTTGTATTTGATACAAACGCTATGATCCAACGCGTTCGTGTAGGAGACATGCGAGTGGGGGTATCCTATGCAATGAGTTTGCATACGACCGGACTGCGAAATAGTAACCACTGGTTATAACACCGTTAACTAATTGATTTTCTATTTCACTAGGACGACCTAGACAACTTGGTCTTAATCCTTAGTTGATTATGAACTCCTGCTCATGAGGAATTGTCCTTTGATTTGTATGGGTGAGAGTGGCCAATACGCCGACTCAATAAGCCTACCATTTTGGGGACAAGACTGAGTGGGGAGCTGGGAACATAATCATACAAGATGGAATTAACTCTTTCCCGACTTTAGGGAAGTAGATGAGTGTTCCCTTAAGTGGTGACTCCAAGTCTTGAACAAAGGGCCCTACCCTCTCAATGGCAAGAGAGGGTTTTCTGTTTGATGGTTGGACCACAAACAGGTTGTTCATTAGAGGAGAACTGGTACTTAAAGAAATAGAAGTAACCCAGGGGTTAAACGGTAATTTGACCCAGCTGGTGTTACGGACACTCGTGAAGGACTAAATAGTCGTTATTGGTCTATATCCGTGGACACATAAAATATGTATGCAGTGAGAAGAGTGCAACTGTGAGTCTATAGTTGAATGTACGCACAGTTAACGAATATTGATTAATTTGGTTAATGAGTTTGACAAATTAATCTCACATCGTTGGAGCTTCTGATCTACAGGTCCATTTTGGGGACAAGACCGAGTGGGGAGCTGGGAACATAATCATACAAGATGGAATTCACTTTTTCCCGACTTTAGGGAAGTAGATTAGTGTTCCCTTAAGTGGTGACTCCAAGTCTTGAACAAAGGGCACTACCCTCTCAATGGCAAGAGAGGGTTTTCTGTTTGATGGTTGGACCACAAACAGGTTGTTCATTAGAGGATAACTGGTACTTAAGGAAATAGAAGTAACCCAGGGGTAAAATGGTAATTTGACCGAACTGGTGTTACGGACACTCGTGAAGGACTAATTAGTCGTTATTGGTCTATATCCGTGGACACATAAAATATGTCTGCAGTGAGAAGAGTACAATTGTGAGTCTATAGTTGAATGTACGCACAGTTAACGAATATTGATTAATTTGGTTAATGAGTTTGACCAATTAATCTCACATCGTTGGAGCTTCTGATCTGCAGGTCCATTAGGTCCCACTGGTAGCTCATAAAGTAATTTGAGGCAACTAATTAATAAATGTAAATTGAAAGTGTTCAAATTACTAAGGAAAATAATATAATATATATTGATATATTATTAGGAGAGAAATTAATATTTGAAAAAATTCAAATATTAATATAAATTTGAGTCACATTAAATTTATGGAAGTTTGAAAGAGTTCAAATATGAATTAATTGATTTTAAAGCCTAATCTATTTGGGCAAATTAATTAATTGAAGGCCGGAAATTAAATATGTGATATTTAATTGGTGGTTAATTAATTAAAGAATTAATTAATCGGAAATTAATCAATTATGGAAATAATTAATCACGTAAGGAAGTGATTAATCATTTATGGAAATGATCTAATCACTTATGGAAGTAATTAGTCATTTGTGGAAAATATTAATCAATTATGGAATAGATTGATCTTAGATTGATTAAATAAGGAATAAGATTGAATCAATTTTGGAAAAGATTGATTTAATTGAATATTTTATTCATGGCCACTCTTCTATAAATAGAACACTATACCTAATTGGTTTAGAAGCCCTCTTGCTCTTAGACTCACAAGACAAGACCCTAGAATTCTCTCTAGCCTCCTTCTTAGAGAAAGACTCCCACAAGTCTTTTGCCTCCTAGACTTAGATACATACCGGTGTAACCTCTGTGATTATTGTGTCTTTAAAGAAAAATTTCCAGAGAAGAAATCAAGAAGGAGTCGCTGCGTTTTCGTTCGTTGGAGCATTGTTGGCGAAGAACGGTCAAGTCTACAACGAAGGTTTGTAACGATTCTTTCCCCTTTTCTTTAGAAAAACATGAGAATAAAAATAGTTTTATTTTCAAACCTTTTTTAGCATGTTTATAGCATTTTTCAGTGGCTTTAAAGTGTGTTTAATGTTTTATATTGCCTTTTCGTAACGATATTTTAATGTTAATTAATATACGGCGTAAGGTCCTTTCGATGTGCTTCCGCTGCGCAGGGACTTTCATCCCCTTCAGCTTCAACGTGATGAGAAACAATACTGCCTCTGCTCTTGAAGCCAATTTTGCCACCATTAGAAACAACACTATGACTGCTCTTCAAGCTAATTTTTCCACCGTGGGAAAAGTAGCAATGCCACCCTTACTTTTTGGAATTTTGAGATCAAGGTATCTGCTGCTCTGCGGGAATTTTGAGACCAAAAGACAAAGCTTTATGGCCTTTATAACTCGTTGGATTTTCAAGTCCAACTGGTGCAATCCTCGGTGCTTCTGTGGGACTCTGCATGTCTACATTTGACACGATGCTACTGTCGACATTCAGGATCCTTAAACCATGTGATCCAAATGCCCGAAAGGAAAATTGTTGATTGAGGCCAAGATCATGAACACCAGTGACATCGTTGAAAGTGGCACTCACCTTCACACAATACTACCAAGCCAACACTAAGAAAATGATTTGAAAGAGTTCAAAACCTCTTGTCATTGTTGCAGTCGAATGTGTTAAAGTTGTAGGCACAAGCTTTGTTTCACGGATGATGATTAGTAGCAATAATGAAAGTGCTCGTGTTTTGAAATTTGGAATGACCAAAGCCCTATATAAATACTTGTTTGATGGAAAAATTATATTTAGAAAACTCTAACAAATTATTGGATCCCAAGACTCTTTGTTATTAGTTGGACAACTATATTATGGTTAATAGATTTTTTTTTTCCAATAAATTAAAGGGTGCTGTACTTTTTTCTTATGAGTTTGCTTTGGAACAAAAAACAGGGAAATTTTCTAATTCCTTTATAAGTAATTTTTTTCTTCTTGTTTGTTTGTTTTTTCTTTTCTTGACACATACTGTTATACCTATTATTTCTCAAACCTTACACATCAACACAGCTAAGTATTAGGTTTCAATTAGATAAATTATAAAAAGGTTAACCTCAAGGATCAAAATGGTATTTGGTTGAAAGTTAAGGGAGTAAAAACGAATGCTTCAAAACTTTGAGACGATAATGAAATGAATATAATAAATTTATGAAGCAAATTAAGATTTAAATCAAAAGTACATTTTAAGCCTTAACATCTATAAAATAGTCCAAATTTGGGTCATGGAGAGTGAGTTCATCGACACGTTGATATTTACATCGACATTTCAACATGTCTGCCAGTTCAACATCAACAGTTCTATTTTTTTTTTTTTTTTGAATTACGATAGTTCTATTATATCATAGAAAAATTGGCGAAATATAACAAAAACATCACTAATGTGTACCTAATATTAATAATAAGAAATTTCAACTTATTCAAGAAGGGTGAAATGCTTATTTGTTATTTTAAATATTTTTTTATGATTTTGTTATATTTATAATTTTTTCATAAATATCTGGCTGTATCGATATTTCATGGACATTTTTCCTTCAACATTGTGATTTAAAACCTTGCTTTTGAGTAGTACTTTCTGATTTAAGGACTTTTCTAGCATTTTTCTGGAGATCACGATCAACTACTTTTTCTATAAGTACTCTAATCTAGTTTTAAGTATTTTTTTAAAAGCAATCATTACTATGTAGCCCAACATCAAGAAAATTTTGGAAAATAATTTTAATTACCTATATATAATATGATTTTTACACTTGAAGGAATTATGTTGAAATAGTCACCTAGGATATTTCATCATTGACCATAGAAGAAATTGATTTTTTTTTTTTTACAACATATGCTGGGAGATTTGAACTTTGATCTCTTGATTGAATGTGCAATTTTTCCGCCAGTTGAACTGTGCTCTTGTTGGTACATGTAACTAGCACAAAGCTGACGAACATTTGTTAGGTTATACGGGGGGATGTCCTCTCTCTGAGAGGTTGATGTAGAGAGAACCTACGGGCGATCTCTGTGAGTTACGAGTGATACAGTGCGATGGAGGAGTCCATTGAGGACGTGATGGCAAGATTCAAGATATCCGAGGAAGAGTGTGAGACCGTGACGATTTCGAATGAGGCGAAGGCGCAGGACATAAGGGAGAGGGAGTGGTGTTTGATTGGAGAGCTGTTGACGAATAGGAAATTTAACAGAAGCCTTCCGTAAGACAATGTTGGATGCCTGGCAATGCAAGGGGGTCAAATTCACTGAGATTGAAGAGAATGTGTTCTTATTCGACTTCTCAGATGCGGCATCAATGTTGTATGTGCAAAAGTAGGGGCCATAGCTGTTCGAAGAGTGCCTATTGGTCCTTGCCAAGTGGGAACCGAAGATTAAGACCAAGGCAAATATCCCAAAAGTGTGTGATTTCTGGATCCAAATTCACGGTCTCCCCTTTTATTGCAGAGGGCAGGGTGTAGCGAAGTTGGTAGCGGAGAAAGTAGGGAGGATAACCGATGAGGAAGGGGAAATGGAAGCACGGAGGGTGATCCAGCGGAAGTTTATACGACTGAAGGTGGAAATTAACCTAACGAAGGCACTCACAAGAGGGTTGATAGTCATTAACGAGGGAGTGAAAAAATGGGTTTGGATTAAGTATCAGAGGTTGCCTAGGTTTTGCTCCAGATGTTATATCATTGGGCATACGCTACCGTGGTGCAGCATTGGAAAACGTCTTGGGGAGGGTAGGTCCGGGGCTTCTCCCATGTTTGGTGAATGGTTGAGAGCCGGAGTGTCACCAGTGAAACAAAGGGAGGACCATGCTAGCTTGTGGCGGTGCGAGGAACGACATCAGGGGAGAATGGGGGTGAACGCAGAATCGGTGCCTGTAACGAATTTTGCGGATTCTGCGGGCAAGGATCCAGGGATCGATGGGGGTGTATCTTCTATTGTACCTACGGAAGGTACGGGGATTGTTGAGCATGTGGGACAGGCGGCCCAGGAATCTGTTGCTGAGACTGAGGCTGGGCCTAGTGGGCCAGCGAAGCAGGCCACAGAAGGGGAAAGCCCACGGCGCAGAGGGTCAAGGGAAGTGGAAAGACAGGTTGACCGAGATGGAATGGACATCTGTGCGAGGCCAGTCTCCTTAATTGGGCTGAAGAGGAAATGTTGGGCCGAAGGAAAATCTAAGGAGGGTAGTATGAGCGGGGGCCCATCGAAAAAAGCGAAGGGTATAGTAATTGAAGGGAGCTCTGATATGGGAAAGGCCAAGGAGACCGGCCCAAAAAGGTCTCCCAACGATCCATGAAGGTGATATGTTGGAACTGTCAGGGTGTGGGGAACCCCCTGACAGTCCGTTCACTTAAGAAGCAAGTTCAGCTTCATTCCCCAGATGTCATATTTTTGGCAGAAACAAAAAATAAAGCCAATAGGCTAGAGAGGATCAAACGATTGTTGAACTATGAAGGGTGTTTTGTGGTCGAGCCTCATGGGCTGAGGGCTGGTTTATGCCTTTTATGGAAAACAGCGGCTGATGTAGTGATAAAACAGTTTGCGGACTTTGTTATTGAGGCTACCTTCAGGCCTAGTTCGGGGTGTCCAGAATGGCACTTCCTGGGGGTTTATGCAAGCACGAATGAAAAGGAAAGGGAGCAGCAGTTTTGTGCTCTGTCTCTCAGGATTGCACAAATGTGTGGCAATTATGTGGTGGGTGGTGATCTTAACGACATTGTGCATAATGATGAGAAGGAGGGAGGGGCGAGCCGTTCACCGAGGAGCATGAAGGTACTCAATGATTTTATTGTCCACAATAATTTGATGGACATAGGTTTTTTTGGGTACCCTTTTACATGGTCTAACCGTCGGAAGGGATAAGAATTAGTAAAGTTGAGGCTGGATAGATTCCTAGTGTCGGAGGGATGGAGCAGAGATTGACCTCGAGCAAGAGTAGATCACTTGCACTCGATAGGGTCTGACCACCGCATGATTTTGCTTCAACCCACGTCGATTAATTCCAAGTTCCAGAAGAGATTTGTCTACAATCGAAGCTGGGCAAAAAATAGTGCGTGTATGGAAGCGGTCAGGGAGGCTTGGCAGCATGAGAAGGAAGGTGGCCAGGCATATATTGTTTCTGAGAAAATTAAAGGGACTCGGGTGGCGATACTTCGATGGAGGAGGAAGGCCAAGGCCAATTCAAATGCTGAAATTCAGAGTGTTGAAGTCCGAATAAAAGAAGAGCAGGATCGGAGATGGCCAGATTATGAGCTAATCAACGAGCTAGAAGGGCGATTAAAGGAGCTTACTGTGGAGGAGGAATTATTCTGGAGAATAAAATCAAGAATCTAGTGGCTTAAGGAAGGCAACCGGAATACAAATTTTTTTCACGCTAAAGTTATGCTACGGAGAAGGGCCAACCGGTTGTCAGGGATGGAGGATGAATCTGGTGAATGGAAAGAGGGGGATGATGAAGTGGCTCGTATTGGGCTACGATACTTTGAAGAATTATTCAAGTCCTCCAACCCACCTGATTTTGACAAGGAATTCGCAAATTGGGAAAGGAAGGTAGATGAAGCAGACAATGAGCTCTTGACTAGGGAGGTGACGGAGGCTTTGATTGAGAAGGTTGTCATGGATATGAATGGGGAAAAGGCCCCAGACGAGGATGGTATGACTGCTGGCTTTTTCTAGGACCATTGGAATGTGGTCAGGAGAGATGTGGTATTAATTGTGAAGGAGTTCTTTATGAGAGGTACGCTGCTTTGAAAGATGAATCATACTCACATTGTAATGATCCCAAAGGTCCGGATGCCCACACGTATGGGACAATTACGCCCAATCTCTTTGTGTAATGCCTCATACAAGATAATTTCTAAGGTGCTATGTAACCGGCTCAAGAAGATAATGCTTAAGTTGGTAAGTGAATGCCAAACGGCCTTTGTGCAAGGGAGATTGATCACTGATAACATACTCATAGTGCATGAGATTGTGCACTCGATGAATCAAAAAAGGTGAGGGAGGAATTATTCCATGGCTGTGAAGCTCGATATGACAAAAGCCTACGATAGAGTCGAGTGGCGGTTCTTAGAAAGAGTGATGAGGATTATGGGCTTTGATTTACGGTGGATCGGTTGGATAATGGAGTGTGTGACTTCGGTCTCGTACAGCCTAAGGGTGAACAATAAACCGCATGGGATGATTAGACTAGGGAGAGGATTGCGACAGAGAGATCCCTTATCACCATATATGTTTGTGTTATGTTCAGAGGTGCTCACCTTCCTTCTGAATGGGGCGATCAGGAATCACAAGCTCTCGGGGTATAAGGTGTCGAGGAATGGGCCTTGCATTTCCAACCTATTCTTTGTTGATGACTCGTTGATTTTTTGCAAGGCAACCAGAGAGGAATGTGTTACATTACTTACTGTGTTGGCAAGGTATGGTGAGCTTTCTGGGCAATCAGTCAATTTTGATAAGAGTAATGTGATTTTTAGCAAAAATACACCGATGGCAGTGAAGGGGAGTTTGGCTGGTCTGTTGGGAATTCGCCACACCAGGAGTTTGGGGCGTTATCTCGGGCTGGAGGTGGATTTTGGGCTGTCTAAAAGGAGAATGGTCAGTAGATTGAAGGAAAGGTTGGATGATAGACTGAGGGGATGGGCTGAGCAGTTTTTATCACAAGTAGCGAAAGAAGTTTTGATCAAGGTCGTGGCTCTTGCTCTCCCAGTGTATACCATGAACTGTTTTAAACTCCCGATGGCAGTGTGCAAAGAAATTAACAGCAAGTTGGCAGCCTTTTGGTGGAAGACAAAGAAAGAAGGGAAGGGGGTTCATTGGGGATCTTGGAAGGAGATATCGAAACATAGAAGTAAAGGGGGGCTGAACTGCTTTAACTTAGCGCTCCTTGCAAAGCAGGGATGGAGGATACTATCGAGGCCAGATAGTTTGATAGCGAGAATGTATAAGGCAAAATATCTGAGACAAAAGCCGTTTTTGGATGTGGAGGTTGCGGGGTCGACTTTATGGGGCTGGAAGAGCATACTAGCTGGTAGATCCGTCCTTAAACGAGGAGTCCGCTAGAAAATTGGTGTGGATTCTAAGGTAGACATTTGGCATGATCCGTGGCTTTCGCGGCCTTACACTTTTAGGCCGATAAGGTGTCTTGATGATGAGTGGAGGAAGGTTGGTGATCTTATAGACAACAGTGGCCCAAGATGGATGGTGGAACAACTGAGGAAATGTCTTGTGGAGGAGGATGTGAAGTTTGTTGGGTTTTATGCCCTAAAACTCGTAGATAGTGAATGTAACCGTTGACTGGATACTAATGAAATAATATTGATATATTTTTCCATTAAAAGTTATTAGTTATTTTATATTTGTTTTTTCCCTAAAAATAACCTTAATCCAATAAACTAGACATCCCAAGCTGTAATATGAGTCTTGAACTATATGTAGCGACATATGGGATCATTGTTCAAGAAATAGCTTAAAGGGTCTATAGTATAGGGATAAGACTGGGTGCCTTATCCTGGTGACACTATGGATACGGCCCACTTTGTATTTGATACAAACGCTACGATCCAACGCGTTCGTGTAGGAGACATGCGAGTGGGGGTATCCTATGCAATGAGTTTGCATAAGACCGGACCGTGAAATAGTAACCCCTAGTTATAACACCGTTAACTAGTTGGTTTTCTATTTCACTTGGACGACCTAGACAACTTAGTCTTAATCCTGAGTTGATTATGGACTCCTGCTCATGAGAGATTGTCCTTTGATTTGCATGGGTGAGAGTGGCCAATACGCCGACTAGATAAGCCTACCATTTTGGGGACAAGACCGAATGGGGAGCTGGGAACATAATCGTACAAGATGGAATTCACTCATTCCCGACTTTAGGGAAGCAGATGAGTGTTCCCTGAAGAGGTTACTCTGAGTCTTGAACAAAGGGCCCTACCCTCTCAATGGCACGAGAGGGTTTTCTGTTTGATGGTTGGACCACAAACAGGTTGTTCATTAGAGGAGAACTGGTACTTAAGGAAATAGAAGTAACCTAGGGGTAAAACGGTAATTTGACCCAGCTGGTGTTACGGACACTCGTGAAGGACTATCTAGTCGATATTGGTCTATATCCGTGGACACAGAAAATATGTCTGCAGTGAGAAGAGTGCAACTGTGAGTCTATAGTGGAATGTACACACAGTTGACGAATATTGTTTAATTCGGATAATGAGTTTGACCAATTAATCTCATATCATTGGAGCTTCTGATCTGCAGGTCCATTAGGTCCCACTAGTAGCTCATAAAGTAATTTGAGGCAACTAAGTAATAAATGTAAATTGAAAATGTTCAATTTACCAAGGGAAACAAATATAATATATATTGATATATTATTATGAGAGAAATTAATATTTGAAGAAATTCAAATATTAATATAAATTTATGGAAGTTTGAAAGAGTTCAAATAATGAATTAATTAATTTAAGGCCTAAAATCTATTTGGGCAAATTAATTAATTCAAGGCCGGAAATTAAATATGTGATATTTAATTGGTGGTTAATTAATTAAAGAATTCATTAACTGGGAATTAATCAATTATGGAAATAATTAATCACTTAAGGAAGTGATTAATCATTTATGGAAATGATCTAATCACTTATGGAAGTAATTAGTCATTTGTGGAAAAGATTAATCAATTGTTGAATTGATCGATCATGTATTGATTAAATAAGGAATAAGATTGAATCAATTTTGGAAAATATTGATTTAATTGAATATTTTATGGTCTCTCTTCTATAAATAGAACACTAGACCTAATTCGTCAAAGATACTCTCCTCTTGCTCTCAGAATCATAAGACAAGACCTAGAATTCTCTCTAGCCTCGCTCTTAGAGAAAGACTCCCACAAGTCTTTTGCCTCCTAGACTTAGAGACATACCGGTGTAACCTCTGTGGTTATTGTGTCAATCAAGAAGAAATTTCCAGCGATTATAAGACTAGGAGGCTGCTGCGTTTTCGATCGTTGGAGCGTCGTTGGCGAAGAAAGGTCAAGTCTACAACGAAGGTTTGTAACAGTTCTTGCCCTTTCTTTAGAAAAGCATGAAAATAAATTTAGATTTATTTTTCAGCATGTTTAAACCAATTTTCCAGCAACTTTAAAGTGTGTTTAAAGTGTATTTGAGTTTTTCGTAACGGTATTTTAATGTTAATTAATATACGGCGTAAGGTCCTTTCGATGCGCTTCCGCTGCGTGGGGACTTTTATTCCCTTCAATTGGTATCAGAGACATCGCTGGCCCTATTAATTAATATTAAAATTTGCGATAGGCTCTAATAGGTGGGATTTATGCATAATTGTATGTTCGGTTTGCGTTGAACTGTTTAGGTTAATTTTATGGTCATAGATTTTGTTTTTATGTGATTTTGATCATGTAAGGCCCGGTGTTTCAGGTATATTATGTAAAATCGAGTCCTATGTAAGTCCGGGTCTAGAATAGGTTTTTATGAGATGAAAAATGGAGAAATCGCCGCTGAAATCGAAAGAAAAATCGAAGAAGCAATGCTGCCACTGCCCAGATTCTGCCTCCAGACGCAACAGCGTCGGGACGCTACTCCAACAGCGTCTCGACGCTGTCTCAATACCACAGGCGCTCAGATAAGGAAAGTGCACAGCGTCGGGACGCTGCGATTATAGCGTCTCGACGCTGTCACGATGGCGGCGCTCGTTAGGGCTACAACCGACGCGGTCCAAGCTGGTGGGCGGTTCGGTTCGGACCGGTTCGGCTGGGTTGGGACCTATTTGGTCCGGTTCAGCCAATTTTTTGCATGGTTTGTGATTTTGGAAGCCGGTTCGAGGTTGTTCGGGCCGGTTCGTGCTGTCTAGACCAACTTTTGGAGCTGCAGAAGGATTTTAGGATAGAATTTAGCTAAAATGATTGTAATTTAATGCTTTATTTTATCCTAGGGGCCAAAATTAACCGGTTCAATTGCTATTTATATGCTTTATGGATGTCATATAGAATTTTCATCCCACCTAAGGTTATAAACATTCTCATGCATTTTTTTTTATATATTATAAATTGTTATAATGTATGTTTAAATGCATGGAATTATTTTCATATTTTTTAATATAAGTGTATATTAATTATATGAAAAATTGGAAAGCATGAAGCATGTCATTACTTAAATTAAATATAAATAGTTACGTTTAATGTGATGAATGAAGCATGCTTGATTGATTTTCTTGATTGGCTTATAATTGTTATATTAAAAGAAAATCAATATTGCATGAAGCATGAAACATCCATAGTTAATAATATAATTGTTATATTATTCATGCAATTAGTATGGTTTAATTATTTAATTTGAATGAGATTGTTGAATGAATTAAACCCTAGATTCTTGATTATAGGATTAATCATTAAAATTTTGAAATACTTCTTTAATATTAATGATTAGAAACCGTCAATCTATAATGAAGATTTGCATGCAAACATAAGATCATAGGATAAATTGGATTAATTTTAAATTGTTTAAAATTAATTAGACATAGATAAGTTTCTAATAGGATTAGAATCTTTTCTTACTTAGAATTAAAAATAGTTTTAATTGACTAAGTAGGAAAAACATTGTTGTGATTATAAGGGAACTCCACCGGTAAAGTTCTGTCTAAGGTTGGGGGTATTTAAGTTGACGGTTTACGGAATACCTCCTACTTGGGAACTGACCTGGAATACTGGAGTTGAATTAATCATAGTTAAATGTTAGCATGCAATGTCACTAGGTTTATTAAAAGTGTTTAATGCACCTAGATCTTTAGAGTAAAGACCTTACATTACTGAGGTTATAAGGGAACTCTCGAGGTAAAGTTCTGTCTAAGGTTGGGGGTATTTATGTTGATGGTTTACGGAACACCTCCTACCTGGGAACTGACCCGAACATTGAGTTGAATTAACCATAGTAGTGTTGACTTGCAATGTTGGGTTTATTAAAAGAAGTTTAACTCACCTAAAACATTGCGGTTGAATCCTTTCCATAATTGTTATAATAGGATCAGACTTAGATAGATTGACTTAGCCGAATTTTACCTAAGTTAAACAACCCTAAATTAACCTTAGGACATTTTCAGTGGGAGGAAAGTTACAAAACGAGATTTAAATCAAGGTTTGCTCCTACGTCCCTATATTCACAACGTGAGATTCATGCTCGGCTTTGAGTCGCCTTAGGAGCGACCTCCCTTCGAAAAGTGTTTGCATGAATCAATATCAAGGTGAATGGAAAAAATGTCTAGAGTAAGTGGGAGCGGGACACATGTCAATGTATCCCTCGGTCTCCACCCCTAGTTCACACGGTGAGAGTCCTATGATCCGCCTGCAGGTTGTCCTGGCGCAACCATCCCTTCGGAGGGCCTGATCATAGGATTTGGAACATCGGGAACTCCTGAATAGGATAGGAGCTCTTAGGCTAATCACCAACAGTTGTCTTTCCCTTCGGTAGCCTGTTGGTGCGTGCCTTTGAGATCTGAAAGTGGGAGGGTTACACTTACAAGGATGAGTTAAAAGTGTTAACAAATCCTTGACCGAACAACGGTGGCTAATGTCTATAGGAATATGAGTTATTCTGGAATTAGAATTAGCTGAGAAATGTCTCATTTCAGAGGAGGAGTGCCTGATCACCCTTCGGTGGCTGATATTCTAAACCTCTGAAACATCGTTGCAAAACTAAATCAATAGTTTTAGGGTTCTGTGAATGTTTGTTTTGCTAAATTGATTGGATTGTGTGCAATTGTTTGCTTGTATGATGGGTTAAGGCAAAGATAACTAATACGGTCATTGTTTGTTTAAATTTCAGCAATGTCTACCTCAATTGTCTCTCTGCTTAAAAATGAGAAATTAACCAGCGAAAATTACGCTACGTGGAAGTCGAACCTGAATACGATTCTTGTTGTCGATGATCTGCGGTTCGTCTTAACGGAGGATTGTCCTCCAGCCCTTGCTCGTAATGCATCCCAAGCAGTTAAGGATGCTTATGACCGCTGGACAAAGGCCAATGATAAGACTCGCGTCTATATCCTAGCCAGCTTATTTGAAGTCTTGGCTAAAAGGCATGAGGGCATGGTAACAGCGAGGGAGATTATGAACTCTCTCCAGGAGATGTTTGGACAACCGTCCTACCAACTCCACCATGACGCTCTCAAATACGTTTATAGCTGTCACATGAAAGAGGGCACGTCTGTTCGGGAGCATGTCCTGGATATGATGGTCCAATTCAACGTGGCAGAAGCAAACGGGGCGGTCATAGATGAGCGTAGTCAGGTTGCATTCATCTTAGAATCTCTTCCGAAGAGTTTTCTACAGTTTCGAAGCAATGCAATGATTAATAAAATAACATTCAACCTGACTAGCCTCTTAAATGAGCTACAACTCTATCAGTCTCTTCTTAAGAACAAGGGACAGATAGAAGGAAAGGCAAACGTTGTTCACTCTAAAAGAAAGTTCGAGAAGGGTTCATCCTCTAGAACTAAATCTGTAGCCACTTCTTCAAAGAAAACTCAGAAGAAGAAAGGAAACAAGGGGAAAGCTCCCGGTACTGCTGCTAAAAGCAAGGGAAAAACCAAAGTTGTGGCAGATAAGGGCAAGTGTTTCCACTGCAATGTAGATGGACATTGGAAGAGAAACTGCCCAAAGTACCTTGCTGAGAAAAAGAAGGAAAAGGAAGGTAAATTTGATTTACTGGTTTTAGAAACATGCCTGGTAGAACATGATGAGTTTACGTGGATACTTGATTCAGGAGCAACTAATCATGTTTGCTCTTCTTTTCAGGAAAATAGTTCCTTTCGACAGTTGAACGATGGGGAAATGACACTCAGGGTCGGAACTGGAGAAGTCATTTCAGCTAAAGCAGTGGGAGCTGCGAAGTTATTTTTTAGAAATAGATTCTTACTTTTAAAAAGTTTGTTAATCGTTCCCAAGATTAAAAGGAACTTAATTTCTATTTCATGTTTGATTGAACAATCGTATACAGTTACTTTTGATATGAATGAAGCGTTCATTTATAAGAATGGTGTACTTATTTGTTCAGCCAAATTAGAGAATAACTTGTATGTATTAAGACCAACCGAAAACAAAACACTTTTAAATCACGAATTATTTAAAAATACTGAAACTCAAAGAAAAAGACAAAAGATTTCTCCAACAAGTAACAATACTCATCTTTGGCATCTTAGACTTGGTCATATAAACATCTATAGAATCGGTCGTTTGGTAAAGAATGAACTTCTAAGTAAGTTAGAAGATGATTCACTACCACCTTGTGAATCTTGTCTCGAGGGAAAAATGACCAAAAGACCGTTTACTGGAAAAGGTTACAGAGCTAAAGAACGCTTAGAGTTAATACATTCGGATCTATGTGGTCCAATGAATGTAAAAGCTCGAGGAGGGTACGAATATTTCATCTCATTATTAGATGATTATTCAAGATATGGTTACTTGTACCTAATGGGACATAAGTCTGAAGCCCTTGAAAAGTTTAAGGAGTTTAAGGCTGAAGTTGAAAACCTGTTATGTAAATCTATTAAAGTACTTCGATCTGATCGAGGAGGGGAGTATATGGATCAAAGATTCCAAGATTATATGATAGAACATGGAATCCAATCTCAACTCTCAGCCCCTGGTACACCTCAGCATAATGGTGTATCAGAAAGGAGAAATAGAACCTTGTTAGACATGGTTCGATCAATGATGAGCTATGCTCAATTGCCTAGCTCGTTTTGGGGGTATGCAGTAGAGACTGCAGTATACATCTTGAACAATGTTCCCTCGAAAAGTGTTTCTGAAACACCTTTCGAATTATGGAAGGGGCGTAAACCTAGTTTGCATCACTTTCGCATCTGGGGTTGTCCAGCACACGTGCTTGTGACAAATCCTAAGAAACTGGAACCTCATTCAAAACTGTGCCAATTTGTTGGTTACCCTAAAGAAACGAGAGGTGGTTATTTCTACGACCCACAAGAAAATAAGGTGATTGTATCGAAAAACGCCACCTTCTTAGAGGAAGACCACATGAGAGATCATAAACCACACAGCAAAATAATATTAGGAGAAGCTATTAAAGAGTCACCAAGAGTTGTTGATGAAGCTGGACCTTCAACAAGGGTTGATGAAGGAACTAATTCTTCAGATCCATCCCGTCCATCTCAAACGTTGAGAGTGCCTCGACGCAGTGGGAGGGTTGTATTACAACCTGATCGCTACTTGGGTTTAACTGAAACTCAGGTTGTCATACCTAATGATGGCATTGAGGATCCATTGTCCTATCGACAGACAATGAATGACGAAGATAAGGATGAATGGGTCAAAGCCATGAACCTGGAAATGGAGTCAATGCACTCCAATTCTGTATGGGAACTCGCAGATCTACCAAATGGGGTAAAACCCATAGGGTGCAAATGGATCTATAAGAGAAAAAGAGATGCAGCTGGAAAGGTACAGACCTTCAAAGCTAGACTAGTGGCAAAGGGTTATACCCAAAAGGAAGGGGTTGACTATGAGGAAGCTTTTTCTCCTGTAGCCATGTTAAAGTCCATAAGAATTCTCTTATCCATAGCCACATATTATGACTATGAAATATGGCAAATGGACGTCAAGACTGCCTTTCTGAATGGTAATCTTGAAGAGTATCTTCATGTCTCAACCCGAAGGGTTCATAGCCCAAGGTCAGGAACAAAAGGTTTGTAAGCTGAATCGATCCCTTTATGGATTGAAACAAGCATCCAGATCATGGAACATTAGATTTGATACTGCAATCAAATCTTTTGGTTTTGACCAAAACGTTGATGAGCCTTGTGTGTACAAGAAAGTCAACAAAAGGAAAGTAGCTTTTCTAATACTTTATGTAGACGATATCCTACTCGTTGGGAATGATGTAGGATACCTCACTGACGTTAAAAAATGGCTAGCAGCCCAATTCCAAATGAAAGATCTGGGAGAGGCTCAATATGTTCTGGGAATCCAAATCATTAGGGATCGTAAGAACAAAACGCTAGCACTGTCGCAAGCAACGTATATTGACAAAATGTTGTCTCGATATTCGATGCAAAACTCCAAGAAGGGACTACTACCCTTCAGACATGGGGTACACCTGTCTAAGGAACAGTCTCCTAAGACACCTCAAGAAATTGAGAACATGAGACACATTCCCTACGCCTCAGCTGTGGGCAGCTTAATGTATGCTATGCTCTGCACTAGGTCTGACATATGTTATGCAGTGGGAGTAGTCAGTAGGTATCAGTCTAATCCAGGGTTGGACCATTGGGGAGCAGTTAAGAATATCCTCAAGTATCTTCGGAGAACGAGGGACTACATGTTGGTGTATGGAGCTAAGGATTTGATTCTTACTGGATACACTGACTCTGACTTTCAAGCTGATAAGGATTCAAGGAAATACACATCAGGGTCAGTATTCACCCTCAATGGTGGAGCAGTAGTGTGGAGAAGCATCAAACAAGGATGCATAACAGACTCAACCATGGAGGCTGAGTATGTAGCAGCTTGCGAGCAGCTAAGGAGGCAGTATGGCTTAGAAAGTTCTTGACTGATTTGGAAGTGGTTTCGAATATGAACGTGCCCATAACACTATACTGTGACAACAGTGGGGCTGTAGCCAACTCAAAAGAACCTCGAAGCCACAAACGAGGTAAACACATCGAGAGGAAGTATCACCTGATACGGGAGATTGTGCAACGAGGAGATGTGATCGTCACTAAGATCGCTTCAGAGCACAACATCGCTAATCCATTTATGAAGGCTCTCACGGCTAAAGTGTTTGAGGGTCTAGGTCTACGAGATATGTATGCCATCTAATCTAGGGCAAGTGGGAGAAATGTATAATGGGTATAAGGATGCCCTAGTTCATTGTATTATTTTAAAATACATGACATTTCCAGCTTTAGATTACTGCATTTACATCCCACTAACTAGTGTTTTAGTTCAAGTGGGAGTTTGTTGGGTTTTATGCCCTAAAACTCGTAGATAGTGAATGTAACCGTTGACCGGATATTAATGAAATAATATTGATATATTTTTCCATTAAAAGTTATTAGTTATTTTATATCTGTTTTTTGCCTAAAAATAACCCTAATCCAATAAACTAGACATCTCAGGCTGTAATATGAGTCTTGAACTATATGTAGTGACATATGGGATCATTGTTCAAGAAACAGCCTAAAGGGTCTATAGTATAGGGATAAGACTGGGTGCCTTATCATGGTGACACTATGGATACGGCTCACTTTGTATTTGATACAAACGCTACGATCCCACGCGTTCGTGTAGGAGACATGCGATTGGGAGTATCCTATGCAATGAGTTTGCATAAGACCGGACCGCGAAATAGTAACCACTAGTTATAACACCGTTAACTAATTGGTTTTCTATTTCACTAGGACGACCTAAACAACTTAGTCTTAATCCTGAGTTGATTATGGACTCCTGCTCATAAGAGATTGTCCTTTGATTTGCATGGGTGAGAGTGGCCAATACGCCGACTCAATAAGCCTACCATTTTGGGGACAAGACCGAATGGGGAGCTGGGAACATAATCGTACAAGATGGAATTCACTCTTTCCCGACTTTAGGGAAGCAGATGAGTGTTCCCTTAAGTGGTTACTTCGAGTCTTGAACAAAGGGCCCTACCCTCTCAATGGCATGAGAGGGTTTTCGGTTTGATGGTTGGACCACAAACAGGTTGTTCATTAGAGGAGAACTGGTACTTAAGGAAATAGAAGTAACCCAGGGGTAAAACGGTAATTTGACCCAGCTGGTGTTACGGACACTCGTGAAGGACTAACTAGTCGATATTGGTCTATATCCGTGGACACAGAAAATATGTCTGCAGTGAGAAGAGTGCAACTGTGAGTCTATAGTGGAATGTACACACAGTTGACGAATATTGATTAATTTGGTTAATGAGTTTGACCAATTAATCTCATATCGTTGGAGCTTCTGATCTCCAGGTCCATTAGGTCCCACTGGTAGCTCATAAAGTAATTTGAGGCAACTAAGTAATAAATGTAAATTGAAAATGTTCAATTTAACAAGGGAAACAAATATAATATATATTGATATATTATTATGAGAGAAATTAATATTTGAAGAAATTCAAATATTAATATAAATTTATGGAAGTTTGAAAGAGTTCAAATAATGAATTAATTAATTTAAGGCCTAAAATCTATTTGGGCAAATTAATTAATTCAAGGCCGGAAATTAAATATGTGATATTTAATTGGTGGTTAATTAATTAAAGAATTCATTAACCGGGAATTAATAAATTATGGAAATAATTAATCACTTAAGGAAGTGATTAATCATTTATGGAAATGATCTAATCACTTATGGAAGTAATTAGTCATTTGTGGAAAAGATGAATCAATTGTGGAATTGATTGATCATGGATTGATTAAATAAGGAATAAGATTGAAAGATTGATTTAATTGAATATTTTATGGTCTCTCTTCTATAAATAGAACACTAGACCTAATTGGTCAAAGATACTCTCCTCTTGCTCTTAGAATCATAAGACAAGACCTAGAATTCTCTCTAGCCTCCCTCTTAGAGAAAGACTCCCACAAGTCTTTTGCCTCCTAGACTTAGAGACATACCGGTGTAACCTCTGTGGTTATTGTGTCAATCAAAAAGAAATTTCCAGCGATTATAAGACTAAGAGGCTGCTGCGTTTTCGATTGTTGGAGCGTCGTTGGCGAAGAACGGTCAAGTCTACAACGAAGGTTTGTAACGGTTCTTGCCCTTTTCTTTAGAAAAGCATGAAAATAAATTTAGGTTTATTTTTCAGCATGTTTAAACCAATTTTCCAGCAACCTTAAAGTGTGTTTAAAGTGTATTTGAGTTTTTCGTAACGGTATTTTAATGTTAATTAATATACGGCGTAAGGTCCTTTCGATGGGCTTCCGCTGCGTGGGGACTTTTATTCCCTTCAAAGTTAGCATCGGCAATTCCCCTGAGTTGTAGGAGGCTGGAAGACAGGGTGGTGTGGCATCATTCGGACTCTGGTGTGTATTCTGTTAAATCAGGGTACCAGTCAGCCTGCGAACTCTCTACAGTGGCTGATTCAAGTGGTGGACGGGTGGGTCAACGCATGTGGAAAGAAATTTGGGAGCTGCCGTGCTCGCAAAAAGTCAAGAATTTTGTCCGGAGAGCGTGCAAAAACTTCCTTGCAGTAAATGCTAATTTGAATAGGAGAGGTATGTGTGTGGATAACAGATGCACGAGCTGTCATATGGAGATGGAGACTGTAAATCATGTGTTGTTGGAGTGTGAGCCAACGAGGGCATTCTGGTTTGGTTCTCATCTTCAGCTGGACTCGAGTAAATATAGGAGCCAGTCTTTTGATGTAAGTTGGAACTGCATTAAGGACTGGCTGTCGAAAACAAATGGGTATAAGGATGGAATGTGTTTCTTTGCATATGGATTGTGGAGGATATGAGGGTGTTTGAAAATAGACAGATAGACATCCAGCAGTGCATTAGATTAACAGTTAAAAATGTGCATGAATATCAGGCTATGGTGGAACAAAATAAAAGTAGTGGGCCAGGTCACCGTAATCTGAGAAGAGAGGTACATGAGGAGCCAAATGGCGTACCAATTTTGTGGACTGGTGCAGCATGGAATAAGGAATCGTTGGCCATGGGACTGGGATGGTTTCTGTGTTGGCCTGATAGTAACGCGAGTGGAGAAGGTTCTTGCAGAGGGCAAAACAGTCTGAACAGCCTTCATGCTGAAGGCAATGCTCTTCTGTGGGGGCTGGAACGTGCTCATAGCAGAGGTCTACGAAAGCTTGGGGTGAGGACGGACTCACTCAGATTGGTCAAGATTGTGAATGGGGAAGAGGCATGTCCGCTGGATCTGGTGCCTATATGGGAAAGGATCCGAGATATGCATGGGAAGTTTGCCCACTGTGATGTGTCTTTTGTGAAAAGAGAGATGAATGGGCGGGCGCATTGCCTAGCCAAAAGTGTACTCAATTATTCGGTTGATCAATAAAATGTTCGTTTGTGGCAAAAAAAAAAAAAAAAAAAAAAAAAAAAAATTGTGCTCTTGTTGACTTGAAGAAATGAGACTTAGTTTAAAATGATGGTTTTATTTATACATTTATTATCGTTAATTATTATTATTTTGCTTGCACGGATGGAGTTTAAATTAAAAAAAAAAATTGATATAAAATTTATAAAGTTGACCTTTAAAATTCACGATATAAGCAAACTTGCAAATTAATTCATGCTATCGTTTAATTCGTTTTAGTAAGATTTTCATGAATGTTACCCAAAAAAGAAAAATGATACACCCAATCGATTTGAACCATTTCTTTAACTTTAAGGCAAAAAAACATTTTTTAAAAAACTTAAAAATGCAAAAAATAATACACCTAAGATGATATTTCTTGAAATCTAGAACTAAAGTTGACAAAAAAAAAAGCTCTTAAATCGTTTTTATTTCAAAATTTCTCTATCAAAATATGGGCTGAATGAACATGTGGTTCTATATTGTTGAAAATCTGGAATGGTTCAAGTCAAATTAATTTTTGAAAAACCCACGAAGTGACCCAACTCATAAAGTTTCAATATATTTGAACCATTGGGTTTAATCGACCTTTTTCAGGTTACATGTATTTTATCTTTTTTTTTTTTTTTAATGCAAATCTTATGAACCAATAATGTATTCTCTTCCCAATCCGGTATTTCCAAATTAAATTACATGCATTTAGCAATCTACAGTAGTACTAGCTAGATCTATCATTCACATACATATTGTGGGAAATTTTTTATTTTTTTCCTAAATTTGGTAAGGTGAGTCAATTTTACTACTTGATTTTTTATTTTCAAATTAGATGCTATACTTTGAAAAGTGTATGCCCCGTTTGATAACTATTTTGGTTTTTGGTTTTTGGTTTTTGAAAATTAAGTTTGTTTTCTTCGATTTTTTCTTATCATGGTTTTCATCTTTGTTAAGGGCACATTTGAATTTCTAGCCAAATTTCAAAAATATAAATAAGTTTTTGAATACTACGGTCTCGTTTGATAACCATTTCGTGTTTGTGGTTTTTGGTTTTTGAAAATTAAGCTTATAAACACTACTTCCATCGACAACTTTCTTTGTTTTGTTATCTACATCATTCTCTTGTTTTAAAAAACCAAGTCAAATTTTGAAAAAAAAAAAAGTAGTTTTCAAAAACATGTTTTTGTTTTTGGAATTTAGCTAAGAACTCAAATGTCTACTTAACAAATATGAAAACCATTGTAAGGAAATTAAGGAAAAACAAGCATAATTTTCAAAAACCAAAAACCAAAAACTAAGGCCCCGTTTGATAACCATTTGGTTTTTGGTTTTTGGTTTTTGGTTTTTGAAAATTAAGCTTATAAACACCTATTTCTACCTATGAGTTTCTTTGTTTTAGTATCTACCTTCTTCTTTGTTTTCAAAAACAAAGTCAAATTTTGAAAACCAAAAAAAGTAGTTTCCAAAAACTTTTTTTTTTTTTTTTTGACAATTCCAAAAACTTGTTTTTGTTTTTGAAATTTGGCAAGAAATTCAAATGGTTCCTTAACAAAGATGAAAACCATTGTAGGGAATTTGGGAGAAAACAAAGCATAATTTTCAAAAACAAAAAACCAAAAATCAAATAGTTATCAAACGGGGCCTAAATGGTTATCAAACGGGGTTGTATTAATTTTTATCTTACGTTAGGCTTCTATTTGTACAAATCCAAGAAAAGATATTAAATGCATTTAAACAAATCACAAACAATAGCCTCTTACGAAAATTGAGGGGACTATAGAAGAAAATTTTACTTGATTAAATTTCCATCGAAATAAAGGGATGGAAAAGAAAAATTGTAGGAGGAATGAATTGTATAACCTATCCAAGTCTAGCGTTCCATTTGACAAAACTGACCGTTTGGAATAAAAATGAACTCTCCTTTCAAGTTCAAGGGTAAATTTTAAAATTTCCCAAAAATTTGTGAATGATTAGGATATTATACTAAAACTATTTCTTCATTCAACCAACATCTTAAATAGAGATTTTTAAAAATAATTTTTTTTAAAGTACTCATAAGTTCGTCTAAGGATGGGATTGCAGTAGATCCAGCAAAGGTAGAAGCAGTGACTAAATGGCCTCGTCCGACTACAGTTACAGAGGTGCGCAGTTTTTTGGGTTTGCCAGGCTATTATTGTCGGTTCGTTCAAGATTTCTCCAAGATAGCAATGCCACTGACACAATTGACGTGAAAAGGCAATTCCTTCACCTAGGGTAAGACTTGTGAGGAGAGTTTCCAAGAACTTAAATCAAGGTTGGTTTCATCTCCAGTGCTTACTGTGCCGTCTGGAGTAGGTGGTTTTGTAGTCTACAGTGATGCTTCAAAGAAGGGTTTAGGTTGTGTGTTAATGCAGCATGGTCGAGTCATCGCTAATGCTTCTCGCCAGTTGAAGAACTGTGAGCACAATTACCCGACTCACGATTTGGAATTGGCAGCTGTAGTTTTTGCCTTGAAGATCTGGAGGCATTATCTGTATGGGGAAAAGATTCAGATCTTCACCGATCACAAGAGTTTAAAGTACTTCTTCACTCAGAAGGAGCTAAACATGAGACAACGAAGATGGCTTGAACTGGTGAAAGACTACATCTGTGAGATCCTATACCATCCGGGTAAGGCAAATGTGGTTGCAGACGCCCTAAGTAGAAAGACATATCACACCTCTGCCATGATTACTCACCAAAATCATATACGCAATGATCTAGAACGTGCTGAGATAGCGGTGATGGTAGGGAGGGTCACCTCTCAGTTAGCTCAGTTGTCAGTGCACCCTACCTTGAGGCAGCGTATTATTGATGCTCAGCAGGGGAATCCTAGTCTCAGTGATGGTTTTTGCAGGGTGGAGTCTGGTCAGATAGAGGAGTTCTCCATGTCTTCAGACAATGGTCTCTTGTATCGTGGGCGTTTGTGTGTACCTGATAGTGTTGAGCTTAAAATGGAAGTACTAACTGAGGCTCATAACTCTCCATTTTCGATGCACCCGGGTAGTACGAAGATGTATCATGATTTGAAGCAACACTATTGGTGGCGTAATATGAAGAGGGATATTGCCGAGTTTGTCAGTAAGTGTTTAGTTTGCCAGCAAGTCAAAGCCCCGAGACAGAAGCCAGCGGGTTTATTGCAGCCCTTGGATGTGCTAGAGTGGAAATGGGAAAATATAGCTATGGATTTCATAGTGGGCTACCTAGAACAATCAAGGGTCATTAAGTGATTTGGGTCATTATTGACAGGCTTGCCAAGTCCGCACACTTCCTTCCTGGAAAGCCTACTTACTCTGTAGATAAGTGGGCACAGTTGTATTTGGAAGAGATAGTTAGGTTACACGGAGTGCCTGTTTCGATTATATTAGACTGTGATCCTCGTTTTACTTCCAATTTCTGGAGAAGCTTACAGAAGGCTCTAGGCACTCGGTTAGATTTTAGCACAGCCTTTCATCCCCAGACCGACGGTCAAACAGAGCGTTTGAATCAGACCTTGGAAGATATGTTGCGAGCTTGTGCTTTAGATTTTGCAGGTAGCTGGGGCACTCACTTGCACCTGATGGAGTTTGCCTACAACAATAGTTATCAGGCAACGATTGACATGGCACCATTTGAGGCTCTCTATGGAAAGAAATACAGGTCCCCTGTTTACTGGGATGAGGTAGGAGAGCGTCAGTTGTTGGGGCCTGAGTTGGTTCAAGCTACTAATGAGGCTATTCAAAAGATTAGAACCAGAATGCAGACTGCTCAGAGTAGACAGAAAAGCTATGCTCACACAAGGCGGAGAGATCTAGAGTTTATAGTGGGCGACCATGTGTTCCTGAAAGTGGCGCCCATGAGAGGGGTGTTGATATTTGGCCAAAAAGGGAAGTTAAGTCCTCCCTTCATCGGACCATTCGAGATTTTAGAGAGGATTGGTCTTGTGGCTTATCGTGTGGCTTTACCACCTGCCCTCTCTACGGTTCATGATGTTTTTCATGTCTCCATGTTACGCAAGTATGTGGCAGATGCGTCACATGTGATTGACTTCGAGCCGTTGTGCTTGGATGAGGATATGAGTTACGAGGAAAAGCCCAAGCAAATCTTGGCACGAGACATGAAGACACTCCGTAACCGAGAGATAGCGTTGGTTAAAGTTCTTTGGCAGAACCAACAATTTGAGGAAGCAACTTGGGAGCGAGAAGACGATAAGAGGGCCAAGTACCCGGACCTATTCAAGGACTAGGAAACTTTCGAGGACGAAAGTTCTTAAGGTAGGAAGGTTGTAACGCCTCGAAATTCCAAGGTAAAATTCTTTTCAAACCTTGAGTTAACTTCGAATTTAATTAATTCTTCGTGTTCGCATTATATATATATATATATATTGAAATTTTGTCGGAATTTATTTTACCTTCATGAATTCTTGAATTTAAAGAATTAGGAGGGGAAGGTTGGAATGGTAGGGTCCAATTGTTAATTCCTTTGAAGATTAATTTGGACCTTAATTATAAAAGGAAACCCTAAGTAAATAAATGAAAAACCAAAAAAAAAAAGAAAAGGAAGTAATCTCTTATTCCCTTTCAGTCGCCCACACAAACCCCCCCCTTCGTGCGTTTGCGTCTTCTTCCTCCAGCCACGGTCTCTCTCCCTCTCACCTTGTCGTCCGACTGCTGCCGCCTGAAGCTCCAGACGCCGTCGACCATTGAGCTTCCACCGTCCGTCGTGTGGTCCCAGCCCTCCGTCGTGCGTCGCTCAGTCGCTCGTTGAGTTCGTCTCGCGCGTTTCGCTGCTGTTGTTCGAGTTGTTGTCGCCTCCTCACGTCCTTGGAGTTTCAGCAGTGTGAGTATTGGCTGGAGTTGGGTACATTTTCTTGAGTTAGTTGTTTCCCATGTTCAGCTTTATCGTTGGTTTATTGGAGATTTAGATAACTCAATATGTTCAAAATTTAGTTTCAGCCTTAATCAGTCGTTCTCGGTGTTCAAGCTTCGGTTCTCAGCCATTTACGCTTCTGTCCAGCGAAGTGACTTAGTTTGGGTAAGGTTCCTTGTTCGTTGAGTCCCATTCTTAGTTTTTTTGTTAATCGAAGCTAACCCATTCCCCATTGAACCCGATTTTGTGTTACCCATTCGTTTTCGAGTTGAAAATTTCAGAGTTTAGCTATTCGGAGGTGCTGTCCAGTAGAGATTGAGGCTAGTTTTCGAGTGGGTCTTTGTGTTGTGTGCTTTATTTGGCTAAGAACAAGGAGAGGTCTTAAAGGAAGGAATTGGTGAGTTGTTCTCATTTGAGTTTAGGTAATTTATCGACTGAACCTACTTCCAAATTTTCAACTTAAGTCTTTCACTTTACAGATTGTGATGTATTGTAGGTTCGAAAGGAGATTTTGTTTGGGAGGTTGTTGCTTGTGTGGTTACGTTGGTTGCTAATTCAGGTAAGTGACCTTACTACTAGGAGGCTTATGCTAGGTTGGGAACTGTGTGCTGGTGGCATAAGCTTCATGTGTGAACTTTTCTTATGTATGTGACTCATGCTATAAGATGTCGTGTACTTATGGATATATGAGTGATTGAGGAGGATCTATGTTGTTACGCTGCTGTGCATGTATGAAGTTAATGTGCCTGAGGGGGAAAAATGCCTCATGATATAGTTTTATGCTGCATTTATAACATATGATAGATTGTTGTGGGATTGCATGCATAAATATGATGTTTTTTTATGAACCTTAAATGTTTGCATGACAATTACCTTAGAGGAAAAAAACGTGATGTACATCTAGAGGAAAGTATGGTATTGATAGACGAGACTTGCCTCCTACTAATTGGGTGTCAACTAACCGTTAGATAGGCGCAGTCTCTAGAGGATGCCTACCTTACCTTCTAGTTGGGAGAGGAATAAGAGGAAATTGGGTAATTGTTCATGCATGGCCATAGAGGAAATAACCAAGAGGAACAATGTTAAGTCCCATTAAAATTGTATGGTTTACAACCACCTGGAGGAGCATGATCTATAATTGATGAATTTGCATAGCCCGACCTCAGTAATGAGGTTACTTACTCACTTTCCAAAAATGTTTGTTTTTCAGGTAAAGGCAAAGGCGTTCAAGGTGATTGACGGAGTTTGTCGGATAGCCATGGGAGACAGTAAAAGATGAATTTTGTTTTACTTACATTTCCGCTTAAGGAACAAACCCTTATTATTATGATGTTTGTGTTGTTTTGAAAATCATTGGAGGCTTTAGTTGCTTTTCCTTGAACTTTGTTTGGAGGGTTTTGTTTTTCTTTAAACTTGGGATCCCGCATCAAAGATTGATTTTAAATTGAAGTTTATAATATTAGCATATTTTGTTTTGGTTCTGTGGAGTTCTGCTGTATTGTAGCATGGTGGAATCGTCAAGGAATGTTATTTAGAAATGTTTCATGCTTAGCAGGTTAAAGAAAATTTTTGGTTGAGTCCGTTATATGTTGATATGCTGCCGAAATTTTCGCAGTAGACGGTTAAGTTGTCATGTATGTTAGTAACGCCGTTAGATTAGTAGTTAGAAAAACCTGGGTCGTTACAGTTGGTATCAGAGCCCAGTTAGGGTTCTGTAGACTGCTTACATCGTAAGCTTTAAGCGTCCCCATGGCTAAACCACAATCATACGTCATCGCCAGGTATGCCCTTGTAAAGAAATGATGTTTTAATTCATACGAACATGCATTCATCTTTCTCTCGTATTTTGATTTGAAATGAAGAAGTATGTGGTTATACTTGATTGTATTGCTCTTGCCTATTGATTTTCGTATAGACGATTAAATAGGCCTAGTTTGAGTGTAGAAAGAAAAATGCCGCCACGTGGAAGAGGAATAGGGCGTCGTGGAAGACCAGCAAGGGCACGCGTGAATCCGGAGGCAATTGATCCACCTGTGGAGCAACCCAACGTCAACGAGAACCCACCGTTGGTGCAACAAGTGGGTCGGGAGGAAGACCCTATTGTGGCACGACCCGAGGAGCACACCACTACAACGTTATTGCTGCAGACTGTTCAGGCCTTGGTGGCCCGATTGGACTCGGACCAGACGAATACGTCAGAAGAAGCTCGATGTCTGAGAGATTTTCGGAAGTACAATCCCCGTTCTCTTAATGGGTTGCCCAAGGACCAAACTGAGGCCGAGTTGTGGTTATCGTCCATGGAGACGATCTTTCGATACATGAAGTGCCCGGAGGATCAAAAGGTGCATTGTGTGGTGTTTGTTCTATCCGATGACGCACTCTTATGGTGGGAGTCAGCTGAGAGGTCGATCGACACGAGTGGAGGTCCAGTGTCTTGGTTACAATTCAAAGAGGCGTTCTTCCGTCAATACTATCTCGCTCTGACTCGCTTCAGAAAGCAGGCTGAATTCATGAAGCTGACACAGGGAAAACGATCTGTGGAAGAATATGAGAGAGAATTTACCAGGCTGTCTTGTTTTGCTCTCGAGACGGTAGACACCGAGGCGAAGAAGGCTGAACGCTTCATCATGGGACTGAATGATGAGGTTCAAGGCATTGTGGCAGCCCTCACACAATCTGATTATGCGGCAGCATTGCGAGCGGCCACTCTGATAGATAAACGTCCCAGTAATGGGTCTCAGGTGGTTTCTGATCCTGGTCTTTAGTCAGGACAGAAGAGGAAGTTTGACCAGGCGAACTCAAATTTTCAAAGGTCTCAACGATCGTCGGGAAAGACACGACCCCTTCAGTCACAGAAGCATCAGGCTAATCGTCAAGGAGGCACTAATAATGAGAAGCCGATGTGTAATAGTTGTAGAAAGTACCACTGGGGTAAATGTCTGGCAGGATCTGGTGTTTGCTTTAAGTGTGGGCAGGGGGCCACATGGCCGAGAGTTGCCCCAAGAAAAATACAGGAAATAATGGGAACCAGCCTTCAAATTCGTATCAAGCTGGCTCTTCAAAGCAGACTCAGCAGGGGAAGGTGTACGCTGCTACTCGTCAAGATGCTTACAACTCATACTCTGTGGTGACAGGTACTTTACCTATTCTTGGTCATTATTCCATGGTGTTGTTTGACTCAGGTTCCATGCATTCTTTTATTTCTGCTATATTTGTGAGTCAAGCTGGGCTAGGGCTAGAGCCTTTGGGTTATGTTCTATCTGTTTCTACTCCTGCGGGAGTGAGTTTGGGAGCTACTAAGAAGGTGAAGGAGTGTCAATTGATGGTCTCAGATCACACGTTAGATGTGACACTAATCATTCTAGAGATGAGCGATTTTGATGTCATCCTAGGCATGGATTGGTTAGCCAAGAACCATGCCAATCCAACCCAACTCAACTCATGTACACTCTTAAGTTCGCCGTACCTATAACGTGGAAATCAAATCTTTCAATTTATTTAAAAACATATATATATACAAACAATAGGTAACCAACGATTTTTATCAGTTTTTTAATATAAAACTTAGATCTAGCTTAGTAGTAGTGTAGACATCAAAACTTATTGCCAACTTCATCATGAAAAAAACTGTCAACTTACATAGTATATCATGAGTTTTGAGACCATGAGAAAAACAACAACACTACCACTAGCTCATTCTAGTTCCAAGACCAGGATAATCGACAATTTTGTCACGGGTCTTTGTAGTTGCAAGACCCTGAGAAACAACCACGTTGTGATTGCTCTTTGTAGTGGCAAAACTATGAGAAACAACAACACTTCCCTTGCTCTTGGGAGTTTTAAGATCAAGAGATGCACCATTGCTCTTCTTGATTTTCAGATCAAAAGACAAATCTTTGTTACTGTTCTTTGTAATTATTCCAACATCGCCACTGTTTTTCAGGCCAAATTTGCCATCATTTGAAACACTACCACTACTCTCTAGACTAGTTTTTCCACCCTGAGAAAGACCAATGTTGTCGCCACTCTTCCGTCTGATTTTGTGACCATAGGAAAAAACAATGCCGCCCATGATCTTTGGAGTTCCAAGACCAAGAGACGCATCACTGATTTTCTCAATTTCATGGCCAAAAGACAGATCTTTGTTGCCCCTACTCATTGGAGTTTCAAACCCAATAGGGGCAAGCTTTGGGGCTTTTGTAGGACTCTGGATGTCGACATTTGATACAATGCCATTATCGACTTTCGAGGTTTCAATATGATGTGGACCAAATGCACGAAAAGAAAACGGATGGTTGAAGTCGTTACCTACAACACCAGTGACATCATTGAAAGTGGCATCCACCTTTGCACAACACTCCTATGCAAATACTAAGAAAATGGTGTGGAAGAGCTTAAGACCGTTTGTCATTGTTGTGGTTAAGTGTCTTAAATTTGTACAACTCGTTTCACAGAAGAAGATTAGAAACAATATAAAATTAAAGATGTCGGTGTTTGGAATGTTTGGATGATCGTAGGAGCCTATATATGCTTGTTTGATGGGAAAATTATATATAGAAAATTCTAACAAACAGGACAACCGAATTACATATGGTGGCCAACGTTGATTGCTTTGTTATATTTTTGCTTTACCATTGTGAGATGTTTTGAAACGATATCTTAGGAAATTTTCAACTTCTGTTATACCTACTCAAACCTTTACATAGAACAAAATAAATGCCCTATATTAGGCTTCCAAAAATCAATTTAAACCTCTAAAGTTTGGGGGTTGTCTCACTTAAAATCTCAAACTAATAAATAGTTGTATCAATTAAAATCTTAAACTTTTATAATTGAATCATATAAGACTTCTTTAAATGCAAAATTTAATGTAATATTAAAGAAAATGTTGGAATCAAATGAATAGTAGTGAGTTTCCATTAATATGAGTGGTTTTCATCATCTCACCTTCCTCTATTTTTCTCAACTTATTTAGGAAGAACTATGTGATAATTTTTCTGACTACTTTATTTGGATTTTGGGAGAATAATATTTTTACTTATGTAGTTTTGAGTTGATTTTAAACGGAATCAAGTGAAAATATAGTTATAAATCAAAAACGGAATGTCTAAAATTGTTTTATTTATGAAAGTTTAGGGTTTTAAATTGATATAACTACCAGTTTAGGATTTTAATTGACACCACTCCCAAAATTTGGGGGTATAAATTGATTTTCTCCTAAATTATAAAGGGAAATTGCAATGGGTAGTAAAAAATATTAAGATATTTTCAAATTTAGCATTGGTTTTTGAGATTTGCAAATATGGCAAAACATTTCAAATTTGAATTCTGTTTTTTTTATTATTCTAGTTTTACCCGTGTTGGTGTATCAACTAGTACATCGGTAGTATATCTGATATACTTTATATTTACTGATATACGAAATATAAAGTATATCAATTAATTGACATACCAAATTTGAAGTATCGATATATTGTTGATATTGTTGATATACTTTATATTAGAAATATCATTTCACTTATATACCTAAATATAGTAGGTTAGTAGTATATTAATGATATATTTCATTTTAGATGTGTTTATTACATTGAATATGAAGTATTGATATATTTTTTATGTACTTCATATTAGAAATATTATCCTAATAGTATATTAGTGATATACTTCATTTTAAAAGTATGTTTTTTTTATATTAAATATGGAGTACTAATATACTGTTGATATATAGTTCATATTAAAAATATTATTATAGAGGTATACCATAGTGAAGTATATTAGTAGTATATCAGTGATATACTTCATTTTAGGTATATATGATACATTGAATATAAAATAATGTACGGTTGATATATTTCATATTAAAAATATCATCCCACTGATATACCAGAGTAAAGTATATAACAATATATCAAATATATTTGATTTTAGGTATATCAATAGTATATCAACAATATATCTGATATATTTCATTATAGGTATATCAATAGTATATCTGATATACTACTAATATACTTCATAATAGTAAAACACGCGAAAAGGAAGGCTATTTTCGACTTTTTCTATTTGTGTTTTGGGTTGGGCTGAATTTTTTTGCCATAATTGCAATCCTAAAAAATGGATGACTCACTTGCAATTATCAAAAACAAATTTGCTAGTCTTGCAATTGCCCCAATTATAAAAGAAGTTAATATCAAAGACCAAAATGTTATTTTATGCGAAGTCAAGGGAGTAAAATGTAATGATTTGATAATTTTGGGATAAAACAATGAAATAAATATAAAAGCTTAGGAAATAAAATAAGATTTAATCCAAAACAGTGTTTCTTGAGAAGATTTAATTTGTCGGATGGCCTTCTTTAGTACGGCCTCAGCTCGCCAACTTTGTCGATCCGGATAGCATTAGGTCAGTTGCTGTGTGGATGTTGGGATTATGAAAAACCTTTGGAAAGTTTTCATTCCGAAAAAATGCAAATTTTTAAGGTATGTCATTCATAAGAGCTTAAACACAACGGATAAGCTGCAACGAAAACTCAAATCTCATATGATTAGCCCGAACGGGTGTTTCCTTTGCTACAAAAGTTTGGAAAGTATGGACTATCTCTTTATTCGTTGTGACCTTGCTTATCCCATTTGGGTGTTCTTCCATCAGGCCACTGGTTTCCTTTTGCCGATTCCTCTCCATGTGGATCAATTTTATATGGAGATCTTTCATTGGAAGCCAAATTCTCAGAGGCATATTCTTATCCAATCATTCTTTACTGCCACTTTGTGGACTTTGTGGAATGAGCGCAACAGTCGAATCTTCAAAGGGATCTCTCGCAGCTCTGCTCAAATTAGGGAGGATAGCTTTGCTCTTTCTGGATTTTGGCCGTGTACCTCAAGCCTTTTTTGTAATTATGAAGCCTCTTCTATTTTCCTTATAATTGGGAGGCTTTCATGTAGCTTTTCCTTGGTATGTTTCTCACATACATGTTAATAAAGTATCCATTTTCTAAAAAAAGGAGTGTTTCTTGAGAGTTAAAACGAATGGTTCAAATTGGATCATGGAGACTTGGAGAGTTAGATTTTAGGGATGCAATTTTTAGAGTATAGTATTTTTGGTTCGACAATTTTTTAATCATGTTTGAGAGTTCAAGCCAACAAAAGCATGACTCAACTCACATAAAACTTGTATTCGACCAAGAGGTTAGAGGTTCAATTCCCTATCCCTACATGTTGTAAAAAAAAAAAGAGTGATAATTAAATGGATTTTCTATAAAAGTATTTTAAAGTGGTTTTATGTGTTTTTTAGAATTTCTAAAAGCAATCTTCACCATGTAACCCAACATCAAGAAAATTTTGGAAAATAATCGCAATTACTCATGTAAGAGCACTATTTCAGTCTTCCAAAATTATGTTAAAATACTCACCTAGATCATTTCATTTTTGACATGAGAGAAATTAGACGTAGAAATTTAAACAATGTTTATATTTATACATTATAACGGAAGTAAGGAAATTTCCCAATTTATTCTTTTTTTTTTTTCTTTTTTTGAGTTCAACAATATTTGTGGTGGAGGATTCGAACTCAGACTTCTTAATCATAAACACATACTTTAAATGCAAGTTTGAACAATCCTATTGTTGGTTTCCCAATTTATTGTTGAAAAACAAATTACTGAAGAAAAATGTAAAGGGCTCTTTATTGAAAAAAATAAAATAAAACTATTTACCATAATTTAGTTGTCCAACCATTATCGAACAGTATTGGGGTACGATTAATAATCTGTTATAGTTTTCTAAATATAGTTTTCCCATCAAACAAGTTTTTTTTTTATTATATATAGGGCTTCCAATCATTCAAAATTTCCAAACACCCTCACCTTTGCCATTGCTACTAATCATCATTTGTGAAACGAGCTTGTGCCCTGTGACTTTTAACACAATCAACCATGACAATGACAAGAGGTTTTAAGCTTTTTCACATTGTTTTCGTAGTGTTTGCTTGGCAGTGTTGTGCAAAGGTAACTGCCACTTTCAACGATGTCACTGGTGTTGTCGATCTCGGCCTCAATCATCAATTTTCCTTCCGTGTATTTGGATCACATGGTTTTGGGATCCCAAAAGTTGGTGGTAGTGTCGCACCAAGTGTAGACATGCAGAGTCCTGTAGAAGCACCAGGGATTGCCCCTGTTGGGCTTGAAACTCCAATAAGCAAAGACAATAAAGCTTTGTCTTTTGGTCTTGAAATTAAGAAGGGTCTCACTACATCCCTTGGTTTTGAAATTCCCAAGTGTAAGGGCGACATTGTTGTTTCTCATGGTCACGAAATAAGTAAGAAGAGTGGCGTCAACATTGATATTTCCAATGGTGGAAAAGTTAGTATGAAGAGCAGTGGTAGTGTTCTTTCAAATGGTGGCAACATTGATGTTTCCAAAGGTGGAAAAGTTAGTTTGAAGGGAGAGACGATATTGTTTCTCATGGTGTTGGAGCTACAAAGAGTAGTAATGTTGTTATTTCTCATGGTCTTAAAACTCTATTGAGTAGCACCAAAAAAGCCTTTTCTCTTTTGGTCTTGAAACAAAGAAGAGCATGACCTTATCTCATGGTCAAAGAACTCACAAGAGTAAAGGTGGCATTGTTGTTTCTCATTGTCGTGGAATTAATCTTAAGAATGGAGGTATTAATGCAAAGAGCAAAGGTAGTGTTGCAAAGCTATGTCCCCAGCTATCCATTTAGTCTTATCCCCAAAATGGTAGGCTTATTGAGTCTGCGATGTTTGGCCACTCTCACCCATGCAAATCAAAGGATAATCCTAGATAAACAGGAGTTCATAGTTAGCTCAGGATTAAGATCGAGTTACCTAGGTTATATGTATGAGATGTTCAGTTTCAACAGTAAACGGTGTTGTAAAGTGAAAGTGACTTATCTCCTGGTCCGATCTCTATGCAAACTCTTTGAATAGGACACCCTCACTCACATGTCTTATACATGAACGATTAGGATCACATCGTCTGTCTTTAAATAACAAAGCGAGTCGCGCCAATAGTGTCCCCAGGATTAAGGTACTCAACCTTATTAATATACTATAGATCGTTTAGACTATTTACTTGAATTTGATCCATACTAATGTCACACATAAACTTCAAGTATACGTAATATAGCCAAGGGTTTTTTAGTTTATTGGATTTGTGGTTATATTTAGGCAAAACAAATATATAGAAATAATACTTCACTGAAGCAAGTCAAATGTTACATTTACTATCTATGAGTTTTAGGGCATAAAACCCAACAGTTTTGAGTAGACGATGCTTTCACAATGACTAGACAAGAATATTCAAAAAAATTAGGGAGGTAAACGAAAACGTCTCCTCTTATAGTCCTTTCCATGCCGAGAAAGCAATCCTCTACCTCCGAAACCCTGATTATTCTCATCTTCTTTGCAAAAATAAGGGATGGGTCACAGTGGGAAATTTTTATGTTAAGTTCGAACGATGGGACTCTGAAATGCACGTTGCTGCTAAACTTGTTCCCAGTACGGCGGATGGGTGAAGTTCTAGGGAATCCCACTCCATGCGTGGAATATGAAAACTTTTATTCAGATAGGGGAAGCTTATGGGGGCTTTATTGAGGTCTAAAAAAACACTACGCGTAAACTGGATCTTATCAAGGCTGTCATCAAGATTAAAGATAATTTATGTGGCTTCATTTTGGCGGCAATCAGAATTACAGATGATCAAGGGTAATGCTTCACGGTTCGTACGGTGTTGCCGAACAAAGGAAAATGGATGGTTTGCTGAAACCCTAAGATCCATGGAACGTTTACTCGAGAAGCGTCTTTGGAATATGATGAATTTGACGTCAAATCTGAATCATTTCTGTTCAGTGGAAATGAGGCATGCAGAGTGATTAATATAAATGCTCAGTCAGATTCCTTAAATGCTGATGAGACCCTCAATGCTACTGCCCCTGCCCGAGCCTCTAAGAGATCTCTACTAGCTGCCACGTCTATGAAAGATAAGGGGGAAAAGTGTTGGAAGCGTGTGATGGACACTCACAAATTAGAATCAAATAAAAAATATTTGAGAAGAAACAATTCACTTGTATTGAACAAAAAACTCTTCAAGAAAACTAGAAACTTGGTTCACACTTTTTCTCTCTAACTCTTTTGTGTTTTCTTCTCCACACACTTGCTTCAACACATTCTAAAACTATCCTATTTATAGGATTACATGGAAAAGTTTAGATCTAAAACTCCCATCCCATCTTAACTTCATGAACATAAAACTCCCTTCTAATATGAATGTTAAACTTAACCTCCAACAATTTAAACTTACAAAACTTACTTATTAATTTACTAATAACTTATATAACTTATGCACTTAATTAATTAGAACATGTTTAACTTACAACATCCCCCCTTAAACATGTTTTTCTCAAAACTCCGAGCAAAGTTCTTAACTTGCTAAACACATCGACCTTAAGTGGCTTTGTGAAAATATCTGCAATTTGATCTTCTGTCTTCACATATTCTACTTGAATCTCCTTTCTTGAAATGCAATCTCTGATAAAGTGAAATCTTGTATCAATGTGCTTACTACGATCATGAAACACTGGATTCTTGGCTAGAGCAATTGTTGACTTATTATCCACATGGATCACAGTTGCATCTTCTTGTAAAATTCCAACTGTCTTAAGCAAATTTCTCAACCAGACTGCATGACAAACACATGATGCTGCAGCAACATACTCTGCCTCACAAGTAGATAATGTTACGATAGGTTGCTTCTTAGAACTCCAAGTAAAAGATGTATTGCCAACAAAGAAAACATATCCACTTGTACTCTTCCGATCATTAAGATCTCCAGCCCAATCACTATCACAATAACCTTCAAGCTTGAATTCTTTAGACGATGAATAAAATAATCCATAGTCAAGCGTACCTTTGAGGTAACGAAGAATTCTCTTTGCCACTTTCAAATGAGTAGTTGTAGGAGATTCCATAAACCGACTCACCAATCCAACACTCAACAAAATATCTGGTCTTGTGCAAGTTAAATACCTCAAGCTTCCAATCAAGCTTTTGAAATACGAAGGATCTACAACATCTCCATCTTCATATTTGGACAGTTTTGTCCCAGTTTCCATCGGAGTTGTGACAGGTTTAGAATTAAACATCTTAAATTTCTCAAGAATTTCTTTAGTATATCGTTCTTGAGAAATGAAAATACCTTCCTTCGACTGCTTCACTTTGATGCCAAGATAATATGACATGAGCCCAATATCTGTCATTTCAAATTCTTGAGTCATTTCCTTCTTGAGATCTTCAAACATACTTGGACAATTTCCTGTAAAAATTAAGTCATCCACATAGAGACAAACTAACAAAATATTTCCATGACCATTAGTCTTCATATAAAGAGAATGTTCATGAGGGCATCTCAAATACCCATTGTCAAGGAAATATTTGTTAATTCTGCTATTCCACATTCTTGGCGCCTGCTTCAATCCATACAAAGCCTTTTTTAACTTCAAGACTTTATCTTCATGACCTTTCACTGCATAACCAAGTGGTTGTTCCAAGTAGACTTCTTCTTCAAGATATCCGTTCAAGAATGCCGATTTGACATCCATTTGAAAAATCTTCCATCTATTCTGAGCAGCAAGTGCAATTAACAACCTTATGGTCTCCAAGCGAGCAACAGGAGCAAATACTTCATCATAATCAATGCCTCTTCTTTGAGAATAGCCTTTTGCAACTAATCTCGCTTTGTGTCTCTCCACTTCTCCTTTTTCATTTCTTTTTATCTTGAACACCCATTTGACACCTACTGCTTTCTTTCCACTTGGAAGAGTAGAAAGCTCCCATGTATCATTCTTCTTTATGGCTTTTATCTCTTCATTCATAGCAGTCTTCCAATTTTCATCTTGTGAAGCTTCTTCAAAATTTAATGGTTCACTGTCACCAAAAAGACAAAAAAGAGTAAGATCACCAAAACTTTGACTTAACTCTTCTGTTTCATCATATATGTCTCGTAAACTTCTCATGCGATGAGGCCCTTCACTTGAACTTGCTGTTGATGATGAAGGTGTAGTCTGTTCTGGATTGACCGACGATGGAGGTGGTGTTGATGGAGAAACAACCACATCACCAGTTTCATCATCATCTTCAGGAAAAAGTAGGAACTTATAATCTTTGGGTTCATCATTCCAATTCCATGAAGCTTCCTCATCAAACACAACATCTCTACTTACCACCGTCTTTTCTGTGGTTGGATTATAAAGCTTGTAGCCTTTTGAGCTTGCATCATAGCCAATGAAAATAAGTTTCTCACTTTTATCATCGAGCTTACTTCGCGTTTGATCTGGTACATGTGCATAAGCAATGCTCCCAAATACTCTCAAATGAGAAATAGATGGCCTTCTTCCAGTCCATGCTTGTTGAGGAGTTTTGTTCCACAGGCTTCTAGTGGGGGAACGATTAGACAAATACACTGCACATTCAACCGCTTGTGCCCAAAACTCTTCTGGCATCTTCTTACTCTTCAACATGCTTCGAGCCATATTGAGTATAGTTCTATTCTTCCTCTCAACAACACCATTTTGTTGTGGAGTATATGGAACTGTCATAGGTCGACGAATTCCATTTTCTATGCAAAATTTTTTGAATTCATTTGAAGTGAATTCTCCTCCTCTGTCTGATCTCAATGCATTTATGTAATAACCACTTTCCTTTTCGACAAGAGCTTTAAATCTCTTGAACATGCCGAATACCTCTGATTTCTTCTTAACAAAATAAACCCAAGTTTTTCGACTGAAATCATCAATAAATAATAAGAAAAAATTATTCTTACCGAAAGAACTTGGCTTTATCGGTCCACAAAGATCAGTGTGGACAAGCTCTAATGGTCTCCTTGCTCTTGAAGAAGATTCTTGTGGAAAACTCTTTCTTGATTGCTTGCCATAAAGACAACCTTCACAAAATTGATCCGGATGCTTGACATATGGCAATCCTTTCACCATGTTCTTCTTAGCTAATAATCTCAAGTCATCGAAGTTCAAATGCCCAAATCTCAAGTGCCAAATCCAAGACGGATCTTTCAAACACGACTTCAAACATTTTGCAACATCTGTTTGAATATTTAACAAAAACATTCTGTTCTTCGTCATTTGCACTCTAGCAATCATATTATCACGATGATCTCTTATTGAAAGACTATAATCCTTCATCAAAATATTATAGCCTTTCTCTAAGAGTTGTCCCAAACTCAAAATATTGTTCTTCATATCTGGCACATAGTAGACATTAGAGATAAACTCATGCTTCCCATTCTTCAAGTTTATCAAAATTTTACCTTTTCCTTTAACAGGAATTTTTGTATTATCACCAAATGTAATATTTCCGCCAACCGATTCATCAAGTTCCACGAACATTGATTTACTTCCACACATGTGATTGCTGGCACCGCTGTCAAGATACCACGAATTGTTTTCACATGTCTCTTCACCTTTGCATGCTAGAAGCAAAGACGACTCACTGCTTTTAACGTCTTGTTCAGCATAGTTGGCATTTTCTTCAACTTTATGTCTGCATTCCCAGGAATAATGACCAAATTTATGACAATTGTAACATTCAATTTGACTTTTATCATACCTCCGATCATTATTTGATCTTCCTCCATATGGCCTTGAATTATTTTGTCTTCCACGACCTCTTGATGAATTAGAGTATGAATTACTCTCATCAAATTTCCTTTGTCCGTCATTTCCTCGACCTCGACCACGTCCACGATTGTTACCACGTCCTCGACCTCGATTGTTTTTTTCTTGGCTATCTTCTTTATCTCTCAACTTCAACTTTGATTGAAAAAGTTGCTCAGTTGTTTGTTTACTTTTCTTGAGAAGCTTCTCTTCATGGGCTTGCAAAGTACCCGTAAGTTGATCAATGGACATTGTGCTCAAATCCTTCGATTCTTCAATAGCTACAACGATGAAATTGAATTTTTCATCCAATGAGCGAAGTATCTTTTCAACTACTTGCTCATCATTTAATGTCTCACCATACCTCTTCATTTCATTTACCACTGCAAGCAATCTAGAAGTATAATCTGAAATTGATTCAGACTCCTTCATATGTAATGCTTCATTGTCACCTCTTAATTTTTGGAGGCGAACCTTCTTGACTCGATCTACTCCTTTATAAGTATTCTCCAAAATTTGCCATGCTTGCCTCGCAGTAGTTGCTCCAGAAATTTTCTCAAAATTTGTATCATCAATTGCTTGATGAATAATGGTGAGAGCCTTTTGATCTTTCTTTCTTGTATTTTGCAAAGCTTCTCGTTGGGCTTGATTCAAAGCCACATCATTTTCCGGTTCTTCATAGCCTCTATCAACAATTTCCCATGCATCTTGTGAACCAAGTAGAGCTTTCATACGAATACACCAACTGCTAAAATTTTCCTTAGTAAGTCGAGGCACTTGGAAAGGAACCAAATTGTTGTTTGCCATTTGCAAAACAAATTTTCCTTTTCTCAAACTCAAGCTCTGATACCACTTTGTTGGAAGCGTGTGATGGACACTCACAAATTAGAATCAAATAAAAAATATTTGAGAAGAAACAATTCACTTGTATTGAACAAAAAACTCTTCAAGAAAACTAGAAACTTGGTTCACACTTTTTCTCTCTAACTCTTTTGTGTTTTCTTCTCCACACACTTGCTTCAACACATTCTAAAACTATCCTATTTATAGGATTACATGGAAAAGTTTAGATCTAAAACTCCCATCCCATCTTAACTTCATGAACATAAAACTCCCTTCTAATATGAATGTTAAACTTAACCTCCAACAATTTAAACTTACAAAACTTACTTATTAATTTACTAATAACTTATATAACTTATGCACTTAATTAATTAGAACATGTTTAACTTACAACAAGATCAAGTTCAGAGGAGGATAGTCAGCTTGATGCTTTATTTTAAAAAAAAGGTTTCTTTCATCTCTCCAAAGAACAAAACGATTTACTTTCAACCCGATCACGTGCCGGCAAAGTCAACTCCTCACTTGGGCCAGACCAAAAGGACCTTGTCTTCTAGCTGTGTGATTAGATCTTCTAACCCAAAGCCCATACGGAGTACAGGTATTCAAATCAGGGAACCAAAAATCTACAGGCCCAAAATCACTCCATCCACGGTTCAGAAGGGAGATTCCCATGGGGCCCCTATCAATGAGGAATTTATGTTAACTGTTGATTTGGGCTATCTTTCCCCTATATCCGACACTCCTATCTCAAGCCTAGAATCCACTCCATCTCCAATGGCGAAGCTACATGAAGAGACTCCTTCAGCTATTGTTCAGGTTAATTTGAAAATTCTTCTCCAGCCGGAGGGCCATGCTCCGAGGCAACCACTCAGAGGAGTTATTCAGGTATTTGAAGACTGTGAGATTACAAATCAACAGGGCAAACGAGCAGATGATCAAGCTTTTAAAAAGCAGTTGAATGAATGGCTTATCGAAAATAGCTTTTGTCTTGTTCCCACTAAATGTATTTATGATCATGTTGTAAACAGCCATGAGGCTATGGGGCCAATTGATAACTCATGAAAGTTCTCTCCTGGAACATTAGAGGATTAGGCTCACCCTCAAAAAGAGTTTTAATAAAAGACACAATTCTATATCTCTGTCTCGATATTGTGATTTTAACTGAAACAAAAGTGAGTTCTGCCTCTAAAAAGCTCATTAAATCTCTTTGGAGCTCCATCAGTATTAATATTCTCTGGGACGAATTAAATATGTCTGCAAAGGAGATTTTAACAGGTGTATATTCCCTCTCCATTCATTTTTCTCTAGCAGACGGGTTTTTTTGGTGGCTTTCGGGCATTTATGGCCCTACTAGCAGGCACCAAAGGCATTGCTTATGGAATGAACTCTATGATCTCGACAGTTTATGCAATGAATGCTGGTTGTTGGGTGGAGACTTCAATGTTTTTCGTTGGGCCTCTGAAACTTCCTCCTCAAATCCGTCTCAGAAAAGCATGATTAATTTTAATAAATTCATTCAAGCCTCCTCTCTGATTGATCCTCCCCTCATTAATGGGAGCTTCACTTGGTTGAATATGAGACAGCAAGTTGTTACATCTAGACTGGACAGGTTTTTATATTCTCATGATTGGGCTTTAAAATTTATGGATCATCAAGATAGAAGGATTGGCCGCATAACTTTTGACCATTTTCCTATTGTCCTCGAAAAACCGGATGTGACCTGGGGCCCTAGTCCATTCAGGTTTGACAATTATCTTCTTAAAGAGGGCCTTTACATCAAAAGCATTGCTCCTTGGTGGAATTCCACCTCTCAGGATGGTTTCCCAAGATATTCTTTTGTTCGAAGGATCAAGCAACTTACGAGCTTCATCAAATCTTGGAAGAAAAATAATGTGGACTTCATCAAGAATCGTAAAATCTTAATATCAGAAGAAATCGCTCATATTGATTCTCTTGAAAGTTGTGGTCAACTGGACGAGTGTATATTCCAAAAGCGTCTTTCTCTTAGAGCAGATCTCCATCATGCAGCTGCTCAAGAATTAAGGTATCTTAGACAACGTTGCAAAAATCTTTAGCTTAGAAGTGGAGACGAGAACACTTCCTTCTTTCATAAAATTTGCACGGCTCGTCTTAGACGGAGTTTTATATCTGAATTGGTTTCCGCGGAGGGAGTCAGTTTGGTCTCAGATTTACAGCTTGAAAGAGAGATCATTGGTTACTTCTCCAACATCTACTCAGACGACAGTTCAGCGGGCTGGATGGTGTCTAATCTTGATTGGAATCCAATCTATACGGAAGAGGCGACCTCTTTAATCCGCCCTTCTTCTGAGGAAGAAGTCCTTCAGAATCTTAATTCTTTGGGCCGCAATAAATCTCTTGACCCTGATGGCTTCATGGTCGAATTTTTTAAAAAAATCTTTGAACACCTTCAAGCCTTCCATTATGGAAGTGTTCCGTGATTTTTTTGATAAAGGAATTATTAATCGCAACGTTAATGAGACTTTTATTGCCTTGATTCCAAAGCGATCCAAGTCATTATATCTCTCAAATTTCAGACCGATCAGTCAAACTTCGGTTCTCTATCGTCTCTTGGCAAAATCTCTGGCCGAAAGGATTAAAAGTTCGCTTCCCTCAACTATTGCGGAGAACAAATTTGCCTTTGTAAAAGGTCGTCAAATCACTGATGCTATTTTGGTGGCAAATGAGCTAGTTGATTTTTGGAATTGTTCCGGAACAAAGGGCTTTATTATTAAGCTTGACATTGAAAAAGCTTTTGACAAGGTTAATTGGGATTTTATTATCAGTATCCTTCACTTTAAGGGGTGCCCGATTACTTGGTGTAGATGGATTAAGGCTTGTATCTCTTCAGTCTCCTACTCCATCATTCTCAACGGTAGGCCTAGAGGAAAGATCATAGTCGAGCGTGGTATTCGTCAAGGAGATCCTATTTCTCCCTTTATTTTTGTCATTGCAATGGACTACCTTAGTAGGCTGATCCAAGCAGCGGAGTAAAGAGGCTTGGTGGAGGGTTGCATTCTCCCTTCATGCTCTATCTCCCATCTCCTTTTTGCAGATGATATCCTCCTGTTTGTCAAAGATGATGATAAAATGCTTGACAAACTATTCTTTATTATCAAATCTTTTGAGCAAGCTTCTGGTCTCAACATTAATTTCAACAAATCATCTATCTCAAGTGTTAACGTCGATGCCGTCATAGCGTGCCAAGTGGCTTCCAAGTGGGGTTGCTCTTATGTTTCTCTTCCAATGTCATACCTGGGCGCTTCTCTTGGAGATAAACCTTCAAAGGCTTCTTTTTGGAATCTGGTTATTGACGAAATTGATTGTAAACTTGACAATTGGCGCTTTTCATGCATTTCGAAAGGTGGAAGATTAACCCTTGTCCAAGCAACTCTTAGTAGCATTCCCACTTACATGCTCTCTATCTTCAAAGCCCCCCAATCGGTTTGTAAAAGGATTGATAAAATTATTAGATCTTTTCTTTGAACTGGCAATGGTTCTAAAGATGGCCTTCATTTGGTTAGTTGGAATAAGGTGGTAGCTCCAAAAAATTCCGGTGGTCTAGGCGTCTTAAAGACTCGAGTTTCCAACAACGCGCTTCAAATTAAATGGCTTTGGAGATTTTTCCAAGAAGATTTTTTGTTGTGGAAGCGTTTTATATTAGCCAAGTACTCAACTCACAACATGGAAATTATTCCTTCTCGATCAAAATTCTCTAGCTCGAGATTGCCTTGGTTCTCTATAGTTAAGCATAGCCAAAAAATCCTAGAAAATTCTAGATGGGAGCTTCGGGATGGGAGTAAAATTCGTTTCTTGCGGGACTCTTGGACCGATTTAGGTCCCTTGCATTTGGCTCACCCGTGGTTTTTTGCTCTCTCAGCTAATCAAGATCTAAAGGTGGCAAAAGCTTGGGACGATAGTATTCTGCTTTGTTCTTTTCTTCCTAGAAAGCCTTTGCTGAGTAGGGAATCCATAGCTAGGGAGGATCTATCGTCAACTTTTCCGGTGCCAATACTCTCTCGGGGAAATGATATTATTCGGTGGAACCATCATGCAGATGGAGTTTTCACAACTGCTTCTGCTCGTCTTCTCTTCTGGTTTGAGGACTCCTCTTCGACTGATCATGTTGATCCTCAGGTCCTATTGAACCTTTGGAGTGCCTTAATCCCGAAGAAAGTCAAACTTTTCATATGAACAGTGTTGCATCGAAGGATCAATATGGCGGATAGATTACAATTGGTTTTTAGGAATTCTACTCTCAGTCCAAGCTGCTGCGTCCTGTGTCACAAGCACTCTGAGACCTTAGACCACATCTTCACCCATTGTGCTATTGCTTCAAGCTTTTGGCAATCGTTCCATAGTGCCACGAGTATCCATTTTTTGGCTCCTTCTTTGGCTAATAGTATCTGTGAGGAGGCCTTTACCCATAAGGGTATTACTCAAAGAGCTTCTCTTATTCAAGCTATTTTTGCAACGGTCATGTGGACTTTGTGGACGGAGCGAAATTCCTGCATTTTCAAAAACATCTCTTACGCCCTACCTCTCAAATTTGGGAAGATATTGCCTCTTTTTGGGTCTCCTCTTCAAAGCTTTTTTCTAGCTATGATGCATCTTCCATAGCTTTGAACTAGAAAGCTTTCCTGTAACCTCTCTTTGTATGTTCCTTACATGCGGTTTTTAATAAATGGTATCCTTTTTCAAAAAAAAAAAAAAATACTTATTTTGAAACTTAGAACCAAAGTGAAAATCTTACCATTGTTGTGTTATGTTATGTTCATTTGGTAAGATTTTCGTTATTGATACTAAGATGACTTGTGTTATGTTATGTTAATTTTGAGAGAATATGAATTTAAAAAATGGTAATAGATTAGACGTGCATTGAAAAAAAAAAAGATGTGCATTGGAAAAAGTTAAAATAAATTGATAGAATAATAATTGAAAATTTTGGTTATAAAATATAAACGGTAAAATTTGTGAGAACATATTGAAATGGAAAGTTTAGACCCCATTTCGTAACCATTTGGTTTTTAAAAATTATTATTGTTTTCTCTCAATTTCGTTACCATGGTTTTCAAGTATGTCAAGGACACATTTGAATTCCCAACCAAATTTCAAAAACAAAAATAAGTTTTTGAAAACTATTTTTTTTTTTTTTTTTTTTTTTAGTTTTCATAATTAGTTTAATTTTGAAAACATGGGAAAAAAACTAGATAACAACAGAAATAAACTTAGAGGTGGAAGTAATGTTTATATGCTTAATTTTTAAAAACAAATAACAAAAACCAAATGGTTATTAAACGAGACTAGAATGGAAGCAGAGTTACAGATTAAAGGTGGGTCTTGTGAAGAAAATCTAACATTATTTATTTTGAGATTTAATTTAAAGGGAAAAATATCAAAACTGTTTTGTATCCCATCCAGACTTCTTATTTTTTTTTTTTTTTTTTTTTTTTTTTTTTTTTGAGATTCAGTGAATCAAATTGATTCAACAAATATCTATATGGAAGATCAGTTTTTTAAAATTTATTTTGGATTTTGTGATCTAAATAGAGAAAATTATAAAAACAACTTTTTTATGTTTTAAGTAAATCCTAATTTTAAATTTAAAATTCTTAAAGGTAGAATTACATTTAAAAATAAAAAATAAAAACTTTGGTACATATATTATTTTATGTTATAAACTCATTTCATTTGTGTTAAAATTAAAATAAGTATAACATAATATATTATAAATCATATAATTATATAAAATGATAAAGGTTAAATTATAACTTTATTCCCTAAACTTTAAGGATGTCAATTAGATTCCTGAACTTAAAAAATTGTCAAATTGATCCCCGAACTTTAAGCTTTGGGTCCATGAACTTTAAAAAGTATTTAGTAGGTTCTTAAACTTTTCAGTTTTGTGTCCAATTGGTCTCTCAACTTTCAATTTTGCGTCTAGCTAAGTCATTGACCTATTCAACATTTTTGAAATTCACAAGTCTACTTGAAACAAAATTAAAATTTTAGGGTTCCAATAGGCATAAAATTCAATTTTACACCAATAGATTAGTTAATTTTTAAAAATCTTGGATATGTAAGGGAACTATTAGACACAAAATTGAAAGTTCAAGAATATATTAGACATTCTTAAAAGTTTAGGGACATATTAGAAACTTTTTAAAATTTAAGGACCAAATTGACATATATATAACTCCAAAGGTTCAGGAACTAAACTCGTAATTTAACCCACAATAAAATTTATAACATATAAAACATCATATAAATTATTTAAAAGTAATTTTTCGTTTTGATTTTGGTTATTTATGAGAGATATTCTAAAATATTTATTTTGTTTAATGGGTTATCATAATTCAATGGGTTAAATCACAATAACCTTGACAAAAAGGCCAAGGTTCAATTAATTTCCACCTCATATGTTGTTTAACTAAACAATATATCTATACATTTGAACATAACTTAAAAAAAATATTTTCAACATAATTCGTTGAGACATAATATTTTCGACCAAGAGGTCAAAGTTTAAATTATGGAGATGTTTAAAAAACACCATCAGTTCTGCTCTTTAAACTAATTTTACCACCATGAGAAAAAGCTATGTTGCCTCTCTTCTTTAGACCAATTTTATGACCATGAGAAACAACAACGTTGCCGCTGCTCTTTGTAGCTTCTGTTGGGTTTTATGCCCTAAAACTCATAGATAGTGAATGTAACCGTTGACAGAATATTAATGAAATAATATTGATATATTTTTTCCATTAAATGTTATTAGTTATTTTATATTCGTCTTTGCCTAAAATAACCCTAATCAAATAAACTAGACATCCTAGGCTGTAATATGAGTCTTGAACTATATGTAGCTACATATGGGGATCACTATTCAAGAAACAACCTAAAGGGTCTATAGTATAGGGATAAGACTGGGTGCCTTATCCTAGTGACACTATGGATACGGCCCACTTTGTATTTGATACGAACGCTATGATCCAACGCGTTCGTGTAGGAGACATGCGAGTGGGGGTATCCTATGCAATGAGTTTGCATAAGACCGAACCGCGAAATAGTAACCATTGGTTATAACACCGTTAACTAGTTGGTTTTCTATTTCACTAAGACGACCTAGACAACTTGGTCTTAATCCTGAGTTGATTATGAAATCCTGCTCATGAGGGATTGTCCTTTGATTTGTATGGGTGAGAGTGGCCAATACGCCGACTCAATAAGCCTACCATTTTGGGGACAAGACCGAGTGGGGAGCTGGGAACATAATCATACAAGATGGAATTCACTCCTTCCCGACTTTAGGGAAGTAGATGAGTATTCCCTTAAGTGGTGACTCCGAGTCTTGAACAAAGGGCCCTACACTCTCAATGGCAAGAGAGGGTTTTCTGTTTGATGGTTGGACCACAAACAGGTTGTTCATTAGAGGAGAACTGGAACTTAAGGAAATAGAAGTAACCCAGGGGTAAAACGGTGATTTGACCCAACTGGTGTTACGGACACTCGTGAAGGACTAACTAGTCGTTATTGGTCTATATCCGTTGTAACGCCCTGCGTTTTGATATCGAGCCATTTTGGAATTAATTGGGCGTTCTTATTCTAATTTGGAAAAAATTAGAATTTAAGTTTAGCCTTTGGAATTAAATTTCTATAATTTAGGGAAAATAGATTTTCTAATTAAATCTTTGATTCCTAAAGTTTAGAGGTTTAATATTTGATATTTATTTTAAATATCAAAAGACCCAAAATTATCTTAATCTGTTTTAATCCCAAATTCTTTAGTAGCTAAGATTGGGTTTTAAAATTTAATCCTAAATGAGATCTTAAATCCTAATTTAATTGGGTTTCTCTTCTTAGGGTTTATTTAAAGAAAAAAAAAAGGTTATTAAAGGAAAATAAAAAAAACTCCCTCCTTCTTGCGTGAAGTCAACCGCCAACCCCCCCTTCAGCTTCTTCTTTGCACGCCGTCAGTCCTCCCCGTGGGTTCTTCTCCGACGTCTCTCTCTCTCTCGATTTCCTCTCCTCTACGCATTTCATCATCTTCCTCTCTTGCGTTGCCGGTGCCGCATCCCTTGTTCTCTCTCTTGCGTCGTCGTGTCCGCAGGCAGTAGCAGTTCCCCGCCGTTTCAAGCTCGCGCTACCGTCCCGTCTCCCTCCTTCACGAATAGCCCGTGTGTAAGTCGTTGTCCCTCTCGTTTGATCTTCTCCTCCAACAGGTAACCCACGACCAGCAGCGTTTAAGGTCGTCTCCCTCCTTTGCGCATGTTTCCATTTGTCTCAGTAGGTGGGTCTTGGATTTTTCCCTTGTTCGCGTGTAAGACTTCTCTTTTTCTCTTTATTTCATTCGAATAGAACGAGCAATGTGTTAATCCCCTCTTTTTCCTCTTGTTTTCGGCTAGACTCGTGGGTAGAAGGCAGAATGTTCGCTGTTCTGGCGTTTTAGGCGTGTTTGGGCTGATTTAAGGTTCGTTCCGGCGTGTTTAGGCTCTTTCGGTAAGCTCTCAACGTTACCCATGATTTATTAGGTTCGAAATAAGTTTACCCAATCTTGTTCGGTGTTTAAATTTTGTTTCGTGGTTGATTTCTTGTTTTTCTAGTGCTGCTCGGAGCTGTCTTGGGTTCGAAATCATCCTTGTCTTGTGACCCATAATCCGTTGAGCCTTAAACTCAAACACCCAGTGTCTAAGGACTCTAAATAGGTGGTTTTAAGTCCCTTTGGTTGCTGGACAACACGTGTTCGAGGTTATTCGAATGCTGAACAGTAAATTCCAGCACTCATCAATTCCTTTATTAAGTCTTTTAGGTGCCTTAAGTTAATGCCTAACCCTTAGAAATTGTTCGAATGCTGAACGGTAAATTCCAGCACTCATCAATTCCTTTATTAAGTCTTTTAGGTGCCTTAAGTTAATGCCTAACCCTTAGAAATTGTTGGTTGTAGATCGGGCTGCTTAGGCTCTTCCGGTTTGTCCTGTTGGGTTTTAGGTTCGCTTAGGAGCGCTTCATGGTAAGTAGTTCTTATCTGATGGAGTCTGTTTAACTGCGTGATGCATGCTGATTGTTTACTCGCTTTATAACTGTTCTCATGTTTCTTGTTTCTCTGAATATATATGTATATATGAAATCTTTGAAAAGCATGAACTGTTGTTGCGTGATGATTGGTTGTAAAGCATGTTGGTTCTGCTATGCATTCATGAGTTAGTCTAGAGCATGTGGTTATATGTATATGTTTGGTGGGCATAGAACATGAGTCTAGGAGCATGTTGCAGGGCAAATGCATTCTAGATGGATGTGAGATAGAGGGCAGAGACCTAAATGTGAAAGAAATGAAAGATGGGTGAATGTCAGTGCACCTCGGGTACAAATGGTCGAGGGGTGGCATGTCACCATTGGTTTTAAGAGGAGCATCGAGGCCTTGGGTACAAATGGTCAAGGGTCGGTGTGATGAGTCTAGAAAGCAAGTGTTGGGTGCCTAGGGAAGGGCCAATACTTTGCTAAGTCATCGGTGCGCCTTGGGTACAAATGGTCAAGGGGCGATGCACAGTTCGGGGCCTTGGGTACAAATGGTCAAGGGGCGATGCACAGTTCGGGGCCTTGGGTACAAATGGTCAAGGGTCGAACGTCGAGCTCCGTAGAGAGCATTGTGGCCCTGGGTACAAATGGTCAGGGGACAGTGCGACTCGAAGGACCAGTCTTGGAGAGCTATGTGAGGGCTAAATATGAGCGTTGAGTGAGCTCGTGGAGCTTGAGTGGTTAGCGTGTCGTATAGAGAGATGCATGAGTTATGGCTTAGGAGAGTCATTCACTTTAGTAGCTTTTGAGCATGTCGTTGTGTTTACTGCTTTAAGAAGCATGTTGTTTGCACATGAAAAGTATGTTGTTTGCTTGGTTGCTGTTTGATGGCTTCTCAGGTAGGGGCTGCTTACCAGTACCTTAGTGTACTGACCCCTTCTCCTCTTTCTCCCCCCAACTACCAGATTTTGCAGGTTATGAGGACTGCGTGGACCATGGTGATGCAGAGGAGGCATATGAGGAAGGACCATAGCTAGTCTGTGTTGTTTTCCATTTTATTTTCATGTTGGATAGCTTGTTGCTTAACTTGGTTGGACATCTGTTGTCCTGTTACGTTTAGTTCTGATTATTCTTGTTAAACTCTAGGTCTAGTTGTGTTTGTTTTAAAGAACTCTATCTATTCATTTAGTTGCTAATAATACAGTTTGTTTCGAATGAACTAATGTTATATGCTTTGTTAAACTTGTGTTTCTGGCTAGATAGTAGTTGATGATGCGAGATCTGACTCGCAGCTTGTTCTGTGGAGTTTGTTGTGTTGTAGTTTGGTGGTGCAGTTGAACATGTTGTATAGAAGTGTAGCTTTTGTTCTAGCAGATGTTTAAAATTTTTGGATTAGTCCGTTGTATGCCATTATGCTGCCGAAATTTTCGGTGCACTCGGTTATTTTTGGTTTAAGAGTTAGTAATGTCGCTAGGATAGTTTATAAAATCCTGGGTGTTACATCCGTGGACACATAAAATATGTCTACAGTGAGAAGAGTGCAACTGTGAGTCTATAGTGGAATGTACACACAGTTAACAAATATTGATTAATTTGGTTAATGAGTTTGACCAATTAATCTCACATCGTTGGAGCTTCTGATCTGCAGGTCCATTAGGTCCCACTGGTAGCTCATAAAGTAATTTGAGGCAACTAAGTAATAAATGTAAATTGAAAGTGTTCAAATTACTAATGGAAATAATATAATATATATTGATATATTATTATGAGAGAAATTAATATTTGAAAAAATTCAAATATTAATATAAATTTGAGTCACATTAAATTTATGGAAGTTTGAAAGAGTTCAAATATGAATTAATTAATTTTAAAGCCTAAATTCTATTTGGGCAAATTAATTAATTCAAGGCTGGAAATTAAATATGTGATATTTAATTGGTGGTTAATTAATTAAAGAATTAATTAATCGAGAATTAATCAATTATGGAAATAATTAATCACTTAAGGAAGTGATTAATCATTTATGGAAATGATCTAATCACTTATGGAAGTAATTAGTCATTTGTGGAAAAGATTAATCAATTATGGAATAAATTGATCTTGGATTGATTAAATAAGGAATAAGATTGAATCAATTTTGGAAAAGATTGATTTAATTGAATATTTTATTCATGGCAACTCTTCTATAAATAGAACACTAGACCTAATTGGTTTAGAAGCCCTCTTGCTCTTAGACTCACAAGACAAGACCCTAGAATTCTCTCTAGACTCCCTCTTAGAGAAAGACTCCCACAAGTCTTTTGCCTCCTAGAGTTAGAGACATACCGGTGTAACCATTGTGGTTATTGTGTCTTTGAAGAAAAATTTTCACTGAAGAAATCAAGGAGTCGCATAATGTGGTATGCATTGAATTGTTTAGGTTAATTTTATGGCCATAGATTTTATTTTTATGTGATTTTGATCATTTAAGGGCCCGGTGTTTCGGGTATTTTATGTAAAATCGAGTCCTATGTAAGTCCGGGTCCAGATAAAGTTTTTATGAGATGAAAATCGGAGAAATCGAGACAAAAACAGAGGCCAAAACCAAAAACAACGTTGTTGTTTTACCTAGAATACGCTCCCAGACGTAACAGCGTCGGGACGCTGTTCAGAAATCATCTCGACGCTGTCTCGATACCGCAGGTGCTCAGGTAAGGAAATCACACAGCGTCTGGACGCTGCGTTGCAAGCGTCTCGACGCTATCACGATGCGGCGCGACCTAGGGTTTCAAGAAGGCGCGGTTCAAGCAGATTTGGGCGGTTCGGTTCGTGGACTGGACCGGTTCGGCTGGGCTGGGACCTATTTGGTCCGGTTCAGCTAGTTTTTGGCTTGGTTCGTGATTTCGATAGCCGGTTCGAGCAAGTTCGGGGCGGTTCGTGCTGTCTAGACCAAATTTTGGAGTTGCAGAAGGATTTTAGGATAGAATTTAGCTAAAATTAATGTAATTTAATGCTTTATTTTATCCTAGGGGCCAAAATTAACCGGTTCAATTGCTATTTATATGCTTTATGGATGTCATATAGAATTTTTAATCCCACCTTAGGTTATAAACATGCTCATGCATTTATTTATATATTATAAATTGTTATATTGTATGTTTTAAATGCATGGAATTGTTTTCATATTTTTTAATATAAGTGTATATTAATTATATGAAAAATAAGAAAGCATGAAGCATGTCATTACTTAGATTAAATATAAATAGTTATGTTTAATGTGATGAATGAAGCATGCTTGAGGGGGCGTTTGGGCCCCCGAAGTGGGCCGAAGTTGGAACCCCGTTTTTAGAAAAATGGGGAAACCTGCGTTTGGGCCCCCGTTTTTTCTAAAAATGGGGTTAGGGTTTTGCAAAGACCCCCTAAGTTGGAGATTGGTGGTGCCGATTTCCTTTCCCTGCCCATCCGACTTCACACTTCCCTCTCTCGTTTTTCCTTCATCCGTCTGGTCTTCTCTGTTGCGATCGTTCTCTCTCTCGTCTCTCGTCTACAGTTGGTTTTCTTTTTCCATTTACATACCTCTCTCTTTTCGTTGTACCTCCTGTCGTCGTACGTCGGTTTGAAGGTGAGTTCCTTTCGATTTTTTTCTGATTTTTTCCTCCTTCTCTCGCTCGGATCTGGTTTTATTAACCTCGCCTCTTCGATTGCATGTCTTCTATTCGGTTTTGGAGGGAAAGAGGAGTTGAGATTTGTCTTCTCCTTGCTCCCTCTTCGCGAATCCAAGGTACACGCTATTTTTTTTGTCCTTTGTTTCGGATGTTCACGGATCTGAACCTATCAGTGTTTATTCCATCCATTTTCTTCAGATCCCACCCCATGTCGCTTCTCCTTGCCGCGGCTGTCGTCGTCGGGATCCGCCTGGTAGGTTTTTGGAGCCAGGTGAGGGGTGGGAGTACAGGTAAGTTCTCTTCCCTTAGGTGACCGGCCGATGATGTTTGTGTTAAAATGCAAGCGTTTTCCTTTTTTTTTTAAAAAATAAAAAACAATTTGTTGGTGTTGATCTCTGTGTTGGTCCTGAATTTCTATGTTCTACCCCCTGTTGGGTTGGATAATTTTTTTGGCTTTATCTATGCATGGTTTCCCCCCCCCCCCCTAATTTTTTTTTTTTTTTTTTTTTTTTTTTTTTTGCTGTTGAAGAAGCAAGATATTGGATTTTTTTTTCCCTTTGCTGTAACATTTGGTCGTTGGATTATTTTCTTCGTTCCATTGTTTGTTACTTTAATCTGCTTCTCGGTCCACTATTTTTTAGGTTCTGAACATTATTTTTTTATAATTTCATAGTCTTTGTATTCTGTACTACCCCCCTCCCAATTATTTTTTTTCTGTTGAAGTTGTGTTCGATCGACTTATTTGTATTTTTTCCTGTGTTGTAACATCTATTCGTTGGATTATTTTTTCTTTCTTGTTAAATAATTCAGTCTGTTCATTGTTTGTTTGTTAATTTGCTTTTCGATCCAATATTTCTTAGGTTTTCTGTACATTATTTGTTATAATTTCATTCCTATTTTTGCATTGCATACTGATTGGTCGTTCATCACTGATTAATGCTTGGTTTATTGGGATGAACATTTTGGCTACTGTTAATAAATTTTAGTCCACCATCCTCATGCTCTTCATTTCTGTCGAAATTGATGCTCATGGTCATGCTTATGTTTTTGCTCACGTTCATGCTCATGGTCATGTCAATTTTTTGATGAATTTTCATGTCTCTCATGAAGATAATGTCCTTTCTGTCTTCATTTTCATGGTGAACATGTTTTTCATTCTAGATACCAAATTGAATACATTGTGTTTGCTTGATTCCATTTGTTTTTGATACACATGATTTGTTTTCTTTGTTAATTTGAGGTATTCAACTTAATTATCTTCACCATTTTTTCAATCTTCTTTTCTTCCTATTATTCGTTTTTTCTGCTTTTATGGGAAAGCAAAGTGTTTGAAACTATTGCACCTGAGGCCGGTCACTTCCTCTTTTTTTTTTTTCTTTTTTTATTTTTTTTTAACATTTCTTGTTTTGGGGATTTTTAAGTAGCTTAGTTGGTTTTGGATTGGTTTTGGATTGGTTGGTTTTCAATGTCTAGTTACATTTCAACTTCACTATTTTCAATTTGGTAGTAGGCATTCAATGCTGTCAGATTCAATTTAATACATCTATGTAATTTTAAATTTTAAAAAGTAGTTTTTTTTTTTTTTTTTGATAACAAATTTTAAAAAGTAGTTGGTCTACATTTAATTACCTTGTATAAATGCTATCTACCTTTCTTTTTTCATATCCAATCACGTTTTTAATTGTCCCAACTACTTTCTTCCCATCCCTCTATTTAAACAACAATACCCCCGGTATTTGTTGAGGAAAGGCTCCAAGCTCTTGCATTTGCAACATCCGGTGAGTGAACTTCCATGTTTTTGTTCCTTGGTTTTTTTTTTCCATTTCTGTTTTCTCTTTTTCAATTAATGAACATTATGTCCTCCCTCTCACTCACTTCTTTATGTCCGTATGGTTGCTTATGGTGAAGAGGAAGTACAACTTCACCAGTCTCCATCTTCACTGCCTAATATCACGCCGAACGATCTCATATAACGGTAAGCTTTCAATATCTTCTTTACATGCGTTGAGGTTAATTAGCCGATGTTCAACATTTACTAACACAATTACGCTGTCCATTATCGTTGTCCCGTTACAGGTTCGAACATAAAAGGACCGTTGTATTCGAGGTTTGTTTATTTAGTTTCCATTCTTTTACAAAATTTTGGTAATTGCTGTATATTATTTAAGGACATTTCGAACATTACTAATTTTCAGTTTGAAGTTTTCACGTTCTATCATTCATATTGTTGACTTTATGTGTGAAAAGTTTTACAATTACTGTTGATTTTTTTTCATTTTATGGTTCTTTTTTTTTTTCAGAACATTTGAGGGCAATAAAATTGAAAGTAAAATGTACAATCTGTCAATAAATTTTGGTACTGTTTTTTTTTTTTTATTTTATTTTTTTTATTGAATCCTAAATGCTCGGTTGCCTTACAGAAATAAAACATTTTTTAAATATGCATGTTTATGAAGTTTATGGAATTTTTTCTTACTAATGCACATTTGAATAGCGTTGTCATGATGTACTTGTTATTTTTAAACATTCACTTCGTTAAATAAGAATGCATTTGAGTTATTACGAAAGCGTAGCACCCTATCATAGACCGAATAAAATTGTAACGAACCCACGTAAGCTAAAACATCTCTAATTTTTTATAATTTAGTTGTAAATGATAGGTATGAACATTTTGTTTACTGAAAATTATGTAGTGTTGGAAAATACAAGGAAAACGGTGTAATATTTTGGTTAATTAAAATGGCTTCTTTTTATTCACTGTAATAATTTTTTGATAACACAATTTCATTCTCTTACCATTATTTTTTTCCTGCTCCGTTTAAAAAATATATATTATTCATTAAGAAATTTTTCAATTTAAGAAAATGTTTAAGGTGGGGCAACAAGAAGCGTGACTAAAACTAAATAGAAGGCTTGAAAAATGACAACACAAGTTTATAAATTAAATGGATGGCTAAAAGATTTTATGATTAATAAATCCTTATTTGCAGAAGACAAAAATGCCCCCAACAAACTGTCTCCTAACGTTTAAAATTAAAATCAGAGTTTATGAGAGAGAAAACACACCCCTAAAAAAGTTAGAAAGATTCTAGGAAGTTTGAAATTGAAAAATTCAACAAACCAACCTAATTTGAAAATCTAGATGTATACTATTTCACTAACAAAAAAAATCCAAAACTAGAATTCATGAAGATGAATCCTTAGTACTGTTTCAACCCTGACCCTATCACCATGGAAAATACACACAAAATTCTTCCTAATCTTACCCGATATGTAGCCAAGAATGAGGTCTTTATTATCCAATAGAACTCTGAACATCCCATTGGGAAGAGACTCGACGACCGAACCTTCATGGCTCCATTTTTGCTCCGAGCTATCGCTTTTTGGAGACTTGGCCATGTGAGCGAACCTTGCCGGACCACTGGAAGGGGAAGGGTTATGGAGGAATTGAGAGCTCGGAGAAGGGATTGAGACTATGGAGAGATGTGATTTGATTGTCGGAAAAAGGAGAGTGGACGGTGGGCGGGCGTGGAGTTGAAGGAGAGGGAATTGGAGAAGATTCTAGGTTGAAATTAATATCCAATTGGTAAAAACTAAAAAAAAAAAAAATTAAAACTTACCTGTTTGCATTCCCACCTCCATGCATTTTCTCCCCAAAACCCCTTGCATTTCCTCTTCATTCATCTCTGTTTTGAACTCCACCCTAAAAATGTTGAAGCTTCTTCTGGACGACGACTGTCACCAAAATTTTGAAGCTGAGGGACTGAAGATATGTAAATAATGGCTGGATTTTCCTTTTATTTGCAACTACTTTATAGACAATCCCTTGATTTTAGGGATTTTTTTTTTTGACAATACGCGATTATCCTGCTTGATTGTAACAACATTTTCTTTCCCAAAACCGCAAGTCATGACAAAAGATAAACATATTGTTTATTATTGTGCAAATGCCCTAGGATGCAAGGAAAAACAAGAAAAAACACAAACAGATGAATAAAGGATATAATTGATGAAGTAGACCGCGTCAAAGCGGTATGTACTGATATATACATATATTATTTGCATCGTTTATGAATTGCTTGTTTGTACTGGAGTCTAAAATTGAGATGTATGAATCTAGATATGAATCTGTACTGTACAAAGGGTGAAAGTGTGCTGGAATGCCTGTTGAATGATAGTCTGTTGCCTGTCTGTACTATTATATACATATATATTACACATGCCAGTATATCAGTTGTGGGCAAAGTAAAAGAGCAGTATGTACTGATATATACATATATTATTTGCATCGTTTATGACTTGCTTGTGTACTGAAGACTAAAACTGATATGTATGTATCTGGATATGCATGTATCGAAGAGTGAAAGTGTATTGGGCTCTACTGTTTGTCTGTACTATTATGTACATGTGTATTACCCATGCCAGTATATGCGTATTACCCCTACACAATGTTTGTACATGCTTATTACATGTCTGCTTCTGAGTTATGTAAGCACTATAGTGTATACACATGTGATAACACCTTTTCTGTTTTTTTTAACGAGACTCTGTTGCCTGCCTGTATGTACTACTACACATGTCTCCGTGGATTTGCACAATAATAAACAATCAAATTATAATAGCATGGTCATCAGGGGTGGATGTAGTTGAACTTTTTTACCTTTTGTCAAATTTTGGCTTCTTTTTACTTTGTCCTTCTTCCTCACTATCTGGAGGCTAACCTTGAGATGTATATATCTGGATATGACCCTGTACTATATATATCTGGAATGCCAATTGAACGACATTCTGTTGTTTGTATGTACTATTATATACATTCATAATACCCCAAGTATATGAGTTGTGTGTCTCCCCCCCCCCCCCAATGTATGAGTTATTTGCGCACTTTATGATATGTTTGTGTGTACTAGAATCTAAAATTGAGATGTATATATCTGGATATGACTCTATACTGTATATATTTGGAATGCCTATTAAATTCAAACCAACTTCTAATTACAAACTTACAACCAGAATTTTGATTGTGATATGCAACAAATAAAAAGAAAAATCCATAACGTTTAAATGAGGGGAAGAAATTGCAGGATTAAATATTTTTTTACCGTTGGAAAGGGTGAAAACTAAGCCTAAAAAATAGGTAGATCTTTTAATACTGTTGAAAATATACCACCAACTGAATGGATCCATCCACCCCCGAAAAATAGGGGAAAAAACCGATTTCAGCTGTTAACGGCGTCTATTTATAGACGTATATACCAGGGGTATAAATGGCAAAAAAAATCCAGAAAACAGTTTCTAGAAACGCGGTAGCCAGCCCTGCAAATAGTAAACTCCTATAGCCAAAAATCAAGATAGGGCTTTTTTTCTAGTTATTTGCCACAATTTCCCTTAAAGATTAAACTGGTTGTCATTTGACGTATTTGAACTCATTTTTTTGACAATATATTTCTTTTTTGATACATATGATTTTTTCATTCAAATTATTTTCTACGTCGTAATTTCTTTCACTTCCATTTCATTATCTAGAAACTATGAAAAAAAACTAACGATACTTTCAATTAGTAATGTTTGTATCAAATCCTATTGTTGATTTGTTTCTCAATATAATACAAATCAAGCATTTAATTTGTGACAAATTCAGTTTCGATATGCAAATCCTTCTCAGTGAGCAAAAAATGAAGCCTTTAATGCGATCTAAGGTATGTTTAAAATATTGTAAATTTTCTTTTCTAAATGACATGTTGGTTTTGAAGAAATTTCTATACAAAACTATGTTCTAGGAGTACGTTGTGAAGTGATTTTCTTAGATTAAGTTAATGAAACAGTTAATTAAAACTTGGAATACGATTTTTAACTTCTCTCCATTCATTGCAATATAACCATTTTGCTTTAAAGTCCATCAATTTCGAAATTAACGTAGATCGGTTAAATTTAATAAAATATTGGGGAAATAAATGTAAATTAATGTTCTAAAATGTACCATTTCTATTACTAAGTTATAGATTCATTGAATGCACTTTATTATGTACATTAAATTTCATAATGTTATGTCATATGTATTGAGTATTACATTGTTGAATCACAAAAACTGTATACCCTAAATAAAAAGATGTAAGACCCTAAAACCACCAAGCATTGATTACATAAAACTCAAAATTGTAATCCATAAACCCCAAAACCATAATCCATAAACCCTAGAACCCTAGAACCCTAAACACATAAAACCATAGACCATAAACCATAATCCCTAAAACCCTAAACCATAAACATAAAACCATAAACCATATTCCCTAAAACTATAAACCCTAAACACTAAAACCATAAACCATAAACCATATTCCCTAAACCCTAAAACCCTAAACCTTAAAACCCTAAAACCATAAACCATAAACCATATTCACTAAACCCTAAAACCCTAGACCCTAAACACTAAAACCATAAACCATAAACCCTAAAACCCTAAACCCTAAAACCCTAAACCTTAAACACTACAACCATAAACCATATTCACTAAACCCTAAACACTAAAACCATCAACCATAGCTAAAACCCTAAACCATAAAACCCTAAACCCTAAACACTAAAACCATAAACCATAAACCATAATCCCTAAACCCTAAAACCCTAAACCCTAAAACCCTAAACCTTAAACACTAAAACCATAAACCATAAACCATATTCACTAAACCCTAAAACCCTAAACCCTAAACACTAAAACCATAAACCATAAACCCTAAAACCCTAAACCTTAAACACTAAAACCATAAACCATAAACCATAAACCATATTCACTAAACCCTAAAACCCTAAACCCTAAACCCTAAAACCATAAACCATAATCCCTAAACCCTAAAACCATAAACCTTAAACACTCAAACCATAAACCATAAACCATATTCACTAAACCCTAAAACCCTAAACCCTAAACACTAAAACCATATTCCCTTATCACTAAACCGTAAACCCTAAAACCGTAAACCCTAAGCACTAAAACCTGTAACGTATGTTTCCACAACTCGTATAAGTTGAACTTGTTAATACATGGAATGATAAGAAATGAGAACACGTATTCCTTGTAGATGATAGGTGACTGCTTGACTTGGTACATTTTGGAATAATAGGATGATGGGGAGATCGAAATTCTATGTCGTGTTTGTTGGTCACAACCCAGGAATTTACACTTCGTGGGTTGAGTGCCACGAACAAGTAAACCAGTTCAGGGGAGCTGTACACAAGTCCTATGCAACATGTGCAGAAGCAGAGTATGCATTTAGGCATTTCGTAATGGGGACAAGTGGCGGATCGAACCTCATGGATGAACATGAAGCGTATCGTAACTGACCCGTAAGGGGAAATGGTGGAAATGTAGGAAAATGTTATAGTATCAGTAGGATGTTCGTAGGGTTCGTCCTTGGAATTATTGTAACGTACATCGTCCTGCATTATCTTTAGTACGTATATATCAATGTAAGAATTGGTTAATCTGTTGTACTAAATAAAAAGATGTGGTTGCAAATGTTGTCCAGGAACAACTGCATTGCAAATGGATTCCGTAACACCACACGAGCTTATTTCCATACTGTCCATAATGGCTGACTCCCAACGACAATTATTCAACCTCATTAGCTTCTTCCTGACCGACCGTCCTAGGATAGAAAACAAAACTCCCTACATCAGACATCAGATAAGGCAATTAGCCTGCTTCCGGTTGATTCGTGAAAGTGACCTATGTTGTCGGGAGAGCACGAGGATGGATAGGAGATGTTTTGCCATCCTATGTAGTATGCTTAGGACGACTTCCGGTTTGGTAGGGATGGAAATCATAGATGTTGAAGAGATGGTTGCGATGTTCTTACACATCCTTGCTCACGATGTTAAGAATAGAGTCATAAGAAGACAGTTTGCACGGTCAGGAGAGACGGTTTCCCGGCACTTCAACGCAACCCTAAGCGTCGTACTACGTTGTACGAAGTTTTGCTTAAGAAACTGGTATCAATCGCGGGTTCTTGCCAAGATGGGACGTGGAAATGGTTTGAGGTATGGATACTAAATGTTAACACACATCGTGAAGATGTTACAATCGGTTCCTCACACTTGTATTGCGATGTCAAACATAATTGTGTTAGGTGCATTGGACGGTACATACATAAAGGTCAATGTCAGTGCCGCTGATCGACCCCGTTATAGGACGCGAAAGGGTGACATTGCTACAAATGTGTTGGGCGTTGTCTCACTGAACGGTGAATTCATTTTCGTCATGGTGGGATGGGAAGGTTTGGCTGCTAATTCGCGAGTACTGAGGGATGCAATATCACGCCCAAATGGACTAGTTGTACCGAAGGGTATGAAACCCTATCAAAGTGTAAAATTTGGAATACTTATGCCAACGTTCAGTACTTACCTCATTTTATGAACAGGATACTACTACCTTTGTGATGTCGGGTACCCCAACGCAGAGGGCTTCTTGGCACCTTACAGGGGAGAGCGATACCACTTATCTGAGTGGAGAGGGGGAGGTAATCCACTGACTACACCACGAGAGTTCTTCAACATGAAACATTCCTTCGCCTGAAATGTCATTGAGAGAGCCTTCGGTGCGCTGAAAGGACGGTGGGCGATACTCCGCGGGAGGTCATACTACCCTGTTAGGACTCAGTGTCGGATCATAACGACATGTTGCTTACTCCACAACCTCATCACCCGGGAGATGGGTCTAGACGTAGGGTTGGAAGAGGGGGATATTGGTGGATCGGAACACGTTCCTCTTGATGGGGAGAACATTACTATCATTCATGGATCCCCTGAATGGACTCATAAGCGAGATGACCTGGCTAATAGAATTTTCAATGCGTGGCGGCAATCTGAATGACCCATTTTTACATAAAGACTTTTTCATCTTTCGTACTTGAACCAGATGTGGTTATATTTCCTTTTTTTTCCTTTCCTTTCTGAACCACCTACTTCATGTTATTGTACCATGACTATCGAATGTTATTAATTCCTGTTGGTATTACTCTTATTAACTAACTTGCGAACTCTAAGTACATGCTAAATACCGCATCTCCATTGTCCAACCAAAACATTTCACCCTTGTATGAATTAATAAAAATACTTACGAACTCTATTCACGCACTACTATATCCATGTAGGAGAATGGCAGGAGCAGACAAACAACCTAAACATATATGGACGAGGTTGGAGGTGGCAAAATTGGTTGAAAGCCTCGTGGAGATTGTACATGAAGGTGGATGGCGAGGTGATAATGAAACGTTTAGACCTGGCTACCATGCACGACTGCAGCGTATGCTGAAACAAAAAATCCTGACATGCAAGATCAATTCAACATCAACAATTGACTCTAAGGTACGGTTGTTGAAAAGACAGTACACTGCGATTAATGATATGTTGGGTCCTGGATGTAGCGGATTCGGGTGGAACGAAGAGTATAAGTGCATTGTGGCAGATAAAGAAGTCTTCGATGAGTGGGTGAAAGTATGGTCATTATTCATTAATTGGTTTAATGCTTGTATATTCCAACGTTCATAACATCCACTGTCGTATATGCAGTCCCACTCAGCTGCAAAGGGTCTACTGAACAAGTCATTTTCTCATTACGAGGAACTCACCATCGTGTTCGGCAAAGATCGGGCTAGTGGCTCGAGGTGTGATGTCTCAGCAGAACAAGCTGAAGAAAGCCCCCCAGTGGACCTGGACGGGGATTCCAACTTCCAAGGGACACAGGATTATTATGTCCCCATCCCTCCAGTTGAAAATTTAGCCACGGACGTCGAGTTTGAGGACGTTCCCGTAACGCCCACGAGCCGACCGAGCACAGCGGGTTCCTCGCAGGGTCGGAAGAGGAGTAGAGCATCATATGAAGCTGAAGCCCTGGAAATAATGAGGCAGGCAGTCAACATACAGGAGACGCAATTCACAAAAATCGCTGACTGGCCAGACACAAAAGACAGCAGGGAGTTCAAGAGGCGAGAAACAATAGGGGAGATGCTCATGGCTCAGCCGGAGCTAACAAATCACGAGAGAGTCTCCCTTATGCGTATCCTCTTCGCCAACACAAAGATGACCAATATGATGTTGTCTGTCCCACCGACCCTCAAGCTTGAATTCCTCTGCGATCTTCTTGAAGACCGCCGCTGATGCAAAACTATCTATCCTCCATCATTAATTTTGTCATGTAAATATGGAACGATGTGAACTTTTCCGACCCACGATAATTTCTTCTTCATTGTCCTTTTGTCAACCCAAATCTAATTTTTTTTGTAGAGGGTTGTGATAGCGAGCATAGCTAGCTATTTTTACCTAAATAATTGAGCTAGTCTTTTATGTTTAATTGGCCAAAATTATTCATTTTTATGTTCTATTTGTAGGAATCATGTTTCGGAGTTAAATCGGGAAATTGGAGCTAAATATGTGTTCGGGACATGAAAATTGGCTAAAGAACGAAAAAGATTCAAGTTAGAAGAAGCCAAAAGAGAGCCATCTACAGACCAGCGTCGGGACGCTGCTCTTGGAGCGTCTCGATGCTGCCTTTCCTTTTTTGATTCAGGCGGCAAAAGGTCATAGCGTCGCGACGCTGTGACCATAGCGTCTCGACGCTATCGACAGATTTCCTATTTAATCTTCTTTTCATGCTACGGCCAAGGGGAGTCCAATTGGTGAGATTTTAGCCCTAATTTCGACTAGAGACCTTTTGTGGGAGCTAAAGGCAAGGCTAAGGAGCGGGAATCAAGCGAGAAGACGTGGAGATCGTGACGGGGACGTGCGGTGTCGGCGGATTCGAGTTTTCCTTTCTCTTTCCCTTAACTCTTGTAGTTTTTATGGCTTTTCTTTCAATTAGTGTTTGTGGTTTAAAGACTATGAATTTCTAGTTGTTTGTCTTAGGGTTTGATGTAGTTGCTTAAATTGTTGGATTGAATTTTGGGTATGAATGTGTTCTTATTCTATGCATGCAATTTTATGTGTAATGCTTTCAATTACTTGATCACTAATTGAATGATTTAAGTGTTGAATCTAACTCGGGAGAGAGGATTTGGCTTAAGACTTGCTTTGTTCAATTGCATGACTAGAGTAGAAATTCTAAGTTTGTGACGGGATTTAGAATATCTCTAGAAGTATAACAAGGACCGAACCGAATAATGCCTTGCATGTTAATGAACTTAGATAGGGATATCAAGTTAGTTATATGCATGAGAATCAATTATACTCGGGAGAGGTAATCGTGATAAATGTTTCCTTGGCTTGTAGAATAATTGCACGGTCAATTCATTCTTATTAATCAATCCTCAATCTTAATCAACGAAATCAATTCCCTAAGAGTCTTTCCATTTGAGTCTCCACCTTTATTTTATGCTTTTTGTCTTTAGATTTATCTTTTATCATTGAGTTTTGCTCCCTAAATAAAATTGGACAAAAGTATTCACGATACTTAATTTGCTAGAAAACCAATCCAGAGGACGACACTCGTTTAATCACGAAAACACTTTGTTGGTTTGTTTTCCATATTTAGATTTTTCCATATTTGTTTGAGTTTTCCATAGATAGAATTTTTCTTTTTAGTTTTTTCCTTTTTAGTATAGTTTTTCCTTATTTGCTAGTTTCCTTATTTGTTTTTGCCATATTTGTTTTTGCATTCTTTATTCTTATTTTGTAGATAGATTGCTTTTCTTTTTCCTTATTTGTTTTATTTCCATATTTGTTTTTCTCCTTTGGTTTTTGTTTCCATAGTTATAATTTTCCTATTTTAGTTCTTTCCTTATTTGTTTGATTTTTTCCTTAGTTGTTTTTTTTCCCTTAATTGTCTTTTCCTTATTTGTTCTTTTTCCTTTTTGATTTTTTTTCTTTATTTGTTTGAGTCTTAGTCCTTTGTTCTTGTTGGGTTATTATTTAATTGGAAGACTAATATTCATTGTTGCTTTAATTGATTTGAATGGCTTTTTATTCAACTCCATATTCCAATTTTTCATCTTCAAGTTTTACCCCTTTAAAAGAAAATTCTTCCTTAGAAAGCATAGTTCAAAATTATATTGCGGAGTCTAGAGCGAGGAGTCTAAAATTTGATGAAATTATAAAAGGACTTCAGACCCCAAAGGAAGTTAGTGAGGAGGGATCCACTTCCATAGGATGTCTAGTGAGTCATGTGGCCGATGATTCATTGGCACCTATTCAGGAGCGTATTTCTTTCAATCTTGTTGAGGATGAGCATTTAGGGGTGAGTTGCATGAACAGTGGGGAAGAATTGGACAGTTGTAGCACCTTTCAAGAACACGTTTGTGAGGAAGAAAAAGAAAATGAGCTTGCAGTGACAGAGGAAGTTCAGGAGGTAGAGTTTGAGGTTGATCAACCTTCGTCTGTTTTATCTTCTTTATCCTTTGTTGAATATGATTGTTCTTTTTTCTATTCTCACGAGTCAGTTTTAGAGTCAGAGTCTATTTATTTTGATCATTCTCCTTTGATGCTTATTTTAATCAAAAATTCCAAAAATAGATCTGTTTCAGGGGCCCATGAGAAGCTAGTAAGCTTGCTAGCGATCGTGTGTTTTATTGATTCAAGGAAGAAGGGCCCGAAGAAATACGAGAATTTTTATGTGCCTTGACAGATTACACGAGCACGTCGAGCTAAAGACGATAAACAAGCGCTTATGGGAGGCAACCCAAGTTATTTTTTATTTTTATTTTTTTCTTTCTTTGTTTTTATGTTGTTGTTGTTTTTGTTTTGAAGGAGTTCCCGGGCTCTTGACTTTGCTAGCAATCATGAAAGGTCATCATTCCAGGGCAGTATCGTTCACCCCTTCCATTCTTTATTTGTTCTCATGCTTGACTATGCTTTATTGATTTATACATTGAGGACAATGCATGTTTTAAGTTTGGGGGTGGAATAGCATGTTTGTGGAGCCCTGGAGCATCTGAGTTCGGGCTATAGTTTTGAGCTTTCTTTGAATTGAGCATATGGTTGTTTTCTGGATGCTATTTTTGCATGACTATGATTTCCTAGGATAGGCTTTCTTGTCAATCTTTGAGCTTTCGATGAGTTGTAAGCATGAGTGCCCAAAAAAGGGAGATTTTTTTAAACTTTTTCTAGGAGATGTCTTGCATGAGTAGAGTATTTGTCTTGGCTAGATTTGGATTCGAATGCTTAGGAGCGAATTATTAGATTCATATGTTTGTTGTCACCTCGATAGGTGTAGGGAAGAGCTAAAGAGTTAATTTTTTGCAAATTAGCATGTTTGATCTTGCTTAGGAGGAAAGAAAAGAATATATGCTTATTATGCTCATAAAGAAAAAATCATTCTTGTTGTTACAATTTGAAAAATAAAGAAAGTCATGACTTATGCGCGCGATGCAATGATTAATAAAGTTTAGGCAAAAAGAGCTACCCCTGTTGTGATCAGTTAGGCCAACCAGAGAAAACTCAGGTTAAGGGTCCCTGCAATAGGTGTGTGAAAGCTAGTGCCACATATAAATGCTTGATTTAATTTTCAATTATAAGCACCTAAGTATGGAGGAAAACAAACTAATTTGTTCCATTGACTCGTTAGTGAATCCTTAGTGCCAGTGTAGAGAGAAGATGAGTTGAGAGTTTAGTAATCCAATCCCGGGCTAGTAGAGTCTGATCTCGTTAAGTTAGATCTCGCTTGTGCAAGTTAATTTTGGAAAACTTTTGATTTGTCTCCCTCATTGGTCCTTATGTGCATGTCTCTTGTTTGCTTGACTATTGACTTTTAAGCCTTGAGGATTCAGTCATGTTTGTTGCATCCATTCTTCCACTGTATGTTTGATTTTTAGTTTGCTCGAGGACTAGCAAAAGCTTAAGTTTGGGGGTATTTGATAGCGAGCATAGCTAGCTATTTTTACCTAAATAATTGAGCTAGTCTTTTATGTTTAATTGGCCAAAATTATGCATTTTTATGTTCTATTTGTAGGAATCATGTTTCGGAGTTAAATCGGGAAATTGGAGCTAAATATGTGTTCGGGACATGAAAATTGGCTAAAGAACGAAAAAGATTCAAGTTAGAAGAAGCCAAAAGAGAGCCATCTACAGACCACGTCGGGACGCTACTCTTGGAGCGTCTCGACGCTGCCTTTCCTTTTTTGATTCAGGCGGCAAAAGGTCATAGCGTCGCGACGCTGTGACCATAACGTCTCGACGCTATCGACAGATTTCCTATTTAATCTTCTTTTCATGCTACGGCCAAGGGGAGTCCAATTGGTGAGATTTTAGCCCTAATTTCGACTAGAGACCTTTTGTGGGAGCTAAAGGCAAGGCTAAGGAGCGGGAATCAAGCGAGAAGACGTGGAGATCGTGACGGGGACGTGCGGTGTCGGCGGATTCGAGTTTTCCTTTCTCTTTCCCTTAACTCTTGTAGTTTTTATGGATTTTCTTTCAATTAGTGTTTGTGGTTTAAAGACTATGAATTGCTAGTTGTTTGTCTTAGGGTTTGATGTAGTTGCTTAAATTGTTGGATTGAATTTTGGGTATGAATGTGTTCTTATTCTATGCATGCAATTTTATGTGTAATGCTTTCAATTACTTGATCACTAATTGAATGATTTAAGTGTTGAATCTAACTCGGGAGAGAGGATTTGGCTTAAGACTTGCTTTGTTCAATTGCATGACTAGAGTAGAAATTCTAAGTTTGTGACGGGATTTAGAATATCTCTAGAAGTACAACAAGGACCGAACCTAATAATGTCTTGCATGTTAATGAACTTAGATAGGGATATCAAGTTAGTTATATGCATGAGAATCAATTATACTCGCGAGAGGTAATCGTGATAAATGTTTCCTTGGCTTGTAGAATAATTGCACGGTCAATTCATTCTTATTAATCAATCCTCAATCTTAATCAACGAAATCAATTTCCTAAGAGTCTTTCCATTCGAGTCTCCACCTTTATTTTATGCTTTTTGTCTTTAGATTTATCTTTTATCATTGAGTTTTGCTCCCTAAATAAAATTGGACAAAGTATTCACGATACTTAATTTGCTAGAAAACCAATCCAGAGGACGACACTCGTTTAATCACGAAAACACTATATTATTACTTGACCCGTACACTTGCGGTAAGCAATTTGCACATCAGGTTGATTGTACACTAACTGATATATATGAGTTTGAATTATTTGCAGTAACTTTGTCCTCTGTCTTGCGATTGTTAAATGTTGTCCAACGCATTCTTATTTTCCAATGTCACTATAATAGAAGAACGTGACTGAGTCTAATTGTAAGAAAGTACAATTATAATAAGTGTTGTTTAATTTCGAACTGACTATTCATTCATGGTTATGAATTTCTTAACGAGCCTAATATAGATGTAATGTGTATAACGATCATTCATATCCATTAGGATAACCGATCAAATGTCGTCAAATGTTACGGACGATCTGGTGGACGATGTGTCTGACACGAGCAGCAGTAATGTGGAGCCAGCTGGGAGGTCAACAGGATCAAGTAGTACAAGACGAACTTCATATAATAGAGAGATGATGGAGGTCATGACGGTTGCACAGGATAGCCAAATTACCAGCCTTTAGAAGATCGCATCCTGGCGTGAACAAAAACACGAACGGGAGGCCGCGCACCGGAAGTTGGTGGTCGAGCAGATTCAGGAAATGGAACAGTTTGAAGAAGGAGAGAAAAAACATCTTCTGAATGCCATGCTCGCTGATATGGAGACAATTGAATTTTTCCTTGCCCTGCCCATGCCTTAAAAAAAACATTGCATGGATGTGCTTGGAAGAAACGAATGACCGACTTTTGTTGCAACCACTATTTATATCGTGTAATATTTTTAAATGTTCAAGGATGGTTTGACTATCTTTCTTCTTTTCATGGAAACTTTAGCATTGTATAAAAAAATATTTTGTATGTGTAACGTGTACCCATGAATGAGGACTACTTTATGCATATAATGTTAAAATGACTATGGTTATTTGTCTATTACTCTTTCAAATTATCATTCACTTACGTCCTTTTGAATGCAATCACCATACATTTTCACTAAATACAAAAAATGATTAGGTAACCTTTTTCCAACCGGAGTTTTGACATGTGTCTAACAAATGAATGTTTCTTGTCACGCCTTACACGCTTAAGCTACGAAAATCTTATTCATTAAATATAGACCAGTAATATACATAATTAATATAATAATATATTTGTATAGGCCAAATATAGGAAAGGTAACAAGTGTGGAGACAAATTGAAGAATAGAAAATGTTTTTTTTTCCTCTTTAAAAGTTGGATTAATCATGAAAATTGCGACATCATATCCCAATTTTACAATTAATGGAAACAACAATTAGATTTCTTAATTTGAGGAGAATTGTCTAACATTGAAACAAAAAATCAGAAACTCGGACTTCCAAACTATGCTTACAACAAAGCTGCAAATCTAACAAGTGTAGGAAAAAAAGTTGAACAGTATAAATTTTTTTTTTTTTTTTTTTTTTCACAATTTGGATTTGTTTTCAAAATTGTGGGTTAAAATTCACAATAACTAGAGTTAGTGGAAGGGTGATTTTAAATTATTAATTTTAGAAAAAATTTATAACATTACTAAAAAAAAAAAAAAAAATCAGAAACTCAGATTTCAGAAATCAGCATCCCAAATTGAGATTTCCAAAATCACCCTATTTCCACCCCCATTTCCAAAACCCCTATTTCCAAAACTCTTACCCCAAACACCCCCTGATTGATTTTCTTGATTGGCTTATAATTGTTATATTAAAAAGAAAATCAATAATATTGCATGAAGCATGAAACATCCATAGTTATTAATATAATTGGTATAATATTCATGCGATGCAATTAGTATGGTTTAATTATTTAATTTGAATGAGATTGTTGAATGAATTAAACCCTAGATTCTTGATTACAGGATTAATCATTAAAATTTGAAATAGTTCTTTAATATTAATGATTAGAAACCATCAATCTATAATCAAGAATTGCATGCAAACATAAGATCATAGGATAAATTGGATTAATTTTAAATTGTTTAAAATTAATTGACCTAGATCAATTTCTAATAGGATTAGAATTATTTCTTACTTAGAATTAAAATTAGTTTTAATTGACTAAGTAGGAAAAAATTGTTATGATTATAAGGGAACTCCACCGGTAATGTTCTGTCTAAGGCTGGAGGTATTTAAGTTGACGGTTTACGGAACACCTCCTACCTGGGAACTGACCCGGAATACCGGAGTTGAATTAATCATAGTTAAATGTTAGCAAGCAACGTCACTAGGTTTGTTAAAAGTGTTTAATACACCTAGATCTTTAGAGTAAAGACCTTACATTACTGTGGTTATAAGGGAACTCTCTCAGTAAAGTTCTGCCTAAGGTTGGGGGTACTTAAGATGATGGTTTACGCAACACTTCCTACCTGGGAACTGACCCGAACCTTGAGTTGAATTAACCATAGTAATGTTGACTTGCAATGTTGGGTTTATTAAAAGAAGTTCAATTCACCTAAAACATTGCAGTTGAATCCTTTCCATAATTGTTATAATAGGATCAGACTTAGATAGATTGACTTAGTCAAATTTTATCTAAGTTAAACAACCCTAAATTAACCTTTGGACATTTTCACTGGGAGGAAAATTACAAAACGAGATTTAAATCAAGTTTTGCTCCTACGTCCCTGTATTCACAATGTGAGGTTCATGCTCGGTTTCGAGTCGCCATAGGAGCGGCCTCCCTTCCAAAAGTGTTTGCATGAATCAATAACAAGGTGAATGAGAAAAATGTCTAAAGTAAGTGGGAGAGGGACACGTGTCAACGTATCCCTCAGTCTCCGCCCCTAGTTCGCACTGTGAGAGTCCTATGATCCGCCTGCGTGTTGTCTTGGCGCAACCATCCCTTCGGAGGGCCTGATCATAGGATTCGGAACATCAGAACTCCTGAATAGGATAGGAACTCTTAGGCTAATTACCAACAGTTGTCTTTCCCTTCGGTAGCCTGTTGGTGCGTGCCTCTGAGATCTGAAAGTGGGAGGGTTACACTTACGGGGATGAGTTAAAAGTGTTAACAAATCCTTGACCGAACAACGGTTGCTAATGTCTATAGGAATATGATGAAGGTGTTCATATAACACATGTGGAAGCAATTGAAGATCGGGAGCACCTAACTACATCAATTTTACACCTAAAGCATGCATGTTCTAAGAATCCAGAAACAGAGAGAGTGAAAGTACCAACCTTTTTGTAGCTCAATTGGTTGACCTTCTTGGATTCTTTTCTTCTCCAATCTTCTTAGGACAACCCTTAGAGTCTTCCCTACTATTCTCCGAGCCAAGAACAACTTGTGGGAGTCTATAAAGATAGGGAATGGGAAGGGAATGCTTGAAGGATCAAGTTATAGAGAAGTATGTGAAAATGAGAGAGATTGAGTCCAATTCCAGCAGCATAACAGTAAGGAAATGGCTCTCTTGGAGTTGAATCTGATTCATACTCCTTTTAAAGACATCTTCCATGCATAGAGAAGCCTCGTGACACTAGACACATGGTAAATTTGCAAGACAAAGTGGATTCTAGGTGTTCATATCACAAGACATGCAACTATGCATGAGGTGAGTTGTTTTCCACTTTGTATCTTCATGCAAGAGTGGGAATCCAACTTATTCCACTAACTTCAACTTTGAAATCTGATTTCAAGCTTGCAAATTTACCCCAATTTCAATTCTAAATTGAAATTAATTGCTTGGTAATTAATTTGAAACATTTAAAATTAATATGATATGATTAATCTAATTAATCTTTGTTACCTTGTGCAATTCAATATATATGATTCCTAATGCATATATATAGTATTCAAAACACTTTTAAATACTTTATCTCTCATTTTCTAATTTAATTCATAATTAAATTATTGTGTCAAACACAATTTACGATAATACCATTTTTCCCGATTTTGAACGATTCAAAGAATCCTATCTTTTCTTCTAGGCTTTATTCCGATATGAGCTAGTAGGGGGACCTAATGGACCTATAGATCACGGGCTCCAACGATTCGAGGCTAACCGACTAATCTCATTATCTAAGCTAGCCAACATTCGTTAACTACCGGGACACTCCACTATAGCCCGATAGTTGCACTCCCCTCACTATAGATATATTCCGTCCACTTGATTTAACCATGATTAGTAAGTCGATCCTTCACAGGTTGTTCGTATCTATAGCTAGGTCAAAAAGCCGTTTCACCCCTATAGTACTTCTAGTTCCTTAAGTCCCACTGATTCTCTAATGAACAATTGGTTTATGGTCCAACCAATAAACCGAGTCCCTCTCAGGCCAATGAGAGGGCGGGATCCCTTTGTTCAAGCCCCGGAGTCAGCACTTAAGGGAACAACCTCTCGACTATCCCTAATTTGGGTAGGAGTGAATTCCTTCTCGCACGACTATGTCCCCAGCTATCTACCCGTTCCTATCCTTGAAATGGGAGGCTTATTGAGTCGGCGATACTGAGCCACTCTCACCTATGCAGATCTAAGGATAAGCCCGAATAAACAGGAGTTCATAGTTAGCTAAGGATTAAGATCGAGTTACCTAGGTCATCGCATGAAATAGTTAGTCTCGTCAGTAAACGGTGTTATAAAGCGAGAGTGACTTATTTCTCCGTCCTGGTCTTATGCAAACTCATTGCATAAGGCGCCCCCAATTGCATGTCTCTACATGGACGATTTAGGATCACATCGTCTATACAATCTATAAAGTGGGCCGCGTCTCATAGTGTCCCCAGAATAAGGTACCCAGCCCTATCCCTATACTGTAGACCGTTTTGGCTATTACTCGAGCTTGATCCACTTTTATGTCTCTACATAAAGCTCAAGTGTTTATCCTATAGCCATGGATCTTAGTTTATTCGATTTGGGTTATTAAAAGTGCAATTTACTTTATTTAGTGATAACTTTACTGAATTAATCTCGATAACGCCTTTATCGAATAAGTATATAATTTTGTTTAACATTCACTATCTACGAGTTTTAGGGCACAAATCCCAACATATGAGTTATTATGGAATTAGAATTAGTTGAGAAATGTCTCATTTCAGAGGAGGAGTACCTGATCACCCTTCGGTGGCTGATATTCTAAACCTCTAAAACATCGTTGCAAAACTAAATCAATAGTTTTAGGGTTTTGTGATTGCTTGTTTTGCTAAATTGATTGGATTGTGTGCAATTGTTTGCTTGTATGATGGGTTAAGGCAAAGATAACTAATACGATCATTGTTTGTTTAAATTTTAGCAATGTCTTCCTCAATAGTCTCTCTGCTTAAAAATGAGAAATTAACCGACGAAAATTACGCTATGTGGAAATCAAACCTCAATACAATTCTTGTTGTCGATGATCTGCGGTTCGTCTTAACGGAGGATTGTCCTCCAGCCCCTGCTCGTAATGCATCCCAAGCGATTAAGGATGCTTATGACCGCTGGACAAAGGCCAATGATAAAGCTCACGTCTATATCCTGTTGGGTTTAATGTCCTATAAACTCGTAGTTTGTAAATCATTAAACATATTCTATTTCCAATAAAGACGTTATTGAGGTTATTCAATAAAAGATGTTATTGAATATGTAAATTGCGAATGATTAACCTAAATCCAATAAACTAAGATCCTTGGCTATAAAATGAATACTCGAACTATATGTAGGGACATATCATAGGATCAAGTTCAAGTTTATAGTCAAAATAGTCTATAGTATAAGGATAAGGTTGGGTACCTTATCCTGGAGACACTATGGACGCGGCCCACTTTGTATTAAGTACAAACGATGAGATCCTAAATCGTTCATGTGGTGACATGCGAGTGGGGGCGTCCTATGCAATGAGTTTGCATAAGACTGGACCACGAAATAAGTCACTTTCTCTTTATAACGCCGTTTACTGAAGAAACTGACTATTTCTCATAGATGACCTAGGTAACTCGTTCTTAATCCTGAGCTATCTATGAACTCCTGTTTATGCGAGATTATCCTTTGATCTGCATGGGTGAGAGTGGCCAGCATTGCCGACTCGACAAGCCTACCATTTTGGGGATAAGATCGAATAGATAGCTGGGGACATAGTTTCGCAAGACGGAACTCACTCCTACCCTTTTCAGGGTTAGTAGATAGGTTGTTCCCTTAAGTACTAACTCCAAGACTTGAACAAGGGGCCCCACCCTCTTGTTAGATCGAGAGGGACTTAGGTTTGATGGTTGGACCGCAAACCGATTGTTCATTAGAGGATTAGTGGAACTTAAGGAACAAGAAGTACTATAGGGGTGAAACGGTTATTTGACCTAGCTATAGCTACGAACAACCTGTGAAGGAACGACTTACTAAACATGGTTAAATCAAGTGGACGGAAATATATCTATAGTGAGGGGAGTGCAACTATCGGGCTATAGTGGAGTGTCCCAGTAGTTAACGAATGTTGGCTAGCTTAGATAATGAGATTAGTCGGTTAGGCTTGAATCGTTGGAGCCCATGATCTATAGGTCCATTAGGTCCCCCTACTAGCTCATATCGGATTAAAGCCTAGAATATTTTGATAGGAAACTTTGAATCGTTCAAAAACGAGAAATAGGGTTTTATCGTAAAACATGTTCGACACAATGATTTAATTATGAATTAAATTAGGAATTGAGAGATGAGATATTTAAAAGTGTTTTAAATACCATATATATGTATTAGGAATCATATATACTTGGATTTTGAGATTAGTCGGTTAGGTGATAAAGATTGATTGGATCAATCATATCAAAATTACTTGGAAATGTCCCAATTAATTGCCTAGAAATCAATTTCAATTTTGAATTGAATTTGAAATGAATTGAAAGCTTAAAATTCACAATTAGGATTCAATTCATAGTGGATTTAGTGGTTTTTCCACTCTTGCATAATGATACATAGTGGAAAACAACACAAACATGCATTAGATGTATGTGTTGTGAAGTAGACACCTAGAATCCACTTTGAGTTGCATCTTGACCATGTGGCTAAGTGTCATGAAGCTTGTCTTTGCATGGGAGATGTCTATAAAAGGGGCTTGAATTAGATTCAAGAAGAGCAAGCTTTCATTTAGTGTTATGCTGCAAATTTTCTCCCTCAAATTCTCTCATTTCATCTCCTTCCAAAAGCTTGTACCATCAAGCATTCCCTTCCTATTTCTTTCTTCTATAGACTCCCACAAGTCTTTCTAGGCCCAAGAGAATAGTAGGGAAGACTCTAGAGGTTGTCCAAGGAGCATAGGAGAGGCAAACACCACAAGGAGTTCCACATAAGTGAGCTACAAAGGTTGGTGTTCTCTCAACTCTATATTCTGTCTTTTACAGAACATGCATGCTTTAGGAGCAAAATTGAATGTCTTAAGTGCTTTCGATCTTCAATTGCTTCCGCATGTGTTATATGAACACCTTCATATCCTAGCCAGCTTATCTGAAGTTTTAGCTAAAAGGCATGAAGGCATGGTCACAACGAGGGAGATTATGAACTCTCTCCAGGAGATGTTTGGACAACCGTCCTACCAACTCCACCATGACGCTCTCAAATGCGTTTATAGTTGCCGCATGAAAGAGGGCACATCTGTTCGGGAACATGTCCTGGATATGATGGTCCAATTCAACGTGGCAGAAGCTAACGGGGCGGTCATAGATGAGCGTAGTCAGGTTGCATTCATCTTTGAATCTCTTCCGAAGAGTTTTCTACAATTTCGAAGCAGTGCAATGATGAATAAAATAGTATTCACTAGCCTCCTGAATGAACTACAACTCTAACAATCTCTTCTTAAGAACAAGGGATAGGTAGAAGGAGAGGCAAACGTTGTCCACTCTAAAAGAAACTTCAAGAAGGGTTCATCCTCTGGAACTAAATCTGTAGCCACTTCTTCGAAGAAGATTCAGAAGAAGAAAGGAAACAAGGGGAAGACTCTCGCTACTGCTGCTAAAAACAAGGGAAAAGCCAAAGTTCTGGCTGACAAGGGCAAGAGTTTCCACTGCAATGTAGATGGACACTGGAAGAGAAACTGCCCAAAGTACCTTGCCGAGAAAAAGAAGGAAAATGAAGGTAAATTTGATTTACTGGTTTTAGAAACATGACTAGTAGAACATGATGAGTTTACTTGGATACTTGATTCAGGAGCAACTAATCATGTTTGCTCTTCTTTTCAGGAAAATAATTCCTTTCGGCAGTTGAACGATTATGAAATGACGCTCAGGGTCGGAACTGGAGAAGTCATTTCAGCTAAAGCAGTGGGAGCTACGAAGTTATTTTTTAGAAATAGATTCTTACTTTTAGAAAGTTTGTTAATTGTTCCCAAGATTTAGAGGAACTTAATTTCTATTTCATGTTTGATTGAACAATCGTATACAGTTACTTTTAATATGAATGAAACGTTCATTTATAAGAATAGTGTACTTATTTGTTCAGCCAACTTAGAAAATAACTTGTATGTATTAAGACAAACCGAAAACCAAGCACTTTTAAATCACGAATTATTTAAAACTGCTGAAACTCAAAGAAAAATTCAAAGGATTTCTCCAACAAGTAAGAATACTCATCTTTGGCATCTTAGACTTGGTCATATAAACATCGATAGAACCGGTTGTTTGGTAAAGAATGGACTTCTAAGCAAGTTAGAAGATGATTCACTACCACCTTGTGAATCTTGTCTCGAAGGCAAAATGACCAAAAGACCCTTTACTGGAAAAGGTTACAGAGCAAAAGAACCCTTAGAGTTAATACATTCGGATCTCTATGGTCCAATGAATGTAAAAGCTCGAGGAGGGTACAAATATTTCATCTCATTTATAAATGATTATTGAAGGTATGGTTACTTGTACCTAATGGGACATAAGTCTGAAGCCCTTGAAAAGTTTAAGGAGTTTAAGGCTGAAGTTGAAAACCTATTAGGTAAATCAATTAGAGTATTTCGATCTGATCGAGGAGGGGAGTATATGGACCAAAGATTCCAGGATTATATGATATAACATGGAATCCAATCCCAACTCTCAGCCCCTGGTACACCTCAACAAAATGGTGTATTAGAAAGGAGAAATAAAACCTTGTTAGACATGGTTTGATCAATGATGAGCTATGCTCAATTTCCTAGCTCACTTTAGGGGTATGCAGTAGAGACTGTAGTACACATCTTGAACAATGTTCCCTCGAAAAGTGTTTCTGAAACACCTTTCGAATTATGGAAGGGGCGTAAACCTAGTTTGCATCACTTTCGTATCTGGGGTTGTCCAGCACACATGCTTGTGACAAATCCTAAGAAACTGGAACCTCGTTCAAAATTGTGCCAATTTGTTGGTTACCCTAAAGAAACGTGAGGTGGTTATTTCTACGACCCACAAGAAAATAAGGTGATTGTATCGACAAACGCCACGTTGGAGGAAGACCACATGAGGGATCATAAACCACATAGCAAAATAATATTAGGAGAAGCTACTGAAGAATCACCAAGAGTTGTTGACGAAGCTGGACCTTCAACACGAGTTGATGAAGGAACTAGTTCTTCAGATCCATCCCGTCCTTCTCAAACGTTGAGAATGCCTCGACGTAGTGGGAGGGTTATATTACAACCTGATCGCTACTTGGGTTTAACTAAAACTCAGGTTGTCATACCTAATGATGGCATTGAGGATCCATTGTCCTATCGATAGACAATGAATGACGAAGATAAGGATGAATGGGTCAAAGCCATGGACCTGGAAATGGAGTCAATGTACTCCAATTCTTAATGGGAACTCGCAAATCTACCAGATGGGGTAAAACTCATAGGGTGCAAATGGATATATAAGAGAAAAAGAGATGCAGCTGGGAAGTACAGACCTTCAAATCTAGACTAGTAGCAAAGGGTTATACCCAACAGGAAGGGGTTGACTATGAGGAAACCTTTTCTCCTATAGCCATGTTAAAGTCCATAAGAATTCTCTTGTCCATAGCTACATATTATGACTATGAAATATGGCAAATGGACGTCAAGACTGCCTTTCTGAATTGTAATCTTGAAGAGAATATCTTCATGTCTCAACCCGAAGGGTTCATAGCCCAAGGTCAAGAACAAAAGGTTTGTAAGCTCAATCAATCCATTTATGGATTGAAACAGGCGTCCAGATCATGGAACATTAGATTTGATACTGCGATCAAATCTTTTGGTTTTGACCAAAACATTGATGAGCCTTGTGTGTACAAGAAAATCAACAAAAGGAAAGTAGTTTTTCTAATACTTTATGTAGACGATATCCTACTCATTGGGAATGATGTAGGATACCTCACTGACATTAATAAATGTCTGGCAGCCCAATTCCAAATGAAAGATCTGGGAGAGGCTCAATATGTTCTTGGAATCCAAATCATTAGGGATCGTAAGAACAAAACGCTAGCACTGTCTCAAGCAACGTATATTTACAAAATGTTGTCTCGATATTCGATGAAAAAATCCAAGAAGGGATTATTACCCTTCAGACATGGGGTACACCTGTCTAAGGAACAGTCTCCTAAGACACCTTAAGAAATTGAGAACATGAGACACATTCCCTACGCCTCAGTTGTGGGCAGCTTAATGTATGTTATGCTCTGCACTAGGCCTGACATATGTTATGAAGTGGGAGTCGTCAATAGGTATCAGTCTAATCCAGGGTTGGACCACTAGGGAGCGGTTAAAAATATCTTCAAGTATATTCAGAGAACGAGGGAGTACATGCTTGTGTATGGAGCTAAGGATTTGATTCTTACTGGATACACTGACTCTGACTTTCAAGCTGATAAGGATTCAAGGAAATCCACATCAGGGTCAGTATTCACCCTCAATGGAGGAGCAGTAGTTTGGAGAAGCATCAAACAAGGATGCATAGCAGACTCAACCATAAAGGTTGAGTATGTAGCAGCTTGCGAAGCAGCTAAGGAAGCAGTCTGGCTTAGAATGTTCTTGACTGATTTGGAAGTTGTTCCAAATATGAACGTGCCCATAACACTGTACTGCGAGAACAGTGGGGTTGTAGCCAACTCAAAAGAACCTCGAAGCCACAAACAGGGTAAACACATCGAGAGGAAGTATCACCTGATACGAGAGATTGTGCAACGAGGAGATGTGATCGTCACTAAGATTGCTTCAGAGCACAACATTGCTGATCCATTTACGAAGGCTCTCACGACTAAAGTGTTTAAGGGTCATCAATAGGGTCTAGGTCTACGAGATATGTATGCCATCTAATCTAGGGCAAGTGGGAGAAAGGTATAATGGGTATAAGAATTCCCTAGTTCATTGTATTATTTTAGTATAAATGACATTTTCAGCTTTAGATTATTGCATTTACATCCCACTAACTGGTGTTTTAGTTCAAGTGGGAGTTTGTTGAGTTTTATGCCCTAAAACTCGTAGATAGTGAATGTAACCGTTGACCGAATAATCATGCATACTATAGTTTAATTTAATTAACAATCATATTCGAATTAATCAAATATAAACTATATACTTTTGCATTGCATGAAAAATTAATATAACTTTTATATTAACCTATGGATGTTTCATGCTCAATGCAACTTGATTTCCATTTTAATAAATTAACAATTAATTATTGCCAACAATGGAAAATCAAATTAGCATGCTGCAAACAATTTATTTTTAATATAACTCTTATATTAAAACTATATAGTTGCATGCATCATACTTTTCCATTTTCATGAATTTAATATAACTCAACTATATATTAAATAAATCATGAAAATCCATGCATTATCATCCAAAATTATAATCATATTATAACATTCATAATGCATGAGCATGCTTTATATCCTAAGGTGGGATTAAAATTTAAATGACATCCATAAAGCATTTAAATAGCGAATAAACCGATTTAATTGGCCCCTAGGATAGATTAATGCAAAATTACACTAATAAAGCAATAAATCTATCCTATTACATAAATCTGCAGCTCCAAAACCGGTCTAACAAGCCTTGAACCGACCCGAACCGCTTCGAACCGGGCTTGAAAAACTCGAACCGCACCCAAACCGGGTTAAACCGGACCAAAACGGTCCCAGCTAACCCAAAACCCACAAACCGGACCGGCAAATTAGGGCACCACCCACGTTTTGACGAAAAAACTGGCGCTGCACGAAATCGTGACAGCGTCGAGACGCTGAACAGATAGCGTCCCGACCCTGGCGCGATTTCAACCGTCTGGAGCGTGGAATCGCGACAGCGTCGAGACGCACAACGCCTAGCGTCCCGACGTTGTTGCGTCTGGAGCTGTTTTCTGGGTAAAACCGCGACTGATCTTCACGATTTTCATCGATTTCTTCCACGATCTTCATCGATTTTAAAGCCTAAGCATGACCCGGACTAATACAGACTCGATTTACAGAATTTTGCCCAAAAACGCAGGGGCCTTACACGATCAAATCAATAAAATTACTGTAAATCTATGGCCAAATTAAATCTAAACAGTTTATCGCAAACCCACATTCATAATGCAAAATTAATCCCACCGAACAGCCAATCGCAAATCCCAAATCAATATTCAAAACACGATCTGGCTCTGATACCAATTGCAGGGATTAAAGCCCTAGCGCAACGGAAACGTTCAGAGACCTTATCGGTTTAAAAATCGATTGGGAAACCAATACGATGGCAAAAACAATAAATTTACAGCAAGATATATAAACAAAACATGTTGTAAAAACTCATAAAGCATGCTGGAAAAACATAAAAATAGATCTAATCTATAAAAGGATCCTATTTATCCTAGGGTTCAAGAATGACTTACCCTTGAAGACGTTCTTGAATTGTTTCACCAAAAATCCTTCGTTCTCCACCCAAAAACAGCAACAAAAGACTCCATTTCTTTGCTGGAAAATAGTCACGAACACCACCAAAAGATTGCACCGGTATTCTCCTTGGAATTAGTGTTGAGTGGCTTGTGGGAACCCCAATAATCTAAGGTTTTTCTCTGGAATAGGCTCTGTATCCACCGAGAGAGAGCAAAATCGAGAGAGAGAGATGGCGAGAGAGAGGGAGAGAGTCGTGAGTCAGGGAGAGAGCCCCTGAAAAACTGAATGCCCACTTCTTTAAACCTCACGCATAATATCAGGTAACTGAAATATCAGTTACCTGATATTTTTAATTAATCATAATTTTAAAATCATAATTTTAAATTATAATTAACTAAATTTTAATTAATCAATATTAATTAAAATAACATTAATTTAAATCTAATTTAAATTAATATCCCTCTTATCTTATAGTTTAATTAAATCAAATTTAATTAAACTAAAACAATTAACTAATTCAAAATTAATTAATTTTAAAATAATAAAATTGAACATCATATATTCAATTATTATTATTCTCTCTCACAAAACTATAGTATTAATATACATCCAATGCACATTAATTATAACCTATAGTTTTAATATGAATCAAATTCATATTTTAGTTTAATATTCGAACTCCTTCGAATACTTATCTCAACCTTAGAAATTTACCTCAACGCCCTTATAGAGCTACCGGTGGGACCTGATGGACCTACAGATCAGAAGCTCCAACGATATGAGATTAGTTGGCTAAACTCATTAACCAAGTTAATCAATATTCGTTAACTGTGGTTCACTCCACTAAAGAACCACAGCTGCACTCTTCTCACTGCAGATATATTTCTGTGTCCATGGATATCGACCGTCAACAGCAAGTTAGCCCTTCACGTGTGTTCGTACCCCAGCTAGGTCAAATTACCGTTTTACCCCTGGGCTACCTCTTGGTCCTTAAGTACCAGTGCTCCTCTAATGAACAACCTGTTTGTGGTCCAACCAGCAAACAGAAATCCCTCTAGTGCCATAAAGAGGGTAGGGCCCATTGTTCAAGACCCGGAAACACCACTTAAGGGAACACACCTCTACTTACCCTAATATCGGGAAGGAGTGAATTCCATCTTGTAAGACTACGTTCCCAGCTCCCCACTCGGTCTTGTCCCCAAAATGGTAGGCTTATTGAGTCGGCGAACAGGCCACTCTCACCCGTACAAATCAAAGGACAATCCCTCATGGACAGGAGTCCATAATCCACTCAGGATTAAGGCCAAGTTGCCTCGGTCATCCTAGTGAAATAGAAACCAAGCTAACTAACGGTGTTACAGTTAGTGGTTAACTATTTCGCGGTCCGGTCTTTGTGCAAACTCATTGCATAGGATACCCCCACTCGCATGTCAACTACATGAACGCGTTGGATCAGTGCGTTTGTATCAATATACAAAGCGGGCCGTATCCATAGTGTCACCAGGATAAGGTACCCAGCCTTATCCCTATACTACAGACCCTTTAGGCTAAAACTTGAACATTGATCCCCGTATGTCCCTACATACTAGTTCAAGCCTCATTCTATTAGCCTTGGATGTTTAGTTTATTGGATTAGGGTTATTAAGACAAGATATAATACAAACATTGAATAATACATCATTTTTATTAATGTTCGGTCAAATGTACATTTACTATCTACGAGTTTTAGGGCATAAAACCCAACAGCGTCGTCCTCTCCTGGCCTGATAGGAACTCCTGTTTAGTGGTTGGACCCTAAACAACTTGTTCATTAGAGGGATCAGTGGTACTTAAGGAACCAGAGGTAACCCAGGGGTAAAACGGTAATTTGACCCAGCTGGTGTTACAAACACACGTGAATGATTGAATTACTGCATTGGTCGATATCCGTGGACACATAAATATTCTACAATGAGAAGAGTTCAGTTGTGGGTCTTTAGTGGAGTGACCCACAGTTAACGAATGTTGACTAACTTGGTTAATGAGTTTAGCCAATTAGTCTCGTATCGTTGGAGCTTCTGATCTATAGGTCCATTAGGTCCCACTGGTAGCTTGTAAAGAGACTTGAGACAATTAAGTATAAATTGTAAATTGAAAGTGTTCAATTTATTTAGGGGAATCATATAAGGTATATTGATACATTATAATATAAAGTTTATGAAACTTTATAATATAATTTTGAATTAATTTCAAAATTAATTCTTGAGAGAAAATATTTGAAAGAGTTCAAATAATTAATATGAATTGGATTCATATTAATATAAATAATTTAATAAAATCCCTAAGATTAAATATGTGATATTTAATTGGATAATTAATTAATTATGGAATTAATTAATTATTTATTAAAATTAGATATGAATAAGATAATAGATTTGATCTTATTCATGACTTTTTCCTATTAGGAAAAGGTCTTGGCCTTTTCCTATAAATAGGACCCCTGGGGTGGGGTGAAAGGCATCTCATTCATTCTCCTACTCTGAAAGAATTTCCCTGAAGCTCCCTCTAGACTCCCACCAGTCTCCTGCCTCTAGAAGTCTCAGAGTCATACTGGTGTAGTCATCGTGGTGGTGTTCACAGTAGTTCGTGATTATTTCACAAGCAGTTGGTGAATTTAATATGAGTCGTCAATGAGAGTAAGTAATTTGTTACTATATAAATTAGATTTAGGTCTAATATTTTTGTATGCTTAGCCTTAATATAAATTTAGAATAGTTCTAAGATTATTGTCAATGTATTGGTATTTTAGATTAAACAAAATTAATTATGATTTGGCCCCAATCACGCTTCCGCTTTATGAAATTACGGAATTCCAATCCTTCAAACTACATGGGCATAAGCTGAAAAATGAAGAAATCGAACGGGTCGAGGCTGAACTTACCAAAAGGGGTTGAATGGTGGGTTTTTTCAAAGAAGAAGACGGGCTTAACGGACCTAGCTGTGCGAACGTGTGTAACCGGCAGCCTGAACGACGTGTAATCGGTGGCTTGAATGGTGGCCTGATGAAAACGGTGTGTGGCTGGGCGAAGAAGAAAACGACGTGTGACCTAGCTGAATAACGACCTGACGAAAACGGCTTGAACGTGGCTGAATAACGGCAGTGAGCTTGAACGACAGCTTGAACAGCGACTTGTAACCGGCAGCTTGAACAGCGGGCTGAAGAAATCGACTTTGACTGGGCGTAAACGGAAACGACGCCGACGTGGAGTTCTTGGAGTGGTTGGCCGAACAGTAGTGCGTGGGGGGTGCGTGAACGAGAAAGATAGGGAAAAAAAAGAATGAGGAAGGAGATGTTAGGGTTTTTTTCCTTTTCTTTATTTCTTATTTTTTCTTTTTTCTTTTATCTTTCTTAATCCATCCAAATAAACAAAACAAATGAGAGTTTGGGTTTCTTTTTTTTTCAACTTTATCTATTTTCCAATTAAAAACTTGATTTTAATGTAAAAAAAAAAAATTAAAAACCTAATTTAAACTCCTAAAATCAATTCAAATAATTTAAACTTAAATCCAAAATCCCAAAAAAGCTTAAATTTTTTTACGTTTAATACGCGTCAAGAAACCTCCATTAATATTGACGTTTATTGCGCGTCAATATAGTAATGTTTATTGACACTTATTAGCCGTCAATGAATGTTGTTTTCATTGACGGCTAATAGCGTCAATAAAAACCATCAAAAAAACCCTTTTCATTGATAGTTTTTTATCGTTAACTATATGAAAAGGCGGAGTTGGACGAAAATCTATGTAAATTAATTTTTTAATCACATTTATTGACGCTTTTTGCCCATCAACATAAACCAGATCATTTGTTGACACCATATAACCGTCAATATACCTATTGATTTATTAAAAATTTATTTTAAAGTACAAATGATATTTTTCTTGACGTTTTTTTGACACAGACGTCAATAAACCTAAAAAGCCAAGCGTCAATAAAGGCCAAATTTATCGTAGTGATCCAATGATGCTCTTAGTCTTTGTCCAAAAATGTCTACAACTACACACGAGGGACTTTTCAAAATTAGACAACTTAATCCAATAATTTTATTTAAACCCAATTTAGTGTAAGGAGGGCTTTTACCCTTGGAAATTCAATTAAAACTATCCCGACAGTTGCTGGGCAGAACTTCATTAGGGTGAAACTACGTGTATGCGGTGTCAAAATTTAATGGCTAATGCTGAAATTAGTCCAAACAATCATGAGTCAACTCTAAGTACTAAAAATAATTTCTAACGAGGCTTAAACGGAGAAGAAAAACTCACCAAAATCACAATTCTCTTGCTGGACAGCAACTTAGATTGCTCAATATTTGAATTCAATCATTGGGGACATAGCCAAGAGTCTAAAATCGAGATGGAGAACATGTGGGTTAGTTTTAATTCCCAAGGAAATTGCTTAAAACTTCAATAAGACATTACATCTTACCAAATTCGACCAAACCAACGCCCAAATAGAGATACTTTCTATTGTACAATCAATCAGCGGCAGGCAGTTGGATGACGATTGCACCGACGACGATGGGGAAGGACTGAGTGGCGATTAAAACGACGACAATACCCACGCTTGGAATCGCAACCAACTGCAGCAATGTGCGGTGAAACGACGACATACTTGCGACGGCAAACTGGGCGTCATGGCTGCGGCAACGTCGTCGAGCTGCCAGTGATGATCTTACACACAGGGAGAGAGAGCGAGGGTGAGGGAGAAATTTTCAATTTCTTTCTCTTAGGGTTGCATGAACCACATCTAAAAGAGAGACTCAACTTTAATAGCAATTACTTTCTTTTTCTTTAATTTCTCTCCTTTTTTTTCTTCCAATTAAGCTCCAATTTTGCTATATAAATTCCAAAATTTACTTATTTCAACTTCCCCATCTCCACTAAATTTCAATTAGTAAACTTAATTAAACTGAGCTAGGTTTGATTCAAATTTTCCAATTAAAAGTTTTCATCCGGAATTAAACTTTAAAGAGAAATTTTCCCTCATTGTAAAAAAAAAAAAAAAAAAAGAGAGAAATTTTCCCTCAAATTGCTTAATTCAAGAACCAAAAAGAGAGCGAAATTAACCCGAAATTAAATTAAAAAAATGAGAATTAATTTTACCTAAAATTTGGGTCATTACAAATAGAGACCTATGACAACAACACCGAAACCTAAACAAAACCCCGAATTTTAATTAACTTAAGTTCCACCCACTTAACTTCAATTTACCCAAAATTGATCCAAAATGACCTAATCTTGAAACGATAAAATGTTTGCTTTTTAAAATAAAAGAACCTATTTTGTTGACATTTAATACCCGTCAAGAAAACCCCCATTAATATTGACGCTTATTGCACGTCAATATAGCAATGTTTATTGACGCTTATTAGCCGTCAATGAATGGCGTTTTCATTGACAGCTAAAAAGCACCAATAAAAACAATCAACAAAACCATTTTCATTCATGTTTTTTGTTTGTCAACTATGTGAAAAGGAGGAGTTTGAAAAAAATCTATGTAAATTAAGCTTTTATAAGCTTTTAATCACATTCATTGACGTTTTTTACCCGTCAACATAAACCAGATCATTTGTTGACACAATATAACTGTCAATATACCTATTTATTTATTATACAGTACAAATGATACCTTTATTGACGCTTTCTTGATACAAGCACCAACAAACCTAAAAAGGCACGTCAATGAAGGTCAAATTTGTAGTAGTGTACAGCAGCTGAAACTAAAGACTAATAGAAAATAAAGTGCAAGACTCGACTAAGGATATTCTGCTCTATATCTAGCTTGCTTTTGGCCTCTTTCAAGGGGAGACAAATCTTTCTCTTCTTATTCTTTTGAATGGAAGAGCCGATAGAGGCTGGAAGATCTGGAACTCGGAGTGGTTACAAGATGAGAAGAGAAAAAAAACTGAAAAATTATCCTAAGGACGAATTTTCGAGCTTATAGACCTTGGAACGTAGGGTTGACTGCTGAGATCAATGTGATAGAGCCTTAGAAGGTAAAAATCCACGATCCTTGGAGATTTGATACGAGATTTGTGCTTTTCGGATGATTTTGTGAAGATCCTGCAAATCTCGAAATTCTGTCGGAAAGCCCAGTTGCGGCCGCAAAGTCGGATGCAAAATCTCTGTGCACTGCCTTGACACTTCTGTCTTCAGCTGGGGCTACTTTCCTTATTGGTTTGCAGGCGCAATTCGAACGCATCTTCCACATCTTCATGACTAGACGTGGGTGCAAATCTTCAACTTTGACTCTTTTGCTCCGCTAACTCTTTCTCTCCAATTGCGGGCGCATTTCCCTTGCAAAGTCCTCTGCACAAAAACATTAGCTTTGTATAAATTCTTGCAAAAGATATCTCTTTTTGTGTATTTTAAGCATCAATTCTATATTCTTAAGATTTTCCACATGATTCTAAGATTTTTGCTATTTTGACTCTAAAAGGTATTATTTTAAGCACAAAGTCCTTGCTTTCCTAGCAATAACCTAAGTTTTTAAGGCTAAATAATGCACATAAATGAGCGTTATCAGACGTGCGGCATCTACAACACTAGAGTTTTTATCTTTCTTTCCCTTAATCTTGTGTTGTTTTTATTGATTTCTATGTAAGTTTAGTTTGTAATTTCAAGACCATGAGTAGCTAAGCTTGTATCTTAGGGATTGATGTAGCCCTTTGGGTTTTATGGATTGATTCTTGAATGTTTTATTGCTTTGATTTTATTTATGTAAGTTGTATTCTTAATACTTTTAATCTACCGACCATAGATTAATTGTTGTTTATTCTGAATCTTGCTCGGGAGAGAGGGTTTAGATTAGATATTAAGTTGCATAATTAAAGTAGTTCTAAGATCAGGAGATTTAGGATCCCTTTAGAAGTTGAAAAAAATATTAGACTTAAGGTCTTACATGTTAATGAATTTAGATAGGAACATTGCATGTTAATCACATTCAAGTAATTAATCTATAATCCCAATTGGTGACGTCAATTCCCTAAGAGTTTCTCCCATTGAATTTTCACTTTTTGAGCTTTTGTTATTGATTGCATTCATTCATCACGCTTCTCTTTCTAAATAAAATTGAACATTAGTATTCGTGGTAATTAAGTGGCTAGAAACCCAACCCAGAGGACAACATCCATAATTCATTTACACCATATTAAAACTTGATGAGTAATTTGCGCAACAAGTTTTTAACAAAATTTAGTGGGGAATTTCGGAGAGATGAGAATTTAAATGGAGGAAGAACGGGGATCGGAAAGCCATCCCCGTCCCCGTCTCATCTAGTGGACATCTCTACTCAAAACCCCACAAAGAGGTTTTCCACCGCAACACCACGCACCACCACCCAATACACTAGTTTCCACCACACTCAATTTGCAAAGAGAGATGATAGAGAATGATGTGAAAACCGACTTATTGAGTTTTTCTTTTGAGTAATTGCGGTGGGTGACAAATTAATTATCTATAATAGCAAATTTAGCACCAAGTAAAAATAATTGCAAATATGGCAAAAAAAATTAGAATATTCTCATTTTACCCTTCTCTTTCTCTCCCTTCCCATTTCTTCCCTCATTTCTAGTGTATACGATTTCTTCTTCTTCTTCTTCTTCTTCTTCTTTTTTTTTTTTTTTTGGCATTTATGAGCCTTTCTTCCCTCATTTCTTGTGTATACGATTTCTTCTTCTTCTTTTTTCTTTTTTTCTTTTTTTTGCTTTCTTTTTCTTTTTTTTTTCTTTTGTGCATTTATGAGTTGTTATGATTTTTTTTTCTTTTTTTTTCTTTGTTTATAATGAGCTATTACGATTTCTTTTTTTCCCTCTGTTTTTCGAACCAGAGACCTTGTGGTTATCAGTACAACTTTATGCCAATTGGGCTAAGCTCTTGTTGGCCTTCTTTTCAATTCAAGAATGTCCAAGAATACAAAAATAGCAATTTTGGTGAGTGTTTGTATAGGTATATCAAAGTATATCACTGATATACTTCGGTTAGTCGTAGTCTATCACTGACTATCACTGATCGAAGTCTATCAGGGCTATAATTGATAGATAATGAAATACAAAGAATACAAGAATAGCAATTTTATGGTGGTGGTCACGGAGCTTGTGTGCTAGTCTTTAAAAATTATATTGTTGATTGAGAGTCGCTTGTTCGTAATAGTTATTTTTGGATTTTATGTTCTAATTACCACAAGAGACTTAAATTTTTTGTTCAATTTATGACTGTAGTATAATAATTTTGGATGAGTTTCTAATTACCGAGATGATTGCAATGCAAAGTACTTCACTGATAGATTTCAATTAAATTGATTTCTATCAGTAACAATCATTGGTAGACTTCAATTAATTGATAATTAACTGATTTATATCCGAGATAGAAACTGATAGACTTCAATTAACTGATTTCTATCCTCGATAGAAAATGATAGATTTGAATTAAACTAATTTTCATCAGTGATACAAGTCAATAGACTTTAATTAAATTGATTTCTGATAGAAACTGATAAACTTCAATTAAATTGGTTTTTATCAATGATAGAAACTAATAGTCTTGAATTAAATTGATTTCTATCAATGACAGAAACTGATAACCTTGAATTAAACGGTTTTCTATTAGTGATTATCACTGATAGACTTAAATTAAACTGATGGATAGAAACTGATAACCTTGAATTAAATTGTTTTCTATCAGCGGCTATCACTGATAGGCTTGAATTAAACACGATAAAAACTTATAGATTATGATCATCAAAGTCTATCAGTGATACACACTGATAGACTTCGATTAATCAAAGTATATCAATGTCTATCACTAATAGACTCCGATTAATTGAAACTTATCATCAAAGTCTATCAGTATTTATCATTGATAGACTCCGATTAATCGAAGTCTATCAGTGACTATCAATAATAGGGACTGATAGACTATTGGAGATACTAAGGGTATTTTCGTAATTTAACGTATTTTTTTGCTATTTCCGCAAATAATTTTATTTTTTTGCTATTTTTGCAATTATTTTGCCGGTTTTTGCTATCTGTGCAAAGCCCCCTTTTCTTTTTGGTATATAGTGGAAATTAATATTTAATTAGTATTAAATTTGCAAATAAAGTTGATGTGCCCCATGCTTCGGTATCAGCGTGTCTTTTCATTTATCAAGTCTTGGGTTCGGTCCGCATGTTCCTATGGTTATAATTTTTCATTTATTTTATTATTTAATTATAATTGTTTTTGATATATCGGGTTTTTTTTTTCAAATTTTAATTTAGTTTTTTAATTTAATAGTTTTCTATATCTGTTTTTATTCCAAAACTTTAATTCAGTTTTTTAATTTAATAGTTTTCTTTAGTAAACTAGTTTTTTTTTTAATTACATAAAAATTGTAATCCAATTAATGAATTTTCCATTAAAAAGAATATACTAAATATTTCAAATTTAATTCCATTTCTTATATACTTATATAAATAATTCAATATATTTTTCTACTTAAACTATTTTTTTATATCAAACTATTTTTTTTATATATATAGTTTGATATTTAATATTACTTAATTTAAATAGGTTTAATTACAAGTTTAATAACTACATTTTTAATTTTGTGTCTAATAGGTCATTGAAGTTTAAAAATGTCTAATAGATTCTCGAAATTTCAATTTTGTATCCAATAAGCCTTTGACATATTCAAAATTTTAAAAAAATAGTTGATGTATTAGATATAAAATCGAAATTTATGTCAAATTGGACCTTAAACCTTTAATTTCGAGTCTAGTAGTTTTGTTAATTTTAAAAAATGTTGGATAGGTCAAGAACCTAGACACAAAATTCAAATTTTAAGAATATATTAGTTGCGTCTTTTTGAAGTTTAGGGACTTGTTAGAAACAAAATTTATAGATTACGGACCTATTAGATACTTTTGAAAGTTCAAGGACTAAATTTGTAATTTAAACATTTGAATATGATGTATTTACAAATACATTATGCATGAATACATTAAGATTATAGTAAAAGACAGATTTTGTGCGCCCTAACATAAAATTCCACCCCACTCAATTTGCAAAGGGAGATGATAGAGAATGCTGTGGAAAACGAGTTATATTCCAAATGTTTATTCGTGCCCAAATTTTAGTTAATTTTATTTTTCACACATAAATTCTATTTAAAAATATATCAGGATTCTTCATTGATTTTCTCTTATTTGTCTAATAATAATAACTATAATTACAACAAAATGAACATATTATTATTTTATATTTTATACTTCTTTTTTTTTTAGAAAAATATATTTTATACTTCTTTAAAAATTAAAATTTAAAATTAAATATATAAATTATTATATGTAAAAAAAAAAAACAACTTATTATATATTCAAATTTGTTAATATATTGTTAAATAACTTATTTTGTTAGGAATACAATTGAATTTATATTAAAATGTAGTTTATTTTAAAATTCAATGAAATAAAGAATATTGTGGGCATGACATAAGGTAATACATTAATATATATAAAATAACAGAAAAGGCCCAACTTAAATTTTGAAATGGAAACAAATCTGCAAAAACTATGTAAAAATGGCATGTATAGGAGAAACTACCATATAGGGATGCTCATTACCTATTTCCACCTTCAATTCTTTCTTGAAATAATGAAAAAATAAACTCACATTTATTCTTAAAAAATTAATATTGAATAATTCTATAACTAAAATTTAAATAATCAATTATGGAAGAAAAAGAATAAATATATACAACTCAAATAATAAATTTTAAGAGCATAGTTGTAATTGGCATGTACCCTCGACCAAGAGGTCGGAGGTTCGAATCCTCCACCCAAAATGTTGTTGAACTCAAATAAATAAATAAATAAACAAATTTTAAGATGGAAAGTAATGATATGGTAAATGCACTACTCTATCCTCCCACTCAAAATGAAATGGTGAAAAAATACTCTTGGTCCTTAAACTTTCATAAAAGTAACGATTTAGTTTCTAAACGGTAAATTGAAACAATTTAATCTATATACTTTCAAATTTTCAACTATTTAATTCTTATGGTGAAAAATCTTATCAAAATAAATTTCCAAGTTTTATTGTGTTACAATTTAGTCTTTGTAGTACAACACAAATGTGAAGTAGGGGATTTGAACCTTCAACCTTTACGAAAAAATGCATGTCTATTATCGTTGAATCATGCTCATTTTAGCTAACAATATTTCTTTTTCTATCGAAGACAATTTTCAAGTACCATAAAAGCATGGGTTTTATATTATTGTCATTTATATTTACTCGTATTTTGCACATTTCTAATCTGGTAAAGTTCTCAAATCTACTCTTAGGTCACATTTACCTACCATAAATGAGAATCAATGAATGAGAATGAAAGTTTTCATTCCTTTGGATGATGTTTACCAAAACCAATGAATGCAAAATATTCCAATTTCAGCTCATTCAGATTCCTTGTAAGTAAACATGACTTTAATATATTAAGAACTCTCTCAATTAGGTCATTCCTAGCTGTATTGTTAAGTTAACAAAAAATTTGATGAATCGTTAAATTAATAAGTTTTATTAGCATATTTCTTAAAAATAAAAAATAAAATAAAATAAAATAAAATAAAATAAAACATGTGGACATGTCACTCCAATGCTGCTTCACATGTGAAATATGTCTAAGCTATCAACAAAATTTAACATACCAATCAATAAAATTCAATATTACCAATTAACAAAATTCATTTCTCCAAGTGACATGCAGTAGGTTGAAAAACAATAATTTAAAGACAAACTTTTTTTTACAAATTTAAACATATATATCTTTTAAAACAACTTAATTGAAATGTTTTTATTTATTAAGAGTAAAATTGATTGTTTTTAAATAGGGATTAGAAGGAGGAGGAATTTCTGACTAGTAATAATACTGGGAAATTTTGGATGTATTCTTTTGCTAGAAAATTTAGATGATTTTTCTGGGTTGAAAATTTTTAATGTTGATGGAAAAGGCAAAATTATTTTCAAAAACAATAATTGTGTAATAATAATGAAATATTTTGTGTAATGATTAAAACGTTATATTTTTTAAACCAGATCCATCGTAAATATATTATTAAATATATTTTGTTAATCTAGGTAGTTAGAAAGATTGTTATAACAGGAAACTATTTGTGGTTAGTATATATGGGTGGTTAGGAAATTTGTTATAGCAAAGAACTTGTGGTCAGTTTGTTATTTTCCATGGTATAAGCCAAGATAATAAAGCAGTGTGTGGAATATTTCTCCACTAATTTTTCTCCCAATATATATGAATACGTTTCTTAAATGAAAATAATATATATATTAGAAAAGTATGAATTCAAAATAGACAACTAAAATATGGAGAGATAATATTAAATGAGGATAAAATCGTAAGAAAAAAATGGAAAAAACTCCTACCAAGATAAAGTTGAAATTTTTCATAAAACTGAGATTTGTAAAATATAGCCGGTGAAATAGCCTATTTGGCACAATTTTTGTTCTCTGAATATTGAGTTCAACATTCCCGTCAACATGAGTATCTCAACAATTAAGGCCTTGTTTAATAACAATTTCCACCCCATTTGATAACAATTTAGACGGTTTGATATCCATTATTTCGTTTTTAAAAATATGCTCATTTATTTTCACGTAATCTCCTAACAACAGTTTTATCTTTGTTAAGGACATATTTGAATTCTTCGCAAATTTCCACGAACAAAAATAAGTTTTTGAAAACTATCATTTTTAGTTTTCAAAACTTGACTTGATTTTTTAAAACATGGGAAGAATGTAGATAACAAAACAAAAAAATTTATAGGTTGAAACAGTGTTTATAAGCTTAATTTTTTTAAAACAAAAAATCAAATAGTTATCAAATGGGATATTTATTTTTAGTTTTCTGTTTTTGAAAATTATGTTTTCTTCCTATCAACTATGTTTTTTATATTTCTTAAAGAAGTGTGTTAGTGTATTAATCATGTTTATTTCCTCTGTAATGTTTGAGTTATTCTTCCCTGTGTTTTCCGTTAGCCTGTCCTTTTGTTAGCCTTTTATATTGAGACAGGTGTCCCAAACTTTGGTTATTTATTGAATTCTGTTGCTCAGTCTCTACTTTGCTGAGCTATTCCATTTTCTGAAATTTCTGTGTGCTTTACACATTACATGGTATCAGAGCCAAAGATCCTCACCGTTTGATTTCCTTTTTTTTTTCCTCTTATCAATCAATCAATGGCCTCTACCTCGAGTTCCCCTTCGCTGAATGCTGACCAATTACCGGTTCTTCCCGTCGTCACCTCCACCGTGACTACCCCTACTGCTACACCTGGTACCCCTCACCGCCCTAATCTGAATACATCTACACCTCTATCGTCAAACCCTACCCGCCCCTTAAACCCTAATATTCCTCCATTTCAGTCCACCTTTCTCCAGCATCCTAACTTCACGAATACCTCTGGCTTCTTCAACAACTCATTTGTCTCCGCTGGTTTCCAATACCCATCGTCTCAGCCTTCTACCTTACCGTTTTTCCCCTTCTATAATCCCGTTGCTCCGTTTTATCACCAAGCTCAGCCCTCACCGTCCCCGTTTCCGACCCTTACCCCTCCTCTAACCATTAAGTTTTCTGATTCAAACTACCTTCTCTGGAAAAATCAACTTCTCAACCACAACAATGCCTTCGATATGGAAGGTTTCATCAACGGAACACCAGCGCCTCCGAAGTTTTTGGACACAGCTCAATCTCAGATGAATCCCCAATTTTTTGTTTGGCAGAAATTCAACCGAACCCTCATGAGTTGGATATATTCCTCACTGAATGAGGATAAACTCAGTGAGATCATTGGGTGCTCTTCAGCGTATGAGATCTGGGAGCATTTCCGTACTGTTTACGAGTCCTCTTCCACAGCAAGGATAATGGGGCTTCACTCGCAACTCCAGAAAATCAGAAAAGACGGTTTTTCGGTAACTCAGTACTTGGCTCAAATTAAGGATGTGGCGGATAAGTTCTCGGCTATTCGAATTATTAACCAAAATTCTAAAAACCAAAAAACAAGTTTTGTCAAAACTTTTTTTTTTTTTAGTTTCTTCAATTACTAAAACACTAAAACACTTTTAAATGTAGACAACAAAAGAAGGAGACTCAAAAGTGAAGGTAATGTTCATGCATGTTTGGGAGTGATTTCAAAATGGCTAAAATCACTTTTGTCATGTTTAAAATCATCCCGAAACATACTTTTATTTATTCAAAATCAATTTCATGTTTGATTTTACACTTTTAAATGTGATTTTCACACCGTTAAAATTGATTTTTAATTATTAAAGACATGTTTTTGAGTGATTTTGAATATGTCAAAAGTGATTTTAACCATTTTAAAATCACTCCCAAACATGCACTTCATAATGTTTATTTAAAATGTCAAAAACAAAAAATCAAACGAAACCTGAAACATCTACTATTTTCTTTGAAGTTGAACATTTAAATCTCCACCCATATTAAGTACATATGTATGTATGTGAAGTTACATTTGGAACACTATGTCATTTTCTCAATTTTATATTAAAAAATTAAGGGTCTTCTCAAAAAGCAATTTCTTGTTTCTATTTTAGAAAATCAAGAGAAATTCTAAATTGTGTGTTTTTTGATTGAGTGCAGAAAAGGTTATTCCATGTTCAAATTTGACTTTTTTTTTTTTTTTTTTTTTTTTTTTTGAGTTCAACAACATTTAGGATGAGGAATTTGAAACTTTGACTTCTTGGTTGAGGATACATGTTAATTACCGTTTAACTATGCTCACTTTGACATTCAAACTACACAATTGCACGTGAGCTTTCCAAACATTTCATGAATAGATATTTTCTTTAATAAATGCTTATCATCTTGAACACTCTAAAATTAATTCTAAATATTTATATGTTCCACTGTTTTCATTAACTTTATGTGATTTTATGATCAAAGACTTACTACTGTTCTATTCAAAATTCAAACCCCTTTTGAGTTCAACAATAATTGAGGTGAGAAGATTTGAACTTCTGACCTTTTGGTCAAGAGTACATGTCAATTATCGCTAAGCATTACTCAGTTTGGCCAAAATTCAAACCCCTTAAATTGAAATAATTAAGACTTTAAGTAGCCAACTTTATGTTTTAGCTAACATCAGAGTGCCTGGGAATGAAACCCTAATTTGATGTTGAATCATCACGCTAAACAAAAAGGATAAGTACCCTTACCTAAATATCCTAGATAGTATTCCATGGGTTGAATAACATGTGGACTAAAGGGTTCAGACTATAGACATGATGAAAATTTTATGTTTTAACTAGTTTTTTTAGTACATATATGTTTTAACTAGTTAAACTATATTTATATTGAAATCAACTTGTGAAGATAACATTTAAAATGAAAATTTTGTAAAACTCTAGTATGTCAAAGATTTTTTTTAGTTAACAACATTGTAGTCAAGGATTAAATGTCGATGTTGAGGGAAATATCGAATTCTTAATTTTATGAAAAAATATCGACACCCCAAAATTATGTGGATCCTAGTTTCATGTTTGAGTTAATCTCCTATTGATTTGGGTATGTTTTTTCCCTTATGGTGTAGTTAATTAAGGGCCTTGGAGCTTAGGAGGTTCTATAGTTTTATCTCGCAAACTTTTAGCTAAGGTAAGTAGCTATTTGGACATGACTACTATGCTTTTGACACGCTGCGTGATTGGTGAATTGGATATGTAGCCTTTGGTTGGGTTTTCACATTGTAGTATATTTTTTCTTTGAGATTTAAAACGCTTGTTTGGATAAGATTTATGCGTTGGTTTTGCTTGTGGAATTAAATAAGCATGATGAGTTTCGTTTCAAGGCATGAAGACTATATGATAATCTTAAATTTTATTTTGACATATTCACTTTTGCATGTTTGGTTGGATATCTTGTGGTTTGCCCTGGGTTTTGTTAGAGATAATGGAGGATGAGATTGAATGTCTGTTGAAGTTGTGATTGAAGTTTGGATGCGAGATTTGACTCGGTGTGACTACAGAAGTGCTTTACTTTGTTTCCAGGTGAAAAGAAAATTTTGGATTTCCTTATATGTATGTCGTTATGCTGCCAAATTTTCGGTAGCATTATAATGGTTACAAGGATTAAGTGCAAGTGTGCCCTGGAATGAGATGTACTTTAATTAGTTGGCTAACTAGTGTTAACCATCGGTTCTCCAAGTAGACTTACAAGATCCTTGTTTTCGAGAATCATACTTGTTTTCGAGAAAAGACTTAGAACAGGGACCTTAATCATATTTTAGGGCCTCAAGTAGACTTACAAGATCCTTAAGTCTTGCGTGGCTAGAATGTTTTCCTTCTCCATCTCAGGGCTGATAGGACCTAGTTGTCAAACACGTTATCGTGCGTTCTATCAGTTGACTGTTAGAGCCCAGTTTCAGGTACGTTACCGTGCGCTCTCTCAGTTCAGGACGGTGTTGAGCTTATGATCAGACACGTTATTCGTGCGCCAGATGGCACCTAGGCATGTTTTCATGCGTCAGTTGCTCCACTGTATTTCATGTTTATATTTTAGGGGTGTTGTGTTGGGATAGGTGTAGTTCTACTAAAGGTGACCAGCTAGTCTCTAGTTTACTTGCCTTACCCGACTGACCCACACAACACTTTAGTTGGCACAGGTTGGGGACAGGTAATCACCCTAGTCAGAGCATTTCATGAACCTAGTTATAGCCCTAGGGTTAGAAACCCAAATATCTGTTCCAGTTAGGTCCTATGATGTCAAGACCCAAATTCAAGTTTCATGCTATTAGATCTCATGTTATCAATTTTAACCCTTAAGTGGGCTACTTACTGAGTATATTCTTATATACTCACCCATGCTACATGACTTTCCTTTTCAGGTGGTACTTGATGACATCAGGCGAGTGGCGAGGACAGTGACTTGGCTAGGCTATGGGATAGAGCTGCAAATCATGTTCCTAGAAGTCTAGGATCGAGTTTTCTAGTTTCATGTATCCAGATGTTCTAAAATTTTAACTTTGTGAAATTTGTTTATCATGTATTGACTATTTTATTATCGTTAAATGACTTACGGTTTTAGGCCCAGTTTATTAAACCAAAGATTTTTACTTATTGTCTCTTTCGCTTAATTTTTTTTTAAAAGTTTCAAAAGTTTTACGTTTTCATGCATGTAGTAGCGACCCTCAACATGTTTTTAGTTTCCTTTTAGTCACATTAGTCATATTTTACTATTTTTTTTTGTTTATATTTTATCAATTTCTTTACGATATAATGAAAATGTCAAAGGAAAAAACTTGCCTACATATTAGTATGTAGAGATCTCCCTGCATACCACTATTAAAACGTTGACAACTAAGAGAGATAACAAAAAATTCTCATTTTCTCCCTTGCTCTTTCTTACTTATCAAAATTTTAATGGGGTATGTAGGGAGATTCCTACATACTGGTAGGCAAGTTTTGTTCAATGTCAAATGATTTGTATGTCAATATCAAACTCATGAACATATATAGATGAAAATTTAATACCGAATCGAAACTTTTACTTATCTGATGAGACAATGCCCAAGTTAACTACAATTACGCCAGTTATGCAGTTGACAGCGTACTCTGCGTTGGTAAATTAAAAGAGATGGCCTCGCCCTTCCCTTCCCTTCCCATCCATCCTCCCAACAATTATTATTACACTTCAATTTCCATTTCCGAACACTGTAACCGACGTTTTATTTCCTCCATAGCCAATCAATGGCGTAAAACTACAATTTCTACTCGAGATCAAGTCCTCTCCGTATTCAAAATGGCTTCTCTTTGACTCGAACGAGCCGTTGCTGCTGCTTCAGATTCCGCCGACAGCCATACCCAAAATGGAGAAGAAGCTGTTCAGAGCCACTTGCTCCACCGATATCTGCTTCGGCATTTTCATTTCCTTCGCCTTAATTTCGATTTTCCTCTGTTTCGATTACTCCACTTTCCATTCCTCCAACAATGCCGTCCTCAGTTCCTCTTTAAACCCTACCGTCTTCACCACCGACAACCCGAACAGATTGCTCCTCAAACCTCCCGCCGCCGGCCGGACCGTCGACTCTGAATCTGACGCCGCCGATCCTTGCTCCGGTCGCTACTTGTTCATCCAGAACATTCCGAGTCGATTCAATTTCGATTTGATCAGAAACTGCCAATCTCTTACAAGAGGAACCGACAAATCCGATATGTGTCCGTATTTGGTGAACTACGGCCTCGGTCCTGAAATTGAAGATTCTCGGGGGGTTTTCTTCAACCATAGTTGGTTCAGGACGAATCAATTTCTGTTGGAGGTCATTTTCCATAACAAGATGAAGCAGTATAAATGCTTGACGAACGATTCGGCTATGGCGTCGGCCATTTATGTACCGTTCTACGCTGGTCTGGATATCAGCCATTACCTATGGAACCCGAACATCTCGGTTAGGGATTCTTCCGCTAGGGATTTTCTGAGTCTGATTTCTGAAAAACCTGAGTGGAAGAGGATGTTTGGGAGGGATCATTTCTTCGTTGCCGGAAGAATTTCTTGGGATTTCAGAAGGCAAACGGATGAAGTTTCTGATTGGGGAAGTAAACTCCGATTCTTGCCTGAATCTCACAATATGACGATGCTCTCTGTAGAAGCAAGCTCGTGGAAGAACGATTTTGCGATTCCGTATCCGACTTATTTTCATCCATCAAAACGGAGTGAAGTTATTGAATGGCAGAGCCTGATGAGGGCCAAACGGCGCCGCCATTTGTTCACCTTCGCCGGCGCTCCACGGCCGGAGCTCAGAGACTCCATTCGCGGTATCGTAATCGAGCAATGTCGTGGTTCGTCTCTCTGTAAATTCATAGATTGCAGTTCCGATGGGGTTAATTGTGATGATCCTGTTACCACCATGAAAGAGTTTGAGAGCTCGATCTTCTGCTTGCAGCCTCCAGGAGATTCTTACACTAGAAGATCAATATTCGATTCAATTTTAGCTGGATGTATTCCAGTTTTCTTTCATCCAGGTACTGCATATTCCCAATATTTATGGCATTTTCCTGAGAACCAAACAGCTTATTCTGTGTATATACCTGTGAGGGATGTGAAAAGCTGGAATGAAAGCATAGAGGGGATTTTGAGTGAGATTCCTAAGGACAGAGAATCCGCCATGAGAGAAGAGGTTATAAGAATCATTCCAAATATTGTTTATTCAGATCCCAGATCGAAATTGGGGGATTTTGAAGATGCATTTGATTTAGCAGTTAAAGGGATTCTTGATAGAGTTGAAGATGTTAGAAGGAAGATCAGAGAGGGAAGAGATCCTAGTGAAGGATTTGACGATCCTGATCATTTTAAGTATACATTTTCCAAGAAAATCTGAGAAAATGTTGCAGATTTGAATGAAGAACAATGGAAAATTGCATCAATGCCAGGTGATTGTTGGTGGGATTATGCTTCACAAAGTAAGAATTGTGTACATATGTCCTTCCCCTTGGCCATCTTTTTGCTCATATTTTATTTTCTTCACATCTTTTTTTTGATTAAGATTATATAGGCTGATGCATTTGTTACATCTGGGAGAATTACAACTTTGTACTGATTTTTCTTTTTTCTTTTTTTTTTTTTTTGTTAGGAAGTTTTTGTGTCAACATGAATGTTCAAAAGATGCATTACACCTCAAAAATAATAATATCATATTTTATTTGTTTTGGCCTTGTTTATCTTTTTTTTTTTTTTTTTTGAAATATTATCTTAGTATTACACACACCTATGTTTCTAGAACCCATTCCTTTATATAATACAAATATTTTATTCAACATGTTTATTTAGAGCCCGTTTGGAATACCTTTTAAGGAGTGCTTCTCAAGAATGCATTTTTTAAAAAACATTTTGTATAAAAATTATTTAGAATTTAAACACTCATATGTTTGGTTACATTTTTTCATAAGTGTTTTTATATACAAGTTATTATATATTTAAAAACTCGTTTTAAAATAAATTGTCTTTCGAGTGTTTCTCTCAAAATAGTTTATTTTTCAATCTCATTTTTTTAATAAGTCATTTTTAGTGGTCGTTAAATACTAGAATTTTTTTTTAAATGACTTTTTTTCAAAATTAAATATTTAAAAAATTAAACCAAAAATACCCTAAGATCTCGAGCCTGACAATATAATATCTTTATTGTACTTCATTACTAAAAATTCTTACTTCTGAAGATGATATGACAATATATGTTGTCAAATAATTTAGTCGCTATCCTAACAAAATTGAAACTTTCCACAAAATCGTTCCACCATGTTGAGAGAGAAACATAATATTGAAATTAAAAAGGGAAAATACACTTTTGGTTCTTGAGGTTTGAGTTAGGTTTCATTTTGGTAGGGGTGTAAATTTTTCGGGTCGGGTCGGGTCAGTTTTTTTTCTGCAGCGTTTCGTCGTCTTCTCGTCTTCGAATTCCTTCAAGCAAACGGCGCATTCTAGGGCACTCTCAAGTTGTGAAGCATGTGTTAAATCCTTTTACCCATTGTTGGAATCAACAAAACACTCGTTGGAAACTTGTTGGGCACCAGATCTCGCTGGAAAACACCCACGAACAAAGACCCATGTGAATTGCTGCTACACCAACGTCGTCGTGGGTCCCGTGCTCGCTGGAGAAGATAATCGGAGGTGGGGAGATGCACTGCTGGCCGGCGGATTGCTAAAGACGAAGATGAAAAAAAAACTTGTTGTGGAAGGAGATGAAGAATACCAATCGGGCAAGAGAAGGGAAGACGAAGACGAGGAAGACGAAGTTTACTGTGCGGAAGAAAACGGCGAAAGCGAATTGAAACCAAAAGCGAATTCTTGAAGAAGCGAAATTCGAGGAAGAACCGGTATATGAAGAGGCGAGGAAGAACCGAATTGAAAAGGCAGACATTAAAGAAAACGACGGACATTAAAGAAACCCTAAAAACGAAAAGGCGCACATTTTAAAGAGGCAAGAATCGAGCCGACCCTGTCGGTTCGGTTCGGTTCAGTCAGAATTAAATTGACAACCAAACCGAACCGGTTCAGTTCGGTTCTTTTCACCCCTACTTTTTGGTTTTTGAGTTTTCAAACTCAACAATTTAGCCCCTGAAGTTCAGATTTTGTTTCATTTTAGTTCCTTCATCCATTTTTTCGTTAAATATTAATGGAATGTTGACGTGGCACCTATTTTTATTTTAAAAAATACACTTTTAGTCCCTAAGGTTTGGATTTCGTTACACTTTTGGCCCCTCCATCAAATTTTATGTTAAACCCTTATGGAATGCTGACGTGGCACCTATTTTTTATTAAAAAAATTATTTTCTGATTTTTTTTAAATAAAAATATATTAAACTAATTAAAATATATTATTTTTTAATATTTTTAATTCCTCTCTCCTCTTCATCTTCAATCTAACCCTTCTTCTTCTTCCAACCACCACGACATACCACCGCTTGCACATATTTTTTTTTTTCTCTCCTCTTCTTCTCTTCTTCTCCTTTCTTTTCTTTCTTTTTTTTTTTTTAAGAAAAGAGGGAGAAACAGGGAGGAAGAGGAGAAAAAAATTGTCGGCGAGCTGCGGTGGCCAACCGGCCGCTGGTCATAGGATGTGGTGGTGGTTGGAAGAAGAAGAAGAGTTGGGTTGAAGAAGAAGAGGAGGAGAGAGGAATTAAAAATATTAAAAAAATAACATATTTTAATTATTTTAATATATTTTTATTTTGAAAAATCAGAAAATAATTTTTTTTTAATAAAAAAGAGGTGTCACGTCAGCATTCCGTGAGAGTTTAACAGAAAATTTGACAAATGGACCAAGAGTGTAACGAAATCCAAACCTCAAGGGTTAAATTGTTGAGTTTGAAAACTCAGTGACCAAAATGAAACCTAACCCAAATCTCAGGGACCAAAAGTGTATTTTTCCCAATTAAAATTGTTCATAGTAAAAATTTTATACTTAAATAGTAATATATTGGCTAAAAAAAATACTCTTGAACTATGGATTTTCGTTTCAATAATACTCTTGAACTTTTAAAAAGTTTCAAAAATATTCTTAACCTTTTGTTGGGAATGACTTGATTTTGGCCTTTAGAAGTAAAGCATGAAGTAGTTTGTCCCACATGGATAAAATTTGAGTTGGGAAGAGTGTTTTTATTACATCACTCTTCCTTGTTCATATAAATATGGTTAAAGGTGGAACCAAGGCTTATTTAATTCCCACATGCGCACATTGTCGTCGATTGGAGAAAGAAAATTAATGAGAACCTTTGCTTTATTTGTCACGTATTCATAGACCAAAAGTTTTTCTTCTCCATCAACATAACATCCAAGAGTCTCATCAAATTCTTATGTTAAAGCTTTAAAATGACTTTTGCTTCATTGTTGAATGATAGTTTTCACTGTTATTTCCTTTTGAGTCACTTCCCATCGACTTTCTATATATTCATTTTAGGCAAGAGTAAAGAAAAATATTGTCATACAGTGGTTTTAACCCTTCTTAAGAATTTAAAAAATCACATATCAAACTTTTGATTAATATAATATATAATTAACCTTGTAAACCGGACCAGTAAATCCACATTCTTCAAGTGATTTATTAGCATTTGAAATCAATAACACACAAAAAGAGGGAGTAAAGAGAAAAAATTATATTTTTTCTTCCGGTTATCTTCTTTACATTTTTAAAAAGAAAAATAAAACTCGACTTTAAAAGCAAAGGTGTTTCACATTAATTTTTATGGTATAAGAATTTTGTAGAGGGTGGGAAGAAGAAAAAAGAAACATTTTCCAATAATAGTATTTTTTAAATTTTTTTAAAGTGTATGGTGTATCAATGAAACTTCAATCTTTTACCTCCAAAACTCAATCATAAGGGTATTTAACTTTTTTAAAGTTCGAGGGTATTATTGAAACAAAACTCATAGTTCAGGATTATTTGCTATAATTTAACTTAATATAAAATGGTATTCTTAGGATGCTAAATTGACTAGAATACTCCATTTAATTGGTAAAGCGAAACATAGTGCTAAAGTAAACAGCTGATTTTAAGGGTTGTCTGATGCAACTGGTCACAAAAAGCAGAAACAGAAAGTTATAAAAAGCATCAAATGCTTCTTCTTTTGCATAGCCTAATCATTTTTGTGTTCTTTCAACAAGATTTTCAATAGTGGTTTTCCTTTTCCTATTGTTGTTTTGCATGCCATTTCAATCATTGAATTCCATTCATGTTCAAAGATTCTTTTACTGCTAAATACATCAAATAGACCCTAATCTTTTTAGCTTTTCTAAATTTTATCCAAAATTTTTAAGAATTCTTTATTGAAGGAGTGTCGAACACCCGAGCGGAAGCGATTTGGATGTAGAGCCTCTCAATTTCATTAATTTTGCTATTGATAACATGCCAAAAACAAGAACGAAAACAGAGTTTAGTTTTACCAACCTTTTAGGCAAAAATCCGTGAGCTCCTTGGTGTAATTCTCAACACGAACTCGAATTGGACGACCACCGAAGCCTTTCCTGTTATTCTCCGACCTTAGAATGAGTTGTGGGGCTCGAATTTGTGATGAATTGGGAGAGAGATAAAGAGAATGCTCACTGGTTTTTGTGTGAGAGAAACAACGTTTTTACAATCATTTTTTAGAGACCAAAACTCCAGTCGCTTTTCACTTTAATCTTCAGCTTATATATATTTCATAAGCTGAGATCCATGCCAGCAAATTCTTTCATAAGGAAGACACCAAGATGGAAATTTGATTAGTCATGTCTAAGGTGGAACAATGAGGTAATTTACCTTTTGGATTTCTATCTTAAAAGAAAATCAAAATTTTAATTAATTATATATTAAAATTATTTCAGATAATTAATTTTAAATAAATATAATTAATTTTTTTATTAATTAAACATTTTAATTATTTAATATTAATATCAAATATCAAAATTAAATAGTTGTGCCAACCTCGATTTTTCTCTAAAAACCGATCTAATCGAAAATGAATCACTATTCAATTTCAACCGATATGTGCATCGAATGCACAATTCAAACATTTAAATCTTATTTAAACATTCCTGACTCTCTCTAATATAGCATAGTTTAATTCGCAATTAAACTTTAAAGTTAAATATATCGAACATAATTTAACGACAACTCCCTAATATGAATTTGAACGATTCAAATTCTTTCATCACATTGTTCTAACGTTCATTCCATATGAGCTAGCAAAGGGACCTAATGGACCTATAGATCATGGGCTCCAACAATCTGAGATTAACCGGCTAAACCCTTTTAATCCAGTTAACCAACATTTGTTAACTACCGGGACACTCCACTATAGCCTGATAATTGAACTCCCCTCACTGTAGATATATTTTTGTCCACCCGATATAACCATGATTAGTAAGTCGACCATTCACAGGTTGTTCGTAACTACAGCTGGGTCAAATGTCCATTTTACCCCTGAAGTTACATCTGGTTCCTTAAGTCCCCACTGATAGGGGTGAGAAAAAAAAACCCCCAAAATTGAGCCAACCGACCGAGCCGACATCGGTTCGGTCGATTTTTGTATAGGATCGGTCGGGGTCGGTTTTCCTTGAAGAAAAACCGACCAATCGGTCAGTCGATGAGTCCAATAGAGCTCAAACCGATCGAACCGACCGATAGTTTGTTAAATTAAAAAAAAAAGTTATATATGTGCGTTTCCTTTTCCCGTGAGCATGAAGGGCCTGAAGGCGTGAATTTAAAGAAAACCATCTGCTGGTATTCAAAAACCAGCAGCTGGTTTTATAGGTAATCATTACCTATTTTTATTTTTTAATCTAATTTACTTTTTATGTAATTTTTTCTCCAAATCAATATTTCCCTTCGTTTCTCTTCATCTTCTCTCCCTCATTCTCTCTTTTCTCATCTGAATTTTCTTCTTTTTTTCTCATCTTCATTTTTTCTTCTCTTTTTTTTTTTTAATCAGAACTGAACAACCCTCTTGTCCGAGACTTGAAGCCTGAAGGAAGCCATCGTCGTTTCGTAATTGTTACACCGTCGACACATTACATATCATTTTTTCTCCTTTTCTTATCTATTCTCTCATTCTTTCTTCTCTTATTGTTACACCGCCATCCCGTAATTGTTACACTGCCGACGCACTTGATTCTATTATCCACATGAACCCTCAAACCAATCGAAACCGACCGATTTTTTCTTAAAGTCGGTATGTCGGTTTCATAATAACTTCCATAACTGACTACCACCGACCGATCAAAACCGACGTGTCGGTGGTCGGAGTCGGTTTTTGTCCAAAATTGACTCGACTGACCGATGATCACCCCTACCCACTGAGTCCCTAATGAACAATTGGTTTGCGATCCTACCACTAAACCTAATACCTTTCGAGCCAATGAGAGGGCAGCATCCCTTTGGTCACGTCCTAGAGTCAGCACTTAAGGGAACAACCTCTCTACTATCCTTAAATTGGGTAGGAGTGAATTTCGTCTTGCAAGACTATGTGAGCTATCTACCCGGCCTTATCCCCAAAATGGTAGGCTTATTGAGTCGGCGATGATGAGTCGCTCTCACCCATGCAGATAAAAGGATAATCTCGAATAAACAGGAGTTCATAGTTAGCTTAGGATTAAGATCGAGTTACCTATGTCATCGCTTGAAATAGTAAGTCTTGTCAGTAAACGACGTTATAAAGCAAAAGTGGCTTATTTCTCGATCCTGGTCTTATGCAAACTCATTTGCATAGGACGCCCCCACTCACATGTCTCTACATGAACAATTCGGGATCACATTGTTTGTACTATATGAAGGGAATAAAAGTCCCCACGCAGCGGAATCGCATCGATTAGACCTTACGCCATATATTAATTAACATTAAAATACCGTTACGAAAACTCAATCAAACTTTAAACATACTTTAAAGTTGCTGGAAAATCAGTTTAAACATGCTGAAAAATAAATCCAAATTTATTTTCATACTTTTCTAAAGAAAAGAGGAAGAACCGTTACAAACCTCCGTTGTAGACTTGACCGTTCTTCGACAACGATGCTCCAACGAACAAAAAGCAGCAGCCTCCTTTGTCTCGTGATCACTGGAAAATTCTTCTTGAATGACACAATAACCACAGAGGTTACACCGGTATGACTCTAGGTCTAGGAGGCAAAAGACTTGTGGGAGTCTTTCTCTAAGAGGGAGACTAGAGAGAATTCTAGGTCTTGTCTTGAGAGTCTAAGGCTGCGTTTGGGGTTGCAGTTGCAACACCTAAAATCTATTTTGAAACAATCCTAACCGTTTTATGTGTTTGGTAATATAGATTTTTTTTAAAATTTATAGAAAATCACTTTTTAAATCCTTTGATTTCTAAAATCTCCTCAATCGTAGCTTTTGGTTTTAACTTCCCAAATAATCTAGCGTTGTTTTTAACAATTTTTCAAAATGTCCATTAGATCCTTCCATAATTTTTTTTTTCCAATTCCTCTCTAACATATTGAAGCTTATTCGATAGTTTTTTTTTTTTCAATCTCTAGTCTGGTCACATATCAAAACTTCTATACAATTTAATCATCATTGAACTTCAAGAAAATAATGGCAAAAATATTAAAAATTAGAAAATGGAATTTATAATTTGAACTATAAAAAATTCTAAATAATTAACTTATTATAATTCAGATTGAATATGAACATATCAATAATTAAAATAATATGTCTACTCTGATCATATAAATAATTATTTTCATATTAAAAAATTGTAATTATTTTTATTTTTGTCTTACATTTTGTTGGAACTTAATTAAATTGGAATAACATTTGTTCATTATAATAGTATAGAAAAACTATTCTCTTTAGCATTTTATCTTATAATTTAAAGTAATAAGGAAATTATTTAAAAAAAAGTAATAAGAAAATATAAATTTTAATTTAAAAAAATTATAAATAATCAACTTATTAAAATTCTTATACTGAAAATAAAAATATAAATAACTAAAATAATATGTCTACTTTGGTCATTATAACTGAATCACAACAATTTCATTTGAATTTACCAAACACTATGAACAGCTTTCTCGTGTTTAAAATTAGAATTTACCAAACGCTAATTTGCTTCGTACAACAGCTGATTTTCTTAAAAGCACAGCTACCAGCAATTATTTTAAAAGCTACCACAATCCCAAACGGAGCCTAAGAGCAAGAGCAAAAAGTATCATGGACCAATTAGGTCTAGTGTTCTATTTATAGAAGAGAGGCCATGAATAAAATATTCAATTAAATCAATCTTTTCCAAAATTGATTCAATCTTATTCCTTATTTAATCAATCATGACCAATCAATTCCATAATTGATTAATCTTTTCCACAAATGACTAATTACTTCCATAAGTGATTAGATCATTTCCATAAGAAGTGATTAATTATTTCCATAATTGATTAATTCCCGGTTAATGAATTCTTTAATTAATTAACCACCAATTAAATATCACATATTTAATTTCCGGCCTTGAATTAATTAATTCGCCCAAATAGATTTTAGGCCTTAAATTAATTAATTCATTATTTGAACTCTTTCAAACTTCCATAAATTTATATTTGAATTTCTTCAAATATTAATTTCTCTCACATTAATATATCAATATATATTATGTTCGTTTCCCTTAGTAAATTGAACATTTTCAATTTACATTTATTACTTAGTTGCCTCAAATTACTTTATGAGCTACCAGTGGGACCTAATGGACCTGCAGATCAGAAGCTCCAACGATGTGAGATTAATTGGTCAAACTCATTAACCACATTAATCAATATTCGTTAATTGTGTGTTCATTCCACTATAGACTCACAGTTGCACTCTTCTCACTGCAGATATATTTTCTGTGTCCACGGATATAGACCAATATCGACTAGTTAGTCCTTCACGAGTGTCTGTAACACCAGTTGGGTCAAATTACCGTTTTACCCCTAGGTTACCTCTATTTCCTTAAGTACCAGTTCTCCTCTAATGAACAACCTGTTTGTGGTCCAACCATCAAACAGAAAACCCTCTCGTGCCATTGAGAGGGTAGGACCCTTTGTTCAAGACTCGGAGTAACCACTTAAGGGAACACTCATCTGCTTCCCTAAAGTCGGGCAGGAGTGAATTCCATCTTGCACGATTATGTTCCCAGCTCCCCATTCGGTCTTGTCCCCAAAATGGTAGGCTTATTGAGTCGGCGTATTGGCCACTCTCACCCATGCAAATCAAAAGACAATCTCTCATGAGCAGGAGTCCATAATCAACTCAGGATTAAGACTAAGTTGTCTAGGTCGTCCTAGTGAAATAGAAAACCAACTAGTTAACGGTGTTATAACCAGTGGTTACTATTTCGCGGTCCGGTTTTATGCAAACTCATTGCATAGGATACCCCCACTCGCATGCTACACGAACGCGTTGGATCGCAGCGTATGTATCAAATACAAAGTGGGCCGTATCCATAGTGTCACCAGGATAAGGCATCCAGTCTTATCCCTATACTATAGTGAAGGGATAAATAACCCTACGCAGCGGAAGACGTCAGAGACTTTTTCGAATAAAAACGTCCATTGGGATACCAATACGACAACAAAACAAATTTACAGCAGAAAATAAAATGATCATGCTGTAAAACTGATATAATGCATGCTTAAACCAGAAAAATAAATTAGATCTTATCTAAAAATTGGATCCTAATGATCCTATATCAAGAACTACTTACCCTTGAAGAGTTTCTTGATCGTTTCGCCAAGTTTTCCTCGAAAAATTCTGAAAAATAGCAGCAAAAGGGACCTTGTTCTCGCTGTAAAATAACCACGAGGATACACCGGTATTCTCAAAGGGAATGTACGTTGAGTGGCTTGTGGGAACCCCTAAACTAAGGTTTTTCTCTGGAAAATAATTCTCTGTATCCACCGAGGGAGAGGAGAGAACGAGAGAGAGAGATAGGGCGAGAGAGAGGGAGTCTGGCGTGAGTCAGAGTTGAAACTGCCTCTTGACGCTTTCTTTTAACCTAACCATCAGGAGAAAGCCACCTCACACATAATATAAGGTAACTGAAATATCAGTTACCTGATATTTTTAATTAATCAGAATTTAAAATCATAATTTTAAATTATAATTAACTAAATTTTAATTAATCAATATTAATTAAAATAACATTAATTTAAATCCAATTTAAATTAATATCCCTCTTATCTTATAGTTCAATTAAATCAAATTTAATTAAACTAGAACAATTAACTAATTCAAAATTAATTAATTTTAAAATAATAAAATTGAATATCATATATTCAATTATTATTATTCTCTCTCATAAAACTATAGTATTAATATACATCCAATGTACATTAATTATAACCTATAGTTTTAATATGAATCAAATTCATATTTTAGTTTAATATTCGAACCCCTTCGAATACTTAATCCAACCTTAGAAATTTACCTCAACGCCCTTATAGAGCTACCGGTGGGACCTGATGGACCTACAGATCAGAAGCTCCAACGATATGAGATTAGTTGGCTAAAATCATTAACCAAGTTAATCAATATTCGTTAACTGTGGTTCACTCCACTAAACAACCACAGCTGCACTCTTCTCACTGCAGATATATTTCTGTGTCCACGGATATCGACTGTCAACAGCAAGTTAGCCCTTCCTGTGTGTTCGTACCCCAGCTAGGTCAAATTACCGTTTTACCCCTGGGTTACCTCTTGATCCTTAAGTACTAGTGCTCCTCTAATGAACAACCTGTTTGTGGTCCAACCAGCAAACAGAAATCCCTTTCGTGCCATAAAGAGGGTAGGGCCCATTGTTCAAGACCCGGAGACACCACTTAAGGGAACACACCTCTACTTACCCTAATATCGGGAAGGAGTGAATTCCATCTTGTAAGACTACGTTCCCAGCTCCCCACTCGGTCTTGTCCCCAAAATGGTAGGCTTATTGAGTCGGCGAACAGGCCACTCTCACCCGTACAAATCAAAGGACAATCCCTCATGGACAGGAGTCCATAATCCACTCAGGATTAAGGCCAAGTTGCCTAGGTCATCCTAGTGAAATAGAAACCGAGCTAACTAACGGTGTTACAGTTAGTGGTTAACTATTTCGCGATCCGGTCTTTGTGCAAACTCATTGCACAGGATACCCCCACTCGCATGTCAACCACATGAACGCGTTGGATCAATACATTTGTATCAATATACAAAGCGGGTCGTATCCATAGTGTCACCAGGATAAGGTACCCAGCCTTATCCCTATACTACAGACCCTTTAGGCTAATACTTGAACATTAATCCCCGTATGTCCCTACATACTAGTTCAAGCCTCATTCTATTAGCCTTGGATGTTTAGTTTATTGGATTAGGGTTCATAAGACAAGATATAATACAAACACTGAATAATACATCACTTTATTAATGTTCGGTCAAATGTACATTTACTATCTACGAGTTTTAGGGCATAAAACCCAACAAACTCCCACTTGAACTAAAACTCAAGTTACAGGGAAAGTATATACAATATAATCCAAAGCTGGAAATGGTACATGTATGTTGTACATTACATAAAAGGTAAATATACAAAATACAATAAACTAGGGCATCCTTACACCCATTACACATCTCCCACTTGCCCTAGATTACGCTATATACATATCTCGCAGACCTAGACTTTCTAGATGACCCTCGAACACTTTAGCCGAGAGGGCCTTCGTAAACGGATCAACAATGTTGTGCTCGGAAGCGATCTTGGTCACGACCACATCTCCTCTTTGCACAATCTCACGAATCAGATGATACTTCCTCTCTATGTGTTTACCTCTTTTATGGCTGCGAGGTTCCTTTGAATTGGCTACAGCCCCACTGTTGTCACAGTATAACATAATGGGCAAGTTCATATTTGGAACAACTTCCAAATCTGTCAAGAACTTTCTTAGCCAAACAGCTTCCTTAGCTGCTTCACAAGCAGCTACATACTCAGCCTCCATCGTGGAGTCTGCTATGCATCCTTGCTTTATACTCCTCCAAACTACAGCTCCACCATTAAGGGTGAAAACTGACCCTGACGTAGATTTCCTAGAATCCTTGTCAGTTTGGAAGTCAAAGTCGGTGTAACCAGTGAGAACTAACTCCTTAGCCCCAAACACCAACATGTAATCTCTCGTTCTCCTAAGATACTTGAGGATTCCTTTAACGGCGGTCCAGTGGTCTAACCCTGGATTCGACTGATATCTGCTAACAATCCCTACAACATAACAAATGTCAGGCCTCGTGCATAGCATGACATACATTAAGCTACCCACTGCAGAGGCGTAGGGAATCCGTCTCATATCCTCAACCTCTTGAGGTGTCTTAGGAGACTGTTCCTTAGACAAGTGAACCCCATGCCTGAAAGGTAACAAGCCCTTCTTGGAGTTCTGCATCGAATATCGAGCCAACATCTTGTCGATATACGTTGCTTGAGATAGGGCTAGCGATTTGTTCTTTCTATCCCGAATTATCTGGATGCCAAGAACATACTGGGCCTCACCCAAATCTTTCATTTGGAATTGAGCTGCTAGCCATTCTTTTACGTCAGACAGATACCCTACATCATTCCCCATGGGTAGGATGTCGTCAACATAAAGTACGAGGAAAGCTACTTTATTCTTGTTGATCTTCTTGTATACACAAGGCTCATCAACGTTCTGGTCAAAACCAAAAGATTTGATCGCAGTATCAAATCTAATGTTCCAAGATCGGGAGGCCTGTTTCAACCCATAAATGGATCGATTCAGTTTGCAAACCTTTTGCTCCTGACCTTGGGTTATGAACCCTTCGGGTTGAGACATAAAAATACTCTCGTCAAGGTTGCCATTCAGAAAAGCTGTCTTGACATCCATTTGCCAAATTTCATAATCATAAAATGTGGCAATGGATAAGAGAATTCTTATGGACTTTAGCATAGCAACTGGAGAAAAAGTTTCTTCATAGTCCACTCCTTCTCGTTGGGTATAACCCTTTGCTACAAGTCTTGCTTTGAAAGTCTGTACTTTCCCAGCAGCATCTCTTTTTCTCTTATAGATCCATTTACACCCAATGGGCTTGACCCCTTCAGGTGGATCTACAAGTTCCCAAACTTGATTGAAGTACATAGGCTCCATCTCAAGGTCCATGGCTTTGACCCACTCGTCTTTATCTACGTCACTCATTGCCTGACGATAAGACAATGGATCTTCTACGCCGTCATCAGGTATGACTACTTGTGTTTCTGTTAAACCCAAGTAGCGGTTAGGTTGTATCACAACCCTCCCACTGCGTCGAAGCTCTCCCACTACGTGAGGAGGACTAGACTGACGAGAAGAACTGGATTCTCCAACAACTCTTGTTGAAGGACCAGGTTCATCAACAACCCTTGTTGATCCTTCTGTAGCTTCTCCTAATACTAACTTACTACGTGGTCGATGATCTCGAACGTGGTCTTCCTCCAAGAAAGTTGCATTTGTCGATACAAATACTTTATTATCTTGAGGGTCGTAGAAAAGACCACCTCTCGTTTCTTTCGGGTACCCAACAAATTGGCATATTCTCGTACGTGGTTCCAATTTCTTAGGATTTGTCACTAACACATGTGCAGGACAACCCCAGATTCGAAAGTAACGCAAACTAGGTTTACGTCCCCTCCATAACTCAAAAGGAGTTTCAGAAACACTTTTTGAGGGAACACTGTTAAGAATATGTACTGCAGTCTCTACTGCATACCCCCAAAACGAGCTAGGCAACTGAGCATAGCTCATCATAGATCGAACCATGTCTAACAAGGTTCTGTTTCTCCTTTCTGATACACCATTCTGCTGAGGTGTACCAGGTGCTGAGAGTTGTGATTGGATTCCATGTTCTATCATATAATCCTGGAATCTTTGATCCAAATACTCTTCACCTCGATCTGATCGAAGCATCTTAATTGTTTTACCTAATAGGTTTTCTACCTCAGCCTTAAACTCTTTGAACTTTTCAAGAGCCTCAGACTTATGGCCCATTAGGTACAAGTAACCGTATCGTGAATAATCATCTATGAAAGAGATGAAGTATTCAAAACCACCTCGAGCCTTTACATTCATTGGACCACAAAGATCCGAATGTATTAGTTCAAGTGGTTCTTTGGCCCTATAATCTTTTCCAGTAAAAGGCCTCTTGGTCATTTTACCCTCGAGACACGATTCACAGGGTGGTAAAGATGTATCTTCTATATCAGTTAGAAGTCCATTTTTAACCAAACGATCGATCCGATCGATGTTAATATGACCAAGACGAAGGTGCCAAAGATACTTGTTGTTACTTAAAGGAGAAACTTTTTGCCTTTTGTTTTGCGTTTCGGCCGTTTTAAACATTTCATGACTTAAAATAGCCTTAGCATCATTTGGTCTTAACACAAATAAATTATTCTCACGCTTAGCAGAACAAATGTAAATTCCATTCTTTGAAATTAAAGCTTCATTAAGCAAGAAGGAAACTGAATAACATTGTTCTAGTAAAGCTGAAACTGAAATAAGGTTCCTTTTAATTCTAGGAACCAAGTACAAGTTCTCTAAAATTAAAAACCTATTTCTAAAGAATAATTTTGCAGCTCCCACTGCACGAGCTGAAACGACGTCTCCCGTTCCAACCTTGAGCGTCATTTCACCCTCTGCCAGCTGCTGGAAATTATTTCCCTGAAAAGAAGAGCAAACATGATTAGTGGCTCCCGAATCTAGTATCCAGGCAAACTCATCATGTTCAACGAGACAAGTCTCTAACACAAGTAAATCGAATTCACCTTCTTTTTCTCTTCTCTTCTCAGCAAGGTAGCGGGGACAGTTCCGCTTCCAATGTCCATCTGCGTTGCAGTGGAAGCACCTGCCTTTGTCGGCCACGACCTTGGCCTTCCCTTTCCCTTGCACAGCCTGTGCAGGAGCCTTCCCCTTGTCTCCCTTCCTCTTTTGGATCTGCTTCGATGAAGAAGCCTGGGGTACAGATTTAGTCCCTGAGGATGAACCCTTCAGGAACTTCTTCTTGGAATGGGCCACGTTGGCCTCTCCTTTAACCACATTTTTCCCTTGCTCTTTTGCAGGGACTCATAAATCTGTAACTCCGAGAGGAGGGTAGTCAGGTTGAACTGAATCTTATTCATGCTCGCGTTCGTCCTGAAAGACAGATAGCTCGCAGAGAGCGAGTGAAGGATGAACGCAACCTGACTACGCTCGCAGACAACCCCGCCATTTGCCTCAGCTATGTTGAATTGGTTAATCATGTCCAGGACATGTTCCCGAACAGATTGACCTTCCAGCATCTTGGCATTGAAGACGTTCTTCAAGGCGTCGTGGTGGAGCTGGTAGGACGGAAGTCCAAACATCTCCTGCAGGGAATTCATAATCTCCCTGGCAGTTTCCACGTTCTCGTAACGCTTGGCCAATACTTCAGATAAGCTGACCAGTATATAGACTTTGACCTTCTCGTTGGCCTTAGTCCAGCGTTCATAGGCGTCTTTTATTGCCTGAGCGGCAGTGCGAGGGGGAACGGAAGGACATTCCTCCGTTAAGACGAACCTAAGATCTTCTACCACGAGTATGGTGTTGAGATTAGATTTCCATTGTGGAAAGTTTTCGCCTGTTAGTTGTTCATTTTTAAGCAAGGAGATAATCGAGGAAGACATTGTTGAAAAACAACAAACAATTGACCGTATTAGTTATCTTTGCCTTAACACATCACACAAGCAATACAAACAATTGCATACATCCAATCAATTTTGCAAACAACCAATCAAAGAACCCTAATAAAACTATGATTGTGTTTCGCAACGATGCTTTAGAGGTTTAGAAGAACAGCCACCGAAGGGTGATCAGTTGTTCCTCCTCTAAAATGAGACTCTTCTCAGTCAATTTCTAATACCAGAATAACTCATATTCCATTAGATATTAACCACCGTTGTTCGGTCAAGGATTTGTTAACAAATTAACTCCTCCCCGTAAGTGTAACCCTCCCACTTTCAGATCTCAGAGGCACGGACCAACAGGCTACCGTTAGGAAAGACAACTGTTGGTAATTAGCCTAAGCGACCCTATCCTATTCAGGAGTTCACGGTGTTCCGAATCCTATGATCAGGCCCTCCGAAGGGGTGGTTGCGCCGAGACAACACGCAGGCGGATCATAGGAATCTCACGTTGTGACCTAGGGGTGGAGACCGAAGGATACGTTGACACGCGTCCCGCTCCCACTTACTATAGTCACTTTCCCCATTCACCTTGGTATTGACCCATGCAAACACTCTCCGAAGGGAGGCCGCGCTAAAACGACACAAAGCCGAGCATGGATCTCACGGTGTGAACGTCACGGGGACGTAGGAGCAAAACTCAATTTAAATTAAGTTTTGTAATTTTCCTCCCACTAAAGTAACCTATTAGATATTTTAGGGTTTGATTAAACCTAGATAAATCCGGCTAAGTCATTTATCTAAGTCTAGTCCTATTATAACTATTATAATAAGACCTAATGTCTAGGTGTATTAAACCAATTTAATTTACCTAGCTACATTATTCTAACATTAACCTGTGATTAATTCAACTCCGGTGTTCCAGATCAGTTCCCAGGTAGGAGGTGTTCCGTATACCGTCAACTTAAATACCTCCAATCCTTAGACAGAACTTCACTGGTAGAGTTCCCTTATAATCTCAGGAATGTTTGTCCTACTTAGTTCATTAAAACTATTTTAATACTAAGTAAGATATTCTAATCCTATTAGAAAGTGATCTTAGGTCTAATTAATTTTAACCCATTAAAATTAATTCATTTTAACCTAAGATCCTATGTGAACATGCATATCTTGATTATAGATTGACGGTTTCTAATCATAAAAATTTTAAACTATTTCAAAATTTTAATGATTAGCCCTATAATCATGCATACTATAGTTTAAATCAATTAACAATCATATTCTAATTAATCAAATTTAAACTATATAACTTTGCATTGCATGATAATTAATATAACCCTTATATTAACCTATGGATGTATCATGCTCAATGCAACTTGATTTCCATTTTAAATAATAAACAATTTTATTATAGCCATAAATGGAAAATCAACTTAGCATGCTGCAAACAAATTATTTTTAATATAACTCTTATATTAAAACTATGTAATTGCATGCATCATACTTTTCCATTTTCATGAATTTAATATAACTCTACTATATATTAAATAAACCATGAAAATCCATGCATTATCACCAAATATTATAATCACATTATAACATACATAATGCATGGGCATGCTTTATATCCTAAGGTGGGATTAAAATTTAAATGACATCCACAAAGCATTTAAATAGCGAATAAACCGATTTAATTGGCCCCTAGGATAATTAAAGCAAAAATTACACTAATTAAAGCTTTAAAACTATCCTATTACATAAAATACAGCTCCATAACTGGTCTAGAATCCACGAACCGACCCGAACCACTTCGAACCGGCCTTGAAAATCCCGAACCGCTCCCAATTCAACCCTAACCGCACGAACCAAACTACCCATTAGGGTTTCAGCACACGTTTTCACGTAAAACAACCGCCGCACGAAATCGCGACAGCGTCGAGACGCTGTAAGCTTAGCGTCCCGACGCTGGCGCGATTTCAACCGTTCGCTGGGTGAAATCGCGACAGCGTCGAGACTCTGTAGGCCAAGCGTCCCGACGCTGTTGCGTTTGGAACTCGATTCTGGGCAAAAAAACAGCGGCTGAACAGTTCCAATTGGCCTCGATTGATACCGCGTTCTTCACCAATCTTCAACCTATTCTAGACCCGGACTGTACAGACTCGATTTCATGAATTAATGCCCAAAAACACAGGGGCCTTTACAAGATCAAATCAAGAATTCATAAAATCTATGGCCAATTAAAAACCAAAACAGTTTATCACAAACCATACATTCACAATGCAATTAATCCCACCGAACAAAGGCAATCGCAAATCTCAAAAACAACGTTTTAAATTCGATAGGGCTCTGATACCAATTGAAGGGATAAATAACCCTACGCAGCGGAAGACGTCAGAGACTTTTTCGAATAAAAACGTCGATTGGGATACCAATACGACGGCAAAACAAATTTACAGCAGAAAATAAAATGATCATGTTGTAAAACTGATATAATACATGCTTAAACCAGAAAAATAAATTAGATCTTATCTAAAAATTGGATCCTAATGATCCTATATCAAGAACTACTTACCCTTGAAGAGTTTCTTGATCGTTTTGCCAAGTTTTCCTCGAAAAATTCTGAAAAACAGCAGCAAAAGGGACCTTGTTCTCGCTGTAAAATAACCACGAGGATACACCGGTATTCTCAAAGGGAATGTACGTTGAGTGGCTTGTGGGAACCCCTAAACTAAGGTTTTTCTCTGGAAAATAATTCTCTGTATCCACCGAGGGAGAGGAGAGAACGAGAGAGAGATAGGGCGAGAGAGAGGGAGTCTGGCGTGAGTCAGAGTTGAAACTGCCTCTTGACGCTTTCTTTTAACCTAACCATCAGGAGAAAGTCACCTCACACATAATATAAGGTAACTGAAATATCAGTTACCTGATATTTTTAATTAATCAGAATTTAAAATCATAATTTTAAATTATAATTAACTAAATTTTAATTAATCAATATTAATTAAAATAACATTAATTTAAATCCAATTTAAATTAATATCCCTCTTATCTTATAGTTCAATTAAATCAAATTTAATTAAACTAGAACAATTAACTAATTCAAAATTAATTAATTTTAAAATAATAAAATTGAACATCATATATTCAATTATTATTATTCTCTCTCATAGAACTATAGTATTAATATACATCAAATGTACATTAATTATAACCTATAGTTTTAATATGAATCAAATTCATATTTTAGTTTAATATTCGAACCCCTTCGAATACTTAATCCAACCTTAGAAATTTACCTCAACGCCCTTATAGAGCTACCGGTGGGACCTGATGGACCTACAGATCAGAAGCTCCAACGATATGAGATTAGTTGGCTAAAATCATTAACCAAGTTAATCAATATTCGTTAACTGTGGTTCACTCCACTAAAGAACCACAGCTGCACTCTTCTCACTGCAGATATATTTCTGTGTCCACGGATATCGACCGTCAACAGCAAGTTAGCCCTTCACGTGTGTTCGTACCCCAGCTAGGTCAAATTACCGTTTTACCCCTGGGCTACCTCTTGATCCTTAAGTACCAGTGCTCCTCTAATGAACAACCTGTTTGTGGTCCAACCAGCAAACAGAAATCCCTTTCGTGCCATAAAGAGGGTAGGGCCCATTATTCAAGACCCGGAGACACCACTTAAGGGAACACACCTCTACTTACCCTAATATCGGGAAGGAGTGAATTCCATCTTGTAAGACTACGTTCCCAGCTCCCCACTCGGTCTTGTCCCCAAAATGGTAGGCTTATTGAGTCGGCGAACAGGCCACTCTCACCCGTACAAATCAAAGGACAATCGCTCATGGACAGGAGTCCATAATCCACTCAGGATTAAGGCCAAGTTGCCTAGGTCATCCTAGTGAAATAGAAACCGAGCTAACTAACGGTGTTACAGTTAGTGGTTAACTATTTCGCGGTCCGGTCTTTGTGCAAACTCATTGCACAGGATACCCCCACTCGCATGTCAACCACATGAACGCGTTGGATCAATACGTTTGTATCAATATACAAAGCGGGTCGTATCCATAGTTTCACCAGGATAAGGTACCCAGCCTTATCCCTATACTACAGACCCTTTAGGCTAATACTTGAACATTGATCCCCGTATGTCCCTACATACTAGTTCAAGCCTCATTCTATTAGCCTTGGATGTTTAGTTTATTGGATTAGGGTTCATAAGACAAGATATAATACAAACACTGAATAATACATCACTTTATTAATGTTCGGTCAAATGTACATTTACTATCTACGAGTTTTAGGGCATAAAACCCAACATATAGACCCTTTAGGTTGTTTCTTGAACAATGATCCCATATGTCGCTACATATAGTTCAAGACACATATTACAGCCTTGGATGTCTAGTTTATTGGATTAGGGTTATTTTTAGGCAAAGACAAATATAAAATAACTAATAACAATTAATGGAAAAATATATCAATATTATTTCATTAATATCCGGTCAACAGTTACATTCACTATCTACGAGTTTTAGGGCATAAAACCCAACAAACTCCCACTTGAACTAAAACACTAGTTAGTGGGATGTAAATGCAATAATCTAAAGCTGGAAATGTCATGTATATTAATACAATGAACTAGGGCATCCTTATACCCATTATACATTTCTCCCACTTGCCCTAGATTAGCTGGCATTCATATCTCGTAGACCTAGACCTTCTAGATGACCCTCAAACACTTTAGCCGTGAGAGCCTTCGTAAATGGATCAGCGATGTTGTGTTCTGAGGCGATCTTAGTGACGATCACATCTCCTCTTTGCACAATCTCCCGTATCATGTGATACTTCCTCTCGATGTGTTTACCCTGTTTGTGGCTTCAAGGTTCTTTTGAGTTGGCTACAACCCCACTGTTGTCATAGAATAGTGTTATGGGCACGTTCATATTCGGAACCACTTCCAAATCAGTCAAGAACTTTCTAAGCCATACTGCCTCCTTAGCTGTTTCGCAAGCTGCTACATACTCAGCCTCCATGGTTGAGTCTGCTGTGCATCCTTGTTTGATGCTTCTCCACACTACTGCTCCTCCATTGAGGGTGAATACTGACCCTGATGTGGATTTCCTTGAATCCTTATCAGCTTGAAAGTCAGAGTCAGTGTATCCAATAAAAATCAAATCCTTAGCTCCATACACAAGCATGTAGTCCCTCGTTCTCCGAAGATACTTGAGGATATTCTTAACCGCTCCCCAGTGGTCCAACCCTGGATTACACTGATACCTACTGACTACTCCCACTGCATAACATATGTCAGGCCTCGTGCAGAGCATAGCATACATTAAGTTGCCCACAGCTGAGGCGTAGGGAATGTGTCTCATGTTCTCAACTTCTTGAGGTGTCTTAGGAGATTGTTCCTTAGACAGGTGTACCCCATGTCTGAAGGGTAGTAGTCCCTTCTTGGAGTTTTGCATCGAATATCGAGACAACATCTTGTCAATATACGTTGCTTGAGACAGAGCTAGAGTTTTGTTCTTACGATCCCTAATGATTTGGATTCCCATAACATATTGAGCCTCTCCCAGATCTTTCATTTGGAATTGGGTTGCTAGCCATTTCTTAATGTCAGTGAGGTATCCTACATCATTCCCAATGAGTACGATATCGTCTACATAAAGTATTAGAAAAGCTACTTTCCTTTTGTTGACTTTCTTGTACACACAAGGCTCATCAACGTTTTGGTCAAAGCCAAAAGATTTGATTGCAGTATCAAATCTAATGTTCCATGATCTGGACGCTTGTTTCAATCCATAAATGGATCGATTGAGCTTTCAAACCTTTTGTTCCTGACCTTGGGCTATGAACCCTTTGGGTTGAGACATAAAGATATTCTCTTCAAGATTACCATTCAGAAAGGCAGTTTTGACGTCCATTTGCCATATTTCATAGTCATAATATGTGGCTATGGATAAGAGAATTCTTATGGACTTTAACATGGCTACAGGAGAAAAGGTTTCCTCATAGTCAACCCCTTCCTTTTGGGTATAACCCTTTGCCACTAGTCTAGCTTTGAAGGTCTGTACCTTTCCAGCTGCATCTCTTTTTCTCTTATAGATCCATTTGCACCCTATGGGTTTTACCCCATTTGGTAGATCTGTAAGTTCCTATACAGGATTGGAGTGCATTGACTCCATTTCCAGGTTCATGGCTTTGACCCATTCATCCTTATCTTCGTCATTCATTGCTTGTCGATAGGACAATGGATCCTAAATGCCATCATTAGGTATGACAACTTGAGTTTCAGTTAAACCCAAGTAGCGGTCAGGTTGTAATACAACCCTCCCACTACGTCGAGGCATTCCCAACGTTTGAGATGGACGGGATGGATCTGAAGAACTAGTTCCTTCATCAACCCTTGTTGAAGGTCCAACTTCATCAACAACTCTTGATGATTCTTCAGTAGCTTCTCCTAATATTATTTTGTTGCGTGGTTTATGATCTCTCATGTGGTCTTCCTCTAAGAAAGTGGCGTTTGTCGATACAATCACCTTGTTTTCTTGTGGGTCGTAGAAATAACCATCTCTCGTTTCTTTAGGGTAACCAACAAATTGGCACAGTTTTGAACGAGGTTCCAGTTTCTTAGGATTTGTCACAAGCACATGTGTTGAACAACCCTAGATGCGAAAGTGATGCAAACTAGGTTTACGCCCCTTCCATAATTCGAAAGGTGTTTCAGAAACACTTTTCGAGGGAACATTGTTCAAGATGTATACTGCAGTCTCTACTGCATACCCCAAAAACGAGCTAGGCAATTGAGCATAGCTCATCATTGATCGAACCATGTCTAACAAGGTTCTATTTCTCCTTTCTGACACACCATTCTGCTGAGGTGTACCAGTGGCTGAGAGTTGAGATTGGATTCCATGTTCTATCATATAATCCTGGAATCTTTGATCCATATACTCCCCTCCTCGATCAGATCGAAGTACTTTAATAGATTTACCTAATAGGTTTTCAACTTCAGCCTTAAACTCCTTAAACTTTTCAAGGGCTTCAGACTTATGTCCCATTAGGTACAAGTAACCATATCTAGAATAATCATCTATAAATGAGATGAAATATTCGTACCCTCCTCGAGCTTATACATTCATTGGACCACATAGATCTGAATGTATTAACTCTAAGGGTTCTTTGGCTCTGTAACCTTTTCCAGTAAAGGGTCTCTTGGTCATTTTTTCCTCGAGACAAGATTCACAAGGTGGTAGTGAATCATCTTCTAACTTACTTAGAAGTTCATTCTTTACCAAACGACCGATCCTATCGATGTTTATATGACCAAGTCTAAGATGCCAAAGATGAGTATTGTTACTTGTTGGAGAAATCTTTTGCCTCTTTCTTTGAGTTTCAGCAGTTTTAAATAATTCGTGATTTAAAAGTGCTTTGTTTTCGGTTGGTCTTAAAACATACAAGTTATTTTCCAATTTGGCTGAACAAATAAGTACACCATTTTTATAAATGAACGCTTCATTCATATCAAAAGTAACTGTATACAATTATTCAATCAAACATGAAATAGAAATTAAGTTCCTCTTAATCTTGGGAACGATTAACAAACTTTCGAAAAGTAAGAATCTATTTCTAAAAAATAACTTCGCAGCTCCCACTGCTTTAGCTGAAATGACTTCTCCAGTTCCGACCCTGAGTGTCATTTCCCCATCGTTCAACTGCCGAAAGGAACTATTTTCCTGAAAGGAAGAGCAAACATGATTAGTTGCTCCTGAATCAAGTATCCAGGTAAACTCATCATGTTCTACCAGGCATGTTTCTAAAACCAGTAAATCAAATTTACCTTCATTTTCCTTCTTTTTCTCAGCAAGGTACTTTGGGCAGTTTCTCTTTCAATGTCCATCTACATTGCAGTGGAAACACTTTCCCTTATCTGCCATAGCTTTGGCTTTTCCCTTGCTTTTAGCAGCAGTACTGGGAGTTTTCCCCTTGTTTCCTTTCTTCTTCTGAGTTTTCTTTGAAGAAGTGGCTACAGATTTAGTTCCAGAGGATGAACCCTTCTCGAACTTTCTTTTAGAGTGAACAACGTTTGCCTCTCCATCTATTTGTCCCTTATTCTTAAGAAGAGACTGATAGAGTTGTAGCTCATTTAGGAGGCTAGTCAGGTTGAATGTTATTTTATTCATCATTGCATTGCTTCGAAACTGCAGAAAACTCTTCGGAAGAGATTCTAAGATGAATGCAACCTGACTACGCTCATCTATGACCGCCCCGTTTGCTTCTGCCACGTTGAATTGGACCATCATATCCAGGACATGCTCCCGAACAGACGTGTCCTCTTTCATGCGACAACTATAAACGTATTTGAGAGCGTCATGGTGGAGTTGGTAGGACGATTGTCCAAACATCTCCTGGAGAGAGTTCATAATCTCTCTCGCTGTTACCATGCCCTCATGCCTTTTAGCCAAAACTTCAGATAAGCTGACTAAGATATAGACGCGAGTCTTATCATTGGCCTTTGTCTAGCGGTCATAAGCATCCTTAACTGCTTGGGATGCATTACGAGCAGGGGCTGGAGGACAATCCTCCGTTAAGACGAACCGCAGATCATCGACAACAAGAATCGTATTCAGGTTCGACTTCCACGTAGCATAATTTTCGCCGGTTAATTTCTCATTTTTAAGCAGAGAGACAATTGAGGAAGACATTGCTGAAATTTAAACAAACAATGACCGTATTAGTTATCTTTGCCTTAACCCATCATACAAGCAAACAATTGCACACAATCCAATCAATTTAGCAAAACAGACAATCACAGAACCCTAAAACTATCGATTTAGTTTTGCAACGATGTTTCAGAGGTTTAGAATATCAGCCACCGAAGGGTGATCAGGCACTCCTCCTTTGAAATGAGACACCTCTCAGCTAATTCTAATTCCAGAATAACTCATATTCCTATAGACATTAGCCACCGTTGTTCGGTCAAGGATTTGTTAACACTTTTAACTCATCCTTGTAAGTGTAACCCTCCCACTTTCAGATCTCAGAGGCACGCACCAACAGGCTACCGAAGGGAAAGACAACTGTTGGTGATTAGCCTAAGAGCTCCTATCCTTTTCAGGAGTTCACGATGTTCCGAATCCTTTGACTAGACCCTCCGAAGGGATGGTTGCGCCAGGACAACCTGCAGGCGGATCATAGGACTCTCACGGTGCGAACTATGGGCGGAGACCGAGGGATACGTTGACACGTGTCCCGCTCCCACTTACTCTAGACATTTTTCCCATTCACCTTGATATTGATTCATGCAAACAGTTTCCGAAGGGAGGCCGCTCCTAAGGCGACTCGAAGCCGAGCTTGAATCTCACATTGTGAATATAGGGACATAGGAGCAAAACTTGATTTAAATCTCGTTTTGTAACTTTCCTCCCACTGAAAATGTCCTAAGGTTAATATAGGGTTGTTTAACTTAGATAGTATTCGACTAAGTCAATCTATCTAAGTCTGATCCTATTATAACAATTATGGAAAGGATTCAACTGCAATCTTTTGGGTGAATTAAACTTCTTTTAATAAACCCAACATTGCAAGTCAACATTACTATGGTTAATTCAACTCAATGTTCGGGTCAGTTCCCAGGTAGGAGGTGTTCCGTAAACCGTCAACTTAAATACCCCCAGCCTTAGACAGAACTTTACCGAGAGAGTTCCCTTATAACCTCAGTAATGTAAGGTCTTTACTCTAAAGATCTAGGTGCATTAACCACTTTTAATAAACCTAGTGACATTGCATGCTAACATTTAACTATGATTAATTCAACTCTGGTATTCCAGGTCAGTTCCCAGGTAGGAGGTGTTCCGTAAACCGTCAACTTAAATACCCCCAGCCTTAGACAGAACATTACCGGTGGAGTTCCCTTATAATCATAGCAATGTTTTTCCTACTTAGTCAATTAAAACTATTTTTAAGTCTAAGTAAGAAAAGATTCTAATCCTATTAGAAACTGATCTAGGTCTAATTAATTTTAAACAATTTAAAATTAATCCAATTTATCCTATGATCTTATGTTTGCATGCAAATCTTGATTATAGATTGACGGTTTCTAATCATTAATATTAAAGAACTATTTCAAATTTTAATGATTAATCCTATAATCAAGAATCTAGGATTTAATTCATTCAACAATCTCATTCAAATTAAATAATTAAACCACACTAATTGCATGAATAATATAACAATTATATTATTAACTATGGATGTTTCATGCTTCATGCAATATTGATTTTCTTTTAATATAACAATTATAAGTCAACCAAGAAAATCAATCAAGCATGCTTCATTCATCACATTAAACATAACTATTTATATTTAATTTAAGTAATGACATGCTTCATGCTTTCCAATTTTTCATATAATTAATATACACTTATATTAAAAAATATGAAAACAAATCCATGCATTTAAACATACATTATAACAATTTATAATATATAAAAAATGCATGAGCATGTTTATAACCTAAGGTGGGATTAAATATTCTATATGACATCCATAAAGCATATAAATAGCAATTGAACCGGTTAATTTTGGCCCCTAGGATAAAATAAAGCATTAAATTACATTAATTTAGCTAAATTCTATCCTAAAAATCATTGTATAGCTCCGAAATTTTGTCTAGACATCACAAACCGCCCCGAACCACCTCGAACCGGCCTCCAAAATGACGAACCATGCCAAAAATTGGCTGAACCGAGCAAATAACACAGAAAATCGGGTTGATTCAGCAAAAAAAAAAGACCGAACCAGACCGATTTCCCGGTCAGGATTTCCGGGCCGGGAAATTTTCCAGCAAACCCTAAATCGTCGATTCCTCTGTTCTACACTCTGTTTTTCCGATTTCCAGCGCCGTTCTTCATGATTTCGCCTAAAATCATCTCGATCTACATCGATAACAGCCCTAAATCTAGACACGGACTTACAATGACTCGATTTACATAAAAATACCTGAAACATCGGGCCTTACATGATCAAAATCACATAAAAAAAATAAAATCTATGGCCATAAAATTAACCCAAACAGTTCAACGCAAACCGAACATACATTATGCATAAATCCCACCTATTAGAGCCTATCGCAACTTTTAATATTAATTAATAGGGACAGCGATGGCTCTGATGCCGATTGAAGGGAATAAAAGTCTCCACGCAGCGGAAGCGCATCAATTGGACCTTACGCCATATATTAATTAACATTAAAATACCGTTACGAAAACTCAATCAAACTTTAAACATACTTTAAAGTTGCTGGAAAATCAATTTAAACATGCTGAAAAATAAATCCAAATTTATTTTCATACTTTTCTAAAGAAAAGAGGAATAACTGTTACAAACCTCCGTTGTAGACTTGACCGTTCTTCGCCAACGATGCTCCAACGAACAAAACGCAGCAGCCTCCTTTGTCTCGTGATCGCTGGAAAATTCTTCTTGAATGACATAATAACCACAGAGGTTACACCGGTATGACTCTAGGTCTAGGCGAGGCAAAAGACTTGTGGGAGTCTTTCTCTAAGAGGGAGGCTAGAGAGAATTCTAGGTCTTGTCTTGAGAGTCTAAGAGCAAGAGCAAAAAGTGTCATGGACCAATTAGGTCTAGTGTTCTATTTATAGAAGAGAGGCCATGAATAAAATATTCAATTAAATCAATCTTTTCCAAAATTGATTCAATCTTATTCCTTATTTAATCAATCATGATCAATCAATTCCATAATTGATTAATCTTTTCCACAAATGACTAATTACTTCCATAAGTGATTAGATCATTTCCATAAGAAGTGATTAATTATTTCCATAATTGATTAATTCCCGGTTAATGAATTCTTTAATTAATTAACCACCAATTAAATATCACATATTTAATTTCCGGCCTTGAATTAATTAATTCGCCCAAATAGATTTTAGGCCTTAAATTAATTAATTCATTATTTGAACTCTTTCAAACTTCCATAAATTTATATTTGAATTTCTTCAAATATTAATTTCTCTCACATTAATATATCAATATATATTATGTTCGTTTCCCTTAGTAAATTGAACATTTTCAATTTACATTTATTACTTAGTTGCCTCAAATTACTTTATGAGCTATCAGTGGGACCTAATGGACCTGCAGATCAGAAGCTCCAACGATGTGAGATTAATTGGTCAAACTCATTAACCACATTAATCAATATTCGTTAACTGTGTGTTCATTCCACTATAGACTCACAGTTGCACTCTTCTCACTGCAGACATATTTTCTGTGTCCACAGATATAGACCAATATCGACTAGTTAGTCCTTCACGAGTGTCCGTAACACCAGCTGGGTCAAATTACCGTTTTACCCCTGGGTTACCTCTATTTCTTTAAGTACCAGTTCTCCTCTAATGAACAACCTGTTTGTGGTCCAACCATCAAACAGAAAACCCTCTCGTGCCATTGAGAGGGTAGGGCCCTTTGTTCAAGACTCGGAGTAACCACTTAAGGGAACACTCATCTGCTTCCCTAAAGTCGGGCAGGAGTGAATTCCATCTTGCACGATTATGTTCCCAGCTCCCCATTCGGTCTTGTCCCCAAAATGGTAGGCTTATTGAGTCGGCGTATTGGCCACTCTCACCCATGCAAATCAAAGGACAATCTCTCATGAGCAGGAGTCCATAATCAACTCAGGATTAAGACTAAGTTGTCTAGGTCGTCCTAGTGAAATAGAAAACCAACTAGTTAATGGTGTTATAACTAGTGGTTACTATTTCGCGGTCCGGTCTTATGCAAACTCATTGCATAGGATACCCCCACTCGCATGTCTCTTACACGAACGCGTTGGATCGCAGCGTTTGTATCAAATACAAAGTGGATCGTATCCATAGTGTCACCAGGATAAGGCATCCAGTCTTATCCCTATACTATAGACCCTTTAGGCTGTTTCTTGAACAATGATCTCATATGTCGCTACATATAGTTCAAGACACATATTACAGCCTTGGATGTCTAGTTTATTGGATTAGGGTTATTTTTAGGCAAAGACAAATATAAAATAACTAATAACAATTAATGGAAAAATATATCAATATTATTTCATTAATATCCGGTCAACAGTTACATTCACTATCTACGAGTTTTAGGGCATAAAACCCAACACTATATATAAAGTGGGTCGCGTCACATAGTTTTCTTAGGATAAGGTAACCAACCTCATCCCTATACTATATATAGACTGTTTAGGCTATTACTTGAACTTGATCCACTTTTATGTCACTACATAAAGTTCAAGTATTCATATCATATAGCCATGGATGTGAGTTTATTGGATTTGGGTTAATTGATGCATAATTTAAACAACCATTCAATAACCACTTATTGAATCACTTTTCAATAACGCTTTATTGATAACAATTAACTTTGTTACATTTACTATCCACGAGTTTTAGGTCATAAAACCCAACATTTATTTTATCCTTAATGTTATAAAAAATTCCAATTAAGTTCCTCTGTGATATAATATATCAACCTTTTTAAAAGAAAGTTATTTCTTTTAATTCAATAATTGTGGGGTGGGGAATTGACCCATCAACTTTTGAAGTGATAATTGATGTCTTGTCTTATATCCAAGGAACTATACTTAGATTGACATTAACAGAAAATTGATGTGTCATTGAATCATTGTGAAATTCAAGTTCAAGTTCGTACAGTAGTTCAAGTGTTTCAAGTTGCAGTTGCGGAAGTAATATCAAAACATCCTTCATTTAAACAAAGCAGCAGGCAAAGACAAGTGAGTGAGAGAGGAGAGAAGAACGCAAAGAATTATAGTGGTTCCACCATCAATAGGTGTACATCCACTTTTAAGCACCAGGGACTGTTTTATTGATTCTTGAAGGAAGTAAGACTAAGTTGATACAAAGACTCTCCGATTACAAGAAGTATTTTCAATACTCTGTTTTTCTCACACTTCTCAATAGATGACCTCAAATGCCTTTTATAAGGCTAGGGAGAATAAGTAGCACGTGAGAGGCACACATGTATCAAGCTGTAGATATCAATTTCTCAACAATCATTGTCTCATTATCATATTTAGATACGTGAGAATGCCATTTGGGCATGCCACTTGAAAAAAAAATGATTTTATTTTGATGTGTAAACAGATTTTCATGCATAAATGGACAGGTTGAGTTTCTGTGTCAAGTAGAATCCGAGTATTATGTCTATATTTTAAATATGTTTGCAAAAATAATTTAATGATACATTAATTTTAGGTTAACCTATTTTAATATATATTTTTTTTAGTGAAATGATCCACTTAAAACATCATTAAAGGTAAAAAGAGAATTTAAAAAGGGAAGGATGAAATTGAGAAATACCTAAAAATAAGAGATAATTTGGTACGTTTATGCTTTTATTTGAGAAAAATAATAATACATTTTTAATCACTCTCGTCTAATGAAAATATTGACTAAAAAAGTAAAATATATGCTTAAACAGGAAAGAAAATTTTGGTCAAATATAGGTTTCAGTAATTTTTTCAATTTAGTTTATATTGTTGAAAGAGTTTTAATAATTTAGTTTCGTAAGTTCAGAATTTTTCAATTATATCTTTTTTTTTAACATTTTTTTTTCAATTATATCTTTTTCCTTAGGGAAGGTTAAAATTAGATTATTGTACTAAGTTTAAATAGCATAACATATACATAGTGAGTTAAAAGAAATTTTTAATAATGGATTAGGCCAACTAAAAGAGAAAACATTCTAATTAATACAAACCCTAAATTTTAGGGATATAAATTGAGTGTTTCCCAAAAAAAATTTAGAACATATAAAAAGAAAAAAAAAATCAATTTTGACCCTTAAACTTGTCCGGTTGTATCAATTTTTACCATAAACTTTCAATTTCATCAAATTGCGCCTCAAACTTAGATAAGTATGGTAATTTTAACCTCAAACTTTATAAAGTGTTGCAATTTTAACAAGTTATCGTTCCAAATATTGTTAAAAAAAATAATTTTATGCGTTCAATGAATTATAAACCATATGTGTACGATACAAAATCAATAAAATTTGAAAGAAAAACGACATTAGAGCTAGATTTATTTTGTTGACTTTATGAATTTTGAAAAAGTTATTTAATGGTTAATTTGTGCATTGGTTATAAACTTTTTTTTGTGCAAAACTTTATTTTATTGAAATTAATGAGTTTACGAGGATTTTTACATTTTTTTTTTGTTAAAATTAGTGGGTGAAATAGCGAAAATTAAAATGAGGGTAAAATTGCAACATTTATTTAAGTTTAAGGTTCAATTAGATGAAATTGAAATTTTAGAATTCAAATAAATAGAACTGGACAAGTTTAGGGGTCAAAATGATTTTTTTGTTTTCAGAAATTGTCATCATTTATCCCTATTTGGAAAGGCTTAGATTTGGAATGATTTGAAATCTTTGGATTCAATTAAAAAAAAAAAAATCGAAATTCTTGTTGATGTAAAAAAAATACGACGTTAAAATAGGTTCTCTTCAAGGGATGACCTGTGGCAAGCTAATATCTCTAACATCTTAGAAAGCCTATACTCAAAAAAAAAAAAAAAAAAAAAAAAAAAAAAAAAAAAAAAAAAAAAAAAAAAAAAGCCTAGCTTTGAGTCTTGTTCAATGTAAACCATGGTTTTTTTCTCTTTTTTTCCCTCCTCCTTTTTCCTCTCGCTTTTTTGTTTTTCATTTTTTTTCCTTTTGTTTTTCTTTCTTTCCTTCTTTTTTTTTTTTGCTTCTCAAAAAATGAAATAACTATGTTTTTGCCAAAGCGAGCATAGTTCTGCGGTAATTGGCATATACCATCGACCATGAGGTCAGAGGTTCGAATCCCCCACCCAAAAATGTTAATGTACTCAAAAAAAAAAAAAATCATTTCATTTGTTTTTTTAATGAAATAATATAGTTAAATTTTTTGTTTAACGTTTTAAATACATTAAATATTATATTGCAATTTAATTTAATTAAGTATATATATATTTTTTTTCCTTTTTTCTCAATTTGATGTTATTTACAGTTTATTTATTTGATCTTATTTTTTTCGTTTTCTTCTTTAAACATTTTAATTTTATTATTGTTACTCATAAATTTATTTCTTGATTTCATTTTACTTTATAACATAACTACAATTACTGAAATTAGGAAAAAAATGAAATTAAAGAAATTAAAGAAATTAAGAAAAGAAAGAGAATAATTGAATTTCAATGGAAGAAATTTAAAGAATTTTTTTTAAAAATGCAATCGAAGAAAATGGAAGCATATGAGTGGACTTACTATTCACCAATTTAATTTCTTCAATTGCATTGGTTTTTTCTAAATTTTTCAAATTTCTTCAATTGAAATTTAGTTTTTCTCTCTCTTTTTCCTTAATTAATTACATTGTTTTTCCTAATAATTAATACTTAATTAAATTTTAATTTCTTTAAAAAAAGTTAATAAATTGAAATATAATATTTAATGTGTTTAAAACATTAAACAAAAAATGTAACTATATTATTTCAGGAAAAAAATAGAGGAATTACTTTATTTGTTTTTTTTTTTTTTTGAAATAATACTTTATTTTATTTTTTAAAAAATAAATAAAAGAAAAAAAAGGATGGTTATTTCATTTTTTGAAAAGCAAATGAAAGGAAAAAAAAGGGAAAAAATGAAAAAAAAAACAAACAAACAAACCAAGATGAAAAAGAGAAAGGAAGGAGGAGGAAAAAAAAGAGAAAAAAAGTCATGGGCAAGACTAGAATCAGGTTCTCTAAGATGTCAAGGATGTCAACTTGCCAGTGTACCAAACTCCAAAATTCTGAAATGTGCAGGTCGTCTTTTTACTTTAAGACTGTGGTTTTTAATTTACATTCCAACAAAAAGAAAGTTTTTTTTTTAAGAATTGAATGGACGGTTGACACGTGGATAAGTCATCTTTTCAAGATACGGCCTATCCAGTTGGAAAAAAAAAACAATATCAGAATACTAAGTTTGCAAATAAATTTATTATCTATAATATATTAAAAAGCAAGGATCCGTGAAAAACATTTTTAGACTAAAATACCTCTATAAATTTAAGATAATTACTTTAGTTAAAATCTAATTATTTTAATTAAAAAATTAAAAGATACAAAAATTAAAAAATCTGTAATCCGTAAAAAAAATTAAAAAACGAATATGAAATCTTGAAAAAAAAATATTTTCCTATCAAAGTCTAATTAATTATTCAATTATTCAAAATTAAAAATCTAATTAAATATTCAATTATTCAAAATCTAATGTAATACATAAAAAAACAATGTTGAATTTTCGTTTCTAAGATAGAGTGATAATTGGAATTTTATTTTTACTTAATTATTCAATTATTCAAATTTTAATTATTCAAAACAAATTTGAATCAAATTAAAACGATGGAAGGAGGTAGAATTGCTGATAGGGAGAGATTGGAATTTTATTTACTAATTATTCAAAATCTAAATTAGTTTTCAATTTTTGAAATCAAATTTGAATCAAATTTTGTAATTTAATAAAATTCAAAAGAATACGTGATTTGATCCAAAAATCTAATCAAATTATAATTTGAATCTAAATTTCCTCTATAAATTTTCCATCTTCTCTCATTCGTTTTCACATCAAAAAAAACTATTCATCTCCTCCATTATTCGTTTCAGGTACCTCTCTTAAATTATAATTATAACGTTTTTGTTTAATTTTATCAATTTAATTAGAAAAACATCATTCTCAAATACTATTATATGTTATAGACCGATTTTAATTTCTTTTTTCCCTTAAAATTTATTTTCTAGGTCTAAAATTAGTTATCCCCTCTAATTGTTCATCTTTATTTTAGTTTTTTTATAGTTTTTTTTGTTATAATTTGATTGTAAATGTGTTCGCATCAAATTGTCGAATAAATAAAACACCATGATCCTGCAAACACACATTGAGTTTAGGAAAGTTAAATTACATGTAAAATTGTCCATTCAAACTGTTATTTCTGTTTTATCAAATGAAATATGAAATTACTAATCACAAAAATTTGAAAATCTTTACAATCGAGAAGTTATATTTATTTGATGTAATTTTCTTTTTTTTTTTTTTTGAAATATATTTGATGTAATTTTCATATACATAAAATCAGACACCAAAAAGGCATAAAGGTTATTCTTTTGTTTCACAATATGTGTACTAGAATGATTTTGATTTATTGATAGATAATTTATTGGTTATGAGAAGGATTTTGATTTTGTTAATTTAAAATCAAACATGATAATTTTATTCAAGATGAGGGTATCATCTTTTTCGGGACAAAGAGCAATTTGATGAGTTTAATTAAGTTTAAAAGTAGTCATCCCCTCCAATTGTTCATATATGTTATAATTATTGGGGATGTAACTAAGATAAATTCCATTTTTATTTTCCTTTCTTAATGTCATGAAAATTTGTATATATATATATATATATATATATATATATATATATATATATATATATATATATATATATTTGGGGTTAATTAGATAGTTATTATATTTTTAAAAAGAAATTTGGAAAAATGGATCCATTGTTTGAAAAGATTTTGAAAAATGGATTATTTTTTAAATATTTTTTTTATGATTATCTGTAATTCAAGTTATATATTTTTTCTCTTTTGTTTTTTTAAATATTTTCTTCTTTAATTTTTCATGTCTGTTGGAAGATTTATTGTTTATTTTATTATTATTTTTCTTTTACTTTTTCGGCATTCTTCTTTAATTTTTAATTTATTTTTTTTAATTTATGATTTTGTTTTAAAAAAACAATAAATACATAATATTTCAAAAATCTTATCTTTAATTTAATGCTTTGTTTTTTTCAAAAAGGTATTAAGTGTTTTTTTTCCCTAAAAGTTGATATACATAAAATTCTTTGCTTAAAAATTCTATGAATTTATAAGTTGTGGTATTGTTAGACTCCATATTTTTGTTTGACTATTTTGATTTTACTTATTTTATTTTATTTAATTTTGAGTCTAACAATTTTACAAGTTGTATTTTGTTTAAAATAAATTACTAAGTAAATCTACTAAAAAAATTAATTACAATAATTTCATTCAATTGCACAAAAAATATTGGGATTATTGTGTAATTTATTTCTAAATTGGCCAATGTAATTATAGAATAAAACTGTTGTAATTAAATTTTGTCTAAACTCACTTAGTAATTTATTTTAAAGAACAAACACTATCAAAATTAAATAAAACAAAATAAGTAAAATCAAAATAATCAAGCAAAAATATGGAATCTAACTTAGGTTTTAAAATTCATAATTAAAACTAAAGAAAAATTTTATGACTACAACTTATAGAATTATAGAATTTTTAAGCAAAAAATTTTAGGTATGTCAACTTTTAGAAAAAAAAAACACGTAATACATTTTTTCAGAAAGCAGAGCATTAAAGATGAGATAAGTTTTTTGAAATGTTAATATATTTATGATTTTCCTAAAACAAAATCATAGATTAAAAGGCAGAAATTAAAAATTAACGAATAATATGAAAACGAAAAAATAAAAAAAATAAACGAAAACATAAAAATAAATAAATAAATAAAATAAAGAATAAATATGCCAATAGAAATGAAAAATTAAAGAAGAAAATGTAAATAAAAAATAAAAAAAATAAAGAAAGAAAAACATAACTTGAATCTGCCACACGTGGATTGTCATTTAAAAAAATATTTAAAAGAAAATCATGAATGCGTGAGATGCGGATTCATTTTGCACACAAGAATTGTAATATAAGCCAACGAATCAACTTGGTTTTCCAAAATCTTTTCCAATGCATATGTTTTTCCAAATTTATTTTTAAAAATATATAATAACTATCTAATTAACCCACACTTTTTTCTTTCAAAAAATCTTTTATCTTTTTATTTATTTATTTATTTATTTAGATGACAACACATGCTAATCTTCATTTTTTTTTAAAAAATTTTGAAATGTTGTTGAATGATAAACAAGTAGAAACTCATATAGGTTAATAGAGATATATTACTTATGTTAGCATTATCATACTATTTACTAATATTGATTTCATATTATAGATGTGGTGGGTGGAGTAATCCAAGTTAAGTCGATATCGGTAAGAAGGAACTAATGTCAATCATTTAAAAAAGAGAGATTATGTTATGGACAATAAGTACGTATCAAAATATGAATTTCAACGATTGTTCAAACTTCTATATATCAGTGTCTTAAACTGTGGTTTTGATATGTACAGGTTCAATACGATGAATACACTAATGGGACAATGAGACAATTCTTTTAACAAATATGAAGATTATTGCATTTAATATTTAGTTTTATAAAGACTAAATTCTAAAAAGGTTATTTATAAAAAAAAAAGGGTCGGTTGAAAGGATAGCAATATGGGCCAAAGTAATTGAAAATCTAGCAGCCCACCAAAAAAATTTGCAAAAATGGCAAAATCTGATGGTTTGTGTGTTGCATTTACAAAAATACCCCTCTAGATTTCTTTTCACTGATAGAAAGATTTTCTATCACTGATAGATTCTATCATATGATAGAAAATTTTTCTACTAAGGATGGATTCTATTAGATATTTTTCTATCACTTCTATCAGTTTTGTAATCATTGATAGAATATCTTTATATCATTGATAGAATCCATCAGTAATAGTAAAAGTTTCTATCAATGATAGAAATCTTTTTATCACGGATATAAAGCTTTTCTATCAGTAATGAAAAGATTTCTATCGGAGCTAGAAAGATTTGTATGGGTGATAGAAAGTTTTTCTATCGGTGATAAATTCTATCAGTAAGAAAGATTTTCTATCACTCATAGCTATCAGGGATTGAAAGATTTTCTATCAAAAGTTTTTCTATGATTTTCTATCAAAAGTTTTTTTTGATCACTGATAGAAAGCTGATAGAAAATTTCTATCACTGATAGAACATTTTTCTACCACTGATAAAATCTATCGGTGATAGAAAGACTTTCTATCATAGAAGATTTCTATCAATATATATATATATATGACGAGGGAGAAGAAGATGGGCGTGCCAATCCTATCATTGATAGATTCTATCGGTGATAGAAAAAGTTTCTATCAGTGATAGAAATCTTCTATCACTGATAAAAACTTTTCTATCCGTGATAGAAACTTTCTATTCGTGATAGAAATTTTTTTTACCACTGATAGAATCTATCAGTGATAGAAACTTTCTATCACTGATAGAAAATTTTTCTACCACTGATAGAATCTATCAGTGATAGAAAGACTTTCTATCAGTGATAGAAGATTTCTATCAATAATAATAATAATTATAAAAAACTGACGAGAAAAAAGAGATGCGCGCGCAGGGGCAATTTAGGAATATAAAAAATTAATTCAAAAATTTTGTCATATTTGCAAATATTTTTAAAAATTGCTATATTTGTCATTATTTATCCTAATGTTGCCACCCATTACAATTATCCAAAAATTTTTTTGAAAAAGAAGCTTTAATATGAAGTAAAATAGTATTAGAAATAAATAGAAATAATTCAACAAAATTAAATAAATTTTAAAAGTCACTTAAACATTCGAAATCTATTTTCTTTTTAGAAAAGCGATTTTCATTAAAACTTTATTGAAATTATCTACACCGTGATTCCCTTATATTTTTATATTGTTGTGTTTTAAATTAATTTTTTTAAAAATAATTTTGAGATTCTAAAACCAATTTTTTATATTCATATTAATATTATATCTTAATAGCTAAACTATTTTCAAGTTAATATTATATCTTAATAGTTAAATTAATATTAATTCGAAAAAATATAATATAAAACATTTAAAATAATATGATAATTTATGTTTATTTGACTAAAATGTGTAACCAGCATTTACATGTCATGTTTAAGAACTATGTAAATGTAAATTATTAAAGCAAATAAAAAAATAATAAAAAAATACATTGTTTTAGTTTAAATATAATTTCCTTTGAAACATGAAACAAAATGCATCAATTAAGAATAGATCACTTTCTCTCATTGCCACTTTATTCTGGAAATGAAATAAAGTACGACACTATATTCCCTAATTTATCTAAACCTACATACTTCTGGAAACGAAATTGGAACAGGGTAAAATTTGTGGTTTGGATGGGCTATAAAACGAACACCGATCAACAAATAAATAAAAAAATATAATGTAAATAAACCAAAATTGAGGTGCAACATACAAATACAACAAAAGAGATAGTGTTGAACTAAACAAGATCAATCCTGACGAGAGAGGTGACACTTGCTGAAATTGAGAGAGTTGTATTTGAGATCAATCCTGGGAAGGCGCCGGGTGCGGATGGTATGACAGCGGGTTTCTTTCAGGATAATTGGACCGTGGTACGTGGCGATGTTGTGAGTATGGTGCAGGATTTTTTTTGTAGAGGGCATATGCTGCGGAAGTTGAATCATACCCACATTGTACTTATACCGAAGGTGGGACTGCCTACTAAGATGACGCAGCTGCGACCAATTTCCTTATGTAATGTTGCTTATAAAGTTGTGTCCAAAATTTTATGTAACCGTCTAAAGAGGGTTATGCCCAAACTAATTAGTGAATGTCAGTCGGCCTTTGTGCAGGGGCGAGTAATTTCGGACAATATCCTTATTGCACATGAAATTTTGCACTCGATGAAGGGGAAGAAGCGGGGAAAAAAGGGGTTCATGGCGGTGAAGCTAGACATGGCGAAGGCCTATGATAGAATAGAGTGGAAGTTCCTGGAGAGGGTGATGACGGTAATGGGTTTTGATCCTAGGTGGAGGGGCTGGATTATGGAATGCATGTCTTCGGTATCATACAGTTTGGTGGTAAATAATAAACCACACGGTTTGATAGTGCCGGAGAGGGGTTTAAGGCAAGGTGATCCACTTTCACCGTTTTTGTTTGTCATGTGTTCAGAGGTGCTCACTTTTATTCTAAATGAGTCTGTAAGATGTGGCCGGCTAACAGGGTATAGAATCTCAAGGAATGGCCCTGCGGTTGCGAATTTGTTCTTTGCGGACGATTCCATTATCTTTTGCAAAGCCACGAATAGTGAGGGCATGGAACTCATGAGGGTGTTGGATGAATATGGGAAGCTTTCTGGCCAAGAGGTGAACTTCTGTAAGAGCAATGTGGTGTTTAGTAGTAATACCCCGCCGGAAGTAAGGATGCAGCTAGCGAGGTTGATGGGTGTCACTCAGTCGGATAGATTGGGTAAGTATTTGGGGCTGGAAGTGGATTTCGGTCTGGCTAAGAGAGAGGTTTTTGAGAAGGTCAAAAGCAAGGTGGGAGAGAAAGTGAGAGGTTGGGCGGAGCAATTTTTGTCTAGCGCGGGGAAGGAGGTGTTGCTTAAGGCAGTTGCTTTGGCCATGCCAATCTATACTATGAATTGTTTTAAACTCCCAGTGTCAACTTGTAGAGATATTAATGGTATGCTAGCTCGATTTTGGTGGCAGAAAAAGGAGGCCAAAAAAGGTGTCCATTGGGACGCCTGGAGGGAGCTTACAAAACACAAAAATAGCGGGGGTTTGGGTATGAAAGATTTGCACTGCTTTAATTTGGCGCTGTTGGCAAAACAGGGGTGGAGGTTGCTAACCAAACCGACAAGTCTGTCGGCGAGGATCTATACGACCCGCTATCTGAAGGGTTCGAGCTTCTTTGAGGTGGAACTAAAGGGTGTGGCTTCGTGGGGGTGGAGAAGTGTATTCGCAGGGAGGGAAGTGCTGAAACGGGGGTTTTGGTGGCGTGTGGGGGTAAATTCGAAGGTGGCAGTGTGGAAGGACCCGTGGCTACCGAGGCCTTGGAGCTTCAGGCCATTGAGGTGCTTGAACAATGCATGGTCAATGGTGCGTGATCTGATGAGTGAGGACGGTCGAAGCTGGGATGAGAACCGGCTGCGACAGTGTCTTTTGCCAGAGGATGTGAATTTGGCAATGGCAATTCCGATCAGCGGGGAATGTGGGCAGGATCGGGCAGTCTGGAATTTTACCACTTCAGGAGTGTACTCAGTCAGATCCGGGTACCAAACAACGTTGGGGATACATGCGCATGGGGAAGGAAGTGGTTTGGTTCAGGGGAAATTTTGGAGGGATGTATGGAGACTGCCTTGCACACAAAAGGTAAGGAGTTTCATCTGGAGAGCATGCAAGGGTTACTTGGCAGTAAACAGAAACTTGATGCGAAGAGGTATAAGGGAGGATGGGGTTTGTGTAATCTGTTATCAAGAGGATGAGTCCGTTAATCATGCCTTATTGGAATGTGATCCAGCTCGGGCGTTCTGGTTTGGGTCACCACTTCAGATAGATACCAGTAGGTTTAAACATCTGGAGTTTGCGGAAAGTTGGGAGTTGATGAAACAGGCTGTGATGGGGGTGGATATGGATGAGGAAAGGTTGTGTTTTCTGACCTTTGGGCTATGGCGAGTGTGGAAGGATCGAAATGGGAAGGTCTTTGAGGGTCGGTCCATGGATGTAGAGCGGAGCCTGAGGGAAGTGAGGGAGGAAGTGAGGGAGTTTGGGGAGTTGGGAAGGAGGGGGGAAATGAGCAGGGGCAGGTTGAGGGAGAAACGGGTGTCGGTCGGAGCACGCAGGGGGGGTTGGAGTTGTGGGTTGATGCTGCATGGGAGAAGGACACGTTGGGGGCTGGGTGGGGGTGGTGTTTGGAGGGAGGTGGGGGAGGTATGATGGAGGAAGGTGCAAAGTTTGGTGGCATTTGTTTGTCTAGCTTGCATGCAGAAGGTGGGGCGCTGTTATGGGCCATGCAGTGTGCGTATGGTATGAATATTAGAAGCGTTTTGATAAAGTCTGATTGTCTACCGCTTGTGAACATTGTTAGTGGAAAGGAGACTTGTCCAGTCAACTTTGAGCCAATTCTTGCTGAAATTTTGAAATTGTATCAAGGTTTTAGTGCAATCTCAATTTTGTTTGTGAGACGAGAGCTGAATAGAAGGGCTCATTGTTTGGCCAAACAGGGATTATGTAACCCAATTAGTAATTAATAATATTGGTGGTCGTTTCCTGGGAAAAAAAAAAAACTAAACAAGATAGATAATTACTCAACTTTTTCAAGGTTGGAGTTTTTTTTTTTTTTTTTTTTTTTTTTTTTTGAAAAATCAAGGTTGGAGTTAAATCTATAATATATTATATATTATATATTAAAAAGCCACAATCTTTGAAAAACTTTTTTTTGACTATATTATCCTTTGTCAAAATTTATAATTACATATCATGCCACTAACAAATAATTACTAATAATTTTAAATAATACATATTGTGCCACTAACATTAATTATCAATAGTAATTTAATAATTTATTATTAATTAACACAAAAAATTGAAAATTATTATAAAATCACAATGAACTTCATGTCCATGTGAATACGGAAGTTCAAAATAAGTAAAATTATTTTTAAGTCAACTAAAAATAAAAATCAAGATACGTAAAATTAATGTAAATATTATAATTCTAATTAATTATCAATCATAATAAATACATGGAACTTAAAAAGTTGGAATATGAAAAGATGTTTTTTTTTTTTTTTTTGAGAAAATTATGAAAATATGTTGTTATTTAACTTATCAAGAATTTAATTATTTTTACTAATGTTAATTAATAATAGGATTTTAAAAGTTGTGGAAGCCTAAGAGATTTATAACGTTTTCATCTTCTATCAATATAAAAAGGGTTTCCTTCCACCTTCCCTTCACCAATACTTTGAACTCTCTATTGATCGTACATTTTTTCTCTCAAAGTTTTTTTGATATTGATAGCTCGCAAGACACAAGATACATCCCAAGTCACACAAGATATTTACGACTCTATCTAATTGGTAAGTTTGAAAGTTTACAATCATACTTTGATTAAGTTGAATAATGATATTTGTTTAGCTAGCTAGGGTGAGACAAATCTATTTTCAAGAATTTGTATATCTATATAGATCACGTTTTTTTTTGTTTTTTTTTTTTTATCACTGTTTTTCTTTTAATTTTATAATTACTATATTATTGTGTTTTGTTTTTGTAAATATTATCTTTTTATAATTGCTATAGTTTATTTTGTTTTTTTATTTTAAAATGTTTGTGCAATTTGATAACTCAATATCTATTAGGTTTAAATCATATAAGAAATTTAGTGTGTTTATTAAATTACTTTTTTAAATATAAATAATTGAAATGTATTATCTTAATTAATTATTCGTTTTTTAAAAATAACATATGATATAGTTGAAGTAAATATTAGACAAAAATATTTTTGCTCAAAATCAAACATTCAATCTTTTTCATAGTGAGTCCATTAGAAATTGTAAGAAACAACCATAAATTATAATTGTCAATATGAAAGGTTCTAATGAAAAGTTAAGTTTTTTTTGTTTTCACCTCTAAAACGTAATTGTGATTTGTTCAATAGAAAAATAAGAGTTATGTTAATATAAAAAATTAGCAATGGTGTAAATGAAAATTACATAAATTAATTTTAATTATTAATAAATTTATAAATTGTATGATTTATGTTAATATTTAATTATAACAAAAATATTTATCTATAATATATTTTTAAGCCACAACCTTTAATATTTTTGTACTATTTTATGCATTTTTAAAATCTTAATTTTACAAAATATACTACTAATAATTATGAAATCTATATATTTAATTTAACCCATAAAATGATATTTAAAAGATAAAAATATTAAATTTTATAATTACTAACTTTAATTCTAATTTATTTAATTAACAATTTTTAGGCTAATGCTCTTTATATTTTAACTTTATTATAATAATGTCAACTGTGATGATTACATTAATACTCAAAAGAAAATAGTATTAAATGTAAAATTATAATTAACTAGACAGTTTTATTAAATCTAAAATGACGTTTAAAAAAAATAATTCTTTGATAAAAGAAAGAAAAAAAGAGGTAATTTATATTTAATTTAAGAATCTAAATGTATTAATTTGATAAATTTAAAATGAGGAACATGGAGATGTGATGTAATGATTAAAAATGAAACGGTTACAAAACTTTATGTTTATAAAATAAAACATTTTGACTATTTGATTTTCTTGCAATTGTTTCTCCCAAATTAAAAATATATAATTAGAGCCTTAAATCAATTATCATATACATGAGTAATTCATAATTGATTTGAGGTTTCGAATTAAATGCATAAGTTTATAAAAATTAAAATAATGATTGCATTGTTTTTACTTGGATGTGAGAAGAATGTGAGTAAAAATTTGGAGTAGTTACAAATTTATGTAATTACAATAAAAAAAACATTTTATTTTATTTTTTGAGATGAGAAACATTTTAGTTTTAATCATTCCAATTCTTCACAATTAACGATGTAAATGCTACAATAACCAATTCTAATAAACCATCCAAGTCCAAAGATAGTTAAAACTATTCTAAGAAAAGCAAAAGGTGTAACTTCAATAGTTTGAAGTGTGTAAATTAATGAGGAAAAATATCAATGGTTCTTATGGATCGTGCAATCAAACAAATTGTCATCTTTGCATGAAATTTATAACGTTTCTTGATCTTATATCTACCCAACAATCCCACTCAATTCAACCCTAAGGGCGTGTTTGGGGCTACGATTTTTTAAACCCATATTTAGAAAAACACCCCTTTTTTGAAAAACGCCGTTTGGACCGCCGTTTGGACCGCCGTTTTTGGGTGTCGGGCCTTCCGTGTTTCAAAAACGGGCGACTTCAACAGTAAACACTATTGAAGTCGCCTGGTTTCACAGGGCTTCTTTTTTTTTTTTTTTTTTTTTCGTTTTGAAGAAGAAAGGGGCGGCAGAGATCTGAGATTTCAGATTTGAAAAAAAAAAAAACTAGAAATCGTTCCTTTACCGCCTCAGATCTGAGATTTGAGAAGAAAAAAAACGAGCAACCTCCATCGTCAGCGTCGGAGCCGGAGGGAGGAGGAAGAACAACGGCGGCGGCGAGAGGATGAAGAGCTGGCGAACGACGGTGTCAGAAAAGAAAAAGGTTCAGAATGAAAAGAATGGGAAAGGGGAGAGGGGGGCATGCATGGAGAGGAGGGGGAGGGGGCACAAATGAAGAATAATGGAAAAGGAGAGAGGGGGGCACGCATGGAGAGGAAGGGGAGGGGGCACACATGGAGGGAAAGAGGAAGGGGAGGGGGCACGCGTGGGGAAGAGAGAGAGGGGAGGATATTTCTTTTTTCTTTTTTTTTTTTAAATTAATTTATTATTCTAATTAAAAATTAAATTTTGAAAAGAATTAATATTTTATTATTATTAAAAAGTAATATTTTTAAAAAAAATTTGATTTTTTCTTTTGAAACAAAGGTATTTTACCCTTTTTTGAGAAAAATAAAATAAAAAAATGGTAATTCTTGAAATGTAACAAATGTGGAAAAAAATTGAAGAATGAAAAATGATTTTTTTTTTTAATTTTAGATTTTTAATCAAAATTGTGACTTAAAAACCCAATTTTACAATTAATGGAAATAACATTTTGATTTATTAATTTTAGAATAATTGTATAACATTGAAAAAATATAAAAAAAAATAAAAAATTCAGAAACTCAGACTTCAGAAATCAGCACCCCAAACACAGACTTTCCAAATCAGATTTCAGAAATCAACACCCCAAACACAGACTTCCAAAACCCCCTGATTTCCAAAACCCCCAGATTTCCAAAACCCCTATTTCCAAAACCCCTGTTTCCAAAATCCTTCCCCCAAACACACCCTAAGGGCCCGTTTGGTTTAAGGTTTTATAGATGCCTGAGAATACTATGCCTGGGAATAAGATTGCTGGGAATCAAAGATAACTGTGTTTGGTTGTGTATGGGAATGTCATCAGGATTTTATGAGAACAAATTATGTCTGTATTTCTTTTTTAGAATTAATCAGGTAAACTTTATGTAATTTTAATAAATTAATCAATAAAATAATCAAAATTAATTCAAACTATATTAATAAAAATTAATGAAATAATAATCATGAAATAATTTTAATGGGATAAACTATCTTAATTTAACAAATTAAAATTATTTAATTAATTTTTAATAAATATCTTTAACTACAATAATTTAATATATTGTATCCATAAAAATTAATTAGATAAATATTTAATAATAATATGATTATTTATTTATTATAAGGAAATCTTAAAAAGTAATTAATTGATTATAAATAATCGATAAGTAATTAATTATAATTATTGAAAAATGAATTTTTATACTAAATTCATTTAAATGATTTTAATTCAATAATTAAATATATTTTCGACAATATTAACTAATTAATTATAATTTTAGTAAATATGTAATTACATCTCTCTAATAAACTTGGACTAAGTATTTGTTTAAAAGTCCTAAAAAAAGTATTTGTTTAAAAAAATTGAAATTCTTGACAAATTATATTTTAATCTAATTAAATAATTTATTATATTATTTTTAATTTAGTATCCATTAGTTAATTAATTAACTATATTCAAAATAAAATTACATATAAAAATAAAAAAGAAGAGATGGGAAAAGAGAAAACCCATGCTTTTGCAAGGGCATAGAAAGCCCTTGCTTATGGGCATAAATGATGCCTGGGAATGTGTTATTTCCTGGGCCCACCACAGAAATCTTGAAACAAACAAGGGTATTAGAAACCCTTGTCCATTCCCATCTCCAAAAAACCTTGTACCAAACGGGCCCTAAGAGATTTTGATCCAAGTATATGCAAAATACATGAAAAAATCTTTTCTTTTTTTGAAGATATGAAAAAATTATATTAGTTCATGTACTTTCAAGTTAGCAAATTCATTTCTTTTATTATTATTTTCAATCTAAAGTTAAATAATGCTTGTTATGGGTAAATTTGGACCTAGCTCTAAGAAAATCGGGATGATAGAACCCTAGAGGAGAAACAAGCCCACGGAGGCCCAATGGGCCTAAATCAATCTCTAGGGCTACTCACCCTCCTAAAAGGAAGGGGAAAACCCTAATTTCAGCTATAAATAGAAGAGTTTCACCCCAAGTCAAGGGGACTCCACTGGGTATCTATTTTCTTCCTCCATATTATGACTTTATTTGCTTCGCTTATGATCTCCAACTGACTTAAGCATCGGAGACGGTATGGCAACCGCCACACCGGTGCTTAGTTTTCTCTTGTTTTGCAGTTGCTTTGCAGGCCACGTCTTCCCCATTCAAATAAATTTACCGCTGATGTCACGTGAAGGTGAGGTTAGTCCCTTGGCCAAATTTTGGCATCAACAATGCTAATAAACAAAACATAACACGTGCATAGCACGTGGTAAGTCACTAGTAGAGTAAAATTGGAGAGGAGAGAGAGAGAGTGAACGAGGAGAGAAAGAAAAAGTAGAGAAAGAGTGGGTGATTGAAAAGAGGGAGAAATGTAGGAAGTAGTCTGATTGGACAAAGGATAGAGAGAGAATGAGAGAGAAAGAGAAATTGACTAAAATAGATCAAATTTTTATATTTTGATAGTTTGAGTGTTTAATTTTAAATTTTATCATATAGTTTGATGGTTTAATTTTTATAAAGAAGTTTGGACTTTATAAACCAATTTCTTTAACATGTATTATTTTTTATTATTATTTAGCATAATTATTGTTACTCCATTTACTATGACTAGTATTTTAGCACGTGCTTTGCACGTTATGTATTCATTTTTTTTATCCAAGTGAATATATATGTATATATGAGTATATATAGGTATATTTTTTTATTAATTTTTTTTTTAACGTAAAATATGAATGTCTGAGTTTTTATTTAAAATAAAAAAGATAATTTGAGTATTTTTTAAAAAAATCCAAAGTATAATGAAAATCTATTTAATTTTAGAAATGAAAAGTCATTTAATAAGATTTTTTTTAATATAGAAATTCATCTATTGAAAAAATTAAGGTATGAATATTTTTTAATTAAATACTCAAATAGAACTTTTTAAAATTAATATCCATCACACAATTGATTAAGAGAGAGATTTGTAGTTGTAGGAGATAAAAGAGTTAAAAAAAAAAAACTTTAAAATTCCAAAAATTTATATAATATGGGTATTATATAAAAGATTGAAGGTAATGTTGTCCAAAAAAAAAATTATTTACTTTTATTCATACCTTTTTTTCTAAAAAAAGTTGATTGTTGCATTACACGTAGTATTTTTTATTTTTTACTTTTTATTTTTTCAAAAAAAATCCGATTTTATATTAATATCTATAAAAGATCTAAAAAATACCATTGATTTTTTAAAGAAATAATAACAAAGAAGAAAATTAAAAAATGTTTACGAATCGCTAGACAAATAATGTAACTCAAGTTTGTTGGTGAAAAAATGGTGAAAGAAAGCCACCTTCTATAATTGTAAAGAGTGGAAAAAAGTTAAAACTTTTGAAATACCAATTCAATTAAAGTTCTATAATTTTTTTTAAAAAAAAAGTTCTATAATCAATTATGATTAAAGATAACATATTTTTAGAAAATAAAAGGACAATTTTTTTATATTCAACATTTTTAAATTCCATACATTTATTAGTGGTGTATTTTATTTTTTTTATTTATTGAAAGTTAATTTTATATTTTACTAATAAAACATTAATTGAGTTTTTTGTCTGATTTTTAGTATTATTAACTCGTCAATTTTAGAAGAAAATAAATTTGGTAAATAAATCTTAGGGAAAAATACACTTTTGGTCCCTGAGGTTTGGGTTAAGTGACACTTTGGTCCCTGAGTTTTCAAACTCAACAAAAATACCCCTGAGGTTTGAGATAAGGAGCACTTTGGTCCCTGCCGTCAATTTTTTGGTTAACTTTTAACGGTTGCTGACGTGGCACTATTATTTTAATATAAAAAATTATTTTATGACGGCAGCGTTAAAAGTTAACCAAAAAATTGACGGCAGGGACCAAAGTGCTCCTTATCTCAAACCTCAGGGGTATTTTTGTTGAGTTTGAAAACTCAGGGACCAAAGTGTCACTTAACCCAAACCTCAGGGACCAAAAGTGTATTTTTCCCTAAATCTTATTTAAAAAAAAAAGAAATTTGATAAATAAATCATATAAACTCAATAAATTAAAAGAAAAACAACCACGATTTATTTTTTAACTTATAAACCATGCACAAACTTTTAGAAGAAAAAAATAACAACAAAACTAATTGTAACATATTTATAGAAGGGATTTAATACCTATATCTTGCAAATATGCTAGGTCATCTAAAACAATTAATAAGAAGAACTCATATATGAAAAGGGGAAAATAAAAAAAAAAAACTAAAAGGAGATTTTTTTTAGACAGAGAAAAAATGCTAAAAAAAAAGTGGGCAAGATTCTCCGCTTCCAAATAACCTTCTTTCACTAATACCTCCTTCGTTTTCCATCTTTTTATCCGAGTCATGCATGTTGTTGACTCTCAAAATGTTTTTTTCTTTGTTCTCTTCGTAGGTGTCCTTCACAATTTGAAGCTCAATTGGATCCTAATTGATAATTGGTGTGGTATCCAATGACCAATCTTCCAACCACACATTTCAGATGGTCTCTTTTCCATTGCTCTTCAAACAATCATATGGATATGTAGCTAGTTTTCCCTCAAAAAAGTCAAATTGTACGTTGTGAAAAGAAGTGAGTAAACTCCATATATATACACGTAGGAGATGAATAAGTTAAAAAACTTTTGCACTTCCAACACCTTTTGAATTCCATTATTAATTTCACTTAAACATAAAATCATAAATGGCTAGAAATAAATAAGTATAACTTTTCATATTCAACCTCTCCCTATTCCTAACTTCATATTGTAATTAATTAAAGTCATTAAAAATTGGTTGGTCATGGATAATTAGCTCTTAGTGGCATACCTAGTAAATTAGAAATTAGGAAAGGGACATAAAATATTAATATTAATATTAGAGATGTATCATAAATTCGAAAAAAAAACAATTGTCTTTAAATGGTTTTTAAATTAAATCTAATTTGCACAACTATTTGTAATTAAATTTGAATTGCATAATTATTAAATATTATGTGTGTTAAAAATTTATATAAACTTGATTAAAAAAATGATTTAAAAAAAGACAAAATGATTTAAAATTTATATTAGTCATAAAATAAAATGATATAGATCTTCTAAAAAAAATGAGATTGGAAAAAAAACAATTGTCTTTAAATTGTTTTTAAATTAAATCTAATTTGCACAATTATTGTAATTAAACTTGAAATGCATAATTATTATAGTTATATAATTATTGTAGTGTTAAATAAATCACAAGGGCACATTTGTAATTATGTAAAAAAATAGAGGGTAAATATGTCCAAAAATGTTTTTTCAAGATCCTGGCTTTTTGTATACTAGTTTTATAACACGTGCCATGCACGTGGTTTGTAATATTGTAATGTTTAAAATATAATTTAGTGTCATGCACGTGGTTTGTAATGTTTAAAATATAATTTAGTTTATGTCTCATCTGAAAGTTAGACTTCTAATCAACTTCATAGTGTTTTCGTCAATTGAACTATGTATTATTATTATTATTTATTATTTTTCCAACAAAAACATAGTTCAATATTGAATTATGTTTTTTTCTGCATATCCTCACTAAAAAACCAGTGGTTTAAGTCTCTATCCCATATGTTATAATAATAATTATTTTTTAAAAATTTTTAATATAAATTTCAATGACATATTAATTAGATAAATTCAATATACAATATATTGCACAAAAAGAATTTGCAAATTAAATTAAAGATTGGAGTTCTGAAGATCGATTGAATATATTAAAAAGGATAATGGAATGTGACCCATAACATTAACTTAACTGGTTAAAGGATTCTTGAATCTCCTCCCGAATTGTTGAACAATAAAATAAATTAAATTAAAGTAAAAAAGAAAATGATGGTAGGAGACTCAAAAGATGCTGAGATAAAATCGAAAAAATGTGAAATATAGTGTGTGAAGAAAGATATGAAATATAATTTCAAGAGCATCCCAAAATGTCTATTGAAAATTTTGAGAAGAGGAAAAAAGCATATTGAAGAAATTGAACTTTTTCCGTCGTCTCTCTCGTTTCAAAGAAAGGAAAAGGAAACAAAATATTGATGAATTCATAAGGGACTCATCTTTCCTAAATATACATAATATTGTGTAATCGAAAAATAACAATATATATACAAAATTAAAAAATTAAATATATTCAAAAGAAATTCCTTCATCTACCACACATTGCTGAAGATGGAGAAGAATCTTCACATTTTCGCTCATTCCCCTCCACTTGATGTTTTCTGCAATTTCAATTCTTCATGTACGTACCAATGAACTTGACATATTTTGTGGCAATGAGAGAATAGATATTTATATGTTAAAAAGTAGGGGAAACCAAATGGTTTGAGAAGTTTAATAGTCTTCTTCATTAAATTCATACTGAATGCATAAAAAAGTTCACAATTTTGGTTTTAATGACAAGCAAACCCACGTAGGAATGTAGGGGAAGCCAAATGGTTTGAGAAGTTTAATAGTTTTCTTCATTAAATTCATCCTCAATGCATAAAAAAGTTTAATAGTTTCATGGATTTGAATTACAAAAATAAGTGTAAGGGTAAATTTGGTAGGTAATTTTAAATGAAAGGGCAAAAATGGAACACAAAGTTTCTCCCTATAGTGGTTTTTATATATACTATAGATATAGATTAGAGATAAGTTACATATATATTATATTATATTAAAATTAGTCATATTAGAAAACAAAAAAATTATCATAGAAGTAGAAAAAACAAAACTAATATAAGAATGTATATACAATCTTAATTAATTTTAAATTAACTTTACTTCATAATAACTTAGTCAAATTATTACACGTGCATCACACGTGGTAAAAACCTAGTTTTAATAAGTTTAAAAATTTATAATATTAATAAAAAAACTAAAAAAAAAAAGAGAAATTGGAGAGTAAATAAGAGTTACGGTTTATAATTACTATTATTTTTTAAACTTATAATAAATACATGAAAAAAGATAGGGAAGACGGTCTTTTCCTTTTTTTTTTTCCTGTTTCTTCTTAATTAATATATACAAGTATAATGGTAAAATTTTCATTAAAACAATAAATTCTATTTCAATCCATTTGAAATCTGATAAAATCTATAGGTTCCTTATAAGATTAGAAGGTTAAAATCATTGAAAGCATTAGAGATAAAAAAAAAAAAGTTAAAAATCACTTTTGGTCCCTAAACTTTCATGGAAGTAACAATTTGGTCGCTAAACTTTGATTTGTAACGATTTAGTCCCTGTATTTTCAATTTTGTAACAATTTAGTCCCCGAACTTTAATAAGTAACAATTTAGTCCCTATACTTTCAAATTTGTAACAATTTAGTCCCTATACTTTCAAATTTGTAACAATTTAATCATTGTCACAAAAAAATTCATCAAAATTAAATGTCGATTTTTATTATTTAATGATTAATCTTTGTAGCTTATTAACATATTGGATCCCAAATTAGTTTATTAATCTATCTTAGGTAAGAAATTTCATTAAATCTTTACATTAATTTTTCAGGATAGGGATTAAATCGTTACAAATTTGAGAGTACAGGGACTAAATTGTTACTTATTAAAGTTTAAGGACTAAATTGTTACAAAATTGAAAGTACAGGGACTAAATCATTACAAAATTGAAAGTATAGGGACTAAATCGTTATAAATCAAAGTTCAGGGACTAAATTATTACTTTCATGAAAGTTTAGGGACCAAAAGTGATTTTTAACCTAAAAAAAAAAAAAAGTATGAAGTGATTAGGTGGTCTCGTGAGGTGCAGTTGATTGCTACCGACGCTCTGATGGGACCGTTCGTTATAAATGTAATTGGCGCTTAGAGACTTTGCAGAGGACAAGATGGCCAAACCTCTCCTCATTCTTGCAGTTGCCCAATCTTGTTGGGGGACCTCATCTCTTCCAAACTTTTAACAATACAAAATATGAAAATTATTATTATTATTATTATTATTATTATTTTTGAGAGGGTATGCATAGATTAAATTGTAGTTGTCATGACGTGGAGTGATCCACGTCGCTTTTTTAAGAGTCTCTTCAAATGAAAGAATTTTGAGTCGTTACAGATGATATTAAAATTATGATTAGTCATCCAATTTAAAAAAAAACGAGGCTTACTTGGATTGCAATAGCTTTTAAAATAATTGTTGGTAATTTTGCTTTTAGAAAAATCAACTTTGAAATGAGGTAAAATAGTGTTTAGCAAATGTTAATTTTTAAATAAAAAAAAGGGAAAAATACACTTTTGGTCCCTGAGGTTTGGATTAGGTTTCATTTTGGTCTCTGAGTTTTCAAACTCGACAATTTAGTCCCTGAGGTTTGGATTTTCTTTCATGGTCCCTCCATCCATTTTTCCGTTACATACTAATGGATTGATGACGATACATTATTTTTTTATTAAAAAAATTCCTTTTTTAATTTATTAAAATAAAAAGAAATTAAAATAATAAAAATATTATTATTATTATTTTAAATTCCTTTCTTCTTTCTTTCTTTCTTTCTTCATTCTTTCTTCTTCCTCTTTTCCTCTTCTTATTCAAACCCTAAACCATCACCATAGCTGTTGACATCGACTGCCGCCGGCCGTTGAAGACTTTTTTTCTTTTTCTCTTTTTTTTTTCTTCTTTTTTTTTTCTCTCCCTCTCTTCATCTCATCTCTCCCTCTCTTTACCCGTTTCAATCGAAGCCTACACGATCGCCGAAACCTCCGATGGCGAAACCTCTCGTCCATCTCTGACGAACGTCTCCTACAGCAGTGGTGGCAGCAGTCCTGGCGGTTTCTCCGTGCAAGCAGCCTGACCGTGAGCTCCACTTCGTCTCTGACGGTTTCTTCGCGCACAGTAGCAATACAGTAGCAGCGTCCCTCGTTTCCAGCGAAAACAAACAGTTCCAGCGACGCGCGACGACATGATTCGACCGTGTGTAGCATTTTTCGTTCAGATCTGGGGCGTTTTCTTCGCGTTCCGGCCATTTTCTTCACATTTTTCGTTTCAGATCTGGGGCGTTTTCTTTGCGTTTCGGATTGTTCCAACGAGAATGGAAAGGGAGGACCCCTCTTCCTTTTCTGGCGTCGGAGACAGAGGAGGGAGGTCCCTCCTCCCTCTTCGACGCTAGATTCGAAGGGGGTTTTCCCCTTTGATTTTTATTTTTTTTTATTTTTATTTTTATAAAAAAAACCAGTGAAACAAAGGAGAAGAAGAAGAAAGAAAGAAGGGGAAGGAGAAAAAGAAAGAAGAAGAAAGAGAGAGGGGAAAAAAAGAAAAAAGGGAAAAATACACTTTTAGTCCGTGAGGTTTGGGTTAAGTGACAGTTTGGTCCCTGAGTTTTCAAACTCAACAAAAATACCCCTGAGTTTTGAGATAAGGAGCATTTTGGTCCCTGCCGTCAACTTTTCTGTTAAATTTTAACAGTTGCTGACGTGACACTATTATTTTAATAAAGAAAATTATTTTTAAAATTTTTTAAAATAAAAAAATAAAAAATATTAAAATATTATTATTTTTTTAATTATTTAATTTTTTCTCCATCTCTCTTTACTTCCCTTCTTCTTCTCCATCTTCTTCCTCTTCATCCTTTCATTCTTCTTCTTCATATCTCTGGTGGCCGGCGGCCGGCGGCCACCACTCGCCGGCGCCGGCGCCAGCCGCCGGCAACTCTCAACTCTCTTTTTTTTTCTCCCTCTCCTTTTCTTTTTCTTCCTCCCTCTTTTTACTGTTAAAAAAAAAAAACAGAAACGAAGGGGGAAAACCCCCTTCGATTCCGGCGCCGGAGAGGGAGGAGGGAGGTCTCTCCTCCCTCCCTGTTCCAGGAGGGAGGAGGGACCTCCCTCCTCCGTCTCCATCGGCGAGACAGAGGAGGGAGGTCCCTCCTCCCTCTCCGGCGGCGAGACAGAGGATGGAGGACCCTCCTCCCTCTCCGGCGTTGGAATCGAAGGGGGTTTCCCCCCTTCGTTTCTGTTTTTTTTTTAACAGTAAAAAGAGGGAGAAAGAAAAAGAAAAGGAGAGGGAGAGAAAAAAAAAAAAAAAAGAGTTGCCGGCGGTCGGCACCGGCGCCGGCGAGTGGTGGCCGTCGGCCGCCGGCCACCGGAGATATGAAGAAGAAGAATGAAAGGATGAAGAGGAAGAAGATGGAGAAGAAGAAGGGAAGTAAAGACAAATGGAGAAAAAATTAAATAATTAAAAAAATAATAATATTTTAATATTTTTTTATTTTTTTATTTTAAAAAATTTTAAAAATAATTTTCTTTATTAAAATAATAGTGCCACGTCAGCAACTGTTAAAATTTAACAGAAAAGTTGACGGCATGGACCAAAATGTTCCTTATCTCAAAACTCAGGGGTATTTTTGTTGAGTTTGAAAACTCAGGGACCAAACTGTCACTTAACCCAAACCTCAGGGACTAAAAGTGTATTTTTCCCAAGAAAAAAAATCCGGTGAGATGACGGCGGCGACGGTCGGCTGTCGGTAGTGGCGATGGCGGTCGACGGGAGGCGGTCACCGGCGACAGGAGAAGGAGGGGGGAAAAGGAAGAAGAAGAATAAGAAGAAGAAGAAGAATGATGAAAGAGAAATAAATAAAATTAAAAATTGATAATATTTTATTATTTTTATTTTAAAAATTAAAAAATAATTTTTATAATAAAAAATAGTGCCACGTCAGCAAACCGTTAGTTTTTAACAAAAAAATGGATGGAGGGACTAAAATGAAACCAAAACCAAACCTTAGGGATTAAATTGTTGAGTTTGAAAACTCAGTGACCAAAATGAAACCTAATCCAAATCTTAGGGACCAAAAGTGTATTTTTCCCTTTTTTAATTTAAAATTGACATTTACCAAACACTATTTTACCTAATCCAAACTGTTAGTTTTTAATGGAAAAATAGATGGAGAGACTAAATTGTTGAGTTTGAAAACCTAGAGACTAAAATGAAACCTAACCCAAACCTCAGGGACTAAAAGTGTATTTTTTCAAAAAAAAAAAAAAATAGTTACGTTGTTTGGTAAATTAATACTAAATTATTATGACTTAATTATAATGACCAAAGTAAACTTATTATTTCAATTATTTTCATATGGATATTTAATTTATAATTTATTATAAGATAATCTATGATCTATAATATATTAAAAAATCACAATCTTGAAAAAAAAATTGGACTATTATATCCCTTTATTTATTTTTAAATTTTTAAATTTACCGATAATGACATTTTAATTAAAAAAGAATGTGAAGAGTTTGGAATATGACTAGAAGTATGAATAGTCTTTCTTATTTATTTCTAGAAATTAATTACAAAACTTTATGATCTAACATTTAATTAAAATTAATAATGAAATTTCAAAAGGTTTTGAGAATTTAAAAAGTCTTACAACTCCGTTTCAAAAAAAAAAAAAAAAAAGTCTTACAACTTCTCTTGATGTCCTACATGTATATAATGATCTTTCATCTACCTTTTTTCTACAACAAGTTAAAGAATTTTCTTCTTAGTGTGTGTTTTTTTTTTCAATCTCTTAATTTCTCTTTTAGATTTAGTATTACACAGTAGATAGTGCAATAGTTTTAAGTATACAAGTAATTTATTAGATTTGAGTAGTGATGCTATTCATCATTGGAAGTCACAGTATTTTCAACACTAATCAAACGAGAAGATGCTTTTAGAAAACTGTCTAAAATAGAGGTATGATTCCTCACATAGATTTTCTAGATTATTTTACCGTTAATATTGTAATTATTTATAATTTCCATTGATTTATTATTCTATTATTGGTTTAGTTTATACTTCTTTGTGGTGATTTTATTTACTTCATTTTTATGTCATTTTTATTTATTTGGAGTTTGCACAAAATAATTCAAAAATAGTTTTTCATCTTTTCCATTATTAATATAAATAATATACGTTAAATTTAAATGTATTGTGATAAATATGTGGAACCCTAAAAGTCTCAGATTTTAAATGTTTTTTGTGCTTCAATTTTCTAAAGATTTAAAGATTTTGCCTTGGAATTTCAAAAAATTTACAAAATTTCAAATTATCTTGAACTCCAAGTTTGATACTGTCTCTTAATTTTTTTTTTGGGAAAAATACACTTTTAATCCCTGAGATTTGAGTTAGGTTTCATTTTAGGGTAAGTAGAGGTGTGTTCCCTTAAGTGGTGTCTCCGGGTCTTGAACAATGGGCCCTGCCCTCTCTATGGCACAGGAGGGACTTCTGTTTGTTGGTAGGACCTCAAACAGGTTGTTCATTAGAGGAGCACTGGTACTTAAGGATGAAGAGGTAGCCCAGGGGTAAAACGGTATTTTGACCTAGCTGGGGTACAGACACACGTGAAGGGTTAACTTGCTGTTGATGGTCGATATCCGTGGACACAGAAATATATCTGCAGTGAGAAGAGTGCAGCTGTGGTTCTATAGTGGAGTGAACCACAGTTAACCACAGTCATGCAATCTTGAGTAAGTCTATGTTAATCAGTTCTCTCTTGATCGTTGTTTCCAATATATTTCTTCATCTTCTAACGCTTTGTCTAACTGATCCTCTACTCGCTTGATTTCGACAAAATCCCAAGGTGGTGGCTTACTATATAAATCTTGAAGAATACGTTGGTATGTAGTAATTGTTGGATTTTATGCCCTAAAACTCGTAGATAGTAAATGTACATTTGACCGAACATTAATAAAAGTGATGAATTATTCATTTACTCTATGTTTGTATTATATTTTGTCTTATTAACCCTAATCCAATAAACTAAACATCCAAGGCTAATAGAATGAGGCTTGAACTAGTATGTAGGGACATATGGGGATCGATGTTCAAGTTTTAGCCTAAAGGGTCTGTAGTATAGGGATAAGGATGGGTACCTTATCCTGGTGACACTATGGATACGGCCCGCTTTGTATATTTATACAAACGTAATGATCCAACGCGTTCATGTAGTTGACATGCGAGTGGGGGTATCCTGTGCAATGAGTTTGCACAAAGACCGAACCGCAAAATAGATAACCACTAACTGTAACACCGTTAGTTAGCTCGGTTTCTATTTCACTAGGATGACCTAGGCAACTTGGCCTTAATCCTAAGTGGATTATGAAACTTCCTTGTATGATTGGATTTACCGTGCATAATAGGGTCATTAATTCCATTGTAAATAATCGGACGATGATCCGACCGTGCCCATTTCAGATGTGTAACTGAAGCATGAGGGAAGATTTGAAGGAAAGCTTCATTCACAACAAACCTGTCCAGGCGCTCATTTATCTGAGTCTCCTTGTCGTGCCTATTTCGACCATGTAAACATGTCGCTAGTAAAGTCCATATCTTGTAAACCACAATCATCTAGAGTATCACGGAACAATTGGAGTTGCGATTCTCTAATTGGGTTCCCACCTTCCTTCTCTTCATGTAATAGAGTCGAATTAAAATCTCCACCAGCGATCTATGCCGAGTCTTCATGGTTGTGCAATCTTCGAAATAAATTCCAAGTGTGACTCCTATGGTTATTGTTTGGATTACCATATATACTAGAGAACCGCCACAATTTGGATTCCCAACTTATCGATGCATTCGATGTGGAAGTGAGAGTATGATCTTATAGTAACATCCACCTCCTCCTTCCAAAGTAAGCAAAAACCTCCACTATGACCGACACAATCCACAGAGAAACAACCCGAATAATTCAATGACATCTTTTTTTTATTAAGATTTGAAGCATGCGAGTTACACTTCGTTTCCAACAAAAAAAAAGTAAATGAGGATTATATTGGCGAATACCATCGTGCACAACTCTGAATGTCTGTGGATTCCCCAGACCACGAACATTCCAACACAATGTTTTCATGGCTCTCAGCGGGGCTGTTCAACAGCCTCCACTGTTGGTTCATTGGAATTGGAAGTGTCATCCTCCCCAGTTCGGGCCCGTTTCAATGTACCTCCTCCCATGCCTTCGCCTATTCGCTTCTTCTGGTCATCAAAAGTCTGATAGCGAGCATAGCTAGCTAGTTTTTCCTAATTAATTTAGCTAGTATTTGATGATTTATTGGCCATTTTATTGCACTTAATTGTTTATTTTGTACGAAATGGTTGATTGGAGCTATAGCGCAATATTGAAGTTAATCGGGTGCTCAGGACGCAAAAAGATGCAAAGGAATGAAAAAGAGTCAAAGAGGAAAAAAAAGTCAAACTTGGGTCAACCGCAGGCTAGCGTCGAGACGCCAGCCCTTGAGCGTCTCGACGCTGGCAGTCCATATCTGAATAGGCGCTAAAAGGTCACAGCGTCTCGACGCTGCGACCTTAGCGTCTCGACGCTGCGAGTTTTCCTTTCCAGAAACGCGCGTTTTGAAGGCAGCGTCTCTACGCTGTCTTAACAACGTCTCGACGCTATGACGAAAAAACAGAATATAAGCTTCTTTTCGGCTAGGTTTTGGGGAATTCGCTTTTGGGACTTTTTGGAGCCGTAAACAGAGCAGAACAGAGCATTTTTGGAGCTGAAGCAAAGGGAGCAAGTCGGAAATCAACCCATTGTTCGTGGGGATCGTGACGGGGACGCTCGGTCTCGGCCTACATTGAGTTTTTCCTTTCCTTTCCCTTTTTTCTAGCTAGACTTTATGGCTTTTTCATGTTTAGTTGAGCTTGTAATACCAATCATGAGTAGCTAAACTTGTAGCTTAGGGATTGATGTAGTCAATTGAATTTATGGATTGATTTATGGTTTAAGTTGTGCAATGGTTATTATGTATGCAATCTTGATTTAATGCTTTCAATTAATTGGCCATTAGTTGGATGATTTAAGTGTTGATTCTTGCTCGGGAGAGGGGATTTAGCATAGACTTACTCAAGATTGCATGACTAAAGTTTACTTTCTAATTTCGTGACGGTTTTTAGATTAACTTTAGAATTGGTCAAAAGAACTCATTGCCTTGCATGTTAATAAACTTAGATAGGGATATCAAGTTGGTCAATTTGCATGAGAATCAACTATACTCGGGAGAGGTAGTTGTGGTTAAAGGTTCTTGGGCTCATAATTCCATTGTGCATAATAACTTATTCCTTAAAATCAATCCTAGACTAAATTGGCGAAATCAATTCCCTAAGTGTTTTCTCAATTGCATCTCCATTGTTTATTTGTTTGATTTAGTTTTCATATCATTCATTCACTACTTTTTGATCCTTAAATAAAATTGAGCAAGATAATTCACAATACTTGATTTAGCTTAAAAATCCAATCCAGAGGACGACACTCGTTTATACGAACACTTTATTATTACTTGACCCGTGCGCTTGCGGTAAGGAAAATTCCACATCAAAGTCCCACTGGAACAAGAATCTGCATTCGGTTGGCGAGCTCCACGTTTCCAACTTTTAAGATTTGGGCCTATCTTAGAAAGATAGGAAGCTGTAACAGGAGCCTTGCCCATATCAGAAATGGGCTTTGCAAGTAAGTTGGCCCAGTCCTCCATTGCCTCGGTGAAGTTCTGTGAAGGAAACGTTTGAGTCTTCGAAATTTCTGCTGGGTTGGACAAGGAGTAAAACCTCGTCGCTGGCTCGAAGGCAGATTGACCCACTTTTGAAGCATAATTATTTGGGTCGTCTGGTGGGGCATAAGCAGTTAGGTCGTTGACCGAATCCTTGTTGGAGGAAAAAGGGTGCTTCAAATCTATCGGTTTCATCGCCTCACTAACTACCTTAAACGAGAATAAATTGAGCCCATTAAATGCTGAAACCTCTGCTTTGTTGTCAGTCGCTGGCGTTATCGGTTCATTCCCGTAGTCAAGCTTCTTCTTGACTTTTGAAAATTCATTGGCCTTAATACCAATTTGATGGGCATTTACTGCTTGGATGTTGGCTATTGCAGGGACTGTTACGTTTTCCTCCACCGGTGAAATATCCATCGGCTGGCTACCGGACCCCGTCGCTGGAGATGATTTTGGTTGGATATCCAGACCCGCCTCTTGTCTCGCTGTTGCTAACTGATTGCGTGGTTGGGAACCATTCTGGTTTGGTGAGTTCTCCATCATTAATCGATTATTACCCATTGGACTCGTGCTCGAAGATCAAAAAACATTCGAGGATCGACCAGTAAAAGACATCCACATGCCATATTCATGGCGCCGAGCAGAGGAACACTCGTAAACAAAGGAAAAAGTACAGTCCTTTGTTACATGTCCTATCCGACCGCAATAAGAACAAATTTCAGGTAGTTTCTCATATTTGATAGGAGTCCAGACACTACCCAATGGATCATCAAGACGTACCTTAATGCCACGACGAAAGGGGCGCGTAATGACTAGAATAATTCGAACTCTAAGGCTCTCCTTCCATCCGTATCCTCGCCCGCCAGTATCGTACTCCTGGAACTGGCCAATTGCATTGCCCAATCTTTCTGCCATCGATCGATTATATAAATCCATGAGGAGATCACAAAAATGAACCTAGAAAGTAGTAAACTTGAATACCATAGCAGTAGGCTTCACCATTGGAATCGGCGTCGATAGAACTAACATAAATTTATCAAAAAGCCATGGCTCCAGGCGTAGGACTCGTGTATGATCAGCTTCCGATCTCAACGTGAAAATGAACAAGTTGGGTCCCAATTTCTCAACCAATAAGTCGGTTGGAATATTCCAAGCCGCCTTGAAGGTACGACGCATCACATCACCCGTTATAATTTGGGGTGCAAGCAGCTTCCCTATTACGCTAAAGCCTAAAGATTGTCTGGTAACCAAAGTCGTCTGTTTGTCCACATGGACTTCAATTGACTCCTCCTTAGCAGTGATGTTTAGTCTCTCCCAATTTTCAATTAGATCCTCAAAAGCCATGATAATCGAAATTGGATTGACAAAGAAACAAAATTGAACAGATGTTTGAACGTATGCTGTGAGATCCAACCATCTGATTCCACGGATATAAACCAATGCAAAAGAAATCGTTTGGAGCAGAAATCTTGGGGAAATCAGTGTAGACAATAATTTGGCTGAATATCCGCTACGTAATAGAAGTTGGATGATTGACAGAATCGTGAACCGAAAATTTGGACAATCAGAGTGATAAATTTCTGCATTAACGACAGAAAAAAAACCTGCAGATCCAGTGCAATGGATCCGAAAGACCGGTGATTAAGCTCACCGAAAATTTGCGCCTAAAGAATTCTTGAGAGAATTCCGGCGAGTGCAAAGTCAATGTTAAAAATTTATATTTATGTGATTTTTTTTAATGAAATTGTGTTTTTCCTTGTGATTTTTTTTGCGACGAGAATTAATCTAATTTGGAAGTTTGAATTAAAGATTGTAAAGTGACAAATAGTATATTTATCAAAAAAAAAAAAAAAAGTGACAAATAGTATGGATGTTGTATTTAATTAATTACATATTAGAATCTTATTCTAATTTATCTCTCATATACTATAGTGTAATTAAATCAGATTTAATTAAACTAAATTGAATAACTAATTAATTCTTAATTAATTAATCTATTTACTAATTAAATATCACATATTTAATTAGTCATATATTTGAACTCCTTCATATATATTATTCTCTCAATTAATAAAGTTTAATCTCAAATTAAATTTTATATTATAATGCATCACCATACATTATATTAATTGCATCTCATACAATTAACTTAATTCCCATAATGAATTTGAACTATTCAAATTCTTTTCAAGATTAATTGTTTCTAATTACTCTTTATGACTTAGTAGGGGGATCTAATAGGCCTATAGATAAGAAGCTCCAATAATATGAGGTTAACTGACTAAACTCATTAATCAGGTTAACCAATATTCATTAACTGGGGTCACTCCACTAAAAACCCACAACTGCACTCTTCTCACGGTAGAATATTTCTGTGTCTATGGATATAGACCAATACCAGTAAGTCGATCCTTCACGAGTGTTCGTAACTTCAGCTAGATCAAATTACCATTTTACCCCTGAGTTACATCTATCTCCTTAAGTACCAGTGCTCCTCTAATGAACAACCTGTTTATGGCCCAACCAATAAACAAAAAGTCCTTCTCGGTCCAGTGAGAGGGCAAGATCCCTTTGTTTAAGACGTGAAGTCACCACTTATGGGAACACTCATCAACTTCTCCTAGAAGCGGGAAGGAGCGAATTCCATCTTCTGTTTTCATGTCTCCAACCTTCCACTCGATCTTGTCCCCAAAATGGTAGGCTTATTAAGTAGGTGAATCTGGCCACTTTCACCCATACAAATCAAAGGACAATCCCTCGTGAAAAGGAGTTCATGAGACACTCAGGATTAAGATCGAGTTACCTAGGTCATCCTATTGAAATAGAAATCTAACTAGTCAACGGTGTTTCCTCTAGTGGTTTACTATTTCGTGGTCTGATCTTATGCAAACTCATTGCATAGGATACCCCCGCTCACATGTCTACTACATGGACACTTTGGATCAATGTGTCTGTATCGTATACAAAACAAGTCAGATTACATAGTGTCACCAAGGTTAAGGTACCTATCCTTATCCCTATACTATAGACCTTTTAGGTTGTTACTGTAGGGATAAAAGCCCTTACGCAACGGAAACGTATCAGAGGACCACACTCAATTAAAGCACGATTGGAATACCCGTACGACGACAAAAAACACAGCATCTAAATCTAATTAAAACATGTTGTAAACAGATTATAAAACATGTTATATTTGAGATTAAAACCTAGATCTAATATTAGTTTTATCTAAGGAATGTAGGGATTAAAGAGGACTTACTCTCGTTGTTGTTCTTGACCGTAACACCAACTCCTTGATAATTTTGCAGAAAATGCAGCAGCGAAAAACACCTTCTTTGTTGAGTCAAATGCTACAAACACCACAAAAAATGAGCCACCAGTATTCTCTAAGGGCCTAAGGTTGAGGTTTCTTGTGGGAGAACCTTTACAAAAGGAAAAGGGAGAAGACAAGTCTCTGGAGAGTTTTCTCTGGAGTGTGAGAGTAAGAATGATCGAATGAATGAGAAGACCTAACCTCCCAATCTAATCGTTAGGGAAGAGGGAGAGAGAATCGTGGAAACTAGCACACGATCAGGTAACTGATCCAATCAATTATCTAACTTTTTAATTTTAAAAAATTAAAATCAAAATTAAAATTAATTTAATTAACTAACTAATTTAAATCATATTTAATTAGTTAATTCATTTAAATGAATATTTAAATGAACCTCCCTCGTTTACCCTATAGTTTTAATGTTGTTTAATTAAATCAATTTTAATTAAACTAAATTAAAACATATAATTAATTAATTCTACAAATAATTAAGGGAAAAAATCAATTTTGACCCCTAAACTTTGCAGGTTGTATCAATTTTAACCCTAAGCTTTCAATTTCATCAAATTGAACCTTAAACTTTACAAATTGTATCAATTTGAACCTCAAACTTGCATAAAATTTGCAATGTAGATCATTGGTTCACTTTTCATTTGTATTGTCATTAAAACATGTAATTGACAATTTTCTTTTCATTTTTTTTTAATTCACATTGCACTTGAGTTAGTGTTTTGTAAGAATTTTTTTGAGAAAACTAGAAGAAATAAAATATCCCAAACTATAACTCTCATTATTATCCAAAAAAAGAATCACAAAGTTATTGGCAACAAGAAAAATCCAACAAATATGAGAAATAAAAAACTCGAAATTTCTTTATTTTCGTTTCCTACATTTGTACATTTTTCTAGAAAGAAAAAAAATCCCACAAAATTCTTAGCAACAATAAAAAAAACCAGCAAATATTTGAAGATAAAAAACCTCCAAAGTTTCTTTGCTTTCGTAATCTTAAATAACAGCAAAAAAGCCCTCACAATTAAAGTTCTCAACAACGAGAAAAAGTCATCTAAAATAAAAAGTTTCTCCAATATTTTATTTATAAGAAACCAATTCAAGTGCGATGTGAATTAAGAAAAAAATGAAGAAATAATCAATTACGGACGGTGGTTCAAACGGAAAGTTAACCAAAGGTATACATTATAACACTTACGCAAGTTTGATGTTAAAATCGATACAATCTGATAAGTCTGAGGTTTAATTTGATGAAATTGAAAGTTCAGGGTTAAAATTGATACAACTTGTTAAGTTTAAGGTTCAATTTGATGAAATTGAAAATTCAAGGTTAAAATTGATACAACCCCCAAAGTTTAGGGTTAAAAATGAATTTTTCCCAATAATTAATCATTAAATTGAATAACTAATACTCAATTATATTTCTCTCATGTAACCTATAGTTTTAATGTGCATTAATTTTAACCATATAGTTTTAATATGAATCCAATTCATATTTTAAATTTAATATTCGAACTCTTTCAAATATTCACTTCTCCCTCAAATTAATTTTGAATCAATATTCAAAATAAATTTATATTATAAAGTTTAATAATGAATATAAACTTTATATTATAATGTATCTAGATACATTATATTATTTTCCTTAGTAAATTTACCTCAATGCCCTATATGAGCTACTGGTGGGACCTAATGGACCTACAGATCAGAAACTCCAATGATATGAGATTAATTGGCTAAACTCATTAACCATGTTAATCAATATTCGTTAACTGTGGTCCACTCCACTATAGAACCACAACTGCACTCTTCTCATTGCAGATATATTTCTGTGTCCACGGATATTGACCAATAAAAGCAAGTCAGTCTTTCACGTGTGTTCATATAACACCAACTGGATCAAATTATCGTTTTACCCCAGGTTACCTCTACATCCTTAAGTCCCCAGTGCTCCTCTAATGAACAATCTGTTTGAGGTTCAACCAACAAATAGAAGTCCCTTTTGTGCCATAGAGAGGACATAACCCTTTATGCAAGACCTGGAGACACCACTTAAGGGAACACACATCTACTTACCCTAAAGTCGGGAAGGTGGGAATTCCATCTTGTGTGATTATGTTCCCAGCTCCCCACTCGGTCTAGTCCCCAAAATGGTAGGCTTATTGAGTCGACGTGCAAGCCACTCTCACCCATACAAATCAAAGGACAATCCCTCGTGAACAGGAGTCCATAACCCACTCAGGATTGAGACTAAGTTGTCTAGGTCATCCTAGTGAAATAGAAACCTAACTAGTCAACGACGTTACAACTAGTGGTTAACTATTTTGCTGTTCGGTCTTATGCAAACTCATTGCATAGGATACCCCCACTCGCATGTCCCCTACACAAACGCATTGGATCATTGCGTTTGTATCAAAATTCAAAGTAGGTTGTATCTATAGTATCACAAGGATAAGGTACCCAGTCTTATCCCTATACTATAGACCCTTTAGGCTGTAACTTGAACAACGATCCCCGTATGTCCCCACTGAAGGATTGGAATTCCCAATTCTGTAAAAGCGGAAGCGTAATTGGACCGTTCGTAAATTAGTTTCGTTCTACAAAATACCGTAGATTGGCAAAAAGTTAAGCAATGAGAAACATACCTCCGTTGACGACTATGAATCTTTCAACGGACACCACCACGAGGCCTTCCCCGCCATCCTCTGAGACTTTGAACGTAGTGGTGGGACTCCCTCAATTTCTTGAATTTTGGGAAACAAGATCATAGAGAAGAAAGAAGTTTTCTGTGTCTTGGCTTAAGAGAGAAATCAGTATTTTTGCGTGATGAGAGTGAGAGAGAGATTCTGTTGGAGAGCCAATGTGAGATTATGATCTCTCTTCCAAGAACCCCTCCAACATGAATTTTAAAATTGTGAGGGAAAATATTTTATTTTAAATGTTTAATTAATTAAGTAAAACGAATTTAATTTAATTAATTAATTATTAATTAATTAATCTTATGTGCATTTAAATCATATTTAAATGCATCACCCTCACATAGTATATGGTTTCAATTAGTTTGACTAAATCCAATTTAACAAAATTAATTTAAACCAACTTATTAATTAATTCATAATTAATTAACTCAATGATTAACTAAATATCACATATTTAATTAATCCATCATTTGAACCATATTCAAATATGCATCTCTCTTGTAACCTATAGTTTTAATATGAATCCAATTCACATTAGAATTAATCTATAGTTATTAATTTAATTAAATCACATTTAACTAAATTAAATTGAACAATTAATTAATTCAAAATTAATTAATTATTGTGATTAATTAAATATCACATATTTAATTAATTACATATTAGAATCATATTGTAATTTAATCTCTCATACTATATAGTTTAATTAAATCACATTTAGTTAGACTCAATTGAATAATTAATTAATTTATTCACTAATTAAATATCACATATTTAATTAGTTATATATTTGAACTCTTTCAAATATTATTCTCTCAATTTAATAAAGTTTAATCGCCATACATTATACTAATTGTATCTCATACAATTAACTTGATTCCCAAGATGAATTTGAACTATTCAAATTCTTTCAAGATATATTGTTCCCAATTACTCTTTAAGAGCTAGCAGGGGGACCTAATGGACCTACAGATCAAAAGCTCCAATGATATGAGGTTAACTGATTAAACTCATTAATCGAGTTAACCAATATTCATTAACTGTGGGTCACTCCACTAAAGACCCACAAACTTAAGCTTTTGCTAGTCCTCGAGCAAACTAAAAATCAAGTATACAGTGGAAGAATGGATGCAACAAACATGACTCAATCATCAAGGCTCAAAAGTCAATAGTCAAGCAATCAAGAGACATGCACATAAGGACCAATGAGGGAGACAAATCAAAAGTTTTCCAAAATTAACTTGCACAAACGAGATCTAACTCAACGAGATTAGACTCTACTAGCCCGAGATTGGATTATTAAACTCTCAACTCATCTTCCCTCTACACTGGCACTAAGGATTCACTAACGAGTCAATGGAACAAATTAGTTTGTTTTCATCCATACTTAGGTGCTTAATATTGAAAATTAAGTCAAGCATTTATATGTGGCACTAGCTTTCACACACCTATTGTAGGGACCCTTAACCTGAGTTTTCTCGGGTTGGCCTAATTGATCACAACAAGGGTAGTTCTTTTTGCCTAAATCTTTATTACTCATTGCAAACTGTGCACAGGCCATGACATAATAATTTTTTTTCTTTCAAAAGTAACAACAAGAATGATTTTTTCTTTCATGATCATGATAAGCATATATTCTTTTCTTTCCTCCTAAGCAAGATTAAACATGTTAATTTGCAAAAAATTAACTCTTTAGCTCTTCCCTACACCTATCGAGGTGACAACAAGCATATGAACCTAATAATTCGCTCCTAAGCATTCAAATCCAAATCTAGCCAAAAAAAAAAATACTCTACTCATGCAAGACATCTCCTAGAAAAATTTTAAAAAGTCTCCCTTTTTGGGCACTCATGCTTACAACTCATCGAAAGCTTGAAAATTGACAAGAAAGCCTATCCTAGGAAATCATAGTCATGCAAAAATAGCATCCAGAAAACAACCATATGCTCAATTCAAAGAAAGCTCAAAACTATATCCCGAACTCAGATGCTCAAGGGCTCCACAAACATGATATTCCAAAATACCCCCAAACTTAAAGCATGCATTGTCCTCAATGTATGAAGAAAATAAAGCATAGTCAAGCATGAGAACAAATAAAGAATGGAAGGGGTGAACAATACTGCCCTGGAATGATGACTTTTTCATGAATGCTTGGCACAGACAAGAGCACGGGAACTCCTACAAAACAAAAACAACAAGACATAAAAAACAATAACGAAGTAACTTGGGTTGCCTCCCATAAGCGCTTGTTTATCGTCTTTAGCTCGACGTGCTCGTGCAGTCTGTCAAGGCACATAAAAATTCTCGTATTTCTTTGAGCCCTTCTTCCTTGAATCAATATAACCAACGATCGCTAGCAAACTGACTAGCTTCTCATGGGCCCCTGAAACAGAATTATTTTTTGTATTTTTGAATAAAAGAAGCATAAAAGGAGAAATATCAAAATAAAGAGACTCTGACTCTAAAACTGACTCGTGAGAATAGAAAAAAGAACAATCAAAATCTACAAAGGATGGAGAAGATAAATCAGACGAAGGCTTTTCAACCTCAAACTCTACCTCCTGAACTTCCTCTGACACTTCAAGCTCATTTTCTTTTTCTTCCTCACAAACATGTTCTTGAAAGGTGCTACAACTCTCCAATTCTTCTCCACTGTCTATGCAACTCACCCCTAAATGCTCATCCTTAGCAAGATCGAAAGAACTAAGCTCCTGAATGGGTGCCAACGAATCATCGGCCACATGACTCACTAGACATCCTATGGAAGTGGATCCCACCTCACTAACTTCCTTTGGGATTTGAAGTCCTTTTATAATTTTATCAAATTTTAAACTCCTCGCTCTAGACTCCTCAATATAATTTTGAACTATGCTTTCCAAGGAAGAATTTTCTTTTAAAGGTGTATAACTTGAAGATGAAAAATTGGAGTATGGTGTTGAATAAAAAGTCATTCAAATCAATTAAAGCAACAATGATAATTAGGCTTCCAATCAAATAATAACCCAACAAGAACAAATGACAAAGACTCAAACAAAAAAGGAAAGAAAAAAAAACAAAGAAAACTAAATAGAAAAGGAAAACAAAAACAAGAAAGGAAATAAAACAAATAATGAAAAAAAAAATCAAACAAATAAGGAAAACACTAAAATAGGAATGCAACAAATATGGAAAAAAAATACAATCTACCTAAAAAAATAAAAATACACCCTAAATTAAGACCGAACAATTTTTCCACAATATTAATTTAACTAAATATGCCAATCCCCGACAACGACGCCAAAAACTTGATGTGGAATTTTCCTTACCGCAAGTGTACGAGTCAAGTAATAATATAGTGTTTTCGTGATTAAACGAGTGTCGTCCTCTGGATTGGTTTTCTAGCAAATTAAGTACCGTGAATACTTTTGTTCAATTTTATTTAGGGAGCAAAACTTAATGAAAAAGATAAATTTAAAGACTTAAAGCATAAAATAAAAGTGGAGACTCAAATGGAAAGACTCTTAGGGACTTGATTTCATTGATTAAGATTGAGGATGGATTAATAGGAATGAATTGACCATGCAATTATTCTACAAGCCAAGGAAACTTTTATCACGATTACCTCTCCCGAGTATAATTGATTCTCATGCAAATAACTAACTTGATATCCCTATCTAAGTTCATTAACATGCAAGGCATTATTCGGTTCGGTCCTTGTTATACTTCTAAAGTAATTCTAAATCCCGTCACAAACTTAGAATTTCTACTTTAGTCATGCAATTAAACAACGTAAGTCTTACGCCAAATCAACTCTCTCGAGTTAGATTCAACACTTAAATCCTTCAATTAGTGATCAAGTAATTGAAAGCAATACACAAAATTACATGCATAAAATAAAAGCACATTCATACCAAAAATCAATCCAACAAACTAAAAACAACTACATCAAACCCTAAGACAAACAACTAGCAATTCATAGTCTTTGAACCACAAACACTAATTGCATGAAAAGCCATAAAAACTACAAGAATTAAGGGAAAGAGAAAGAAAAACTCAAATCCGTCGAAACCGGCACGTCCTCGTCACGATCTCCACGTCTTCTCGCTTGATTCCCGCTCCTTGGCCTCGCCTTTAGCTCCCACCAAAGGTCTCTAGTCGAAATTATGGGTAAAATCTCACCAATTGGACTCCCCCAATCCGTAGCACAAAAGGATGAATTTATAGAAAATCTGGCGTGACGCTGTTGCGAAACCGCGATTCTAGAAAATTTGCCGAGAGCGTCGCGACACTATTTTTTTTTTTTTTTTTTTTTTAGGATTGAACTCCATTTGACTCCAATTGCTGAATTAAGCTTCAAACACATACTTCCCTACAAATAAAACATAAAAATGCATAAATTTGGGCAAATAATTGTAAAAGACTAGCTTAATTATTCAAGAAAAATAACTAGTTATGCTCGCTATCACAGGGGGGCCTAATGGACCTACAGATCAGAAGCTCCAATGATATGAGGTTAACTGACTAAACTCATTAATCAAGTTAACCAATATTCATTAACTGTGAGTCACTCCACTAAAGACCCACAACTACACTCTTCTCACTGTAGAATGTTTCTATGTCCACGGATATTGACCAATAACGGTAAGTCAATCCTTCACGAGTGCTCGTAACTACAGTTGGGTCAAATTATCGTTTTACCCTTGTGTTACCTCTGTCTCCTTAAGTACCAGTGCTCCTCTAATGAACAACCTGTTTTGGAGGATTGGAATTCCGTAATTCCGTAAAGCGGAAGCGTGATTGGGACCAATTCGTAATTAATTTTGTTTAATCTAAAATACCAATACATTGGCAATAATATTAGAACTATTCTAAATATATATTAAGGCTAAGAATGCAAAAATATTAGATCTAAATCTAATTTATAAAGTAACAAATTACTTACTCTCGTTGACGACTCAAATTAAATTCACCAACTGCATGTGAATTAATCACGAACTAGTGTGAACACCACCACTATGGCTACACCGGTATGACTCTGAGACTTCTAGAGGCAGGAGACTGGTGGGAGTCTAGAGGAAGCCTTGAGGGGAATTCTCTAAGAGAAGGAGAATGAATGGGATGCCTTTCACCCCACCCCAGGGGTCCTATATATAGTAAAGACCAAGACCTTTTCCTAATAGGAAAATGTCTCTAATTTTAATAAATAATTAATTAATTCCTTAATTAATTAATTTCCCAATTAAATATCATATATTTAATCTTAGGGATTTTATTAAAATTAAAATTAATATGAATCCAATTCATATTAAATTTATTTGAACTCTTTCAAATATTTTCTTTCCTAATAGGAAAAGGTCTCTAATTTTAATAAATAAATAATTAATTCCATAATTAATTAATTTATCCAATTAAATATCATATATTTAATCTTAGAGATTTTATTAAAATTAAAATTAATATGAATCCAATTCATATTAAATTTATTTGAACTCTTTCAAATACTTTCTCTCAAGAATTAATTTTTGAAATTAATTCAAAAATTATATTATAAAGTTTCATAAACTTTATATTATAATGCATCAATATACATTATACGATTCCCCAAATAAATTGAACACTTTCAATATACAATTTATACTTAATTTCCTCAAGTCTCTTTACGAGCTACCAGTGGGACCTAATGGACCTACAGATCAGAAGCTCCAACGATACGAGACTAATTGGCCAAACTCATGGACCAAGTTTAGTCAACATTCGTTAACTGTGGGTCACTCCACTAAAGACCCTCAGATGCACTCTTCTCACTGTAGAATATTTTTGTGTCCACAGATATCGACCAAGCAGTAAGTCAATTATTCACGTGTGTTCGTAACACCAGCCGGGTCAAATTACCGTTTTACCCCTTGGTTACCTCTGGTTCCTTAAGTACCACTGATTCCTCTAATGAACAAGTTGTTTAGAGTCCAACCGCTAAACAGGAGTTCCTCTCGGGCCAGGAGAGGACGACGCGCCTTTGTTCAAGCCCCGGAATCAGCCCTTAAGGGAACACACATCTACTTACCCCAATAGGGGAAGGAGTGAATTCCATCTTGTACTGTTATGTTCCCAGCCCCCATTCGGTCTTGCCCTTGAAATGATAGGATTATTGAGTCGGCGAACTGGCCACTCTCACCCATACAAATCTAAGGACAATCCCTCCTGAAAGGGGTTCATAACAGACTCAGGATTGAGATTGAGTTACCTAGGTCATCCTATTGAAATAGAAACCTAAACTAGTTAACGACGTTACATCTAGTGGTTACTATTTCGCGGTCCGGTCTTATGCAAACTCATTGCATAGGATACCCCCACCCGCATGTCTCCTACATGGATGCTTTGGATCATTGCATCTGTATCGAATACAAGGTGGGCCGTATCACATAGTGTCACCAGGATAAGGTACCCAGCCTTATCCCTATACTATAGACCTTTTAGGTTGTTACTTGGACACTGATCCCCGTATGTCCCCACATACTAGTCCAAGTTTGATTTAAACAACCTTGGATCTTAGTTTATTGGATTTAAGGTTTATTAATGCAAACTCGATTATTCAATAACCAAATTACTGAATTATTCAAATAACACTTTATTGAGATCGATTAATTTGTTTCATTTACTATCTACGAGTTTTAGGGCATAAAACCCAACATGTTTATGGTCCAACCATTAAATAGAAAGTCCCTCTCGGGCCAATGAGAGGGTGTGATCCCTTTGTTCAAGACCCGAAGTCACCACTTAAGGGAACACTCATCTACTTCTCCTAGAAGTGGGAAAGAGTGAATTCCATCTTGTGTTGTCATGTCTCCAGCCCCCCATTTGGTCTCGTCCCCAAGTAGGTAGGCTTATTGAGTCGACGTGCAGGCTACTCTCACCCGTACTAATCAAAGGACAATCCTTCGTGAAAAGGAGTTCATGACACACTCAGGATTTAGACTGAGTTGCCTAGGTCATCCTATTGAAACAGTAACCTAACTAGTTAACGGTGTTACATCTAGTGGTTTACTATTTCGTGGTTTGGTCTTATGCAAAACTCATTGCATATGATACCCCCGCTCGCATGTCTCCTACATGGACGCCTTGGATCAATACGTCTGTATCAAATACAAAGCGGGCTGTATCACATAGTGTTACCAGGATAAGGTACCCAACCTTATCCCTGTATTATAGACCTTTTAGGTTGTTACTTGAACACTGATCCCCATATGTCCCCACATATTAGTTCAAGTTACATGTAAACAACCTTGGATCTTAGTTTATTGGATTTGGGTCATATTGTGCAATTTTAGACTTTATATGACAATAACACATTATTGATACAAGTGTATAATTCATTAACATTCACTATCTATGAATTTTAGGACATAAAACCCAACACCCACATACTAGTTCAAGTCACATACTAACAGCCTAGGATGTTTAGTTTATTGGATTAGGGTTATTTTGGTAAGATATACACAATACTAACAAAAATAAATGAACAATACATCAGATATCATTTTATTAATGTTCGATCAAATGTTACATTTACTATCCACGAGTTTTAGGGCATAAAACCCAACAGTTACATGAACATTGATCCTCGTATGTCCCCACATACTTGTTCGAGTTTCATTTAAACAACCTTGGATCTTAGTTTATTGGATTTAGGTCGCATTGTGCAATTCTAGAAATAAAACAACAATAACACTTTATCGTAGAAAACTCAATAACATTTTATTGGAACAAGTAGACAATTTGTTTACAATCACTATCTACGAGTTTTTGGGCATAAAACCCAACAAGAAAAACTTTCATGATTCCTAATCCCAGGGTGATAGTGTGTGGGTAATGCATTTTGGTGTCCCCTTGATGTGCGTGCTGCTTATGCAACACCTGCAAGAGTGCAAGTATACACTATCAAGTAATAAAGTGGAAAGTATTTCAGATATCGTACCTAAGGGAAATGGTGACTAGCTAAATAACACAAGATTCTGTAAAAACGGGAACCTCCTCTAAATTTGTAACCATGGAAATTGGTAACCAGAAAAATAGTTTGAAGATGGTTTTGGTTCAAGACAGAAATAAAATAAACAAATAAATGAAAACAATAAAAACTCTATGAGATAAATTGGGGAATTCAAATAGTATCAACTTTAAGCATTAGATTGTGCCCACCTTTTGAGCCAGCAGCTTACTCAGGCATCACAGTTAACTGAAAAAAACTATCTATGTTGCCCACATAGACATGGTGCAGATAGCATCCCCCAGCTGCGCCCGCAATTGCCCTAACAACCAGATTGTGAGTTAAGTCCTACTTCTATTTAGCTCCGCTATAGGTGCCTTTAGAAGACTAAGCAAACTAGACATCTATTTCTAGGGCTAGTTGAAACTTAGATGAATATGCTTACAACTCTTAAAACTCTAGTGGCTCCAGTCCTATTTCTAGGATGAAAGAAATCAAAGTCCTATTTCTAGGATCTTTTCCACTATTGTTTTTGCGAACCCACACATTTAACTCCAACCTTTCGACCATCAGCTAAATACAAACTATGCTAACCTAAGTGACCAGTTGACGAGACCACAGAAGGGTGTCGAATTCTCTGAAGTCGTCAAATAAAATTTATAATCCACGACACTATAACTATTTTGTAGAAATAGTAGTCGGGGTCGAACACAGGAAAGGTGACCTAGCAGTAGTAGAATTTTGTGCTTGTGAAAACATGGGGGATTTTTAGAATGAAGGACAAGCAAAAATAATAAAATAATTAAATGCTGAATTTTAAATGAAGCAAACTAAGCATGAGAAACAAAAATAAGACGGAGACCAATAACATGAAAAGGGATCCTTGGATTGGGATTTATTATTCTTGATTCTAATTCGTTGGCTTCCTAGTTTTCTCTAATAATCGATCTATGCTGATTTCATTAGTCCGGTCGACTTCTGGGTTACTCGGAGGACCCTCTACACTAACCTGTGTTAATTAACTTGCTAACCATGAATTCTGCAATTAACAAGATTAATTAATATAAACTCTATCGCTTGCCACCCCTTATACATAATTTAGCAACCATCCGAGACCTCTACAACGATTACTAATTATATCTAACTAGTTAATTAACAAGCAATTTCGCAACTACCTATTAAAACTAGCCGCTTTGGGATCGTGGGTCCGGAATCGTAAGAATCGAATTCATATGCAATTTAAATCTAATTCCTACAACCTTTAACATGCATCCTAGGCCTATCATCTCGCGTAGAGAGTGGCTTGCCTCAACCTAATTGCTATCTAAAAATAACTGATAGAATACACAAGCGATAATCACATAGGGCGTCAATCCTAATAGACTAGCCTCATGTATTGGTTTAAATGGGATAACATGCAAAAATTAATGAAAATACAGTAAGAACAACAAGTAAACCTCAGAAAACTCAGCCAATCTTATTAAGAACCAAGACAAGAACCAAGACATAAACCCAATCCAACGATCTAAACAAGATTAGATACGCATAGATGGAGTAAAATCAACAATAGACATGAAAGAATCCATAAAATATGACCAAGAATGGTCTACAACAGTGCTGGAATGTAAAAGAGGCAAAGAAAATCATAAAAATACCAAAATTCTAACCTAACGACGGACTAAACCGATACTACATATATATAGAAAATAGGGCAGCTCGAGACGCTGCGAACTTTTCACTCCGCCCAGATTTCGTCTCGGCGTCGAGATGCCAAGGGCAGCGTCTCGACGCCAGCCTTGATACTCGACTTTTTGCTTTAATTCTCGGTCTTGTCTCACTTCTTCTCGGCATGGGGCTTCAATCTTCGGCTTTTGGTGTCATTCTTCACGCCCGCTTCAACATAATTGGGTCTTTTCACCTCCTCGCCGTCCAAGACACCAAGATGGCTCCAAAAATCCGTAATTGGCCCGAATTAACACCAATTAGCGTGATCGGCTCCCGACATAGCCTAAGCTCAATTATCTTGTAAATAAGACTAGTAAAGCATAAAATAACTGTAACAAGCTTAAATTAGAGGTGATAAAATAGGACTATTTAGGTCCTATCAAATACCCCCAACCTAAATCTTGCTAGTCTTCGAGCAAGGCACACACAGACCAAAGAGAAAGACGTTATGCATATAATTGAAAAGTGATTTAATCCTCAAGACTCAAATAATCCAAAAACTAAAGCAATCAAGAGACATTCACAAGAGAGACAGATGAGGAGACAAATAAAAAATTTTCAAATATTATCTTGCACAAGAGAGCTCCATCCCACCTAAAGAAGACTTTA